>CAWUFW010009421.1:0-600000 GCA_963921515.1 Calotriton arnoldi | reverse complement strand
CTAACTGTTAAATATAGGAAAAATTGAAAATTAGTTGAAAAAAACAGCCTTTTGTGTCAACGTTTTCACCTGTAACTTCTTCTAATTATGACAACTCTTTGAAAGCAATATACCGTTACATCCGCTGGACCTTACTGGTTGTGGGGATATATAAGACTTGTAGGTTCACCAAGAACCCGACGAACCCAGAGCCAATAACTGAGCAGCGTCTTGCAATGGTTTTTTGTTATGTACCGGGTATATAGCAATTATTGTGGGAAAATGTATACATGAAAAAATCGGTATGAAAGACACGTATAGATTTCTGAAATGGGAACAAAATATAGAGTTTAGAAACAGTAGATATTTGCACATTTCCGAAATTGGAAATACTCATACTAGCATGAGAATTATCGGTCATTTTTTAAAATTACTTCTTTTTACACAATGTCTTTCATTTGGAAGGCAGAATGCATCAAAAGTCAATAGGTAATAACAGTTGCTTTACAAATCTGAATTACCCTAAGTCTCCCGATAAAAATGGTACCTCACTTGTGTGGGTAGGCATAGTGCCCACGACAGGAAATGGCTCAAAACCCAACGTGAACACACCACATTTTCACAATGAAAAATTACCCTTTTTTGGCAAAGGGCCTAGCTGTAGTTTTTGAACCCTAGCTCTGCCGGCACCTAGAGAAACCTAACAAACCTATACATTTCTGAAAACTAGACACCCAGGGGAATCCAGGATGGGGTGACTTGACTGCCTCTCACCAGGTTCTGTTACCCAGAATCCTAAAATTTTGTCAAACAAAACACATTTTCCTCACATTTCTGTGGTGGAAAGTTCTGGAATTTGCGTGGATCCATGAATTTCCACCCACCCCGCATTCCCCAAAGTCTTCCGAGAAAAATGGTACCTCACTTGTGTGGGTAGGCCTAGTGCCCGCGACAGGAAATGGCGCAAAACGCAACGTGGACACACCCCAATTTCACAGTGAAAAATGACCCTTTTTTGACAAAGTGCCTAGCTGTAGTTTTTGAACCCTAGCTCTGCCGGCACCTAGGGAAACCTAGCAAACCTATACATTTTTGAAAACTAGACACCCAGGGCAATCCAGGATGGGGTGACTTGACTGGCTTCCACCAGGTTCTGTTACCCAGAATCCCTTGCAAACCTAACAAATTGTCAAAAAAAACACATTTTCCTCACATTTCTGTGGTGGAAAGTTCTGGAATCTGTGTGGATCCACAAATTTCCACCCACCCCGAGTCCCCCAAAGTCTTCCGAGAAAAATGGTACCTCACTTGTGTGGGTCGGCCTAGTACCCGCGACAGGAAACGGCGCAAAATGCAACGTGGACACACCTCAATTTTGCAGTGAAAAATGACCTTTTTTTGGCAAAGTGCCTAGCTGTCGTTTTTTAACCATAGCTCTGCCGGCACCTAGGGAAACCTAGCAAACCTATACAATTTTTAAAACTAGACACCCAGGGGAATCCAGGATGGGGTGACCTGACTGCCTCCCACCAGGTTCTGTTACCCAGAATCCCTTGCAAACCTAAATAATTGTCCAAAAAAACCACATTTTCCCCACATTTCTGTGGTGGAAAGTTCTGGAATCTGCGTGGATCCACAAATTTCCACCCACCCCACGTTCCCCAAAGTCTTCCGAGAAAAATGGCACCTCACTTGTGTGGGTCGGCCTAGTGCCCGCAACAGGAAACGGCACAAAACACAGCGTGGACACACCTCAATTTCGCAGTGAAAAATGACCCTTTTTTGGCAAGTGCCTAGCTGTAGTTTTTGAACCATAGCTCTGCCGGCGCCTAGGGAAACCTAGCAAACCTATACATTTTTGAAAACTAGACACCCAGGGGAATCCAGGATGGGGTGACTTGACTGCCTCCCACCAGGTTCTGTTACCCAGAATCCCTTGCAAACCTAAACAATTGTCAAAAAAAACACATTTTCCCCATATTTCTGTGGTGTAAAGTTCTGGAATCTGCGTGGATCCACAAATTTCCACCCACCCCGCGTTCCCCAAAGTCTTCCGAGAAAAATGGTACCTCACTTGTGTGGGTCGGCCTAGTGCCCGCGACAGGAAACGGCGCAAAACGCAACGTGGACACACCTCAATTTCGCAGTGAAAAATGACCTTTTTTTGGCAAAGTGTCTAGCTGTAGTTTTTGAACCATAGCTCTGCCGGCACCTAGGGAAACCTAGCAAACCTATACATTTTTGAAAACTAGACACCCAGGGGAATCCAGAAAGGGGTGACTTGACTGTCTCCCATCAGGTTCTGTTACCCAGAATCCTTTGCAAACCTAAAAAATTGTCAAAAAAACCACATTTTCCCCACATTTCTGTGGTGGACAGTTCTGCAATCTGCGTGGATCCACAAATTTCCTCCCACCCAGTATTCAACCAGGTCTCCCGATAAAAATGGTACCTCACTTGCGTGGGTGGGTCAAGGATCCGCGACAGGCAAGGGCCCAAAAGCTATTGAGGCGACATCAAAATTACCTATCACAAACCAACATGGTTTTGCATGGGGGGTCCCATGAGTTTTTGGCCCGGGGCTCGGCAGCCATCTATGGAAACCCACCTAACCCACATATTTCTGGAAACTAGACACCCAGGGGAGTCCAGCGAGGTATGGCTTGCGTGGGTCCCCCATCATTCTCCTACCCAGAATCCCCTGCAAACCTCAAATTTTGCTGAAAAATGCACTTTTTTCTCACATTTCTGTGGTGGAAAGTTCTGGAATCTGCCTGGATCCACAAATTTCCTCCCACCCAGCGTTCCCCAGGTCTCCTGATAAAAATGGTACCTCACTTGCGTGGGTGGGTCAAGGACCCGCGACAGGCAAGGGCCCAAAAGCTATTGAGGCGACATCAAAATTACCTATCACAAACCAACCTGGTTTTGCATGGGGGTCCCATGAGTTTTGGCCCGTGGCTCGGCAGCCATCTAGGGAAACCTACCTAACCCACACATTTCTGGAAACTAGACACCAGGGGGAGTCCAGCGAGGTATGGCTTGCGTGGGTCTTCCATCATTCTCCTACCCAGAATCCCCTGCAAACCTCAAATTTTGCCGAACAATTCACTTTTTTCTCACATTTCTGTGGTGGAAAGTTCTGGAATCTGCGTGGATCCACAAATTTCCTCCCACCCAGCGTTCCCCCAGGTCTCCCGATAAAAATGGTACCTCACTTGCGTGGGTGGGTCAAGGACCCGCGACAGGCAAGGGCCCAAAAGCTATTGAGGCGACATCAAAATTACCTATCACAAACCAACCTGGTATTGCATGGGGGTCCCATGAGTTTTTGGCCTGGGGCTCGGCAGCCATCTAGGGAAACCTACCTAACACACACATTTCTGGAAACTAGACGCCCGGGGGAGTCTTGCAAGGTATGGCTTGCGTGGGTCCCCCATCATTCTCCTACCCAGAATCCCCTGCAAACCTCAAATTTCACAGAAAAATTCACTTTTTTCTCACATTTCTGTGGTGGAAAGTTCTGAAATCTGCGTGGATCCACAAATTTCCTCCCACTCAGCGTTCCCCCAGGTCTCCCGATAAAAATGGTACCTCACTTGTGTGGGTAGGCACAGTGGCTGCAACAGGAAATGGCCCAAATCGTACTCTGGACAATTCAAAATTACCTATAGCAAAACTACCTGGTTTTGGGGGGGGATCTGAGATTTTGGCCCCGGGCTCGGCGGCCATCTTGGGAAAGTACCAAACCCAAACATTTCTGAAAACTAGACACCCGGGGGAGTCCAATGAGATATGGCTTGCCTGGATCCCCCAACGTTTTCCTACCCAGAATGCAAGGCAAACCTTAAATTTAGCTGAACAAAACACATTTTCCACATATTTTTGTGTGGAATCACCATGCCGGCACAAATGTCCTACCACCCAGCGTTCCCCTTGTTCTCCCGAGTAAAATGATACCTCACTTGTGTGGGTGTCCAAAGCAGAATTGGCTAAAAACGTATTTTTTAAAAAATGTAGCGTTTAGAATTCTCGGTGCTATACCATAAATCCCTATGTTTTGGGCTCTTCCTAACCACAGGCCTTTGGCCCACCCACACAAGTGAGGTATCATTTTACTCGGGAGAACAAGGGGAATGCTGGGTGGTAGGACATTTGTGCCGGCACGGTGATTCCACACAAAAATATGTGGAAAATGTGGTTTTTTCAGCTAAATTTAAGGTTTGCATTGCATTCTGGGTAGGAAAACGTTGGGGGATCCAGGCAAGCCATACCTCATTGGACTCCCCCGGGTGTCTAGTTTTCAGAAATGTTTGGGTTTGGTACTTTCCCAAGATGGCCGCCGAGCCCGGGGCCAAAATCTCAGGTGCCCCCCCCAAACCAGGTAGTTTTGCTATAGGTAATTTTGAAGTGTCCAGAGTACGATTTGGGCTATTTCCTGTTGTAGCCACTGTGCCTACCCACACAAGTGAGGTACCATTTTTATCGGGAGACCTGGGGGAACGCTGAGTGGGAGGAAATTTGTGGATCCACGCAGATTTCAGAACTTTCCATCACAGAAATGTGAGAAAAAAGTGAATTTTTCGGTGAAATTTGAGGTTTGCAGGGGATTCTGGGTAGGAGAATGATGGGGGACCCACGCAAGCCATACCTTGCTGGACTCCCCCGGGTGTCTAGTTTCCAGAAATGTGTGGGTTAGGTAGGTTTCCCTAGATGGCTTCCGAGCCCCGGGCCAAAAACTCATGGGACCCCCCATGCAAAACCAGGTTGGTTTGTGATAGGTAATTTTGATGTCGCCTCAGTAGCTTTTGGGCCCTTGCCTGTCGCGGGTCCTTGACCCACCCACGCAAGTGAGGTACCATTTTTATCGGGAGATCTGGGGGAACGCTGGGTGGGAGGAAATTTGTGGATCCACGCAGATTCCAGAACTTTCCACCACAGAAATGTGAGAAAAAAGTGCATTTTTCGGCAAAATTTGAGGTTTGCAGGGGATTCTGGGTAAGAAAACGTTGGGGGATCCACGCAAGCCATACTTCCCTGGAATCCCCCGGGTGTCTAGTTTTCAGAAATGTGTGGGTTTGGTAGGTTTATCTAGGTGGCCACTGAGCCCCGGGCCAAAACGTCATGGGACCCCCCTTGCAAAACCAGGTGGTTTTGTGATAGGCAATTTTGATGTCGCCTCAATACGTATTGGGCCCTTGCCTGTCGCGGGTACTTGGGCCTCCCACCGAGTGAGGCACCATTTTTATCGGGAGACCAGGGGGAACGCTGGCTGGTAGGAAATTTGTGTCATCCCGGTGATGCCACAACTTTCCCACACACAAATGTGTGAAAAAAGTGATTTTTTAAAGCTAAATTTGAGGTTTGCAGGGGATTCTGGGTAAGAAAACGTTGGGGGATCCACGCAAGCCATACCTCCCTGGAATCCCCCGGGTATCTAGTTTTTAGAAATGTGTGGGTTTTGTAGGTTTCCCTAGATGGCCGACGACCCCGGGGCCAAAAACCCAGGTAACCCCCTGTGCAAAACCAGGTTGGTTTGTGATAGGTAATTTTGATGTCGCCTCACTAGGTTTTGGGCCCTTGCCTGTCGCGGGTACTTGACCCACCCACACAAGTGAGGTACCATTTTTCTCGGAAGACGTGGGGAATGCGGGGTGCATGGAATTTTGTGGATCCACACAGATTCCAGAACTTTCCACCACAGAAATGTGAGGAAAATGTGTTTTTTTATACACATTTTGAGGTTTGCAAGGGATTCTGGGTAACAGAACCTGGTGAGAGCCAGTCAAGTCACCCCATCCTGGATTCCCTGGGTGTCTAGTTTTCAAAAATGTACAGGTTTGCTAGGTTTCCCTATGTGCCGGCTGCGCTAGGGCCCAACATCCACAGGTAGGCATACTGCTAAAAACAAATCCGTTCCTAGTCAGCTTTCTGCCGCCCTGGGGGAGGGATATCGGGGGGTGGGGTTGCCCCGATATGCCCCCAAGGGGAGCAGAATCACTGTGGCTATTTTTTTTGGGGGTAGGGGCATTGGTAGGCCCATTCTGAGCAGCCCCCACCCCCACACATAAAAAAGCCAGCGTACTCGTTGGCGTCTAGTGGGCTATTTGCCCCCCTGGGGGGGCAGATTGGGGGCTACTGCCCCCATCTTCCCCCAGGGGGGCAGAAAGGCTGTAATTGTTGCGGGTGGGGGTGGGGGCATTGACATGCCTGTTTTGGGCAGCCCCACCCTAATAAAAATTTGCCCCAAAAATCCATGGCGTCTAGTGGGCTTTTTGCCCCCGGGGGGCAGATTGGGGGCTACTGCCTCATCTGCTCCCCAGGGGGGGCAGGAAGGCTGTCATTTTTGCGGGGAGGGGATGGGGGCATGGGCATGCTCGTTTTGGGCAGCCCCCACCCTAATTCAAATTTGCCCAAAAAAAATCCCTGGCGTCTAGTGGGCTTTTTGCCCCCCCGGCGGGGCAGTTTGGGGGCTAATGCCCCCATCTGCCCCCCAGGAGTCCACTAGACGCCAGGGAGTTTTTTGGGCAAATTTTAATTAGGGTGGGGGCTGCCCAAAACGGGCATGCCAATGCCCCCACCCTAATTAAAAATTGCCCCAAAAAATCCCTGGCGTCTAGTGGGCTTTTTGCCCCCCCCCGAGGGGGCAGATTGGGGGCTACTGCCCCATCTGACCCCCAGGGGGGGCAGGAAGGCTGTTATTTTTGCGGGGGAGGGTGTTGGGGCATGGGCATGTCCTTTTTGGGAGCCTCCACCCTAATTCAAATTTGCCCCAAAAAACTCCCTGGCCTCTAGTGGGCTTTTTGCCCCCCCGGCGGGGCAGATTGGGGGCTAATGCCCCCATCTGCCCCCCAGGGGGGGCAAAAAGCCCACTAGAGGCCAGGGAGTTTTTTGGGCAAATTTTAATTAGGGTGGGGGCTACCCAAAACGGGCATGCCAATGCCCCCACCCTAATTAAAATTTGTCTAAAAAAATCCCTGGCGTCTAGTGGGCTTTTTGCCCCCCCGCGGGGGCAGATTGGGGATTACTGCCCCATCTGCCCCCCAGGGGGGGCAGGAAGGCTGTTATTTTTGCGGGGAAGGGGTGGGGGCATGGGCATGCCTGTTTTGGGAGCCCCCACCCTAATTCAAATTTGGTCCCAAAAACTCCCTGGCATCTAGTGGGCTTTTTGCCCCCCCCGGCAGGGCAGATTGGGGGCTAATGCCCTCATCTGCCCCCCAGGGGGGGCAAAAAGCCCACTAGACGCCAGGGAGTTTTTTGGGCAAATTTTAATTAGGGTGGAGGCTGCCCAAAACGGGCATGCCAATGCCCCCACCCTAATTAAAATTTGCCCAAAAAAATCCCTGGCTTCTAGTGGGCTCTTTGGCCAACCGCGGGGGCAGATAGGGGGCCACTGCCCCATCTGCCCCCTAGGGGGGGCAGGAAGGCTGTTATTTTTGTGGGGGAGGGGGTGGGGGCATGGGCATGCCCGTTTTGGGAGCCCCCACCCTAATTCAAATTTGCCCCCAAAAACTCCCTGGCGTCTAGTGGGCTTTTTGCCACCCACGGCGGGGCAGATTGGGGGCTAATGCCCCCAACTGCCCCCCAGGAGGCCAAAAATCCCACTAGACGCCAAGGAGTTTTTTGGGCAAATTTTAATTAGGGTGGGGGCTGCCCAAAACGGGCATGCCAATGCCCCCACCCTAATTAAAATTTGCCCAAAAAAATCCCTGGCATCTAGTGGGCTTTTTGCCCCCCCGGGGGGGCAGATTGGGGGCTACTGCCCCATATGCCCCCCAGGGGGGCAGGAAGGCTGTAATTTTTGTGGGGAGGGGGTGGGGGCATGGGCATGCCCACTTTGGGCAGCCCCCACCCTAATTCAAATTTGCCCAAAAACAATCCCTGGCGACTAGGGGCTTTTTGCCCCCCGGCGGGGCTGATTGGGGGCTAATGCCCCCAATCTGCCCCCAGGGTGGGCAAAGCCCACTAGACGCCAGGGAGTTTTGGGCATATTTTAATTAGGGTGGGGGCTGCCCAAAACGGGTATGCCAATGCCCCCACCCTAATTAAAATTTTCCCCAAAAATCCCTTGCGCCTAGTGGGCTTTTTCCCCCCCGGGGGGGCAGATTGGGGGCTACTGCCCCATCTGCCCCCCAGGGGGGGCAGGAAGGCTGTTATTTTTGCGGGGGAGGGGGTGGGGGCATGGGCATGCCCGTTTTGGGAGCCCCCACCCTAATTCAAATTTGCCCCCAAAAAATCCCTGGTGTCTAGTGGGCTTTTTGCCCCCCCGGCGGGGCAGATTGGGGGCTAATGCCCCCATCTGCCCCCCAGGGGGGGCAGAAAGTCCACTAGACGCCAGGGAGTTTTTTGGGCAAATTTTAATTAGGGTGGGGGCTGCCCAAAATGGGCATGCCAATGCCCCAACCTAATTAAAATTTGCCCATAAAATCCCTGGCGTCTACTGGGCTTTTGCCCCCCGGGGGCAGATTTGGGGCTAATGCCCCCAGCTGCCCCCAGGGGGGCAGAAAGGCTGTCATTTTTGCGGGGGTGGGTGGGGGCATGGGCATGCCCATATTGGGCAGCCCCCACCACAAACTATAATAAAAAAAAAATCCCTGGCGTATAGTGGGCTTTTGCCCCCGGGGGGCAGATTGGGGGATACTGCCCCCAACTGCCCCCCAGGGGGGGCAGAAAGGCTGTAAATGTTGTGGGGTGGGGGCATGGACATGCCCTTTATGGGCAGCCCCCACCCTAATAAATTATGGGGAAACAAAAATATCCCTGGGGTCTAGTGGGCTTTTTGCCCCCCCGGGGGGGCAGATTGGGGGCTACTGCCCCCATCTGACCCCCAGGGGGGGGCAAAAAGTCTAAATAGCACCAAAACAAAATTGGGGGGAGCAAACGCCCTTGCCCAAGGGGCCGCTCCCCCTCCCTGGTGTCTACTGGGTGGATCCCTGCTTGGGGATCGCCCTCCTGGGGCGATCCCCAAGCAGGGATCCACTGGGAGGGGTACCATTGGAAAGGGAGATTCTCCCCTTTCCAATGATACCTCTCCCGTCTTTCTACGTGCCCGGGGGCTGAGATAGCCCCCTGAGCACATAGAAAGTGAAACTGAAATGAGCCTAAAGGCTCATTTCAGCTTAGTTTTCTGTGCAATGAGGACAGCGCGACGTGCGCGCTGATCCTCATTGCACAGAAACCAGGGAGGGGCCTCGGGAGCTGGGGAAGCAATTCCCCAGCTGCCAAGGTCAAAGGGGTGAAAGAGAAATCCCTCTGCTGTCTGCAGCAGAGGGATTTCGTGCCCCTGGCCTCATGACGGAATGGTTCCGTCATGAGCACAGGGGCACCGATGCTCATGACGGAACCATTCCGTCATGAGCATCGAAGGGGTTAATGCAAGAGGTTATACTGATGACAGTCTTAAGAAAGCTGAAAGTAGGATTAGGAAATGTAAGAGAAGTGATACTTTAGTCCACCGATCACGTGCTCCTGATAACACTACTTTGGGCCAGTGCTCATTTATAACTGAGCATGGGACATATAGTAACCACATTTTTAATATACTAAGAAAAAATTGGCATCTACTCAAATCCGATACGCTCCCGCTAGATTTTGTTCCGAAAAATCCCAGAGTGATTTACCGGAAGGGCTCTACGATAAAGAACATGATTTGCCCTAGTTATGTTAAGGCACCTAAGACATCTTTATCCACATGGTTGCCAGAGAAACCACAAGGTTTCTACACATGTGGTGGTTGTTCAATCTGCAAGTTTGGTTTAAATAAGAAAAAGTTCTTTAAATACAATGGGCCTAAGAACTACGAAATACTATAATTTATCAACTGCAATACCACACATGTTGTGTATGTGATTAACTGCTGGTGTGAAAAAATCTATGTAGGGAGTAGTACAAGGAGTTTAAAAATTCGGATTCAGGAACATGTCAGATGTATAAAAAATGGGGATATGAGGAATCCAGTGGCACAACATATTAGTGAAATTCATCCAAATAATACTGAAATTACATTTCACGCAATAGCTAGTGTTAGTGTCAATGTTAGAGGAGGCGATAGGACCTTACAACTTAGGCAGATGGAAGCACGTTGGATCTGTAGACTTAGATCTGTAACCTTGGGTTTAAATATTAATAATGAATTTCATTATTTCTTATAAGATCTTTAACTATTCTTGGCTTACTGTGTCCTGATGCCTTTGGCTAATATTGAATTCTTGCTCCAAGGTTTTCTTTGGGGCAAGTTTTCTTTGTGACATTTAAACCGAAAAATTAGCTTCATGTTTTAATTATATAAAAAAAAAGGGGGGACCCACAGGGATCTGTGGTGTTACCTATTATGTTGTAAGATCATTATGAGATGAATAACATGAGCTGTGATTACATTAAATGAAGTACGTATTTTAAATTGTATGTATGGGATCATATTATGTTTCTGTACTTTTTGGCGAGGTAGGATAGGCCAATCTTAATGTTCCATTAGCGTGTATATTTGATATAGATCGACTATATATATGTCGGAAGAAAAAAATATATATATTTTTACTAAATAAATCTTTTTACTGTTTTTCTTATAAGACATTGGTTTGAAATAAATATATAGGTCGAAACTTTTAGAAACGACCGACAACAAAGAATTTGTGAAATAATGGTATTAAGGGCTTAATGAATTTCGTATATATTCCTCTTAGTAAATAACCCGTGTTTAAATATGGCGAGTGAATTATGTAAATCAGACTGACAATCGGGTCTTATGATTGCCGAACGATTAGTGGATAAAAAACATTCATGTTTGGATTATCATCAGAAAACACCGATATATTGCGTCCTTTATTATTCCTGTAAGTATTTTTATATGGTTTAATCCCTATATTATGCAATTGTAATATACAATTGAAGACGCGACTGAACCATTCAAAGATGGCGCTGTGTTTGGCACCATATACTCGTCACTTCCGGTGCGAATTATGCTATTGTAATATACAATTGAAGACGCGATTGAACCACTCAAAGATGGCGCTGTCTTTGGCACCATATATTCGTCACTTCCGGCGCGACTTTAGCATCAATCTGGGACTAATTGTAAATAATTGGTTAATTTACCAATTTTCTAAACATATAAAAGCGCGCGTTTTCGTTGTATTTCTTTGAGATCTTTTTCGGACCAGACGACGGTATGGAGACTAGAGCTACACTTGCTGTGAGTATTTTGGGTCCGTGTGTATGCATAGTGAGGGTTATGAGAAAGGATTTGTGCGGTATATTATAACTCTTTAATCCGATTACGAACAGTGTAGAATTACTTATATTAAGTTTTTCAATTAACAGCATATAATGTGTGGTTCTGTGTTAGTGTAGTCTTAAAAATGGTTGCCATCTTTGCCGTTTTTTTGAAAAACTTTTAATCTGATCACGAATAGAGCAGGATTATTTATATTAAGCCCTTCTACTTGATATATATAATATATGGCCCTTTATTAAGTCCTTCAACTTGCAATTTATAATATATGGCCCGGTGTTAGAGTCTGGCGAGTTTAAAAATGGCTGCCAATTTTGCAGTTTTTTGTAGGACTCATAGATATACATTTTATGAGATATCACATTCTGCTTGCTTGCAGTAATGTTCTTTGTGGCTACGATTGTCTTTTAAAAGAGGCTATATCTATTTATGATATATATACTTAGTATAAGTATCTTACATTTGTATAGAGATAATATCTGGCATCTTTCTTGACAATCAGAAATAGCATTGACATATGAGCAAATGTGATGAATCTGTGAAAGGGTAAAATTTTCATATTATATATAGATGTAATATACTAACCAAACAAAGATGATAGGAGAGAAAATATATAAGATAATTGTCATTAGAAATAAAAAGAATTGATGGTGACTCTTTGTTTTAGAATAAAATATATAGACATGATATGGGACATCAGTGAGTATACAAGCTTTATCCACACTTTTCTTTTTTTAGGATACATCGATTTAAAATCATGAACCTTTTGATTGATATAATACACAGACTTGAATATACATAGTCTGCAAGTAAGTCTCTCGATGTGTACTTTGGGAATGGACATTTGTCTAATTAGTTAAGAGTGGTATATAGGCCATATAACGAATTGTGGATATGAATATGTTACAGATCACATTAAGAATGCACGAAGTAAACATTTTTTCTGTTTGTTTATTAAAAAATCTATATTGTGGGCAACATTAGACTAATGATATTTTGTGATATTTTGTGGTGAATATATACATATGTGTATTTTTCACTTTTTCTATAGATTTTTTGGGTTACATACTTTGATCGTAAATCTATGAATGAATTTCCTCTCACATTCTAAGGTACGTGTACTTCTTTGAAGTTGATGAATTTGAGATACAATTTTTTTGGGGAACAAATGGGTTAGGTACAATGTGAATTGTTTATTGGATGTCTCCTCTTCCCTTTTGGTTAACTGTGCAGAGAATTGAGTTTTTGTATAGTATCCGTACATATTCAAGTACAAGATAGACGATACACAGTTTTAAAGAGCATCGCCTGAATATGCGTTATGAAAAGGTGTTTTCCCAATATAACTAGATGATCTCCACAACTATGCTAATAATGATCTGGTTCTTATGTTTTAAATGTTTGTGTTCAATGTTGTAAATAGTGTTTGTTTATGTACTTTTTTAGCCCTGAAGAAGTCCGATTGAGGACGAAACGCGTTGGCAGTTTCGAAATTTTAAGAAAATGAATAAAAGAATGAATTTTACTAACTGAAGACCTTGCTGACTTTTTCTTTTGGGAAAACAATCACTGAATGTAAACTTATGAATATGGTTTAACAATGATTTATATATGTATCTATTAGTGTGCGGGGCTTTTCTGTTCTTAGTGTATTAGAGTGACTAGAAGTTCTTTCTTGTCTCTCTGTTTTGGGACCTAGGGGATTGTGTCCTAAGCCCGTCGCACCTCTTCTATTTGTGATAATTGTCAGGGACGTTAGGACTAGTGCGGGTGTCGATGCTTTAATCCCCATTTTTTGTGCTGAAACTCAACCAGAGTGGCATTCTAGTCGTACCAACGCTTCATCTCCTCCTGGCTGGCTTCCAGGTTCGCCTGAGTGATTTTCTTGAAGCGCAGAGTCTGATTCCTGAAGGCCAGCGTGTGTAGCTGAACACATATTGGGGGGGGGTCTTACCAGGAGTTTTCTCCCAGCCCTCCTTCACCAGACTCAGAGGTCCTCTCACAGGGTGCCCTGTGCCATGTTGTGATTGACTTGTACAGGGTTGTGTCACGGGTTGTTGTAGTTAGATATCTTGATGAGCGGGATGTTGGATGTTGTCTCGGGGAAGGTATTATGTGCGCTCTGATAGTATCTTAGAAGAGAGTTTACCTCTTCTTCTGAGAGCTGATTGTTCGTTCTTCTCGGCCAGTAAAGCTTGTTCTCTCGGGGGATTGTGAGTCTGCTGTTGTAGATGTGTTTTCTGCTAGCTGGGGAGTTAGACCACTTGCTAGTGGGCATGAGCATCTTCTTTACAGTGAATAGAAGTGTGATGACATTTTTCTTGAACCATTCTATGTCTTCCCTGAGTAGTTGCAAGTTGTTGGTTTCGGTTTACGGAAGGGTTGTGTGTTAGGCACTGACAAAACATATTATCGTTCATTGTGAGTGTCTGTGCTCTTTCATGACCAGCCTTTATTTTTCCTTTGGGGGTGTTCCTCCCTGCGAGGAGCTTTTCCATCCTACGTCCAGTTTTTCAGTTAGGTCAGCCCGGTTTTGTCTGCTCAGAGTCTGCTGTCTCATTGGTCTCAAGGTTGGGTGGTAGTTGTTTGAGGGACTGTCTTGTGATTGTCTGTGTGTCGGAGGGACTCTTGCCAAGATGTGGAGGCACCTTGCCTACCTCTTAATGGCAAGGAGTCTTTAAAAGGGGGTTTATATTGTTTGTAGTGCTCTGAGGTCATTGTTCAGTGTCTAATTTGGTAGGGGCTGGGTTGGAAACGATCGACCAAGCTATGCTAGAGGTTGTGTTATGAGAAGCCCTTATGGAGGGGTAAGACTGTAGCACAGAGACTGTATGTAGATATAACTTCAACATGTCCGGTGGTTGGTGTTGTCTGGTTGTTACATGGAGGGCCTTCATTGAGGGTTTCATGGCTGTATTATTTGGTTGGTCAATGTGGGAGAGTGGTTTTTTCTTCTTTTTAGGTGCAGATGTGACAGAGAACCTAGTCTCCTTGATAATTGTATTGCTGTTGAACCAGTTGGGCTTTGCGTTAGGTTGATTGGACCATGACAGGGATTGTAATACCTGCTCTGTGTCAGGGGCATATTTCATGGGCCCTGACCCCCTTCCTTCTGTAGAGGGGTTTCTCTTCAGGCCGATGTGTGTCAAAGGGTCTAGTTGGAGACACTGTGAAGCAGTGTGGACTGGAAGGCTACGATTGCCATTTGGTGAAGTCCTTTAGGAGGTGTTGGTAGGTCTAAGGTACTGGTTAGGACTTGGAGTATGAGATGGGTGACTGGGGGGTTCAGCTAGGGTTGCTAATCTCCGTTTCAGGTCACTAAACAGTGAGTCAAACACTTGTAGGTCATTATCTGCTGCTTGGATAAAGATGTTGCCATTTTTATGAATTGAGATAGTGGCTTTTGTTTTGAGTAAGGGGGGGTGCTATAACAAGTTTGAGGCCATAGGAGATGTTGTGTGAGGTTTTGACTGCCTTGAGGGAGTAAAACGCATTCCGCCATTTTGCTATGTGTCTTGTGTGGAAGATTAGATCTGTCTTGATGGCTCGTTTTGAGAAGCAAAAATAAGAGTCAGATGTGAGCGTTTCAGGGTTGCTCCTTAGAATATATTGTTTGAATTTTTTTAGCTCCATTTTTGGATAAGTTAGGAGGGTATTTGATTCTGAGTGAGTTAATTCCTGAGGGGGACAGGGTGGGAGGATTTGCATTATTTTGGTCCAGCATCTTTTTATATTAGTGTGGCTCACAAACTGCAGTGAGGTCCTTTATCTACAGATTGCCACAGTAAGACAGGATCTTGAAGGATAAAAAAATTAGGGAGCTGAATTCAAGAATGGGTGGGAGTTTCGAATTTCCCTCAATGGGCTATTTTAATTGAGACAAGCAGAGTGTTTATCTGCATATCTCAAATGCAATATGGCTGCTTCTTTTTGTAGGATTATCCTTATTGTAAGAGAGAGCGCAGTACTCTCTCAGTTTTGTTGCAGGGGCAGACAGAGTTTATTTGTGTATGTTTATCAGCTGTTGTTTCTGACGAGGGAGTCACACTCCATCCCCTTCACTTTCACCCCCAGTCGACCGTTGCCAAAGTTATAAAACAAACTCTTTAATATTTGTGTTAAAAAAAAATGTGCACACACATCTTTCTTGAGGTCGGGCTGTTTTTACCATGATTTGTCTCAGAGAGACTCTCATAACAGTGACACACTGCCTGCCAGCATGTAATGATTCCTAAACCTGTTGTCTATGGCCGGGGCCAGAGCCTAATGTATTTGCCGGGCTGACAAGCTTACAGCCCTGAGGGTTGTGAGGTCATCAGCTCAGCAAAGACATAGCCTAAAGGACCAGTCTCCACCCCTAACAACGTCGAGTTAAAAAAAGCCCTGGACATTTCAGACTTAAGCCCTGTAGTACTGGGGCCTCACGTCAGTCAGAGAGTGGAGAGGATGGTCACCCCACCCTTTACCAACTTGTCACAGGGGGGTGGGTCCTGTCCTGTGCCTAGTTGGGAAAGGGTAGGTAAAGGTTGCAGGCCAGTGGGAAGCCGAGATTTCGAGTCTGCCCAGTTTGTCATCTTGACTTTTGAAGACAAACTGCGCAGACTCAATTTGTCTGCTTCCCGTGCTGCTGTTAATGGCAGGTCCGTGGGTGGACACCATTTGAGGAGCAATGACAGGCCTGATGGTTCCCTTGCGCAGCCCCAAACCCTGTGAGTGGACCACGGAGTAGCACCAAGCAACTCGGGAAGCAAAAAAAAGTTTAGTTAGTATCCAGGCATCGGCATGCTGAATTCACTAATTATATTCTGTAAAGCAAGTAATACACTTAAAGTTGATTGCTTGATTTACAGAATTTAATTAATGAATTCAGCATGCCACTTTAAAATAAATCATGAAAAACTATGTTAAACAAAATCGGAGTCAGTTTTGACAGATAGTTGGTGCACAAAGTCACGTTTGATAGGATTTTTGTTTCTGTCAGGTGGCGGAGCTTTATTTATTTGAAATGTTGTCCAAGGCTGTGAAAGACGCCTTACAGACATTACGTGCAGCTGGGCATGAGGGAGAATTATCCCAGGCGTGGGTCGGAATGACTTGTGCAAGTGAACCCGAGTTGTTGCATGCTTAAGGAATGCAGCTAGGGACCCATACAGCCTGTTACCTTACTTTGTCACACTGGGGTGCCATTAGTTGCTTTGGCAGGGAAGCACCGAAAATGGTGTTACGCATAAAGGGTGAAGATTTGAGCACTTTGTGCGCTGGCTCTATGTTGACTTCGGTGCAATGCATCTGTTTCATTTCTTTTCACTGACTGGTGGCTTTATGTTTGTTATGCTCACACAGAGTATAGGGTAGCACCAGGAAAACAAACAAAATGGGAACACAAGGTGGGGGCACTCTAAATGTTTGGACAAGAACCTTCACTCACCCAAGGGTGACATGCTTTATCATTGGGTCCCTCCACACACTGTGACCGCAAGGTACCCAGTGTGGGCTACAACTTTCCCGCAGGAAAGGAGCAGGAGTGTTTTCAAAAAGCACGTCTCTAGGGAAAAAGTGAGGGGCAGAGTGCAACAGAAAAAGTGGTTTAAAACTATCTCAATAAGGACAAAACAACTTTATTCCTATGTCCTAATGGATAGAGGTAAAACGCATAGTGAGACAGGGTTATGGATATACACCCTGTATACTGTCAACATGTTTCTGCCATATGTGACTTAGATGTTCCAGGCATTCTTCAGGACCATAATGTAGTGTCACTCTGCTACAGAAACGTGTGTAAATTATAATATCAAAATATCAAAATTAGGGGGCGTGGCCGGCTGCCGAAAGAAATGGCTGCCGCCTTGTAGAGCTCCGGACCTCCGGGGGAAATTCAACAGAAATCCGGCTAATTAATCCATGCCTTACCCACTGAAAACAACCTGCAGATGCGTCGGAACTCTGCCCGCACCCGAAAACCGACTTGTCCAGCTTCCGACGCCTTCCCCGCTGCCTGTGGCCGCACAAAACCCTTTGCGGCCTCACACCACGCCGAGACCGGGGACTGGCGTAGGTGCGACATCCAGCGCCGACGTGTGCAGGCGCGGGCCCAACGGCGCTCCCTGACTGGGTGCGCCCTGGGCTCCTGAGCACACATAAACATTCACCCTCCGGGACCTCCCGGACGATCGCTGCAGCCTCGACCGTGCACCAAGACCCTTGGGGAGCTGAGAGCGGAGGGGTCCCATCGACCTGCTACATCCCACGGTGGTGAAGACCGGCTATGCACCGCGCCTCCCCTCAGGTATCATCCACTCCATAGGCGCCATTTTAACGCTGTAACGGCCTCTACCGAGACCATCACGCTCCGATCGGGCGTGGAGCGGACTCCTTGACTTTGCGGCGCTTTGGTGAACCGTCTAGGCGCCCGGCAGGGGTTGTGAGCGCCGGCTTTGATCGAGGCGCCGCCCCTGGGAAATACCCTTGTCGCGGATCGCTCCGGACTTGGGATTCTTGCGGAGCCCTTGAACTGTGGCGCGGCTGAATGGTGGGAACAAGGGGCCCGCGCTACGACTAGACAGGGCACCGAACTGGAAAATCTACCCTGACATCTGAGGGACATTGCCCTTTCCATCCGCGGCCTGTGCTTGGCCAGACCCGGGCCCCTGGTGTGCATGAATTGAGGCTAAACCCAAGAACGCTGTGCTTCATGCTCCGTGCTCGCCCTGACTCCCGCCTTATGCTCCGGTTCCACTCCTGAAATTACAGTGAGTCACACCAGATAGCAGGAAAACCGATAGGCCGTGTGCGCCATTGGGTAACACGGTCAGGCGGTGGCGATTACTGCTTCTGGACGGTGAGTACCCGTGGGGAGTGGACGTGGGGGCGAGGCACGATGGGGGGCCGGGGCCAACGAGTGACCCAACAGAACAAATTAGAGAAATACGCCTACTCTAAGCCAGACAAAGAAGTGACCGATCGAACTGAGACTGGAACATCCTCTGCCACAGAGACTACCCCGGAGAAAGAAATCACACTGCAGGACATCGTGTACACCTTAAATAAAGTTCATACCTCTCTAGAGTCCCGTATAGATACTGTGACCACAGAACTCTCACTTATCCGTGCCGACTTTAGGAACTTGAGTTTCCGTGTGACAGAGGTCGAATCCATAACAGCCACCGTGAAGACAGACACAGCCTCACTGAAAAAACAAGTGCAACGTTTGGAACTCGACAACAAGGCCATGGCAGCAAAGCTGGATGATCACGAAGGCCGGTCCCGCCGCAACAATGTACGCCTGGTGGGGGTGCCGGAAGACGCAGGAGGCCCTTCCCTGGATCTCTTCGTGGAGGATATCGTAAAGACTCACCTGCAGCCTAGAGGTCTTTCCAATTACTTTTCGATCGAACGAGCCCATCGGGTCCCCGGGGGTAAGGCCCTGCCTGGGGCGCCCCCGCGGCCCATACTCGCACGTCTTTTTAATTTTCGCAACTGAGACCTATCCTTCAGATGGCGAGAGCTGCCCCGCCACTCCGATTTCAACAGAGTACAATTTCCTTTTTTCCCGACTACACCGCGGCGGTGGCTAAACAACAGCGGAATTTCCTGGCGGTGAAGCAAGAACTCAGAAAACGCAAACTTAAATATTCTATGCTATTCCCAGCGAAATTGAGGGTGGAAGCAGATGGGAAGGCATAGTTCTTTACCACTACAGAGGACGCACAGGACTGGCTGGAGGGATGGCGTCAGGTCCAACATCGGGGAAACCCGGTCGGAACAATGCGCGAGATCACTCAATACAGTGATCCCGGACTCAGACAGCGGACTTGTCGGAAACGGAAACTCGGCCAGAGGAGGACTGAACTACTCCTGCTGCACACCTACCCTGGGACAGGCTCTACACGATTCACTACTCGGTGAAGCCAATTCGACGTCAACTACAACAACAACCATAGAGGCACGACATCGGGACACAGCCACAAGGAGCAAAGAACCACAAACCACTTTGCCGATCCGGTGAGACAGGACACTATAGATGGGCAAGTGACTATTGATCCTTTTGTAAGACTTTCTGCGTGCTAGAGGACTACGACATCTCAAACACTTTTCTTTCATACTAGTTGTAAGAGCAATCTATTCCATGTATAAGCCCCCGAGGGACACACGGAGGGCTCTATCCCCCCTACATAGGAACCGGGTAATGGGTATTAGGCACTCTGCAAAGTTGGGGTGGCGGGCAATTCAGCAACCGTCTTGCAGGGAGGCAGGGAGAGGGGAGGGAGTTGGGATGTTCGGGGAAAGTTCATATTTTTTTATTGTTTTTGTTTTTATTTGTTCCTTGGCACACGATCTAACCATGCATAACATTCCTGCAATGTTTTACCGCAATCTAATTGAAACTGCGCAAGCGACACACGGGCCTCATGCCGCAGTCGCATGAACCCACAATCCCTATGACATCCTCCAAACAGCATCTACCAATCATCTCCTGGAATGTCAATGGTCTTCAGGATAAACTGAAGAGGGGGCTCGTTCCTCAATATCTGAAACGTAAGGCGCCAGCGATTACCCTACTGCAAGAGACCCACCTAACGGGGACAGTTTGCAAAGCCCTGGACAGATGGGGTTTTAGATTGGCTGTCCATTCAGAATTCACATCTGGTTCGAGGGGGGTGGGGATCCTTCTAAAGAAACAATTCCCAATCATAGTCCAGCACACGTATACCGACGATCAGTGCCGCTTCGCGGCGATCTCGTGTCATTGGGAAGGACGAATAGTAAACGTAGTCTCTGTCTACATTCCGCCTGCACTTCACTCCTCAACTCTCACAGCGCTCAGCGAATTCCTCCTACGCCTCCCACATGGCTCTTTAATAATAGGTGGCGATTTCAACGCCACTTTGAATGACACCCTAGATCATACACCCCCCCCCGGCAACAACACCGCTCACACACGGCACTAACTGATTTCCTGGACGCGATAGGTATGTTGGACATTTGGCGCTCCCATTTTCCCTCAACGAAACAATACACTTACTACTCGGGGGCGCACAGTAGCCTCTCCAGAATTGACTACCTACTGGCACCTGCAGCCGAACAGGGGAACTTCCTAACAGTAACACATTTGCCAAGAGGCATCTCTGATCACTCCCCGCTTAGTACTATTTACACCTGGCACTCCACAGCACAGACCCATATATTCCCCATATATCCCGGATATTTGAAGTCCCCAGAGATAGGGAAGGGACTAACTGACACCACCGAATATTATTTCACTGAAAACGCACCCTCCGTTTCCTCCCCAACCGTCCTCTGGGAGGCATATAAAACAGTGCTCCGTGGGCAAGCTACCTCACTAATCACCCACCATAAGAGGGAGAAAGTCAAAACTGTAGAGACACTGGAACGGGAGGTGGAGGACCTGGAGAGATCCCTGGTCAGGATCCATCTGACGCACACGCCCACTTATTGCAGCTTAAGAAACAGGAGTATAGGGAATTTCTTTGGGCGGCAGCGAAAACGCGACTCTCCAGGACTCAACATACCATTTATGAAAATGGGGACAAGGCCGGCAAGCTCCTGGCCTGGCTCGATAAAAAAGAAAAGGCAGACAGATGGATAACAGCACTTCAACTCCCCACGGGTGGTACAACTCTAGATCCTCAGTGCATAGTGGGTCTGCTAGCGGAGCATTTCGAACAGATCTATGCCTCCACGATAACGGTCGCGCAAACAGACGCGGAGGAGTTCCTCCGAGATATTAAGCTTCCTAAACTGGAGGAATTGGAAGCTCAAACCTTAGAGGTAGAACTCTCAGCGGAAGAAATCGCGCTGGCAATCGGCAAATTACAGTCTGGTAAAGCGTTAGGGCCCAACGGTATTCCCATCGAGTGGTATAAGCGTAACACGACAACACTCGCACCGTATATGGCGGCAATGTATAAAGACAGTTTGGAAAAAGGGGAATTGCCCCGTGACCAAAAGACGGCGACGATAGTGGCCATCCATAAACCCGGAAAACCAGCGGAGGACTGTTCCTCCTACAGACCAATATCACTGATCAACGCCGAGGCCAAGATATTGGCAAAGGCCCTGGCCAACAGACTTACACCGCACCTAGCAAAATTGATACACGGCATTAAATCTCCGGCGCCTTCATAATGTGCTCTGCCGTAGTCATACTATCCAAGAAGAGGATATAGTGCTGTCCCTAGATGCCCGCATGGCCTTCGACACAGTCGAGTGGCTGTTCCTCTTCGCTGTTCTCCAGAAACTAGGATTCGGACCGAAATTTTGCTCCTGGGTCCGCTTACTATACACTGCTCCGGTGGCCCAGGTGGTAGCCAATGGGCGTAGATCGAGGGATATCTCACTACGCCGCGGCACAAGACAGGGCTGCCCGCTGTCGCCCCTCCTCTTCGCCTTAGTTCTGGAACCTCTGGTGGCCTGGGTACGTCAAGACCCGGTCATCCGAGGACTTAAATGGACTGAGGACCAGGAGGACCGCATTTCATTATATGCGGATGATATCCTCTTATATATGGCCTCCCCGAGACGCTCATTGTCCTGTCTTTTAAATATTTGTAGTTCCTATGGCCGATATTCAGGATATACGATTAATTGGGCAAAGTCAGTGCTCTACGTCCTGAAGGGACCTCCCCCACTCCTCCCGGCCGGCTGTGCAGTAACAGTGGTAAAAGACACTTTTAAATACCTAGGGATCCACATCACCCGAGACCCGGAACTATTCATGACTCTAAATCTCCAAGCTCCTCTGAAACGACTACAAAAAGATACTAAGCACTGGCAATCGCTGCCTTTATCGCTCCTCGGGAAAGCCCCTCTATTTAAAATGATGGCGCTCCCCCAGTTCCTTTACGCCCTCCAAAACACACCCTTCCCAGTCCCACAAACATACTTCCGGGCCATCAAAGCGGAAGTAACTAAACTCTTATGGGACAATAAACCAGCCCGAATAGCTATGGTAAAATTATATCGCTCCTGGTATGATGGGGGCATTGCACTCCCTAACATACAATATTACTATTGGGCCGCCCAACTAATCGTGGTGAACCAGTGGATTCACGTCCCCTACACAGACCCTGCCTAGGCCCTTGATAGGCTACAGCTAGGACCGACGGGGCTACATCGCGCACTTTATAACAAGACTTGTCCGATGATGGGCCCGACGAACCATATGCTCCACATTTGGAAAGCAGTGCACAAAAAGTTGGGGTGGCACGACACACTCACACGAGCGACACCCCTATGGGTTACAGACAGGCTGGGAAGATTGGAAAAAAGTAAGGGTTTTCACAACTGGGACCTTATCGGGATATCGAAGGTGGGCGACCTCTGGGTTAAGGGAAAAATGATCACCTTTACACAACTCCAAACGCGATACAAATTGGCATCAACTGAACACTTTCGATACCAACAGATCAAACATGCTCTCGAAGCGGCACTCCTCCCAGACACCACCCTGCCTGAAGCGTCCCCACTGGAGGACAGATTACTAATGGACTATTTGGATAAAAGAGCAATCTCCTTAACATATAAAAAAATTGTTAATAACATGCCCGACCCGATGGAGAAGCTTAAAGACAAGTGGCAGGCAGACCTGGGCGATCTGGATGACACAGATTGGCAGGAGGCGCTCGCATCCCCCAGAGAGGTAGCGATCACATCCAAACTACGTTTAATACAACTTAAAATTCTTAATAGAATTTACTACACTAGAACTACCCTCTGTAAAATTGGTAAAATCGACAACCCGCTATGTTTGAGAAACTGTGGGGAGGTCGGCACATTCTTCCATACTATCTGGACGTGTCCTGTTGTGGTATCATACTGGGAGTCAGTCATGTCCCTGATCACAAGAATGAGTGGTAACTTAGTCCCCAGGGAGCCCAAATGCTGTCTACTTAATATCTGGGACGCAACAGATCTAAATTCAATAATACAGACCTGGGCTACTCTGGGTATCATGATTGCCAATAGAAACATTGCTAGCCACTGGGGTGGAACAGCCAACCCTACCTTAGCAGAATGGTGTAAAGATATGGACACTGTCATGGTGGCGGAGAAGACGGTGTATGTGCATAGGGGTGCCCCAAAAAATGGATCAAAAAATGGGGAAAATGGAACACCTATAGAGGAGATATTTGCGAACTGCCATCCATACCTCGAGAATGTGAATACTCAGAGGAGACCAATACTGCTGATGGTGATGCTGGATAAATCAAAATTCGAGCGGGATGGTTTTTTGTGCTATATATATACAGATTGCTAACATTGTATAAGTGTAAATGGAATAGATCATTCAAATGTAACGTGTATTACGATAACTTGATTGTGCCTCTTATTTTTCAAAATAAAAACAAATTTTCAAAAAAAAAAAATCTAAATTATACTCAAGCCTATATCTTGACCAACAGTGCACAGTGGCAATACGTTGATGTGTAGGTCAGATGGCCCTAAAAAGAAATCATAAATATGCATGTATCAAACATATGCATTAATATAACTTTTAAACACACCAATGTGCACCATCACCTTCGCCAATCGTGTATACATATTCCCAAGAGCTGTGTATATATAGACCTTACCGAGGGGCAATGTGTAAGGTCCAACTCTACCTTCTACAGAGTCTCTTCACACATAGAGCTCTCTAATCGGGTATAATGACATAAGTCAAGATAAGAAAAAACACGCGGGGAGAAATGCTCCAGGCCACCCAAGCTTGGCGGCCTCTCTATGCGAGGGCCATGAGCCTCTGCTCACCTGATGCTCCCTCCATTATAATATGCGGTGACCTCATCGCATGCAGCGTGCTACCTCGAGCAGAGGTGAGCGGGAGAAAAAGTATACCCAGGGCGGCCCAGGTCACTGTGAGCTCTTCATGAACGCTCAGCAGCCTGCAGCCGGTGCTCCCTAGCCACAAGTGGCCTCACCTCATGTGTCGGGTGCTATCCCTGTCACAAGGCTGGCTCTCCCTTCATTGTCCCAAGGGCTGTCATCGCCGCTGTCATGCAGCGCCTGCCTTCCGATCTGGTAATTCCATTTCAAGGTATCTAGAAGTTTTTTTATTCAATGAGTCATCGCAGGGGTTTACACTGTTTTTTTGTGATCCCCTGGTCAGGAGCTCTTAGAGGACCTCATGCATGTCGGCAAACTCAACACATCCGACAAATAAGACAATAATGAAGACTCAGATTGCATTCAATTAAAATAGCGCACATATTTTCTAACAAAAATAAAATAACATGTAAAAGTGCTTGTGTAGACCTATCAGGTGTAGAATAATATAATTTTTCCAATAGGAAGGTGTGGTAGAAGACTTATTTCTTCTTGAAGTAACATAGCAACTGGCTGTGAACATCAGCCAGGAGATGTGCTGCCTCATGGTGCCCCTCTTCTGTTACTTTTACACAAAATGGCAAGATGTTCCTAGCCTTTTTTAAAACAGGGGAAGGGGTAACCAGCGGTGCCCCAGGAACTCTGGGAGTCGGTGTTTGCCCAATTCGTGATGTAGCTGGAAATGTGGGCAGGCAGTGCTCTGATACAAAAATATTAAATCAAGCATGTACACCCTAAATGCACTGATTGATCCTGATTGTTGTCTCATTTTGGAGATCATAAAAAATGTACTTAATTTAATTCATAAATTATAACAGTGGTAATCACTGAAATTTCAGACAGCAAACTTTTTAACAAAGGAACACTCCACGTTTTGTGTTTTTTATGATTGTAACCTCCTCGAGACAAGATGACCTCTATTGTTAATATAATTCAGTGAGTTTCTAGCCATGGGTATGCTTCATCAGGGAGAGACTTTTCCTCTTGCAATTACAATAGCGTATGTATCTTTACTCCCAGTGTGCTTCAAAATGAATACAGAATATTCTACATTGCTTTGTATAGTACTTAATATTACATATAATATTCATTCTTAAAGTAAAAATGGAAATTCGGAATCACAATGATGGATTAAAATTGGTATGACTTATAAATGATCTAGGTCTTGATTATGAGTAAGCATGGTAATGACAGGATGCAACCTTCACAGACAAAATTACCAAAGCCGTATTTTTACACCCTCCCAGTGTCATGCAATTATAAATGAACCCCTTGAAATGGGTAATTAGTGTGCAGATATGGAAGTACTATGTAGTATTAGTCATGGAGTTCCCTTTCCCAAGGAATTTAGGGGCATATTAGCAAGGGCACTATCGCCGCTTTAGCGGCACTTTTTGCCGCTAAAGCGGAGATATTCTTATCGCCCTATCAGCAAACTGTCTCTAACAGCAGTTAGAGACAGTTTTCGGGCATTAGCGACCGTGTTTTTACCGCTTTGCATGTCAGCGATATTTATCGCTAATGACATGCAAAGTGGGCGTTCCCGACGAACAAACCTGGGAAACACCCGCTAACAGGCCTATCGCCTATTAGCAAGGTGGCCATGGCCCCAGTTAGCGACGTGAAAAGTCGTGCTAACCGGGGTCATCGCCATTTATTTAACACCTGCAATTAGCAGGTGTTAGCCATATCTAACATGGGGGGGTGGATTATGCTGATACGACCACAGGGTCGTATCAGCAAGGTTATCGCCGTTTTCCATGAAACATCGCTGGAAAACTAGCGATGTTTCATGGAAAACACCGCCATGGTTGGAATAATTATCGCCATAGCGCTAAATGTCGCTAATACAGCGTTAGCATGGCAAATTATTCCGACGATAGCCGGCGATAATGAAGTGCTCGCTAAACACGCTTTGCGATGTTTAGCACACTTTTTAGATAATATGCCCCTGAGTGTTCACATTTACCACCTCGCCAAAGGTGTAGGAGCCTCTGTATTTGGCACAGGTGCTGGGAGGAGGTGGCAATGGAAGGGAGAGAGGACAAAGCATTGAATGCTCTCCCCTTGCTAGATAAAATAGTCAAGGTGGAGTGGAAATTAGGCTTGGCTGCTCTTACAATGACCGTCCTCCATCTCAGTCATAATCAGGTGAAGTGGTATCCCACCAGAGGATATCTCTCCATCTAATTTTTAATCAGGCTGTTAGAGGGTAATTTTTGAAATGTCTCAAAATTTAGACAACAATTAGCAATAGCCAGTGAAACACCTACAGCTACACAGGATCTTTGCCACTAGCGCCTGGATACCCTTCGGGTGATAAGTCACTCTCTACAAATCCAAAAACATAACATAGCATAATATAGCATAACTATTTAATTTGAATAGTGCTCTGATAGAGCCAGAGACAGGAGGCAAGCTGGTGGCTGCATCATCAGCTGCAGGGTTAAGAGAACACTGAAGGTGTTGGCCAATTGAGCTCCAGCAAAATGTTGATGAAAAGTGGCATTATTTTAGCTCCAAGGCCATGATTATTGGAGGAAGTCAATGGGAAATGTCTGAAAAGACAGAGGTGATACAGTGTAGGTCAGAAATGCAGAGTATTGTACAGACATTGTAGCTAACCTAGAGATGTTGGAGGGACCAGTCTGGTTCTGTGCTTGAGTATCTGTTGACTTTTATTTCGAAATGTCTTGTTCATGCCTTAGGCATCATTGGTGCTGCTATAGCCCTAGAACAATAAATGAACCCAGGAATTCTGTGGTATTTCTGCAGGAAAGCGTATCAAGGGTAGGGAAAATAAAGGTAAATAGAACCTTTAAGTGAAACATATATACTAGTAATGTTCAGATATTCCTCAATCCCTTGCAGTGTGAGCATATCCCATGGACGGCAGAGTAGTGGATTAAACTGATTAGAAAAAATGAGATAGCAAGAGTCTTTGTTTGAATATTTAAGAGATACAAGGATGGCTATAGCTACATTAACAGTTCAGGCTAATCATTTGTAGAGGTTGGCAAAGAGAGTAATATTGGCTATGGCACAAAACTACAAATTGAATGAATGAATAAATCAGCATTTCTAGAGCGCGTGGCTACCCGGGGGCATCCCAGCGCTGAAAACAGTCCAATCACGAACTCCGTGCAGTGTTTAGGGGAACAAAAAGGTTTTTATGAGTTTTTGAAAGGTCAAATAATTGGTCTCAAGACGAATATGGAGGGGGAGGCGGTTCCACAACCTAGCGATGTTATAGGAAAAGAGACGTCCTCCACTTCGTGATCGTTTGATTTTGGGGACTGCCGCCAGATGTTTACTATCTGACTGCAAGGCCCTATTAGGACGGTAGGGCGAGATGATGGCACGAATAATAGGCGGTCCCTTGGCTGACAGTGCCTTGTGTGCAATGCACAGAGCCTTAAACTGGACTCTCTCCTGGATGGGAAGCCAGTGGACGGTGGCAATGGCGGGCTTTGCTGATTGGCGACTGGGGATGTTCAGGAGCAGGCGCGCTGCACAGTATTGCACAGTCTGCAATTTTTTGGTGGTGAAGCGTGGGGCTCCCAGATAGATGGCATTGGCATAGTCAAGCCGGGAGAGAATCAGTGCTTGAACCATCAGTCTTCTGGCGGGAAACGGCAACAGAGGGAGGATTTTTCGTATCATCCTGAGAATCCCAAAGCAGCTAGCTGCAACCTTCCGTGCTTGCTCCCTAAAATCAAGATTACGATCAAGCCAGACGCGATGGCTCTTAATCTGTTTTTTAGGGGGGGGATTGGACCAAAACAGCTGGGCCAGGGCAGGCATACGTGTAGAGTGGGAGATTGACCAAGGAGCATCAGCTCCGTCTTGGCCCCATTGAGTTTCAGGTACGAGCCTTCCATCCAGCCTGCCACCTTTTCTAGACACAAGGCTAGATCAGGTCCAGTTTTGTCAAGCTGATTGAGATAAACAACCAACTGAGTGTCATCGGCATAGGTGACAATCTGGATATCGAAAGGCTGCACTACCTCTGCCAGGGGGCTCATGTATACATTGAATAGAGTGGGGCTCAGGGACGAACCCTGCGGAACCCCACATCTAAGAGGCATACATTCGGAGGTAATTTCATCGTCAAACACCTGGAACGACCTGTCCTCCAGAAAGGATTGCATCCACTTAAGAGCCGACCCAACCACTCCTACCTCCCTAAGTCTCTGAATCAGCAGCAAATGGTTGACCGTGTCGAAGGCTGCGCTGAGATCTAACAGGATAATAGCAGCACAGCCTCCGTCATCTAAAATTTTTCTGGCTTCTTCTACAACTGCCAGAAGGGCGGTCTCCGTACCTTGTTGAGGTCTAAATCCAGTTTGTGAGGGATGGAGACAATTATTACTTTCCAAAAATGAGGAGAGAGCAGAGTTAACATGCTTTTCAGCAACTTGGCTGATTCCTGGCAGTAATGATATGGGACGGTAGTTCCCCAACACCTCTGGTTCCAAATTGTTTTTTTTAGAAGTGCTTTAACCATTGCTCGTTTCCACGAGGGGGGGACAAGACCTGTCAGGAATGAGGCGTTGATCAAGTCCAGGATAACAGGAGACACGGTATCAAAGACTTGGTTTAAAATATTAGGGGGACCAAATCTCTAGGGGAGCCAGATTTCAATTGGTTAAGAATCCCTCGCATAGAGGTCAGGTTCAGAGGAGGAATTTCCGCCAAGGAACATTCTCTACTTTGAGGCCCATTATCCGCAGATAATGCATTTTGTTGACCTGTGGCCTGGGGAAAAGACGTGTAAATATCTTGAATCTTATCAAAGAAGAATGTTGCCATTTCGTTGCAGCGGGATAATGTATCATCCGATAGGATGGGCAGAGAGGGAGGTTTAAGGAGAGATTTCGCAAAGCGAAATATTTCGCGCGGGGAGTTGGAGGCTGATGAAATTCTTTCTTCATAGTAAAGAGCCTGAGCAGATCTGATTTCTTCCTTATACACTTTTATAGCCTCCTATAGTTAGCTTTATTTATTACAGAGAAGTCAAATTAAAAGCATACAATATATATTCAAATAGCTTTTTGGATATTTGAGCAGTTAAGGCCTATTTCTGAGAAAGGCATCACTACAGCAGATAATGACCTATCACAGTATGTCATCACATTGCCTTCTTCTGTCTCAGGTACTATGAAACCACTGCTAATTATAACGCCACCCCCCCACCCCTTTCAGAGTTTAGGCCACAGAACCCTGTGTTAGAACAACATTCTTTTGAATGTCCTAGCTGTTGATATATCCTAGAAAAAAGATCCTGCCTAGACCTCAGTGTGCTGGCTTTATGGGGAAGAATGTCATCTACTTGTACTAGGGCATTTGAGCTTCTTTGAAATATCAAAGATGGGTTTTGTTTTGCATATATTTCATAATAAAGATTACCATGAAAGGTGTGCATATAGGCTTCTCTGCAATGAAAAGGATTTAGATGCCACTTCAGAAATTTCTTTGGTATTAGAATTTCTACATAACAGGTTATAAAAATATTTATAAAAAATATTGCAAGACCACAGGTTGGTGAGAAAGCTATGGTGGAAAAACTATCAGTCAAGATAATACTTTTTAATTGCTCCAGATCTCTGCTTATACTAAGAAAACATATATCAAGAACTCTTGACTAGTGGTTGAGTACACCTAGGTAGCATACACTTACCATGGTGTGGACAGGTCACCACTGATGACGCATGACACGATGATTAGTGAGTGTGGTGACCTGTCCAGTTCTGTGGTGAACACCAGCACTTCTACTTATCTGAGGGCTTAAGAGTTAATCAGTCCCACAATTGGATCCTACCATTCGTATTGTGGCATATTTTAAAAATCTAGCCATCCTAATGGCAGCCTACATTAGGGCTTGTTGAACAGAGAACTGATGCCTGAGAGATATAAGTGATTGCAAATGTTAAAATTCAGTGGGCCATTTATATAGTGGTATATGTGTAGCCCTTTAATGAACTAATAACTAACCTACTGAATTTTACAACATTGATTTCAACATGTTGATAAACAAGGTTGTCAATAGAATACTGACTCAGCTGCACAATCGAACCATTAAATCATAGGGTAACCTAATGAACGTTGTGCATGTGTTCAACCTAAGTGAGATGCACGTTATCACGTAGGAAATCAGATGGACTTCATTTTCCTCTTTAATCAGTATGACCATCAAACTGGGCTTGATTATTTTCCTGTGAGTACATCTCTAATAGATCAAGTCAGTGATTTAATCCAATCTCCCAGGTAGTTTTCTAAGGAGACAGGAGTAAGGATACTTTTGAGATGGTGTAGGCCAATATTTCAAAATCAGTTTTGATCCTAGACAGAAAACTACTGCTCGACCCAGGCTTTGATGAAGAAATGGGGCCCATTCACAAAATGCATTTTGTGATATGTTTAATAATACTCGCTATTACAAAATGCTATTCACTAACTTACATACTACACCTCAGCTTCTCCTACACCTCCACCTTGACTGTTAAGTTTTCTGTATGTGCAGGTTTATACTTTAGTAGAAAATGTGGGAGGGACATGGGAGTAGCTGGCAAATTGGGAATATTCATAAATACATGGGAGAGATTTAGGAAGAAGTAAAGAGGGGTTAAAGGAGGGGTTAAGGTAGGGACATACACCCACCCACAAAAAGTAAGACTATTGCAATTCAGAAACAGCACTTCTAAAATTACTATAGCCAAAGACCCAAAATAATAGTAAATGTACTCCAGCTCAGACCCGGAGTACATCCAGTACCAGACATGGCCAAACAGTGGTATTTTAACACCCTCACATGGAAATAATGGAGGTTGGGACTTAAGATAGAAGCCCATAGGAAATAATGTTAAAATTAATTAATTATTACGGTTTACAAATATATATATAAATGTATTTTAGGTTAAAATAGCATTAGGTTAAATTAATTCTGCACATAACGTGGCATAACTTTTAATACCTAACAAATAAAACGAATGTTTACGTTAGGTGGATTATTTTTAAGTAAATCTTTAAATAAACAATTTAGTTTAATTTAATGTACTTAAAGTAATTACATATTTAAAAGAAAATATTAGTGCCATAGCATTTTTTTAATTTAACATAAATTATGGTTGTAAATTCACCATTACTAATAACATTATGGTCCTATATGATGTATTCACTGACTCCACCCCCTTTTTCAGAGGTGGGGAAAGGTAAGTCTTTTGAGTAACTCTATACTCAGAAATGGTAAATAGCCAAAGTAGTAAAGTTACTCAAAAGTATAAGGGTAAAGGTACGCATATAGATTTACTCAAATGTAAGTTTACCTGTGTGAATAGCTCTCATAATTATTAGAACTGCAGAACTTCACTTATATGATGTTGATTGAGTGAGAGAAATTGGGATGTTGCTTGACTGGGGTGTGAGCCGTAGTCAAGCAGCAACCATAATCCTTGTCAGGGCAAGGCACAATCCAAACCTAAATTCACCTGTGCTCACCCCTCTGGTAGCTTGTAACAGAGCAGTCAGGTTTAACTTAGAGGCAATGTGTAAAGTATTTGTGCAACACTTCAAGCAGTAATAAAGTGAATCCCACACCAAGTTAGAAAAATAGTACTCTCGTTAATAAATAAAACATGCCCAAAATGAGAAAATTCCAATCAGTGGAACAAAAGATATACAATTCTAAAGGTTTTTCTCAGAATAGCACAAAAAAGCACAAAGCTCCAATTGTGGATATCTGGTTGCGCCGGACCAGGATAAAGTCTCAAGTTCAGGCCATTGCAAGCTACAGGGACCCAGTTAGGCCCGCTGAACAGAGTACCTTAAATCCTGGTTTGCAAAGCATTGCGAACATCCACGTTGAAGATGCGTTGAGGAGCCGAAGCGATGCATCTGTTCCAAAATGGGGCGAGGCTGCGATGTGAAGGCTCGCATCGTCATCGAGAATCCCATCGATGGGATTCGCGATGCATAGTCTGGCATTGAGGATGTGGCGCACAATTGGGGTGATGTTTCAGTTCCCAGGAGCTAAAAGGCTGCGATGCTGAATCTGTCATTGTCATTAAGGCTGCCGTCGACAAGGGTAGCGAGCCCCTGTGTCAAAGATGCCTCATGCAGTACTGGTTCTAAAGGCGTTGCGGGCTGCAGTGGTGATGCAGGTCTTTGAAATAGGTCCAATCTACGCAGCAGTGGAGATGCGTTGGTTATGCTGAGGTTTGTGCAACACAGCAGAGGAGATGCTTTGGTTCCGCTGGATACACAGAGGCTGACAGAGCACCTTCAGCCCACTTCCAAGGGTCCATGACTAGGGTGGCATCAATTGGCAGTGTAGACTCACAGGTGGCAGAGTCCAGGTGAAGATGCAAGGTTGTTGGTGGCCTATTGTGTCTCTGAGGCTTCAGGTCAGGAGGCCAACCAGCTAGCCCTTGGGGTCACTCTGGGTTCTGGGTGCAAGAGATGCAGGTCCAGTCCTTCTCATCCAGGCAAGATGGCAGCAAGTCAGCACCATAAAGTAACAGTCCTTCAGAGCAGTTCAGTGGAGTGGCAGTCCTTTCAGGTCCATAGCAGTTCTTCTTCCTTGCAGAGTATCCACAGGTACAGAAGTATACTTGGGAGTTGGTGTCTGAGATCCAGTATTTATACCAGTTGTGCCTTTTGAAATGTGGGAGAAGCTTCTAGAGGCATGCCATTGAAGTGTACAGGTGCCTTGCCTTCATGGCCCTGGTACCAGACTAACTGCAGGGGGTATGCTGCCCTTTGTGTGGAAACAGGACACATCCTATTCAAGTGTAAGTGTGGCTGGGTCCAGCTCCTCCCTCCCATCCTGCCAGTAATTGCCCATCCAATCACACCTAATCTCCCCATTGTGTGTGACTATCTAGGAGGAATACATAGAGCCCAACTGTCAACTACATCCAGTTATGTGACCCAGAGACAGGCTGAAGGCACCAAATGGCTAAAGCAAGAAAATACCAACTTTCTAAACGTGGCATTTTAAAAGTTGTAATTTTAAATATGACCTCACCATAAGTTAGGATGTCTCATTACAATTCCAGAGACACCAAACATGAACTGGTACCTGTTCCCATTTGAAAATTACACTTAAAAATGTAATAGGGTAACTCCACTCTCATACTATGGGAAAGGTAGGCTTTGCAGTATTAAAAAATAAATTTAAGAGTTTTCTACTACCGTGACATGGAAAGCTTAAAAGTACACATTCTTATTTTTAAATACATTGTACCCTTCCTGTCTGGACTGTCCAGGGCCTACCTTAGGGGTGCCTTATAAGTATTAGCAGTAAGGTTTCGTCCTGGCAAAAGGTTTATTTTGCCAGTTCGAAATGACAGTTTAAAACTGCATACATGGGCTGCAATGGCAGGCATAAGACGTGTTTAAAGTTCTACTTAAGTGGGTGTCACAATCAGTGCTGCGGGCCCACTAGTAGCATTTAATGTAGAGGCTCTGGGTACAGGTAGTGCCAGTTTACTTGGGACGTACAAGTAAATAAAATATGCAAGTTAGGTATAAGGCAATTTAGCATATTTTAAGGAGAGGCCACAAGTACATTAGCATTGGTTAGCAGTGGTAAAATGTGCAGAGTCCTAAGGCCAGCAAAAATGATGTCAGCAAAAACAGAAGGTTTGAATGCATAAAGTTCGAAAGTTACGGAAAAACTAACACCAAGGATGCCAGGTATTACAGTGGCCAAGAGGGATCCTGCCAGAAAGTGTGAGGGCATGCTGGCACCAGTCACCTATTCAAGAAAGGTGGCACCTGCAAAAGATTGAACAGTTAAGAGGGGCATTGGCAGATGAGCGATGGTCCAATGGAAATGACCATCTTAAACTAACTTGGCGGCACTCGCAGGAAAAGGAGTGAGCACGCAGTCCCAGAATGGGCAGTCAACAGCGTTCAGAGAAACGAGAGCGCAGAGTAAATGTTGAAAGATGCTGCTTTATTATGACCAGAGACAATTGCAGTGGGTAGGTCGCTAGGCTAAAAGAAACAAATAGAGGTTGCGCAAGGAAGCCTTGTTTCTGAACAGAGAACAGAGATTGAGATACAATGAGAAGGAAAAGGGGCTCATTCATTAAAATACACAAAAAAAGCACAAGAAAATACTAAAGGTCAAAGTAAAAATTATTTCATAGATAAAGGAATCAAAAATGTAAGTAAGTCCGTTTTTATATAGCGCAGCTACTCACCCTTACGGGTCTCAAGGCGCTGGGGACCGTAGTGGAAATTAAGTGAGCTATTGCCCACAGTCACATGGTGCTGAGCTGAGCTGCCGCCAGAGCCGGGGATTGAACCGTGGACCCTGTGCTCCGAAGGCAGCTACCCTGGCTGCTGCACCACACCTCTCCAAAGAGAGGTGTGGAGCAAAGAGGAATGTGTACAGGGACAGCACTTACTTGTTGTCAGGAGCCGCAATAGATTACCTACCAGGTGGGATTGCTCATTCACTGGTAAAGCTTGTCCACAATAAAATATTGCTTTATTGGTATACTACAAGGTGATAGGGATTAAAGGCCTGATTTAGATCTTGGCGGACATGTTACTCCTTCACAAAGGTGATGGATTTCTCCTCCGCCGAAATATAAATCCCATTATATCCTATGGGATTTATATTTCGCCAGATGGGATTACCATCACCGTTGGGACGGAGTAACCCATCCACCAAGATCTGAATCAGGCCCTAAGTCTCTTGGGCATAGGCATAGATCAGCTCACAATTTGCACTGGTGTTTGCCAGTGCTCCGCATTGGCACTTACTTTTAAACACCGGCACATATTTATCCACCACATGGTGGCACTGTTTCTTTTTGTTTACCAGAAATCATCAGTGGAGCATTTCACTATTTAATATAATTTTGGAAAAAAATAAAACTAGCCTGTAGGTACTGTTGTCACAGACTCACTGACATTAGACAAAACACACAAATGCAGATGTTGTTTGGGAACGCGTACTTTATCATATAGCTAGGTACAGAATAGGTAACAACACACTTGGAGAGGGATCTTTCCAGGGAAGAGATCATGACAGCACCTGAGATGTAGAACTTTCATCTGTGCATGCTAAGGTACGAAGTCTGCAGCAAACACCCAGAGATCTTCTGATATATAATCACTTTGCTTCTGTAGAAGCGGGGTGGGGTTTAGGCTACCCTGTCTTATATAATGACAGCTCCTTTTATGATTTATGGATCACCTACTATGCTGGCCGTATTTGTGTTAGGCATTTTCTTACTCATTGTGGCACGTATAATGCATACTAGAGCACGCTAGTTAAAATAAACTTTTTAAACTGTTCTCGTGTCTCTGTCAGATCTTATTGTTGCTTATTGCTAGACCCCTGACCTCCGTCAGAGATCAGCTCTTCCCCCGCAGCTCCGACTGACTGCGCACAGCTTCAGTCCCACACAGGCAGGGTTCAAGACCCCTACCTGCTGGGTTCCGCGCTCCTATTTTCTTTTTCAAAGATTATTTAAATCTTGACCTCTTTATCTTATATTGCTTCTTCTGTGCACTGTAATTAGTGGCTTGTTCCCCCGCCTCCCCCTTAGCCCATAACGCTGCCACAGCGTTAGCCTTTCCCGCCACAACCCGCCCCGCTCCCGCCTCCCAGTTGCTCGCCCCTCCCCCCTCCCCTGCTTAAATGGCGACCGCTGCGGGGAGCGCGAGCTAGACCCCTGACCTCCATCAGATATCAGCTCTTCCCCCGCAGCTCCGCCTGACTGCGCACAGCTTCAGTCCCACACAGGCAGGGTTCGAGACCCCTACCTGCTGGGTCCCACGCTCCTATTTTCTTTTTCAAAGATTATTTAAATCTTGGCCTCTTTATCTTTATTGCTTCTTCTGCGCACTGTAATTAGTGGCTTGTTCCCCCACCTCCCCCGTAGCCCATAACGCTGCCACAGCGTTAGCCTTTCCCGCCACAACCTGCCCCGCTCCTGCCTCCCAGCCGCTCGCCCCTCCCTCCTCCCCTACTTAAATGGTGACCGCGCGCCGAAGGCGTGCCTAAGGCAAGCCCGTCTGCGCCCGTCCGTGCCTGGACCGCGCCCAGCACCAGACCCCCTGGCCCCAGCAAGAGCTATGACACCAGACGACGCTACGACGCCAGCTTCCTCCATGGACTCAACACCGGCCGACCATCAAACTGCTTCCAGGCCAGCCCGAAACTCACCCACAGACCCTTCACCTGCCGTAGCTGCAGCTTCACCAGCCGCCGAACACCCGCACACCGTACCGCAGCCTGCCAGAGCAGTACGCAACCACCTCAGATGCATATTACTCAACACCCGCTCCGTCCACAAGCATGCCGTCAAACTCTGGGATCTACTCGACTCAGCCTCCCCGGAAGTCGCCTTCCTAACAGAGACCTGGATGAACCCCTCCTCGGCACCAGACATTGCCATAGCCATCCCAGCCGGATACAAGATCACCAGAAGGGACCGCACCAACAAACCAGGAGGAGGAATCGCCATCGTCTACAGGAGTACCCTCAGAGTCTCGACCTGCACGACTGATACCGCCAGCACCACTGAACACCTGCACTTCCAGATCCACACCGACCCCAACACCACCCTCAGAGGAACACTCGTTTACAGACCCCCCGGACCCCGGCCAAAGTTCATTGACGACATCTCCGACGTCGTCAGCGCGCACGCTGTTGCGTCCACAGACTACATCCTCCTTGGAGACCTGAATTTCCACCTCGAAAACCCCGACGACAGCAACTCCGTCGCCCTGCTCGATAACCTCGCCAACCTCAGACTCAAACAGCACGTCACGACCCCCACCCACACCACCGGACACACGCTCGACCCCATCTTCTCAGCCAGCAACCACGTCACCTTCAGCCACACCACTTAACTACACTGGACCGACCACCGCTGCGTCCACTTCACCTTCAAGAAACCCACCACGCACCACCACCCGCAACGGATCCCCTACCGCAGCTGGAACAGGGTCACCGAAGACCAGCTCATCACCACCCTCGCCCGTGACCCACCGATACCGACACAGCCGCCAGCAACCTCAGGTAATGGATCGACGACTGCGCCAACATCCTCACCCCGATAAAAAACCCTCAAACAGACAGAAAGGCCAACTGGTTCACTACCGACCTCCAGGAATCCAAACGGATTTGCCGAAGACTCGAGAAAAAGTGGCGCCACGAAAAGACACCGGATAACCACACAGCCCTAAAGAACGCCAGCTGCAAGCACCACCAACTCATCCGAGCCACCAAAAGGACCTCCTTCAAGGAACGCATCGACAACAACGCACACAACAGCAAAGAGCTCTTCGACATCGTGAAGGAACTCTCCAACTCCAGCTCCAGTGCCAACGACATATCGCCGTCGCAAGACCTATGCGACTCCCTAGCCACCTTCTTTCACCGCAAGATCGCAGACATCCATGACAGCTTCAACACCCAGACCCTCCCCACAGCCACCGACACTGCAGACTCACCGCCCCCCAGCCCCAGCAACCAACTGCTCTTCAGCGCCCACGTCAGCGACGACAACACCATCAAGACCATGAACACCATCCACTCCGGCTCGCCATCCGACCCCTGCCCTCACCACATCTTCAACAAAGCAAATCGCATCATCGCACCCCAACTCCGGAAGATAATCAACAGCTCATTCGAGACCGCCACCTTCCCGGAAAGCTGGAAGCACGCCGAGATCAACGCCCTACTCAAGAAACCCACAGCGGACCCAAAGGACCTCAAGAATTACCGACCCATCTCCCTTCTTCCCTTCCCGGCGAAAGTCATCGAAAAGATCGTCAACAAGCAACTGTCCCACTTCCTCGAAGAGAACAACATCCTGGACCCGTCCCAATCAGGATTCCGCAGCAAGCATAGCACCGAAACTGCCCTCATCGCTGCCACCGATGACATCAGGACCATGCTGGACAACAACGAAACAGCGGCCATTATCCTCCTGGACCTCTCGGCCGCCTTTGACACCGTCTGCCACCACACCCTCCGCACACGCCTCCACGACGCAGGAATCAGCGACAAGGCCCTGGACTGGATCACCTCCTTCCTCACCGACAGAACCCCGAGGGTCCGCCTCCCCCCTTTCCGCTCGGAAGCCACCAAGATCATCTGCGGCGTGTCCCAAGGTTCATCCCTCAGCCCTACCCTTTTCAACGTCTACCTGGCTCCACTCACCAACATCGTCCGCTCGCACAACCTCAACATCGTCTCCTACGCCGACGACACCCAGCTGATCCTCTCACTCACCAAGGACCCCCCCACTGCCAAAACGAACCTCCATGAAGGACTGAAGGCCGTCGCCGACTGGATGGAGAACAGTCGCCTGAAACTGAACTCAGACAAGATGGAGGTCCTCATCCTCGGCTCCTCCCCCTCTGCCTGGGATGACTCCTGGTGGCCGGCCACACTGGGAGCTGCACCGATGCCCGCCGACCACGCACGCAACCTGGGGTTCATCCTGGACTCTTCACTCTCAATGACCCAACAAGTCAACGCTGTCTCCTCCTCCTGCTTCAACACCCTCCGCATGCTTCACAAGATCTACAGATGGATCCCCATCGGAACCAGAAAGATGGTCACCCACGCCCTCGTCAGCAGCAGACTGGACTACGGAAACGCCCTCTACGCTGGAACCACGGCCAAATTCCAGAAAAAACTTCAACGTATACAGAACGCCTCCGCACGCCTCGTCCTCGGCATCCCAAGCCACTCCCACATCACTGCCCACCTGAAGGACCTGCACTGGCTCCCTGTCAACAAGAGGATCACCTTCAAGCTCCTCACCCACAAAGCACTCCACAATGCCGGACCAGCATACCTCAACAAGCGTCTCACCTTCTACACCCCGAATCGCCAGCTTCGCTCCACCAACCTCGCCCTCACCACCATCCCACGCATACACAGAACCACCACCGGCGGCAGATCCTTCTCCTACCTCGCCGCCAAGACGTGGAACACCCTCCCCACCTATCTGCATCAGACCCAGGACCTGCTGACCTTCAGGAGACTTCTCAAGACCTGGCTGTTCGAGCAGTAGCTGTTCCCCCCCCAGCGCCTTGAGACCCTCACGGGTGAGTAGTGCGCTATACAAATGGATGACTGATTGACTGATTGATTGTGGACTAGTACGAGTGTGAGAGCAAAAGAGTGTGTCCTGCAACCACGATGCCTGAGAGGATTCGGGAGTGTTATGTTCTGGGGTGTCTAATCACTTGTTCCTCTGTGAGTGAGTAGGAGGGCAAGTGAGACACAACTGCAAGTCAGTCCCGGGCTCATGGGTACTCAGGTGGTAGGATGACTGAGTCCCTGCCTACCACGGTTCTATGATCTGCAACATAGTTCTGTGACTCCACAAAATCCCTGCAACACCTCAAGATATTCCTCGACATTGCATGCAGCCAGACATGTCTGTAGGGGAATCCCTGTCCCACCGTTTGAAATTCAGACGGTGCAAAGTGAAAAACAGAGCCATGATTTGAAACCACAAGTCTGCTTCTCACTTGTCTGTGTTCTTTAGCAGGTGTAAACTCATGTGTTTGTGTCTCTGGTGAGGAGAGCAAGTTTTTTCATTTCGTCATGAGGCTCTCTCTCTCATTAACTATTGGGAAAAAGCTACAGATCACTACCGGAGTGGCCTCTCTCAAACTAAGGATGCAACCAACATTGTTTGAGAACTGTAGCTACAACCAAGTAATGAACCACCCATAAAAAAAATTAGATTGTTAAATTCTACAATCTGCCAGGAGCGGCCTGTGCAGGTAAGATCGGTGGGGCGGTGGGGTCGGGTGATGGGGAATTCGGTAGACGACAACGAGGGAAAATTAAATAAATAATTAATTTTCCCTCGTCATCCTCCATCCCCTATCAAATCCCCACCACCGCCCCACCGCCCTAACTCTCTTACCTGCATGGACATCTCCTGCAATCTGCTTGAGTCAATTGTGAAAAACATAAAACGGATGCTTGTCAAAAGACAGAGTATCAAAATAAATATCTATAAATATGCAATACAAAATTGTTAAATTGGTTCCCATCAAGAAGAATCACTTTTTTATGATTCATAGGCTATATTACACCCGATAAAAATATACTGCAGAATATATCTACTTATATCTACCTAATCGGCTGTATCCAACCAAAAAGATTGATGTTTGCTTACGAGGAAGAACTTTTGATATTCAACCTGACATTGATTGCAAAAATACAGATTTGTAAATACTGAATTCTACAAACCTATCCTAGGTCAATTGAATGGTAAGGAGCAACGAGGTATTTTGAAAAAATTACACATATCGAATAGGATGACAACAGAATTGTAGCTTTGCATTAGTAGTTGACCCAAAGTCTGAAACCTGTCCAATGATCAAGGCTTAACACAAGCCCCTGCAGCCCCTGCAGTGCAGGGGCAACTCAACCATTCAGGGGGCTCCTGATCAGCCCAAGATAAATTAATAGCTGTGAGATATGGGAGACTAAGAGGCCCCTCATCAAGTTCTGGAGGTGGGCTCCATCATTTACTGTTACGTCACTGGGAATGATCACTTCGCGTATGAGCGTTTTAGAGTGGGTCATTCAAGAAAAGTTGAGAAGAACCAAAACATCACAAAAGGGTATTTACCACCAGTTTGCAACTAATGTATCTTCCCTAGAATGAATGAATGAATTCATTATTTTTGTGTGGTTACTTAAAACCATTACAAAATACAACTTTAAAAACTTTAGAAGGTCGGAAAATAAATATATGTGCAGGACATTGTTAAAATCAGTTAACAAACAGGAGTGGTGTAGAGCTGATGAGTTCTTGTTTTTTTTTTTTTTTTGTTTAAAACATAAGACATAGGGACGGGATTTAAGGCTAAAAAAGCCCCGAGATGAGTCACTTGTTCAGTGGTGGCCAAACCTCCGGGACGGTGACCCTGATGTTTAGGGGACCCCGGGCTGTTCGTCGCATTCTGCCTGTGAAGACTTGTCCTTCAATAATGTGCGAGTAGGGTAAACAAATTTCCCCAAATTAGCCATGTGCTTCACGATGTCCAAAGTATAGAGCTGTTGGACAGCCTCCTTTGCTGTGCGGGTACCCAGTTGAAGAAGAATAGGTCTGAGATGGATTCTGCGAACTAGCCACAAGGCAGGGCAGCAGAGTAAAATGTGTGCCAGGGACTCTCTTTTGTAGTTACAAAGGCGACACTCCGTAATGCCCAGCCGTGCTTTCCCAGATGGATATAATTCTTTTAAGGGGAGCGGATGTAGTCTGGCTGCTAGAATCCGAAATAGAGCTTGTCTCCCCACGGGCTGCATGAGGTGGGGCTTGTGACTAGGCAGAATGTGAAAGAGACATTGGGTTTCATGAAAGTCTCTGGCTGCCAAGCATTCCATGTCCAGACTGCGAGAGCGTAGGCATAGTTGCTTTTTTATTGTTGTTTTGATGGTAGCGTAGTTGATTGTACTAGGGTCCCAGTTCTCTGTTGCAAGTTGCAGAAGATCTTTGACTGTGGCAAGGCAGGCGGACCAAGGGTTATTTGGTTGTAGAAAAATTAATTTTATGACGCCCTTCATGGTGTTCTCCGGAGCCGCAGTTGTTAGATAAAAGTATTTCATCAGGGCAGCCAGCTCTTCTAATTTTTGTTGGTTAAGATCGAATTCAAGGCAAATCAAGGTGTTTCTAGTACAGGCTGGTAAACGGAATATCTTTTTGTATGCTGTGCAATGTATTTTTTCCAAGTCCTGCGCGAACCTCCCTGGAAATGCCTGTTGCGCTTAATTAAAGGACGGTAGTAATTTAGCCCTCAATACTCTTTGAATAGCCGTTGTTGTTGGGCTATCTAAGATGGCATATAATTTACAGAGGGCATAGGTGAACATCTTTCCTTTCTGCTGCAGTTTGTGGAGGTGGACCCGTGGGCGGCCTGTCTCGCTAAACCAGGCCCGAGGTAGTTGTAGGTTTGTACACAGTCCAAAATCAGGGGACCCAGCCTCCACTTCGCAAGTTTTTTCTTCAGGTAGTGCCCAAAAATCACTATTTTGGACTTGCTTGGGTTAGCGACCAGCTTGTTTTTGGTGTTCTATTCGGAGAGGACAGTAAGTGCTTTTTGAAGTCCTATTTTGGTGTGGTCCAAAAGAACAAGGTTGTCGGCATATTGCAACAGCTGGATCTTTGTGTGGCTGATCTTAGGGGTGGCTAGAGTAGCTCTGTGCAGTGCTCGGCCCATATCGGCGGTGTACAAATTAAAAAGCATCGGTGCCAGTACGCATCCCTGCTTTAGCCCCTGATCTGTGGCAATTGTTTCCGTGGCTGACTTCCTGGAAAGTTTAACCCTTACCCAGGTTCGAGTATACAGCGATCTAATTGCTTGTAGTAGTGATGGGCTGATGTTCCACTGTGCCAATTTCTGCCAGAGGATGCAGCGATCTACCCCATCAAAGGCTGCTGAGTAGTCAATAAAGCAGGTGAAGAGCGGCGGGGAGCGATGGGCCACCGCTTGTTGGGCTAAGTATGACAGGGCAATGATGTTATCTACGATAGAGCCCCCTGGTCTGAACCCAGCCTGGTAAAATGGCAGGAGACGTTCGATGCAGACCCAATCAACTAGTTCCTGCAATAGTGTACTTGCGTAGGCCTTACCCTCAATGTCCAACAGGGCAATCATCCGGTAGTTCCTAGGGTCGGTGTTTGGCCCTTTTTTGTATATTGGTTGCAACAATGAGCCCCTCCAGGAATCTGGGACGTCCTCCAAAAGCATGCATTCTGTGTATAGCTGTGCAAGGTTGTAAGACCAAAAGTCCATGTCCTCCCTGAAGAGGGAGCCGGGCAGCCCGTTGGGGCCGGGCACTCCGTTATGCCGAATCTTTTTAAGGGTGGTACGAACTACTGCCATGCCTGGGAGAGTTAGACCGGCCGAGGATCCGGTGGGCTCTACAGTGATGTTGTCCACCCCCCTCCATGGTACTGTAGGACTATTTGAAGAAGTGGCTTTCAAGTCAACGGTGTACAGGGATTTCACATGAGCTACCCAAGTGTCCGCGTCGAGTGAGTTCTCTCTGCTGGAAGAGCGCAAAGATCTTTAGCCATTTTGCCTCTGTGGATTCGCGTTTTGCCTTCCAAACCTTTAGGTAGTGGGTCTTTGCTGCTAGTTTCAGTTGCTTTTTGGCGGATTCCGATCCAGTTTTTTGGTACTCCCTTCGTTTAGTGTTTAGTTGTTTAGCATAATGCTTGATCGCTGGAACTTGACCCAGGATGTGTGTTGGATTATGTGTGATTCTGTAGTTGGTACTCCCTTTGGAGCAACGTAGCTAGTGTGTATGCAAGTTTGTCCCATTCACCTATAAGTCCCCACTTGTTTGGGCCGGTCTGCCAGCCAATCCATGTTTATTTCAATGAGTCAAATTTGTTGGTTGACATCTGCCCCCATTTCATTCTTCTAAGGAGCCTGTGATGTTCTTCACCCTTGGACGCTCCAATGGGGCAGAGGGTATGATGGGATTCCGCTGTGATTGTTAAATGCAACAGTAAGGAGGCGTGATCGCTTTTGCTCCGTGGGAGCACTGCATAATTTAGCATGTGTTTTCGTAGCCTCTCACTTAATAAGATGTAATCTATAGTAGTCTGGATGTTATAGGTAGGTGCGTGTATTACCCCTGGCTTGGACACTATAGATAAAGGATGAGTAGCTGCCAAATTATATGTCCGAAAAAGGGCATTAAATCTCCCAGTACTCCCAGAGGGGTTGCCATCAGATGACTGCTCCTCTATATTGTGCGTATTGAAGTCCCCAAGAATGATGGGTTCCATGGATGCAAATTGTGTGAGCAGGGTTTCAATCTGTGTAATCAGCTGAATTAGCTTATCCTTAGAGCTCTGACCATGGGGATTATAGTATACATTAATTAAAAGTATTGATAGTGGGCCGTTCACAGTGTTGAGGCCTTTCAGAGTGCCAGCTAGGAACATGTCAGAGGGGTTATTTATCTCTGTGAAATGTAGTTTTAGGGCAAGCTTAATGTATATGGAGATGCCCCCGGAAGGTCTCCCGAATAAGTTTCCTTTGGTTGCAGGTTTAAAGTGTTCTGCATAGCCTGCTAATGGGAATTGATGCGGTTGCCCACGTTCCTTGGGCACAAATTAAATTGGCCCCTTTAAGGAATGTGATCGCCGATGGGCTTTGCAGAACCTTGACCATCCCGGCGACGTTCCATGTAATGATGCTTAATGGTTGGGTGCTAACTGATCTGCATCTATGCTGGCCAGACCCGTTACTTGGAGAGGGTCTGAATTTTGATGACCAAGACTCCTTACTTGATGGGGGCCTGAGTTTTGTTGGCTGAGAGGGAGGCGACCCAGCCCCAATAGGCCGAATTTGGGTAGGGTGGAGTGCAAAAGGGGGAGAAGGTTTTGAGGGTGGAGGTGACCTGTCTCCCCCCACACAAACCATCAACCCTGCACTGGATGTTCATGTTTACTTGCTCGAGGGTGCCTTCTCCTTGGCGGATCCCCCTCAGTATGCTAACCATGGGCGTGTTCTTTGGGGGTGCCTGTAAGATGAATGGATACTTTTCATATTCCAGCCTCCGAATGTCAATTCCCCATTCTGCAAATTGTTCTTTTTCAATGTAAACGCTTGCAGCTATAACCGGGTTGGCCCAAGTTACGATGGTTTGCTCCTTCCCTGATTGTGAGGGCGAAGAAACAAATTGCACCCTGACGATGTCCCTGCTTGTAATATGGGACAATGTCTGTGTGTGTTGAAGAAGTGTCAGAATATTTGTTCTATTGACAGTATCAAGGTTGTCCTTCGAAATGTACAGCAGGGTCATGCTCATTTTTACCGAGTAACCTCCCCCTGGCATTAGCGTATTTGACCTGAAGATAGAGTCGTTGTGGAGAGGCCTTTGTATTGAAATTTTGTCAGCGTGGTTCAGCGTAAACTGAAAAAGTTGCGGGAGGCCTGCGAGGCCCACTTCAGTCCCTTGGTGTGATCTTATAGATTCTGTTCTCATATAGGCGCCGTTGGGCTGATGAGGCTGTGATGTTGATTTTCCATTGATGTTGCGTCGGCTTTTTCTTTGGTTTTTTCCATGCCCGGTAACACTCTGGTCTCTGATGGGGCTTGGAGCTCGGATTGAGGGCCAGGTAGTAACGATATTGCCAGTTGAAGGGCTCCCCCTAAGTCAACCCCCGCCACACTGGCCTCCCTATCGTTGTTTACTGTTGGGCTAGTGGGCACAGCTGGACAGTGCTGGGACAGTGTAGGATCAAGACCTGCTGGGTAATGGATTTTGTTGCCCTTACCTGAATCAATGTACAGTATGCGCTGTTCTTTGGCTTGAGCAGTTGTGGACTGTGATTGGGCCTTATGAACGATAGATGTTCCAGGCTTTGTGAACACAGTCTGTGTTGCTATTTCCCCGGGCATGTTGCTCCCTGTCTGCCGGGAAAATTCCCCTGTGGCGGCCTGCACCTTAGAGGGCAGAATAATTGTATGCATAGCCGGGAGAGCTGGTTCCGATGAAGGTTTAAAGTGGGGATTCTTGCAGAATATGGGGAAGAGAGGTTGATTGTTTTCAGATTTGATTGCCCGCATTGATGATTCTTTTTTTTGTTCCAGGGCTATTAGGTTTCGCTGGGGGTTTCTTGATAGTAGTCTCTTAGCCTGCTTTTTTTGTTTTTTAAGACCTTTCTTCTCCCTCCGCGTTGTTTGTGGGGCAGACAGAGGTGCTTCCTGCGAGCACATGGCCCCTATGTTGTTGAGGGCGAGGTCCACCGTGTGGTTGCTCTCTCCCGTCGTTCCCTCTGGATATGAGGGGGGTAACTTATTTGCGATTGGTGGCATTGGATTGATTCTGGGTCTACGACCCTGCCCACTACAGTGAGGTCCTTAGCGCTCTTCTCCGGGCTCGGGGGGTCTGAGCGTATTCTGATGCTGAGTTTTAATTCCTCCACCAGCGAGGAGAGTACCGTCGGGAGCGATGCCAGTTTGACGATTAGAACTGGGCACAGGCATTTGGGAGAGACAGTTGGAAGGGTTGGATTGCTACTGATTGCAGCCAACTTATCGATTTTCTTGGACATCTCGGCCATTTTTGTTGCCATGACTTGGAAGGGGTCCATTTGTAATTCGAGCTACTCCGATTGCCATGTTAGAGCGTTAATGGCAGTGGAGAGGGAGGTGCTGACTGACCTTAGCAGATTGTCCTGCGCGCATGAGAGTTCAAACGGCAGAAGCGATGGTGATCTATGTAGAGAGTCGCTTGGCTCAGGCTCAGACTCAAAGGAGGAGCTTATGGTGATACATGATTCATCCTTACTCTTGTGAATTGTTGCGACCTGTAACAATGCGGCGGTGTCCATATCTTATTTTGAGGTATGGAAGTTGTCAGTCAAAGTTGTTGGACTTTTGTACGGACTACTGGTGTCATCCAGTAACCCCCCGGCTGTAGCAGCGACCAGGCCTACTTCCAAATTTGCTGCATGGTTTGATGTGTGAACGTCAAATAGAGCTGGGGAAGCTCCCAGATTGTGACAAGACTGGGATCTTTTCTTCCTCCTCCTAGGCCGTGTAGATGTGGTGGACCGGTGGGGTGACTCCATTCCCGTTGATGGGGGGACTGGACCTATCTCATTCTTGCAAGTCTGGATGAGGTCTTTGGGCGTTCTCCATTTATGATTGTGGAGGTCGTAGTGACTGTGAAAGGTTCAAAACCCTTGGAGACCTCGTTGTCCTCGTTTATGAGTGTGGAGGTCGTGATGACTATAAAAGGTTCAAAACCCTTGGAAATCTCGTCATCCACGTTTTCGGAGTTCAAGTTTGTCCACACTGGGCTGCTCTCTATCAAGGAGGGATTCTGGGCCCGTACCCAACTACGCAGATCTTACGATTTGCCGACCATGGGCTGGTCCTGCTGATCGAATGCCCCCCCCATAGCAGCCTTGTTTATAAGCATGTCCCCAGCTGTGGGCTTAGGGTTCTGTTTTGATGTTGGCAAGCAGGCGCTTTTCTTGGACATTACGGCACCTGTGACCAACCTCAGGGAGAGGGAAGTAGGAGTGTCAGTAGTCCTGTGTGGACAGATGTTATGTGGAGGGATGCTCAAGGGGCTTAGAGGGGCAGGCCAGAGGCCAGAAAGCGGAAGGGTGGCTAGAGCAGTTCAAAGCTGAGGAGGGCCGGCAGGAGGGTAGCAGTATGTGACAGTTGAACTGAGCAGCCCCCTCTGACCCCGTGCCGCAGCCCTTTCCCTTGCTGCTCCACACCCTGCCCACTCCGCACCTCGGGTTACATACTCACACTCACCGGCCACCAGTAGGGAGAAGGGTTCCTGGTCGAGGTCTGGGCGCCAGGGGCAAGGGGGACACCAGCCCTCGAGCGTTGCGCTGTATTCCGGGGTCAACGGGTCGTATGCCTCCCAGTCCTTCCTTGTCTCCTTTCCATTGTTACTTGTTTGGCAAGTGGAAGATGGTGGTAGAAGGGGCCTGGCGGGGCCTGGTTGGAGCCTGGTGAAAAGGCTCATTACTGAGAGATGCCAAGGGAGAAGGGCAAGCGGGGCTCACAGGGCGCAATCACAGGCCGCACCCAAGCCTAGTTGGGCTGCCTCTGCAATGCAACCGAGGGTTCACTCTTGCCACACCCGCCCGCTAATGGCAGCCGCGCTTACCCCTTCCCAGGCGCATTCTGCTGCCTGCCGCTGCCATTGGCCGTTGGTTATAGTGGCGTAACGTAGGAGCCGTTTCACAGTGGGGGCCTCTGAGCCACAAAGAGAATAATCATGCAGGTGAACCGGTGAACCGCTCGGCGTCCCGCTTCACTGCGCTGCTCTGCACTGCTTGTGCTGTCTCTGCCCGGCCACGTCACAGCACTACTAAGGGCAGTAGTAAATGCAAGTTTGTGGTGGGATTAGAAAGGGGAGGAGAGAGAAAAAATAAATTAGGTGGGTGTAGGGCAGGAGATTTCCTGTAGAAAAAAAAAGTACATTGATGAAAGCGCAAATGCACTCCTATGTCACAACTCATGATGTGAAAATGCTCACCAGTTAAATGTCCATATCTGGAACTAGTGACACACATGGTCATACTCCTGTGAATAAGTAATACTCACATGGGCACAGAAGCAATCAGAAAGTGGCTCAAAAATCAGATATAAGCCTATGCTGAATAAATGATCAGGGAACTGCTGCCTTTTTATAATCACCTTTGTATTGTTTTCTTCTTGAAAACAGTTACGTGTATGAAGTAATAATCAACTGAAGTGCAATCTTAAAGCACTTGGAAATGTGATTTTCCAAGATTTCTTGTCAAGACCACACACTGGGATTCCATATGACACCAGGAGCTGCACAAACTGATCACATGATCCTACAACTCTACAAGACAGGAAGACTTTCACCCATGGGAGCTGGTCTGTACGGTAAGTAGACATATCGAGTTTTAAATATCGTTGTGTTATAATATCAAGTTTTTAATGTCGATAGTCTAAAATATCGATTTTGAAAATATCGTTATAAAAAAATATCGATTTTGTAAATGTAGTGAATTTGTTATTATAGTATATATTTGTAAATGTAATAATTTTTAATAAATTGGATATGTTTTATTGAATACATTTCTTTAGGAGCGGGTTGTTGGGTTTATAGGGGATAAGGGTGGGGAGTGCTTTAAAAACAATTTAATTAAAAAAAATATTTAAGTAATAATAAAGAAATTTAAAAATGTTTTTTAGGAGTGGGATGTTGGGTTTATATGGGATTAGGGGGCTAGTTTAAAAAAAAAAAATTTTAAATTTAAAAATAAAAAATGTAAAACATTTTTTACAAATATTAATAACAATTTTATATTAACAGTGAAAATTTGTGAGTATTGAAGATAATTTTGTGGAGTAATGTTTAAAATTAAAAAATAATTGGAAAAAGTTTAAATTTTAAATAAAATTTAAAGAAAAATGTATTATGATAGTTGTTTTTATATGGTATTACAGTAGTTAAAAATTTATAAAAAATAAATAGATATTTAATGTAGAGGTGTTTTGTGTTGAGATGGGATTATTGTGCTTTTTAAAAAATGTGTAATAGTTTAAAAATTTAAAAATGTAAATAAAAAATTATTAAATTCTAAACTTTGAGGATGTGTAATGTTTGGGTTTGTAATTATTAATGTTATAAAAATGAAAAGTAAAACTTTTTTTATGTTTATTTTTTATGTACAATTAATATTTATATTTTATTTTTTCTAAAAAAAGTTTTTATTTTTTTATCATGTAATTTATAAATACAAGAAAATTTGTAAAAATACTTTGAAAAATCTCATAATTTTGTTCTGGATATGGCATGGGGCATGGGACAGCTATCGCATTGCTCTCCCAAAACTTAGACGTAGGTAGTGACTGCATGCACACCGCCATCCTTTTCTAAATGCATGTAGCCACATAATCTCATCAGCACTAACATGTCAGCCAACTTGGCATAGTTTTAAATGCCACATCCAGTGTGCAGACATCTAAGTGCACATAATTGTCACATATTTTGAACTCATACTCACCAAGTCACAAGTGAAACAAATGCATCCCACAATCATGCACAGCAGAGAATGCAATGTGGAAGTGCCATGGTGTCTGAGCATAAAGGCCCATCTCAACACCAAACATGCATGGTCTACATGAAAAAAAGGAAAGTACATGTGATTCCAAAGCTATGTATAACATGACAATGGTTCCTTCTAGCTCTGTTGAAATAGATTACATGAACAGCTAAATGAAAAGATGCACAACAGAAAGTTGATGTCACGCAATTAGGTAGATGAGGACATGTCCGTGTAGTTACACTATCTGTACACTGCACCAAGTTTCAATTCACAACGGACACCATCGACTACTAAGGTATGTACCTCAACGTCATGTCATGGTGCACAGTATATAGCAGGCATACAAAGTCATTGCATTGTAAAGTGTTTGTTGTATCAAATGTCTCAAACAATTGTCTAACATCAAGCTTGTTGCGTGCAACTCAATTACCATATGACCTCTGTTCAACAGGAGATCAACAACTAACTGCAGAGGATGACACCAACATGCGGAGCCAGTGCCCCCCCCCGGAACGTGAACTCACGGATGCAGATTCCCCAACATTCTCGGATGAGGATTCTCAAGCTGGCCCCCCTGGTGTGGCAGGGACTAACATGTCTCAAGCCCTCATTGTCCCCACCACCACCACCACCACGGCAAGAACAAATGTGCTGCCCCCATCCACTACGAGCTGTGTGGCCTCCACCACCACCACCACCACCACCACCACGGCAAGAACAATTGTGCTGTCCCCTGCCACTACGACCTGTGTGGCCTCCACCACCACCATCATCACTGCTGCCTGCAACAGACGCCCTGCCACGGTGGTTACCAACACCACCACACAATCACAGCATGCCAGGGAGAGTGTGCCAGTGCACCGGGGAACTATGCCACAGGTCCGTGTCAGGAGGGCAGGTGGGAGTACAACTGGGGCAGAGACACAGGAGGACAATGACCCTGAATCCCTGGCCACCATTGCAAGAGTCCTTGGTGCCTACCAAGAGAACCATGGATTAATGGGCCAGCTTGCTGAAGACATGCATGAGATCCACCTGCTGCAGCAGTCCATGGACACACGGTTGGGCCAACTTGTCGACCTTGTTGGCCAGCTAGTGGGTGTTCTGAGGGACAGACTCCCAGTCCCAAGTGCAGCTCAACCCCCCTCCAGTGGATTGCCGGCTGTGCAGCCCACCATTCCAGCTGCAGCCACAGAGAGGGGTGTGCAAGAGGAGAGTGAGTCCTCAGACACCACTGACCCTGCAGCAGATGCCCCCTCCCAAACGCACCAGGGGCCGTCCGAGAATCCACAGGGGAGGATTTGGTGGCAGGCCACCATACCAACGCCACTCACAGAGCCAGCCATGATGGTATCTTGTTGTTCCCCTTTGCATTGACTATGTTGACTATCCTTGCCCACATTGCCATGTTGATAGCCTGAGTCTGTTGGACTGTGTGACTTCAGCTTTGTGGTGACTACACTATTTGTCTCATCTACCATGACTGACAACTCATTTATTCACTGTTCACATTTATGTACATAGTCCCTTCACTTGCACAAAAACTAATTTTAAATAAACACTCTTCACATACCTGTGTCTGTGTGAGCTACATGTTTATTCCAGTATGTACAATGACAAATCAGATTTCAATGTTCCAACAGCTCTGAAGGAGAGGAGGCATTGAGACGGTGAATGAACCTAGAAAGACACACGAGAATGACATTTACTTATCAGGTGACGCCATTATAGCTGAAACACAACACTAGGCATCAAGGTACAAAAACAAGCACACATAGCAATGATCAACAACCTCAACATACACATGATGTACCTGGAAACAAATACCCTGTGCCACACACATCAGCCCTTATCACACACACAACGACAGCCAGCAGTTAAAATTCTCTATGCCTTGATACTAACATCCAAGCAAACACACAATGTCACTGTTCTACAAAATCACTTACATTCAAGGGAAGTAGTTGGAAATGAGCTGTTGACGCAGGTCAACACCTTCCTCTTCACCACTATCGTCCGCACTGGAAGTGTGTGGGTGTGCAGGAGGGGGCATCTGCTGCTCATCGTCATCCAGGATCAGCGGAACGGCTTTGCGCAAGGCAAGGTTGTGTAGCATGCAGCATGCTACAACTATCCGGCACACCTTTTGTGGGGAATACAACAGTGCACCTCCGCTCTTGTCCAGGCACCGGAATCGGGACTTCAGGAGGCCAAAGTGCGCTCCACCACACGTCGTGTCCTACCATGTGCCTCGTTATAGCTGACTTCACCCGGGGTACTTGGATTCCGCAGTGGGCTCAGCAACCACGGCCTGTTGGGATATGCTGAGTCACCTAGGTGTGACATACACAGAGAAATGTTGTGATACAAACAGTTGACGAGAACAGCATGTCACACACAGCTCACTACTTGACTCAGTGTACTCACCTACAAGCCATGCACGCTCTGGATGTAGATTTTCCATCAGCCGGGGTACAATGCTGTTCCGCATGATGTAGGAGTCATGGGCGGAGCCAGCAAATCGCGCACAAACATGGCTGATGATCATATCAGCTTGGCATACCACCTGCACATTTATGGAATGGTAGTGCTTCCTGTTCCTATACACCTGCTCACGTGCCTGTGGTGGGACAAGGGCAATGTGTGTGCCGTCAATGGAACCAACTACATGAGGAATCTGGCCAAGGGCATAAAAACCAGCCTTCACAGCAGGCAATTCTGCTGTATTTGGGAATCGTATGTATTGGTCCTTGTATAGCATCATTGCGGACACCACATCCCAGAGCACCATGCTGAATGTGGCTTGCGACATCCCACCGGCGCTGGCCACCGTGTATTGGAAAGAGCCCATAGCAAAAAAATGCAGCGCTGCCATGATCTTCACTGTTGGGGATAGGGCAGTTGGATATGTTCGTTGAGGCCTCAGATGGGGCTCCAACTGAGCACACAGCTCTTGCAGTGTAACGCGATCCAGACGAAATTTCCGGATGATGTCCCCATCCTCCATGTCCGCCAGGACTGTGAAAGGCCAGTACACATTTGGTCGTCGCCTACATGAAATGGAAGAGGACTAATGTTATTCAAATTACACAATGAGATGTGTCCGACTTCTCACATCTTGACTCACGCAGCAGAAACAATGAATGTACTCCAACAATTGCTTAATCCACAACTCAGATGCAGAGACACCTTCACCACATGTGTTTTTACAAGGGGTCATGTTGTACATACTGACTACCCCAAAAACATAATCAAAGGTTGTGAATGGTACACCAATACATCTGGTGTCCCCAGGCCTAGGAGTAGGTGACACAGCAGATGTATGAGACAGCAACACTGCTGACTCATATGTAGCTGCTTTACCTGCCACACCTTCTTGCTTAAGTTGCACAGACCACTAGTTATCATCACAATGTGCACAGTGTGTGTAAGCTGATCACATATCCTACTTAAATCAGCTATGGGCACAGTAAAATACAACCATTATGTGGTCAGGCAATCATTACTGTTGTTTGATTAGCCATCTCACACATTGAGTTGATTTCATACCTGAGACAACATCATACAACCAATAGATGTACATCCACACACATATCATAGGTGACGTGAGTAAGTGCATGGCAATGCATGTCACATTTTCCACAGACATGGCATGTGTAGGCATCAGTGAGTTGAATGTCACACTAGCATTCATTGTACAAAACAAGTGCAGTAAGACACTATGGAGGCATAGTGTTCAATTGTTAAATTTGACTATTGCCATTGCTACTGCATAATGTGTCCATATGTGCGGTAGGCGTGCACCGCCACCGCTGGTCCGCTCATTGGCTACACTTGAAAGATGCAGCATAGCGGAAGCGACCGCCTGGCCTCCGCGGTGTGACACCACCAATGCCATTGCAGACAATGGGAACCGCGATCGCGGTAGTGAAATGCTACTTTGAAAACCGCGGTAGGCGTGCACCGCCACCGCGGGTCCGCTCATTGGCTACACTTGAAAGATGCAGCATAGCGGAAGCAACCGCCTGGCCTCCGTGGTGTGACACCACCAATGCCATTGCAGACAATGGGAACCACGATCGCGGTAGTGAAATGCTACTTTGAAAACCGCGGTAGGCGTGCACCGCCACCGCGGGTCCGCTCATCAGCTACACTTGAAAGATGCAGCATAGCGGAAGCGACCACCTGGCCTCCGCGGTGTGACACCACCAATGCCATTGCAGACAATGGGAACCGCGATCGCGGTAGTGAAATGCTACTTTGAAAACCGCGGTAGGCGTGCACCACCACCGCGGGTCTGCTCATTGGCTACACTTGAAAGATGCAGCATAGCGGAAGCGACCGCCTGGCCTCAGTGGTGTGACACCACCAATGCCATTGCAGACAATGGGAACCGCGATCGCGGTAGTGAAATGCTACTTTGAAAACCGCGGTAGGCGTGCACCGCCACCGCGAGTCCGCTCATTGGCTACACTTGAAAGATGCAGCATAGCGGAAGCGACCGCCTTGCCTCCGCGGTGTGACACCACCAATGCCATTGCAGACAATGGGAACCGCGATCGCGGTAGTGAAATGCTACTTTGAAAACCGCGGTAGGCGTGCACCGCCACCGCGGGTCAGCTCATTGGCCACACTTGAAAGATGCCAGCCAGGTGGACCAATTGCAGCAGCTGACTGCCACTGATACCACCCCAGGGGCCTATAAATCTCTGTGGGAGAGCCACACATTTCACATGCATTCAGACACTGCTGACTGCCATTCCTTTACATCTGCATATTTTTCAGTATCCTGGACCCAGTGATGGCGAGAACAGAGAATGTCAGGGCCCGTCCCTTTACTACAGAGGAGCTGGAGCTTCTGGTGGATGAGGTCCTTGCACAGTATGGGAGGCTTTTTGGTGCGCCAGATGTACTGGTAAGTGTTCCTGATTCCAAGTGTGAGAGTGATCAAAATGATACCATGATGTTGCTGTGCAGTAGTATGTGCCTGTGAGTGCAAGTCGATGTACAGGCATCCTAATAGATACCATGGCATGCTCCATACATGTTCTGTGGAAATTGCATTTGATTATGTGTAGAAAATGGACACTCCTACAGCCATTCTTGCACAAACTTAATAAACATGTTGGTCTGAGACTAGGTGATGTAAATGTGTGTTACACTGCCATGCATGCTAACTTCATGTCAATGGTGTCTGTAGGCTTATTTCCACACATACATAAGTTGATTGAAGGTAGGGGAGAGATGCATTGTTTAAACAGCCACACATATACGATGGTGTTTTGAAACAGTACAAGTCGGGACTTATTTTTACTGTGCCATGTGATGTAACTGTCCACTCACTCTTCACAACCTCATATGTGACTGTTGAAATGTATATTGGAATGGACCAATGACTTATGTGTGTTGTATATTTCTTAAGTGCACTATGTTGATGTGAGCATCATGCACAATAGTCCAATGCATGAGTGGAACCCACTTGATGTTAATGCAACTATGACACTTCACATTAATGTAAGTAGTAGATGTCATCCTTACATTGATTTGAACATGTGTTCAGTCTCGCATGTGTTGGCACTTTTCACCCTCTCATGCTGTACATCCATGTGATTTATCTGAGGGACCATGTTGAACCGCAGTGTGAGTTCCTCTGGCCTGCACAGACACTGTCCAATGTTACTCTGAGCCATGCCTAACTGGACTGAGTCAAACATGTGTTTAGTCCACACACCTAATACTCACTGAGCCATCATAGTCCTGAGAATTGCACAATAGAGGACTTAACATTGTGAGAAGGGCGTGATAATTCAGATTATGTCCCAATATGTTTCCTGAAAAATGCATTGAGCCATTCACAGGCCAAGGGCATTGAGGGGTGTGTAGTGGTGGACACAGTGAGTCTGCCACTACACTTCATTAGCACTGTATTGCATGTCATGCTCACTCACATACTGCATCACAGATGAGGGCCTTCTGCACATAGCTGTCTGTGCTGCCATTGTGCATGTGTATGAGATGGCCATGTACTGTGTGCCGCATCATACATGCATTCATTTCTATGTAGTATTGTAATGAACATGTACTATGTGTCATGCTGTATGGCCTCTGATGAAGATGTAGCGATTTGTGTGCCATGCATTTATGTTCTCCTGTACTGACACACAGTGTGAATGACACAGGGTCTCTGATACTTCCTTTTCTTGTCTCCCATGCCTGCAGCAGAAGGTCCACCAGCGTAAGGCCACATGGAAGAACATTGCACGGAAGTGCGGGCTCTGGGTGTATCCAACAGACGCACACACACTGCCACAAGAGGTGGGACGACATCTCCCGTCTGAGCAAGACCGTGGCAGAGATGACGGTGGGGCTGCTCACTCGAAGTGGCAGGTTGGCACGCCAAACTATGACTCCACTAATGTCCCGCATCTTGTCTGTGACACAGCCAGAGCTGTATGAACGTTTGAGGGACCATCAGCAGGGAGTTAGTGGTGAGTATTCTGCGTAGGCTGACTTTGGGTGTGAGTGACTGCATGAATGGCGACCGGGAGCCATTGCTGATCTTGCTGATGTGTCAATTTTGATGAAATACTTCTCAGTGGCCTATGTGTTGAGTGCAGGTGTCATGTATTTTCCCTAGATGGACTTTATCATGTGTTTCATACAATGGCCCTTGACATTGCATGATGAGATGTGGCCTTATGACATCTTCTGTATTCTGGGTGTCAAGGACATCACCAGGCAGTGAACAGCAGTGTGCATCATGTCAGTGTGCATTTAACGATGTGTGCACTGCAGGACTTGTAAATGGTGTGAACTACACATCTGACACCAACGTGCAACAGTCTGCGTGATGAATTGCTCAACTTGTTACACATCAGTAGCTCATGGACATTCTAAAGTACAAATTTGAATTTGTATCTGTGTTGTCCCCTTACAGTGACTCCATATGTGACAGAGGCAACATGCTGAGATGTAGGCCTCTCTCACATACAGGCACGTGGGTATGCTTGCAGAGATGTTTATGTTGGATTACAAGGAGGCAGGGACCTGCTATTTGCCTGTGTGAACCTCACATGGCTCATTGATGTAAACAATGCATATTTCCATGCATCTTCTGTGTTTAGCATGATTGTTGCACATGCAGACTGCACAGGAAGTTGTGCAACTTGGGGTTGTCATTATCTAGTTTAGTGCTGTGCTTGCATTTGATGTTTGCTTCACCTCTACTCCCACCCACACCCCTGTGAAGCGTGGTCAGGAGAGCAATGTGAGGGGTTCACCAGGACTACAGGGGATGGAGGGCAAAAGGCAAGCAAAAACCAAGGCTAAGTCCATATCCAGCAAATCCCCACAAGGAGGGCCACCTGCACCTGTTACACCTTTGGTGGAGAGGGACTCTGTTGTGCCGGCCACACTTCCCACTACTCCCAAGACAGTTCTGCAATATTGGATACCCAAGAAGTGTAGAGGCAGCCCTCAACATTCACCCTCACCCACTGTGTCTCACAGCAGCATCTCTCCGCCTCCACGTGCCACCATGCCACCCGGTCCGAGCAGGCTCTACACCTGCCACAGCCACTACTGCCTCTGTGTCTCACGGCAGCATCTCTCCGCCTCCACGTGCCACCATGCCACCCGGTCCAAGCAGCCCTACGCCTGCCATAGCCACTACTGCCTCTGACTCTGATGATCCTCTCTCCCAGGTCCAGTTCCGCCACTGGCCACGACAATCAGCCACCTCCCAGTCCAACTGACAGGCAAGTCTGAGGCAAAGACCCCTCCCATACCCATCTCTCCCACAGCGGTGCCTGGACTGAGCTTTGATATCCCCGGTGCTTTGGTCATTCACATGGCAGTGTACGGTGTTACACATTCACTGTAAACATTTTCATGCACACATGTGCATTGCTTGAATGGCAATGGCCTTTTATTTGTTTGAATTTTTGTGCCTATCAGGATATTTTGCAATAAACACTGTTACTCCTGTCGTATAGTTTGTTACTGCCCTTGCTTAATTAAACATTTTAATGTGTGGGTATGGATAAATGTGCCACATGCTCTGCATGGCACTTCCACATTGCCATTTACTTCATTCACTTTGTCATTGTTTGGCAAACGTAACACACACTTTTGGTCTGCTTGACTCTGAGGTTTGGGGGTGCAATGATGTTTGTTGGTGTTGATGTACTCTTGCAATCATCATTCGCTGTTGATTTTAGTATAATTGTACACATGTCATGTTAGGGGCTCTACCACAACAGAGGTGAATTCTACACACAGTCTAATCTTGCGGGGTGTCCAAGGTTGGTGATGTCTGTGTGATGTGTTTGGATGTGTGAACAGCAGTGTGTGTGTGGTAATCTTGTGTAGGCCTGTCTTCATACTCACATGGGTATATTTGGATGTGTGCAGCTGAGTGGTCACACAGTGTGCTTGGCCTGTCCTTGTCAGTGGTGTTGAGGTGTATGTGGCCCTGAACATGCCAACTACACACGTGTATGTTCCAGGTGGGGTTTACCCTCTAATACTCATCTTGGCACTAGCATGAAGGGGGTTTAACATCACAAGCACCTTTGGCATTACTATGCAGGTGGGTTTGCCTCTAATACTCATCTTGGCAGTGGCAAGAAGGGGGCTTAACACCACAAGCACCTTTTTGGCATTACTATGCAGGTGGGGTTTGCCCCTAATACTCATCTTGGCAGTGGCAGGAAGGGGTTTAACACCACAAGCACCTATTTGGCATTACTATGCAGGTGTTGTTTTGCCCCTAATACTCATCTTGGCACTAGCAGGAAGGGGGTTTCACACCACAAGCACCTATTTGGCATTACTATGCAGGTGTTGTTTTGCCACAATACACCTATGAACTTGTTCACATACATCACTATCCCTGAATATCAGATGGACACACATTTTGATGTTGAACAGGGTGGGATGGTAGGAGCTGTGATGGTATCAGGTAATGACAGCTGCTACCAACAGAGGCACACAATATACATTTGGCCCAGGGCCAACACAATCCTTACACGTCCCTGAGACTGCCCATGCGTGCCTCTGGACCTACCTACTAGATTGTGCGGAACTTTTCCCGCGTCTTCACCGCTGCGGTGACGTGACTGGGATAATGTGGTGATGACGTTGTTGATGGATGACCCCGAAGCGGAGGTGTGGTTTCACGATTTGCAGCACCTTATGAAGACACTGGTGGATATGGTCCTGTGACCAACAGAAAGTCTATTGTGGACAGGAGGCCATTTACAGGTCAGGTGTTGTGTGTTGGTGTTGTATGCGGATGTGTGTCATTGACGTACCTGCGGTGTTGTCGACGGCGTCTTCTTTGTTGATCGCGGATCAGGAACAGCAGCGGTAGGGTTTGTAGAGCAGGATCCATAGCGGTAGCGAACGCGTGGAGTTGTCTGTGATTCCCGTTTTCCTCCGCAGTATTGCTTCCGCCGTGTTTCAATGGGTGGTTTCTCCGTTGCGGTCCAATTGCCTATTTGAGGCATTGTGATTCGGACGGCGTTCTACACGTCATTCCGCACGGCAGTCTCCCGCTATTGGCTACGTCCGCCCTTGTCGTGGAACCAAACTACTGGCGGAACTAAAAACACCGCGGCGGTAGGGATTTGGGCTATGTCTGCCCATCGTAGTATGGCGGTCGGGGAATCGCAACCGTGGTAGGCAAAACAGCACCCGCCAGGCCGGCGGAAGCCACCGCCGACACGGCAGTGGCGATCCGCCCGCCATCGTAATCGGCCCCTTAGTTGTTGGTAGCTTTATTCTTTTTGTATTGATTGTAATAATTTATGTAGGGTTGGAAGGGTTCTGCCTGTAGTGGCTTGGAAAGCATTATACCATCCTTCCACAGCGTTATTAGTTTTTGCTTCTTTGTTTAGGGTACTGTCATATACATTCCACCATGGAATGTGGTATTTGGGCTGTCTACTGTGTCCAGATCTGTGTAGCCTTCCCACCCAGGTATCTTCGAAATAGTCGAGTAGGGGACTTAGTTTATGTTCATTTGTTTGGTAGGAGGGGCTTTCTATTAATAAATTGTAGTATTCTGTGTAGTATTCTGTTACATCAGTTATTGGAACATATGCTAGTGCAATTAGCTTTTTAATTTCATATGCAAAATTGCTATTAGTTGCATATTCTACACGAAGGGCCCGATTCCAATCTTGCTAGGAAAGCCCTCTGTACGACTCGGATCTGGAGGGCTTTCCAAGCGAGACCTGCTCCGTGAGTCCGCACGAGCGAGTACGATGTTGCAGTATGCTCACGAACTCGGTTCGCTCGGACTCCCATTGAACTCTATAGGAGCCTGTGTACAGATGCGTACACAGGCTTCTATAGCAGGAAAGGGGTGGGTGGGGAAAAGCGTACACCCTCTGGCGGGCACCTCATGTTGCCCGCCACACTATGCATGCCTGGATCGGGGGGACCCATGGGCACACCCCCGTGACAGATTTGGAGTGCCCCGGGTGAAGGGGGACCTGCTACGGCCCCCTGAAGTACACTTCCGACAGCCGTTTTGTCTCGCTGAGACCGAGACGAAGCGGCTGTCCGAATCGTGCATTGTACTCGCTCAGAATATGGCTCCAGGGCACAGCACGATTCAGCTACGAATGAGTCGTACGGACAGGTACGGGTCCCGGAAACGATTCGGTCGGCGCGTATGCGATCTTCGCATCGTACTTGGTCGTTTGGACCTGTGTATGATTCGGTCATAAACAAGGGCTACGAATCAGATCTGGGAAAGCCAAATCCAATTCAGGGCCTTCCGAACAACATCGGAATCAGGCCCTTAGTGTAGATTTTTGAAGGTGTCTCCATATGCATTGATTAAAGTGGTAATAGCAACCTTGTATTGCTGTGTGAGGGTAGTTTTTCAGGATGACTTGTATCATTGACTGTTCAAAGTCTATGATAAACTTTTGAGGATAGTAATTATTAGTTTCTTGCTTTACTTTTGTTAAGAGTTCTACATAGGTAGTGGTTTGTTTGTTTGGTAATAGGGCATATATAAAGGGGATGTTGCTATTGTGATACAGCCCATGGATTGTGTATAATTGGTAAAATGGTTTGGGATATATTTTAAATGTTCCATCCATCATCCATGTCTCACAATTCTGTAGTTTAAGTAAGTTTGTGGAAGTTGCAAATATTATAATCCTTTTTTCGTTAGATTTATTGTCATAAAGAAGAAATTGCTCTTCATTATGAGTTACAGTGAGTTCAGGTGGTATTTGAATTTCACTGAAAGTTTTGGGGGCAGGTGGGGTGGTCATAGTTGATTTTTTTGTTCTAGCTATTAGCCTTTTTAACGTTGAGACAGAGGGTAATTGGCCAGTTACATGTTCTGGAACTTCAGGGAGTATGTCTTTTAGTATTTCAGTAGTAGGTTTTTGAGAGCTAGTGCTAGCTTCTTTGAGAGTCTGTAAAGCATCTCTCACTTCTATTTCAGCTATGTTAGGGGGGTGGTTATGTTCCTTAACATGTAATACAGTAGTTTCTTTTGTTGTAGCCCTCCCATAACATGCATTTGCATAATATTTGCTGCATTTCCAATTAATTTTGTCGCCTGTCTGTTTTTCTTGGGTGTAGACATATCCCATATAGCATAATAAAAGTCTTCCGTTCTGGGAAGTAATGAATTTTACACCTTCAGTCATTCTGATGTTTGAAATGCTATGAGAAATATATATAAAAAATATTAAATGTATTGTAATTGTTTTTATTGTAATACAGATTTCCATATACAAAATTATACTTACATGCTTGAATATGTTGAACTTTTTTTGAAGATGAGATGTTTCTCTTGGTGCTTGGCTTTAGTGTTTCTTTTTACTTTCTGCAGAAAAAAATATTAATTTTAATAAATTTGTTTAACCGCATTTTCTGTATTTTGGGGTTTGTGTGGTTACTGGGCGCTTTGGGTTGGGATTTTTAGTTGTTATATTAGTTTAATTGTAATTAATACTTACTTTTTTGCAAGGTGGTTTTCTGATGATTTTTGTAGTTAGCTGAGTGTCTTTTGGAGTTTCTGTAGAGGAGATATAATGAAAAAAATATTTAATTAATTATTTAATTACTGTAAAAAGTGCTTTACGAATATTTTATACAGTTGTAGCATTAAATTGATATTTTACTTGCTTTGTGAAGTTGAAATCAGAGTTTTCAGTGAGGAAGTCTAATGTTGTAGAAGCAATCCGGCAGAGATTCTCCTTATTCTTGGTTTTGTTGTTGTAGAATAAAATAACGTTAAATTTTCTTTAGTTTATATAGTGTTTGTTTAATTGTTCTTTAAATCTTCTTGGGTTAATTAAGTTGTAAGTGTTTTTCATTGGTTGTTACTAATGTTTTCAATTATTTTGGCAGTTGTTTCCTTATATGGGGAACGCTAATTAATGTTTAGTTAAATTCTTTTTATTCTTACTTTATTTAAAAGTATAATAGTATATAATTTGTAATTTATATTGTATTGAATGTCTAATAATAATTATTTATTTTATATATTCTGTTTGTAAAGAGTAATTAATTTGGTGGATTTACTTATGTTAAAGTTACTTTTTTTAATTATAATTTATTTAAGTTTTATTCTATTTATTTAATATGTTGTGTGTGTTTGTGATATTGTTTATATTTGTTTTGTTATGTGTTGTGTTATTTGAAATATTTTTAAGGTGTCGATATTTTGTTTTTGGCAATAATTGTGTGGTCTATATTTTTGTTATCGATATTTGTGTCATTTTGTATGTTTAATGTTTACGATATTAGTTATAACAATATTTTTTTGTCGATATTAGTGATATCGATGTTAATATTTAACAATATTTTTGTGTAGATATTTGTGTATTTTTTTAAATAAGTATAGAATATCGATATTTATGTTATCGATATTTGTGTGTCGATAATTTTGGAGGTCGATATTATGAGTGTCGGTGTTATGTCAGTGATCCGGTCTGTACATTGCACTTCAGTTAGTGAATAGAAGTTTAAGTGAATAGAAGATAAAAACTATGCATTTCGCTGTTTGGGTGTTGGCTGTTCACATGTCAAAGTTAGTCTGTGGAATAAAGAATCTGAAAAAGGCTCTGTATATTCTGTCCTGGCTGGTGCTGAAAATATTCACATTTACTTTTACACCCATTTCACAAAGACATTTTGGAGTACATAAAGTAGTAGTCTTTCATATTCTCTTAAATGACTGTCTATTGGTCCACAGCATATAAAATGAGAATAGTGCGGGAACATTTGGAGAATATTCACATACAGTTAATGCAAATAGAAATGACTGACCTCTGCACTTTCACTAATAGAGAGTTGGATGTTTTAGGACAATTCACAAGGTCATGTAAGACTATTCCTGTAGCACTAAGTCCCAAACTCATAAAAGCTTTTTTGAATCAGCCCTTGACAATGTCTCTACAGTTCAGACACCCTTCACAAATAGGGCAAGCAAAAATAACATTAAATTGGCATACAAGACTTATTAACTGTGGGTGGCATGACTTCCCCTTTGTGCAGTCAGCTGGATCAAAGAAATCAAGGTGTTCTACAAGATGACACTAACTCTCACTGAAACCCAATTGCTTCTGTTGTCAGCACTCACTGCATTAGAGCAGCAACATCAATTTTAAAATACTCCATAAAAACCTTTCAGCACATGCCTCTAAGATCAGTCATGGAAGGGGAGTAATAGCTGGGATTCCATGATCTAAACTTAAAATGACTCTAGACTGAATCTATGTTCCACATAACGATAATCCAGAATCTTTTAAAATGTTTTTAAGTGTCTTACATCTTCAGTGGAGATTAGGGGGACATTTAGGGGTAGGGATAATAGAGCATCTACTAAAAATTAGCTGATGACTCATCTGCCTACCTCTTGATTCCCCAACCTCATTTTACATGAGGAACTGCTTAGTTTCCATTGGTACAGCTGCTGGTGAAGCCTCAGATGATTCTGAGATTAGACACAACTTCCCAGCAAGCCAACTGCCAGAGAACTGACATCCCCAGTACATTGGAATGGGAAACACCCTTTACAACAATGCCTTTACCACACCATGCTTTACCATGCAGCCTTTACCACGCATGCCTTTATTACACAGATATATATGGAGCACCCCACAACAACAGCAACCTCAAATGTCGGTGCTAATCCTACGTGTAAAGACTTTGCTGTAAAAATGGCAAAAGGCTTTGACTCTTTCTAGCTTGATATGGATGGCACTGTGCTAATCCTATGCTTAGAACTCTGCTACAGAAAGAGATATTAGAGGTGAGCAAATTCAGGGTGTCGCTGGGGTTGTAGGGTGCTCCATATTAAGGAGCTGATCTCTGCCTAATTTAACAGTATATCATTTAGAAGGTAGTGCTGCATTTGTGAACTTGCTTTATTGAGTTAGTGACATTGAAGTTAATAATAAGATTAAATGTGATTTGAGTTAGTAGTAATATTTTTTTTTTAAATTTAAACTTGAAAAGTGTATTGTGTTGTAGTATATTGAATCCGTTCTTTTGTTTTGCGAATCCGCGATAGGTTTGCAAATTCCCCCCCCAAAAAAAAGAAAGAAAAAAAGAGAATATATGTTTAAAAAAAAAAATAGTTGTGTTATAGGGTGGCTCTAAAAAGAGCCATTGTTTTCATTCTGACTTTGTTGAAGCTACATGTAAGTACGCACAGCTTAAGGTTGTTGAGAAACACTCTGTTTCCTTCATGAACTCCATCACTTCTGTAGATGTCATCCATATCAAAACGTAAATTGTTGTTATAGATGGAGCCCATTCTATGGTCTCTGAGGTAAGCAGAAACAGCTTTATTGACATTCTTCCTAGCTTTCTGAAACTGTGGACAGAATTGATTTGACCACTTCCATTTCTGTCTTTGGCATATATTAGAGTATACAAAGACAGTTTGAGGCAAAAGCAACATCAATTCTGCAAAGGTATCCTTTATGAGCATTTCCAGTCCTACTCCAGTTAATGTGCCTAGGTCATTGCCACCACAGTACACAATCATGAGGTCAGGGGGTTGGATATGCAAAAAGATTTTACCCAAAGGCATCAATTGGTGCCACTTTAATCCTCTCTGTGCAATCCATTTAATATCCACCATTTTGCAAACCTAGGTCTTTGTCAATACCTCTGTGTTCAGCATACCTTTTGCACCAGAAAACAAAAACATAGCTGTGTCCTACAATCCATACTGCAAGCATCTTGACGGGATGTCTGGAAGTAATGAAAAGATGTCTGTAGCTCAGGCAGTCAGTTGGTAGAATGAGAGGTATCTAAAATGGTGCAGAATATGCTTTTTTTCAAAAAGGTGATAAGTGATTGGCTGTTCATTAACATTGTGCACTCAAAAATAGGATGCATGTTATTTTTCTAAAGAAGCATGTTTCTTATTGGTTATTAAAAAATGTTTGAAAGGTACAGTAGATTGGATAAGGTAATATTTGTTGCAATAGTTAACCACACCTGGTATTTGCATTTGTAAGCTGCTGTGCTGAAGTTGCAAATATGGTGAACTTGTGACCTGCCAGTACAGTTGAATGTTGCAAAAAGTGTTGCTATGGAAACTGGGATTAAGGTGAATGTGGGAAAGGTTAAAAGTTAAGTGTGGATTTAAAATGTGAAATGGTAGCTTATATATAAGAGATATGTTACTAAATTAAGTTTTCCAAAGTCAGTAGTATTTAGAGAAGTAGTGTGTTGTTAAAGAAAAATACTAGTATTATTAGAAATAGGTCTTTGAACTCCCGTAAGGATTCGCGGCTCCATCGCGACCCTATACTGTGGCACCGCGGTGGAGTAGCGACTTCAGAAAATCAGTTTGGGCATTTTTAGAAGACAGTTGGAAAGGGTTAATATGTCTAACCAATAGAAATGTGTTTGACAATGTTAAATAATGTAGGAAGCAATTTCATTTGTTACTTACATTTATTTGTGTGCAGAAAGGGAGGAAAGTTTGCCATTACTGGTTTCACCTTGTTGAGATTGGTGCATTACATTTATTGTGTGCAAAAGAAAATCTTTTATGAGTTTCTGATATTTCATATTCTGCAATGCTATTTGAAAGGTGAGTTACAAATTTGTGAGGTGTATTATGTATTATGTAAAAGTGGTTTACTCTTTGTAGTGATATTTTCAGATATGAAAAGCTTTTTTTTCAAACTTTTGAAATTATTAGAGAACTGTGATGTTTGAAATATGTTATAAAAATGTAGAGATATGTAGTGTAGGTTGTTTTATTTTACTTAAATTATGATTTAAATAGATTGTGTATAGTAATATATGTACATTGGAAGATGGATTAGTGATTATGGTAGTTTGTATTATTGTGCGAAAATGTACAATTGAAGTTTACTGCATAATTGTAGGTGTTGCTTTCAAATTGGAAGTGCAGTCTGTTTAAGGTGTGCGTGGACTTGTGACTGCGGTGTGTCTCTACTTGCATATGTATTCTCATATGTCTTATACATTTGAAGATACAAGAAGTATAACAGAGAGATGTTGCTGTTTTTTATGTAGCTAGGCTCAACACTGTGAGTAGTACTAGAATGGTGAAGCTGCAGCACAAGAGTGAGGTTTAAGACATGTTGGCAGAGGGATTAGTGATTAGGCTACTTTGAATGAGTCTGTGGAAAGGTATGCTTCAAATATACCGCATAATTTTCAGTGTCTGCTTGAAATGTGAAGTGCAGTCTGACAAATTTTAAGGTCTGTATGGTGTTGTGACTGAGGTATGTCTCTACTTGCACATGTATTCTGATATGTGTTATGCATCTGAAGATGCTAGAAGTATAATAGAAGGGTTGCTGCTTTATATTTGGGTAGGCCCAACATCCTGAGTACTTGCAGAATGCTGAAGCTGCAGCACAAAAGTGCATAACACATATGGGAATACATGTGCAAGTATAGACATACCTGGGTCACAACAGCATGCAGACCTTAAAACCTGACAGACTACACTTTACATTTGAAACAGACACTGAAAAATATGCGGTATATTTAAAGTGTACCTTTCCACAGACTCATTCAAAGTAGCTTAATCACTAATAACTCTGCCAACATGTCTTAAACCTCACTTTTATGCTGAAGCTTCAGCATTCTGCGAGTACTCAGGATGTTGGGCCTAGACAAATATAAAGCAGCAATCCTTCGCATATCTCTGCTATAAGTCTTACCATAGTCCTGAAAGTATGCATGCATGTATCTGTTCCTTTTGCTAGTGGCATCATTTATAAAACAAACATATAGATGTATGCCTGTCTTTTATACGTCTAGCATCTTCAGATGCATAACACGTATCAGAATACATGTGCAAGTTGGCAGAGGGATTAGTGATTAAGCTACTTAGTATGAGTCTGAGGAAAAACACAGGTATAGAACTATTTGTATGTTTCTTTTATATATGATGGCACTAGCAGACAGAGTACTTGGAAGGGGACTACTCCTTCACAGGTCGTCCACGGGCCCAACGTTACGATTCTTTTCAGGAGCACTATCCATATGAGGCTTCAAGGAGCGTCAGGAGGTTAGAAGAGATTCCATGCTGGTGCCAACTTCCCTGGTCACCGACCTGAGACATAAGCTCAACGATTATTACAAGCGGTTCCCGGATTCTCACGCTCCGGTTCCACTGACGCCCGGAGGCCCAAGTATTCAAGTACCAATGCCGCCAGTGGTTACTCCACCTCCTGCCACGCAGGAAGAGAGACAGGCTCCTCGGTGCATTACAATTCAGGACGATTACATCGAAAGTGAAGCAGACGATCAACCCGAAGAGGGTGAGCTCATTCAAGATCCAGACTTGGTTGGTCAGGAGTGGGATGATTATGTAGCTCCATCTTCACCGCCTCCCACCCCCCCCCCCACCAGCGAGTTCTCCTCCGGGGGATATTGAGGGCTTCCACGAATTACTGGAGAGGGCCTCTAGAAGATTTGATTTGCCTTTGCCTGTAGTTCAAAACGAATGCTTCCTTTATGTTTTTAAGGATCCGGCCAAGAAATCGGTTCTATTTGTGGATTATATATGGAATGAAGGACTAAAGATCATGAAAAATCCGGCCTCGGTTCCAGCTGTTTTGCCGAGGATGGAGAAGAAATACAGGGCTCCCGATTCAGCTCCTGCGTGTTTAATTGGTCATCCTCGGCTGGATTCCATAATAACGCAAGCTGCGCAGAGGCGCACCAGGAATCGGCAATTTCCTTGTTCTGTGCCTCTGGACAGAGAAGGCAAATGTCTTGACAGCATAGGTAGATGCTTCGCTACTATGGCTGCAAATTCCATCAAGGCCTCTAACGCCTTAGCGATTTTGGGGCGATACGACCGCCAGTTATGGTCAGACCCTGCATCTCTTCTTGAACATCTTCCTGAAGATAAAAGGAAGGAAGCAAAAGAATTGCTACAGGAAGGGGCTAGAGCTTTGTCGGAAGTGATCGACTCGGCAATGGATTTGTCTTCAATTGCCTTTAGACAAATTGCAGGAGCCGCTGTTCTCTGTGGACAGGGCTGGCTGAGGGTGACGTCTTTCCGCCCTTAAGTACAATCGAAGGTTTTAGACATGCCCTTCAATGGGGAAAACCGTTTTGGTAAACACGCGGACAGGGAACTACAGGGTATCAAGAAGATTCTGAGACGGCACGTTCTTTAGGCATGCTACAACAAAGACGTTATCAGTCCTTTACTTGGGGGAAGAGGACGAGGTCAGTTCCAACAAAGATCGTCTTATCAGTCTTATAGATTTCAGCTGTATTCTCAACAGTCATACAGGCCACAATATGGAGGACAGCAACAACAACAGCATTTTCGTGCTTCCAGCGCGTCTTACAACCAACAATCAGCGAGACGTAAGCCTTCGGCTTGAGGAAAATCGCAGGACTCATCTAGACGGCAGTTACATTTCTCTTCCGCCAGCTACCTCATCTTGACTTCAGCCTCTGCAGTCTCATCATCTTTCTCCTTTTCTGAGCCAATGGCAAGCCATTACAAAAGACAAATGGGAACTAGACATCATCCTTTTGGGCCACAGCCTGGAATTTGTTCACAAGCCTCCTCGGAACCCGCCCTCAAGGAGAATACATCATCATCTTCCTTTGCTAAAGCAGGAAATCTCGATCTTATTGAAAAAGGGGGCAATAGAAAAAGTTCCTTTCAGCCAATGAGGAAAAGGCTTCTATTCCAATTTCTTCCTCATAAAGAAAAAGTGTGGGAAATGGAGACAGGTCATGGACCTCAGAGAGCAGAACAAATACATCAAGAAACAATAGTTCAGAATGTTGTCTCTGCAAGACATTCTCCTTTTGGTGAACAAGGGAGATTTTTTAGCATCCCTAGATCTCCTCGACGCATACTTCCACATTCCTATTCTGGTGAAACATCGGTGATTTCTGAGGATCGAGGTGGCTAGGGAACACTACCAGTTCAAGGTTCTGCCCTTCGGCCTTCGCTCAGCTCCCAGAGTCTTCACGAAATGTATGGCTCCAGTAGTGGGTTTTCTGAGGAGGCAGGGCCACCAGGTTTATCCCTACCTGGACAACTGGCTGCTGAAAGGGCCTACGTTCCACTCTGCAAGAGAGTCTACACGGGCTTGTCAACGGCTATTCACATCTCTAGGCTTGCAACTCAACAAGGAGAAATCATGCCCGATTCCAAGTCAGATTCGTATTTTTCTCGGGGCAATTCTGGACACCAGGTTGATGAAGGCGTTTCCCACTTCAGAACGCAAGCACAAGATAATGCTCTTGGCAACCCTCCTGCGTGCAAGAGAGTACACTTCTGTAAGAGTGTTCAAATCTTTACTGGGGATGCTGTCATCATGCATCCCACTAATTCCGAATTGTCGGCTCCAAATGTGACCTCTTCAGGAGCAGTTGGACAAGCAGTGGTATCTGGCGCAGGGCTCCTACGAAGACATCATACTGATCTGTCAGGCAATGAAACAGGCGCTGTCATGATGGGAGAAGGAATGCAATATCTCTCCAGGCCTATCGTTCCAGGTGGCACAGCCCAGTTACGTAATGACCATGGATGCCTCAATGCATGGTTGGGGAGCACATCTCCAGGAGTTAAATATCCATGGAAAATGGTCTGTTCAAGAAAAGCAATTTCACATCAATCTCTTGGAATTGAGGGCTGTTTATCTAGGTCTGCAGGTGTTCCTTCCAAGAATCCAAGGCTCCTCTGTTCTGGTGAGAACAGACAACACCACAACGATGTTCTATCTAGCCGAACAAGGAGGCACCAGGTCTCTCACATTATTGGACCAAGCCCAAGAAATTTGGAGATGGCTAATTCAACACAAGATATAGTTGCAGGTAGATCATGTCCCAGACGTGGACAATGAGTGGGCGGATTCTCTAAGCAGAATCAATTCCCAATGTCAGGAATGGGAGTTAGATTGGAAGCAGCTACGGCGAGTGTTCAAACTATGGGGTACTCCAAATCTGGATCTCTTCGTGACAGCAAGCAACAAGAAATGCGAAAAGTTCGCCAGCAGGTTTCCTCAGGCCAACTCTTGGGGAAACGCTCTGCAGATGCGGTGGACAGGAATGTTTGCATACGCTTTCCCACCGTTTCCTCTCATCCCAAGGGTGTGAAGCAAAATGAAGAAAGAACCATGTCATCTCATTCTCATCGCTCCAGCATGGCCGAGGCAGTTTTGGTTACCAGAGCTTCTTCTACGCTCCATCTCTCCGCACATTCTCTTTCCACCATGGCCGAACCTGCTGTCCATGGACAATGGCCAGATTGTTCATCCTCAGATAAATTCTCTGAGTTTATCAGCTTGGAACCTCACGACTATGAATTTACAAATCTAGATATCGCTCCAGATTGCAAGTCTATCCTTCAGCGGGCCAGAGCTTCTTCCACTAATAAGGCATACGCTGCGAAATGGAAAATATTCTGCTACTGGTGCGTGGAAAAGGACATACATCCTTTACTCTCGACCCCGGAGCAAGTATTGCCTTACCTACTTCATTTAGCAAAGTTGAAATTGGCTCATTCATCTATTAAGGTTCGCCTGGCTGCAATTTCCAGGTTTCGCAGAAAACCAGGGGAACTCTCACTGTGGTCAACGAGGATTAATAAAGAGTTTATGAAGGGCCTTTTCAGAGTCTTTCCGACATTAAAACGTCCGGCAGTTCCATGGGAGTTAAACACTGTCCTATCTCAATTGATGAAATCGTCCTTTGCGCCAATCCACATAGCTGACTTGAAATAAGTTTCGTGGAAAACGGCTCTCTTATTGGCCCTAACTTCAGCTAGAAGAATCAATGAGATTCAGGCTTTCACTGTGGCTGGGCTTTTTCTACAATTCAAACAAGACAAAGTAATGTTGAGAACAAACCCGCACGTTATACCAAAGGTTCCAACGTCTTTTCACTTAAATGAGCCGGTCGTGCTCACAACGTACTTTGGAAATCCTTCAACCTCTGCCGAAAGAGCGTTGCATTCTTTGGATGTAAAACGATGCATCAAATTCTACATCCATAGAACAAAGACTTTCAGAAAATCGGACCAGCTCTTTGTGTCTTTTGCCTCTCCAAGAAAAGGTCAATCCCTTTCAAGGAGCAGTATCGCACGTTGGATCTCCTCTGCAATTGTCTTCTGCCATAATAAAGCTGGAAAACCCCTGTCTGCAAAGGCGTCTGCGCACTCCACAGGGAAGATGGCAGCTTCTACAGCCCTCTTTGGTGGGGTCTCGCTTCCAGACATATGTAGAGCAGCAACATGGTCTAACGTGCATACGTTCACCAAGCACTATTGCCTGGATTCAGCATGGAAAACGGATGCTGCAGTGGGGCAAGCAGTCCTGAGACATCTGTTCACTTGAGGTACAGCCTTTTTTATATCCATTATCTCTGTTTTACTTTGTTCATTGCATTTCACAGATTTACAGGTTTCTAGTTATTTATATGGATTAAGCGATGCATATAGATATATATGTTTATATATGTGTTTTAGTGATATGTTCATTCTCTATGCATACGAAGGTCTTCGCCTAGTCACAACAATTTAACAAATGGCACTGCTAACTACTCTGATACGAGCATGTGAATCTATGAAAGATTCAATACTGGAGAAAAAACAAGTTACTTACCTGTACACTGTGGTTCTCCAGTATTGAGATCTTTCATAGATTCACATGCGGCCCTCCCCCCTCCCCGTCTAGGCTTGCCACTTCTTACCTCATGCTACTACTTACCTTAGCACACTTGTGCGTGAAATCTGAGGTCTGGTGGCTCTGCTGGGGAGTTGAGGTCTAGGGCTCGTCTCTGATTGGTCGAAGTTTGGACCTACATAAAGATGCTGACGAATGTTAAAGTTTTTCTTTTCCTTTGGTGGTTTCTAATGTACTTTTTTTTAAATTGTTTTTATTGAGATTTTTTGCCATACAATTCAAACATATCAAGCGATATCAAAGCTGTATCACAGAGGATATAGCAGCTATTCTTAATTCAATACAATTGAAATGAAAGAAAACAAATAAAAAAACAAATGGAAAACATGAAGAACCACATCAGTGACCGTTACATCTTATCTTGGACAGATTAATAAATTGCACCTACAATAGATCTTATCCATAGCAATAAACATAAATGACATCCCTTAGCAGCGTCTAGTTCGTGGGGCCCTGGTATAACCTCCAGAGTTCCAGTTACAATCTCTTTTAGAAGTGAGCTAGGATCAAGTACTGCGACACGTTGGGATGAACTCAATTTGCTCCATATGACTACCAATACCGTGGTAAAAGAATCATGTTTATTTCGATGTATTTGGGTTAATAGCCAGCCCACATCTTATTTCCACAAGCAATTTTCTGTAGTACATACAGTACAGATTTGTATCTATAATCTATTCAGGGGTATTGGATACTTTTCCCACTAAATAACTTTGATAAAGACCCCAGAAGTCTTTGGGGCGACTCCGGGGAGGAAGTAGTTCGCTGTATACCTCTATTTGTGTGATGCAATAGAGCATGTCTCTAATCCATTCAATAAGAGTAGGAGGCGGGCCACGCCTCCAGCGCATTGCGACTCTACGCTTTGCAATCAACAGCCCCATCTACACCATGCGACGAATACCTTTCTTTATCTGTTTCGAGTAGGCCAGTAAGGCTAGTAGAGGGTCCGGTGCTATTGGGGTCTCTACGATGCCACTCAATTTCCGGAAAATCAAGCTCCAAATTTCTGCTATACTCGGGCATAGCCAAGCTGTATGCATGAAATCCGCTGGGGAGGCTCTGCATCTGTCACACTCCGCCAACTCTCGTAGACCATATCTATGCAGTCGGGAAGGAGTATAGTACACTCTGGGGCCGATTCCGATCTCGGTCGGAGGCGCACCCAATACCATTCGGTCGGGAAAAAAGCCATGCGAAAGCCTGTTTTCCGACCGATCCGTACAGCACACCGAACGAGCAAGTACGATGCGCACAACAGCAAAAAATCCGGCCGAGCCGTACTCACCCAAACCAGGTCCTGTTCTCCGACCGAGGCGAATCCGGAAACGCCGAATCGAGTCGCACGGAAGGAAAAATGCAGCCCCGTCCGGCCGGACAAGTACGATGCGCTTCCCGTACGCGCCGAACCCGTCGCTACGCACGGCACGTTAAAGCATCCGGGAGAGGCGCACATAAGCTCCGATTCGCGCCACAACACGATCCACGGCTACGAGACGAACACGGCACCGACGAGGACGACGCGAAGCGACGAGGACGAGGCGAAGCGACGAGGACGACGCGAAGCAACGAGAAGGACGAACGACACGAACCAACCATGAATCCCTTCATCCCGATCATACCAATATTCTACATCTACTACCGGAACAGGCACGGACGCGTACGGCGCAGAAGGTAAGCCAGACACCAACCACAAAACACATACAACACGTACACGACACATCACACACATACACGGGGATGCTGAATATACTTACACCAGCAACAGCAGCACCATAGGGGCGGGATGCCCATCACCAATGCCACATATGCACACAGGGGCCTGAATGCGCACCACCACCCCTACCCAGGGGGCAGGATGCCTACCACTACTACCACCCTTAGCCAGGGGGGCTGGATGCCTACCACTACTACCACCCTCACCCAGGGGGGCTGGATGCCTACCACTACTACCACCCTCACCCAGGGGGCTGGATGCCTACCACCACTACCACCCTCACCCAGGGGGGCTGGATGCCTACCACTACTACCACCCTCACCCAGGGGGCTGGATGCCTACCACTACTACCACCCTCACCCAGGGGGGCTGGATGCCTACCACCACCCTTAGCCCGGGGGCTGGATGCCTACCACTACTACCACCCTCACCCAGGGGGCTGGATGCCTACCACTACTACCACCCACACCCAGGGGGGCTGGATGCCTACCACTACTACCACCCACACCCAGGGGGGCTGGATGCCTACCACTACTACCACGCTCACCCAGGGGGGCTGGATGCCTACCACTACTACCACCCTTAGCCAGGGGGGCTGGATGCCTACCACTACTACCACCCACACCCAGGGGGGCTGGATGCCTACCACTACTACCACCCACACCCAGGGGGCTGGATGCCTACCACTACTACCACCCTTAGCCAGGGGGCTGGATGCCTACCACTACTACCACCCACACCCAGGGGGGCTGGATGCCTACCACTACTACCACCCTCACCCAGGGGGCTGGATGCCTACCATTACTACCACCCTTAGCCAGGGGGCTGGATGCCTACCACTACTACCACCCACACCCAGGGGGCTGGATGCCTACCACTACTACCACCCTTAGCCAGGGGGCTGGATGCCTACCACTACTACCACCCTTAGCCAGGGGGGCTGGATGCCTACCACTACTACCACCCTTAGCCAGGGGGGCAGGATGCCTACCACTACTACCACCCACACCCAGGGGGGCTGGATGCCTACCACTACTACCACCCTCACCCAGGGGGGCTGGATGCCTACCACTACTACCACCCTCACCCAGGGGGCTGGATGCCTACCACCACTACCACCCTCATCCAGGGGGCTGGATGCCTACCACTACTACCACCCTCACCCAGGGGGGCTGGATGCCTACCACTACTACCACCCTCACCCAGGGGGGCTGGATGCCTACCACCACCCTTAGCCCAGGGGGCTGGATGCCTACCACTACTACCACCCTCACCCAGGGGGGCTGGATGCCTACCACTACTACCACCCTTAGCCAGGGTGGGCTGGATGCCTACCACTACTACCACCCACACCCAGGGGGGCTGGATGCCTACCACTACTACCACCCTCACCCAGGGGGGCTGGATGCCTACCACTACTACCACCCTCACCCAGGGGGCTGGATGCCTACCACTACTACCACCCTTAGCCAGGGGGCTGGATGCCTACCACTACTACCACCCTTAGCCAGGGGGGCAGGATGCCTACCACTACTACCACCCACACCCAGGGGGCTGGATGCCTACCACTACTACCACCCTCACCCAGGGGGGCTGGATGCCTACCACTACTACCACCCTTAGCCAGGGGGGCTGGATGCCTACCACTACTACCACCCCCACTCATAAGATGGACAATGCATGACACAACAAGCACACCACAACCTAGGGAATGCAAGATAAAGACATCCCCCACCACCATGACAAGCGTGTGTAGGCTGTGTCAAATGCCTACAACACCGAACATGACTTTGAACATACAATGTGACCCCCTAGCACATGTGCCACACATATATGTGTGTGGCACCCACAATGCAAGCAGCCCATGACCATTGTGGCAATGGGGCCTAAACCCCCATCATCACAGTGACCAAAAGGCAAGTGTGGGGTCCATAGCTGAAGCACATTTTGACCATTGTGGCAATGGGGTCTAAACCCCATCATCACAGTGACCAAAAGGCAAGTGTGGGGTCCATAGCTGAAGCACATTTTGACCATTGTGGCAATGGGGTCTAAACCCCCATCATCACAGTGACCAAAAGGCAAGTGTGGGGTCCATAGCTGCAGCACATTTTGACCATTGTGGCAATGGGGTCTAAACCCCCATCATCACAGTGACCAAAAGGCAAGTGTGGGGTCCATAGCTGAAGCACATTTTGACCATTGTGGCAATGGGGTCTAAACCCCCATCATCACAGTGACCAAAAGGCAAGTGTGGGGTCCATAGCTGAAGCACATTATGACCATTGTGGCAATGGGGTCTAAACCCCCATCATCACAGTGACCAAAAGGCAAGTGTGGGGTCCATAGCCGAAGCACATTCTGACCATTGTGGCAATGGGGTCTAAACCCCCATCATCACAGTGACCAAAAGGCAAGTGTGGGGTCCATAGCTGAAGCACATTTTGACCATTGTGGCAATGGGGTCTAAACCCCCATCATCACAGTGACCAAAAGGCAAGTGTGGGGTCCATAGCCGAAGCACATTTTGACCATTGTGGCAATGGGGTCTACACCCTCATCATCACAGTAACCAAAAGGTAATTGTTGACAAAGAAAGAGCTGCAACTGCCAAACTGCATGGATCATTCCTGGTCACAGAACCAAAAACTCATCTGTGGCAAAGTAGTGTATGTGTCCCATTGCAACATAAATTGGGGGAGCCAAATACTGCAGTGCAAATGAAACATTCCTTTGGCCATGTGCAGACAAACAACACCCATGTGTGCTGAGACGGTCAACAGTCATCAATGACACAATGACAGAAGTGACCATCAGAATGCAGAACCACATATTTGCACCAATGGGCACACAAATGCAGATATCCTGTGGAGACAGCAGATGTGAGGTGAACAGATACCATACCATGGCAGCAATGGGACACACAAACCATGATCACTGTGCTGACCGATGACCTAGGAGTCCCAGGGACAGCAGGGGAAACACACCAAACAACATACAGCCAATGGCACACCCAAGATATGCCAATGCAGTGGTGCAGATGCACAAACACAAACAGGCAGACCAACACTGTCATCATACACAGCAGGTGAGGGGTGGGGGTGCCAGTGTCCCCAGGCAACCACACAACACATGAGGAGAGCTGAATACCAATCATACAGATGTGCATACACTGCCACACTAAGGTAACTCATGGATCCAAATCCCCTATGTGGGCAAGCAGGCATTGTCAGATGAGAGGGAGCACAAAACACACATGTCACACAGGCACGTAGGAACAACAACTGACACAGCAAGACACAGACGCACCACCCCCAGGGCCCCCACAATGTGGTGACCCTGGGCTGAATAAAAATCCCACTGTGATGACAAAGCTAAATGTCGTTCACACTGTGAACCACAGTCAGGTGTCCTGAGCAACAAACTACCATCATACCTACACAAGCACAAATCAATCAGCATGGCCAGTAAGCCAAGGCCAACATGGAGGCAGGGGACTAGCTGGGCAACAACTCCCATCTGCACACACTCAAGACCACACCCCTCGACCTCTAACAATGTGCAGCAGTGAAGTACACATGCACTGGTGACATTGCACATGCACCCATGACTATTCCAGGGTGGTGGGTGGGAACCAAGGTGCAGAAACACATCACACATGGCCACTCAACAAGACTCCTGAATGTCTGACACACTGCACACTACGCTGTACATGGACATGACGGCGATACCACACCAACCAATGGGATCCCAGCCACAGTCACACACCAATGAAGAAGCCAAGGTCACCCACAAAGAACACACATAGACAACAACCAACATTGCAGCCCGGACCCTGAGGAGTGCCAGCAGTCACACACACAACGTGTCACAATCACTGAAAGACAACACGAACTGAAAATCACATGACAGGGGCAAACAACAAGTGCCAAGGGGAAACCTGACTGTGACCCATCTGCGTCTGCACACAAACTCAGCCCTGACAGCAAACACACCTATGGGTGACACCCTGATGACCAATAATGTGCCATGCACCCACATCACAGAGAACACAGGGAGAAGACTTTGGGGGAACATAGCTCAAGTCAGCAAGCATCACAAACAGGTACAACACTAGGGATCACAGCATGCGCAGATAAATGGAAGTGAACACACAGACATGCACATACAACACACACCTTGGGCGCAGGCAATGTCACACGTGTACACACTGCCATGAGGGGACTCCACTCCTGTGTGAGGAAAGCTGTGCCATATGTTGCCTCAGTAGGGCCCCATCATGTCAGCTGAGCACTTGGTCACACAATCAACAATTAGCACCAAATGAGGGCTCCCATCACATCAGCCTGGTCATGGATGTGCCAACGGAATCATCAGCACAGATCCAACACACTTGTATAGCAATGTTGCACTGACTACACGGATGAGTCCTTCCCCATTGATGCCCAAACCTGCATGTCCACTGGAGATGGCAACACGGTCAGGGAAGTAGACAAATGCAACGATGGCAGGCACAACAGATGTGCAGGGGTGGAAGCCACAGATATGAAATTGCTAATGTAAGTAGGAAACCCATTGCCAAATACTGAACACATGACACCCTCAGATGCTGCTATTGATGATATGGATACACCACATGATAGGACACATTCCCCTGGACCACATGGGTTCCTGCACAGTAACACTTCATAATCATGAGACCAGATATCACCATCACTGCAGCAAGGGCATGGTTAGCAGCACCAACAACATGTACATCTGAAGCATGAGCACTAGAGAAATGAAAGTTGCTTTATTCAGCATATGTGTTGATTGAAAACGACGTCCAGAAAAAATAGAGCAAAGGCCAATGGCCAGTCCATTGTCAAAGTTCAAACAGGGTGACACTGGCAGATGTCACCCTACGCATGCCTGCACAAAACCAGGGACAATCCACTAGGAGGGGCAACCGGGGGCAGGCCAGGCACCGCAGGGACAGGATCAGGGCTCACCAGGGGGAGTCAGGGAAGGGGTGGTGGGTGCTGGCGAGCCACTGACAACTGCAGTGGAGGTGTCTGACATGGTGTGTGCCGGCACAACTGGGGGCATGACTCAGATGTCGTGGGTGCCGGCACAACTGCAGTGGACCCTGCAGATGGAGTGGACAGGTCCGCCACTGCAGTGCCCAAGTCAGACAGGGCGGTAGTGGACTCCACTGCAGTGCCTACCTCCAGGGGAGGAGAATGGGGAACAGGCAAGGTGGGTTGGACAGAGGGGAGGACACCCTCACCACATCAGTGGCACAGACAAGCGCAGCGGGGGTGTGGTGCTGGGAGAGCAAGTGGCAGGGGGAGAAGGCCTGATCCTCTTGGGGATGGTATATCTGTGGGTGGGGGAACCTGGGGCAGGGTGTGGTGGGGGCACCTGTGCAGTGGGGGCCTGAGGGATGGAGGACGGAGACCTTGTGCCTGAGCTGCAGGGCGGTGGCGGGGTCTTGCTCTTAGGACTCCGGGGGACTTGCGGGTGGGGGCCTCAGTCCGTCTGCGCCTGGGGGAGGGTGTCCGGGGGTGAGGGGCACTCTGCTCCGTGTGGGTGGGCTTCCTCTTCCCCCGGGATGCTGGAGCAGCTTCATCGGTGGGGAAGAGGCCGAGGTCACAGAGGAAGAGCTGCTGTGACTTTGGGGTTGCAGGTGAGGCAAGGGAGGGTGCTTTGGAGGGAGAGGGAACTGAGGACTGCGCAGTGCATGTGGATGCGTGTGTGTGTTCCAGGGCCCCATCCCCTGTGAGTCTGGCTTCAGTCCCCTGAATGTGCGTGCGTGTGCGTTTTGTCATTGGCGTGTGTGTCAGTGTGCTGGATGTGTGTGTGCTGGTGTGTGCCTGTGCCGGTGTGTGTGTGCTTGGGACGGGTAAGGTGCTGGGGAGTGTGGATGGAGCAGAGGCAGGAGGGGTGAGGGACCGTTTGAGGAGGGACACTGCTGCCGTCAGGGAGGAGTCCATGGACCTATTGCCCCTCTGTAGGTCAGACATGCCCGATGAGATGCCCTCCATGAACGACACCAGCTGAGTCAACAGCGCGGTGTGCGCATGGAGGACACTCAGCATGGCTGTCTGCCCTACATGGAGCTGGCGAAGGAGGTACACAGACTCCTCACTCAGGGCAGCAGGGGACACAGGGGCAGGGGTGCGGTGCCTGGCCCAAAGGAAACACGCTCCCGGACATGGGAGCCTCCACGGACCTGGGGAATGGGAGCCGATGGGAGGGCGGTGGTGGTGCTGGTGGTGGCGGGGACAGCAACACTAGCTGGGGTGTGGTGGCTGCTGACACCCGCCTCCACAAGGGAGTCATCCTCCGAGTTGCTCTGGTCCTCAGCTGAGGTGGATGCTGCTGAGGACTCCTCGGTGTGGCTCCCCTCGCCCTCCGTGCCACTGGGTCCCTCCGACCACTCCTCGGCTGCTGACCCAGTCTGGCTCTCTGGCTCCTCCTGGTCCGTGGAGCTGTCCCCTTCCGTGGCCGTGGATGTATCTGCAAACAATGGGGATACAGACAGACATCAGTCACCTGCACATAACGCACACACCACTGTGAGCACAGCACATCACAGAGCAAGCCCTGGCATCATCAGTTGTACATTGCTAAAAGTGCCCTAATTGAACAGGAGAAGTCAATTGTCAGTCCGATGCCAAGCATGGCACTCACATCCCACATGGCCTTGCACCCATCTGTCTGGTGTCTGTTGGATTGCAACACCCCAGTGTTGACACATGCACCAAGTACACAGTAGTTGGACAGTGCAGAGGACACGGTGTGGCATGTGGACATGCACACATCACAGCTCTTGCCACTGAGTCAGTACAGGTTTCCGGATGAAAGGGATGCCCAGAGTCAAATAGGAAATGCATGTGATGCATACCAGCGACAGACACCATGATGCACCCATGTCCTGATAGCCAGCGCCACTATGGTGTGCATGTAGCACATGTCACTCCCCTGCAGGCTCACCAATCAGTAGACACATGCCATGGCGGAGGCATGACTGCAAAGTCATACATCACTGTCTCAGTGATGTATGACTTTGCAGCCAGACAACAACACTCTGCACTGTGTCACAATAGTAGGTCATGGGGAATGCAAGTCCTGGAGCTGCACAAGTGCACATGTACATCCCCCCACAACACATCCTCTTAACCCTCATCTGTCCAGGTCATACCTATTGGACATATGGTAGACCTGTGACACTACCCTCTGAACCTGAGCCCTCACACTCTGCTGTGCATGGGGAACAGCTGCCTGAACTTCACATTCACATGCCCCAGTCTGCATGGGCAGCTGATCAGACACCTATGTGTCACACAAGTATCGTCTCCTATGGTCACATCTCCAGTGGCATGCTGAGCCCCTACCAAGAAACTCCACAGCAGTCCTGGCGACTAATCCACAGCACACTGACACAGAGGCAGACACCTGAGGGGTCAAATCACTGCGCACAATGTGTCAGCTGATACACGGGAGTGGGAGTACAGAGTGTATTGTATGGCCTGGAGTAGGCATGACTGTCCAGCCCCACATGAATGAGGGATGAGCCCTGGACTGTAGGCAGCTGGCTAAGTATGTGTGACACACGTCATATACATACTCCTGGGGCCCAAACATTGTTCCCACCCGCAGCATGGGTGTGTGCCAGATACCCCAGCCACATGTGGTGGATCAGCTCAGCAATTGGACCACAGATCAAAGTAACACGCTGAATACATGTCAGAATACAGGCATTGTGTAAGCAATGGACCCACCCATGATGCCCACCACAGAGTCAGGGAAACAGATGCTGTCTCCCACCTTGAGTCAAGCAAACTGCAAGGACACAGTCCTAAGTGACAGAATTCCCTGCATGTAAGGGCCACACCTGGGTATCAGATGAGGAGTGGGCAGTGCACAATAGAGGGACATGGCTCCTGGACAACATGACCGCTGTACTGTGGCAGTTTAACCAGGCCCGAGGAGGGCACATAGCATGTTAGACAGAGTACACAGTGCAGTCTTTGACTCACCCCCTCCTTGCTGCTCTCTGGCCTTCAGCTGCCCATCCAGGTCTGGAAAGACCACCGCCAGGATCCTGAGCATGTGGGGGTCAGGGTCCGTGTTCCGCCCCTCCTGCGAGGAGGCGACAGCTTCAGCTGGACCCGTGCAATCCTCCGGGTCCAGCCCCGAAGGTCCTGCCACCTCTTTTGGCAGTTGCGGATCCGGCGCTTGTAGACCCCCACGGACCGGACAGCCCGGACGATGTCCTTCCATATCTCCTGCTTCCGATGGGCAGAAGCCTGTCAGGATGACAAAGTGATAAGGCCATTACTACACATGCAACATATCCGTGCATGACACAGTTGCATATACATGTCGCAATCACAGGGGCACATGGTGTACACAGGCAGTGCACGGCTGCCCATGGACAGTTTTCCAGAAGTCACTACATGGTATCATTGCATGGGGAGTAAAACCCTGTTCAGAAGCACTGTCACTGCACCATACCTGTCCAGTGCAAGTCACTACACACTATGGGGGTGACAACTACTCAGTGAGCCTGCTAGCCAGTGGCGTGCAGACTCTCAGCCTTGCTAGTCAGACAAAATGCACATTCAGAAAGGCAGTGCACAGGACACTCACCTGCTCCCCTGGTGTCCCATACAGCTTGCTGTACTGTGGAAGTAGGCTATCCAGCAGGGCCTGGTTCTCCTCAAGGCTGAAGGCTGGGGCTCTCTCCACAGTACGTGCCATTGCAGGGTCCAGAGGGGCAGAGACAGCAGCAGTGCAGTGGCAGATGTCGTCCTGGAGCATGTAGTGCAGGCAAGTGGGCTCTCAGGGGAACAGCCAGCAATATATATGTGCTGGAGAGGCAGATCCTGTCCCTTGTGTCCAAAGTGATAGGTCCAAGTCGTTTGCATCTTCTGAATCTGGCCAATCCATGGAATAGCAGCACCAAAACACGCCCACAGCATCCTTCAAATCTTCAACTTCATGACATACATGATTTTGCAACATTGTTGTGGGTGACCAACTGAATTCCCAGCAACCGACTCGTTCGAAATTCGAAAACGCGTCCGTTGCCAGGCAAGCCCATTGTCAATGGGTGCGCACCGATCGGTCCATTGCGGTTCAACGCGCACAGGGGTACAACGCGTACCTGCACACATTGAAGGCAATGGGCCGGCCGGAGGCACCGATCGGTCCATTGCGGTACAACGCGCACAGGGGTACAACGCGTACCCGCACACATTGAAGGCAATGGGCCGGCCGGAGGCACCGATCGGTCCATTGCGGTACAACGCGCACAGGGGTACAACGCGTACCCGCACACATTGAAGGCAATGGGCCAGCCGGAGGCACCGATCGGTCCATTGCGGTTCAACGCGCACAGGGGTACAACGCGTACCCGCACACATTGAAGGCAATGGGCCGGCCGGAGGCACCGATCGGTCCATTGCGGTACAACGCATCACTGTACATGTGACTGGCATAGGTCAGCATGCCTGTCTCAGATGGACATATGCCAGCCACAGATAGCTCCCAGGGAGTGAGGGGCACACCTACATCACGACAGCCTGTCCAAACCTTATCATAAGGCATGTAAGGCTGCATTTCCTATTGTGTGTATGTTGGTGTACATGTTGTCCTGTGGGTGTCACCTGTGGGCAGCCACCCCCAGGCTGTGCACGTGTTCATGGGGACAGGATCCTGGGTGTTACGTGTACGTGACCACTGTGATGTGCAACTGTTCATATCTGTGCATGTGTCATGGTCACATTTCACAGTGGTGTTTGTGTATGTCATGTCACATACCCCGTGAGTCCCATGTGGGACGGTATGTTTGAGCCAGGGTGTCCCAGTGGCACAATAGTGATGGCCCTCCACAGTCTTTGTGCATGTAGTGTTTACAATGTCTCTGATTTCATGTGCACAATGGGAGACAGTCTCCACATCCACGTTGTGTGTGCATGGACTCTGATGTTGTGCGTGTGTGTCACAGACGTCCATGTCTGTCCTGCCATGGCAAGTGTGGCCACTACCTGTGGGGGTCATGTTTGTTTTGCTGTGGTGTACACATGATACTCCAGGTGATGCCAGTGTCCATGTGGCATTACAGGGTCCCTGGGAATGTACCTGTCGTTGAGCTGTGGTGCCTGGGGCACATCTGTCCTCACATGTCACTGTGGGGGTGACTGTGACACGGCATCATGATATCCAATGGGCCAACCTGGGACAAATTGATGCCACCTGTAGGACCGTGTTGACAGATGTTGGCCATGTATGTACCATACATGTCCTTCCGGTACTGCACACTTCATGTAGTTGTGCCTCATGATGATGTATGTTGGGATCTTGAGTGTGTTCAATGCCGCATATGTGGGGTGACTGACGATCTTGCTTACTTCTCCTCTGCACTGCAGGGCTCCTGCTGTCCATCGGCCATTCCCAGACCTGGCAACGATGGTGGAACGGGACAGCATCCGACGGTACCGCTTCACCAGGCAGCTGATTGAGGATTTGGCAGTGCAGTTGTCCCCACATTTGCAGCCTGGCCGGCCGTATCCTACAGCGCTGACCCCCAAGGTGAAGGTGATGGCAGCCCTACACTTCTTTGCCACCGGTACCTTCCAACATACTGTGGCGTCTGCTGGTGGGATGTCACAGACCATGTTCAGCCGTGTGCTCCGCGATGTTTTGGCGGCAATGTTGCTCTTCCTGAACCGGTACATCTATTTCCCTAGACTGCGACGACTCACTGACGTGAAGAGTGACTTTTATGCCCTGGGGAGGATGCCGCATGTCATTGGCTCCATTGATGGGACACATGTGGCTTTGGTACCACCACAGGCCCAGGAGCAGGCCTACAGGAACCGCAAGCACTACCACTCGGTCAATGCACTGGTGGTGTGTCTTGCAGACATGACCATCACACACGTGTGTGCCCGTTTCCCTGGTTCAGCACACGATGCCTTTGTGATGAGGAGTAGTCGCATCCCCAGGATGATGGCACAGATGCAGAACCAGCGTGCCTGGCTTGTCGGTGTGTACTGACTTTGTGCCATTGTGTGTGATCTGATCTGTAGTATTCCGCCCACTTTTCCAAGTCAGCTGATGTGCACTTGTCTGTCCGTAGGTGACTCGGGATACCCCAACATGCCGTGGTTGCTGACACCCCTCAGGAACCCTGTGACACCTGCCCAGATGCGCTACAATGAGGCACATGGTCGGACCAGGAGAGTGATTGAGCGGACCTTTGGTCTCCTGAAGAGCCGCTTCCGCTGCCTGGACAAGACCGGAGGGTCCCTCCCATATGCCCCTGCGAAAGTGTGCAAGATTATCATCGTCTGCTGCATGCTACACAACCTGGCAGTGCGGAAGGAGTTGCCTCTCATCCAGGATGACGATGACCAACATCCGCCACCTGTGGAGGATCCTGGCCTGGACCACGATGCCAGTGACGATGATGATGATGATGGTGATGGTGATGTCCGCACACAGCTCATCACCAACTTCTTTAGCTGAATGTGAGTATCCTGAGGTGTCATGTGAATGATGTGAGTTGGCATGATGTGTGGGTGGGGCTCTGGCGCTGTTGGAGTGTGTCCATGGGCTACTTGACTGGATGTGTGTTGCGATGTGTGGTTACAGGTGGGCTGTACTCCCCAACAGTGTTGACATGCTAACTTGGTTCTGGGTGGGTATCTTGTAACATGTATTGTGCATGAGTTTTGCTGTTCTGTCCTGTACTGCATTGCTTTTGACTGTGTGTCATTTCTGTCCTTCACAGGGTACTTTCAGATTCGTTTGGTCAACTGTGTCCACCGACGACGTGATTGCACATCCAGGCTGGTAGCTGTTGTGTCCCTACAGGTGATGTGCGCCACACCCATGGACTTCCTTCCGTCTACAGTTGTTGACTGCGTGCCCGCTACCAGGTGGGGTTACCTTGCATCTGTAGTGGTTACGGCATGTTGCTACTGTGTAATAAACCTGTGCTTCACTTAGTGATGTGCGTTGTCTGTGGTCACACATTTGACTGCCATTTGCTTACTGCACCTGTGGGCTACTTGACTACAACTGGGAATGGGTGTGGTGTCTGTGCATTGCACCGTCTTCCCTGGCAACATCAGTGTAGGCAATGAGTCAGATGGCCTAGGTGTGTATGTGTTGTGTAGCCCTGGTGGTGTGTCTCCCTCATATGTGTCACGTTGCCTTTACTCACATGCCTGTGTTGTCCTTGCTGTTGCAGTTCGCATACACAGTGTAATTTTGCAGTTCATCATCCCCATAACAGCACCCACGTTGGAATCACGACAGAGGCAAGTATGGTGTATTAGTGTGTTTATTGTGATACATTTGTGTTAATAGTGCATAGGATGTGTTGTGCTGTACATGAATCTTGCAATCCCAAGTTCCTAGGTGAATTGAAAGTCCGGGTAGACAGGATCCCCAGTATCGGGGCCACAGTTGTCTGACACATTGGTCCAACTTGTACTCCCCATGCAATGTGTGGGAGTAGTGTTGCCGTCAACAGGGTGAACAGTCTGTGCACAAAGGCGAACATCCAGAACAGGTTCAGGCTTCCTGGGAGTTGCGCTTGGCCATCGGCCTCTCACTTTCCCCTCCTCGGACGACCCCTCTTCTTGGGGGGCCCTCAAGTGCAGGCTGCTGCGGTGCAGGGGACTCTCCGCCAGAGTCCTCCTCCCTCCCTGTGGCAGTTGCAGTTTGTTCGGTACCAGATGTTGTTGGCACACAGGGAGGTGTGGACTGGTTGCTGTTCATCTGGCGGAGGCATTGTAAAATGTCCCTGTGCACCGCCGTCATCTCATGCAGTACATCCCACTTGGACTCCACGCGGGACATGTGTGAGTCCACACGGGACATGTGTGACTCCACGTGGGACATGTGGGAGTCCAAGCGGGCATGATGGGCAGCCTGCTGCTGTTTGATGTCTCTGAGGAGCCCCACTACCTGGCTGAGCTCTCCGGTGCTGGACTGGTACGCATCAGCTATGCGTACCAGTTGTGGGTCGTCATGCACACCAGCAACGTCTGCAAGCAGCGACCTCTGTCTCCCACCCCTCCCACCACCCCTGCTGACATGTGCAGTGTGTGCAGTTGCACGCACAGATAACCCTGGTCCACCTTGGGGGTTGGTGGTGGTGGTGGTGTCCATGGCCCCAGGTTGGTCCAGGGTCACTGCGCTGGTGTTGCTCCTTATTCTGTCCATGTCGGCAGGGATGGTATTCGTGGTGACAGTCGTTGTAGGGGTGGGTGCAGGGAGTGCAGCTGGTGGTCCTGCTGGTGCTGCAGCTGGTGGTCCTGCTGGTGCTGCATGTTGACTTGCACCGGATGTGCCAGGTTGTTCATCGTCCGAGGAGGACAGAGGCTGTACGACGCCAGTGAGCTCGGCATCCTCTTGAGCCTGGGACTGGGACTCCTCAGCGTCTGCTGCTGTGTCCCCATCATCACCTGTTTTTGGGAGACACAAACAATGTATGTCATGTTTCTGCAGGCATCAGTGGTTGACACACATGACAGTTGTGACTGTGCCTCTGGGTGCGGGCCTGTACATTGCATTGTCCTAAGTCGTCACAGTCAGGGGTTGATATTGGTGTGGCACATTGTCCTGCATTATTTGGGCATTTCTATGTATTTTCTGGGGTGTGAACATGGTCTGCATTGCTTGTGTTTGGTTGACAGCCAGACCTCCTTCCCACCCAGCCAGCCAGTCAGTTATCCCACCATGGAACGTGCTTGCGTTGCAGGGAGTGTAAGTTGTCTCTCAGGATGTCAGTCAGTGGTGTCCTGCTGTTTGTTGGTGCACAGTTGGCAGCAGGGCCTTGTGCTCCCCACAGCAGTAGCCAGTGTCAGCCATCTTGTGAGTCCTTCTCCACTCCCTGTGATGTGAGCATGGTTCAGGGTGGTGTTGATGGGACAGTTGTGGGGGTGAGCTATGTCTGTGACTACGACTCCCATCATGCCATTGCCTCCACCCCACTTGCCAGCATTCCCATACTTACTTGCTTTTGTGTGGAGTTCAGTGGGTGTGGGTGTGAGGGCAATGGCAAGATGGCTGACAGTGGTGTCCTGCTGTTGGTTGGTGTGCAGTACCCAGCATGCCCTTGTGCTCCCCACGACACAGCAACAGTGTCAGACATCTTTGATGGGCCTTTCCACTCTCTGTGGGATGTGCATGCGTGAGTGTGAGCTTGCTGGGCCATGTGGTGGGGGATGTAGGGCTGTGAGTACGACTCCCATCATGCTATTGCCTCCTCCCCCTTCCCAGCATGCCCATGCTTCCTTCCTTTTGACTCTGCTTCCCTGTGGGTTGGGCTGGCTGTGCTGACAGGATGGCTGGGAGTGTTGTCCTGGCAGTTGTTTGGCTAAGAGTCCCAAGAGTGTCCCTGTGCTTCACACAACATAACCCAGGGTGGTGGTGCTTTGTGGGATCTTGTGTTAGGATGGAGGGCATTGCATTCTACCAGGTGGGTACTGTGGAGTTTGTGTTGGGGAGGGTGTGAGGGGAGGTGCTGGTGACTATAGTCAGTGCTGCAAGTCCCCCTTCCCACCCAGCCAGCCAGATATCCCACCATGGAACGTGCTTGCATTGCAGGGAGTGGAAGTTGTCTCTCAGGATGTCAGTCAGTGGTGTCCTGCTGTTTGTTGGTGCACAGTTGGCAGCAGGGCCTTGTGCTCCCCACAGCAGTAGCCAGTGTCAGCCATCTTGTGAGTCCTTCTCCACTCCCTGTGATGTGAGCATGGTTCAGGGTGGTGTTGATGGGCCAGTTGTGAGGCTGAGCAATGTCTGTGACTACGACTCCCATCATGCTATTGCCTCCACCCCCTTCCCAGCATGCCCATGCTTCCTTCCTTTGACTCTGCTTCCCTGTGGGGTGGGCTGGCTGTGCTGACAGGATGGCTGGGAGTGTTGTCCTGGCAGTTGTTTGGCTAAGAGTCCCAAGAGTGTCCCTGTGCTTCACACAACATAACCCAGGGTGGTGGTGCTTTGTGGGATCTTGTGTTAGGATGGAGGGCATTGCATTCTACCAGGTGGGTACTGTGGAGTTTGTGTTGGGGAGGGTGTGAGGGGAGGTGCTGGTGACTATAGTCAGTGCTGCAAGTCCCCCTTCCCACCCAGCCAGCCAGATATCCCACCATGGAACGTGCTTGCATTGCAGGGAGTGGAAGTTGTCTCTCAGGATGTCAGTCAGTGGTGTCCTGCTGTTTGTTGGTGCACAGTTGGCAGCAGGGCCTTGTGCTCCCCACAGCAGTAGCCAGTGTCAGCCATCTTGTGAGTCCTTCTCCACTCCCTGTGATGTGAGCATGGTTCAGGGTGGTGTTGATGGGCCAGTTGTGAGGCTGAGCAATGTCTGTGACTACGACTCCCATCATGCTATTGCCTCCACCCCCTTCCCAGCATGCCCATGCTTCCTTCCTTTTGACTCTGCTTCCCTGTGGGGTGGGCTGGCTGTGCTGACAGGATGGCTGGGAGTGTTGTCCTGGCAGTTGTTTGGCTAAGAGTCCCAAGAGTGTCCCTGTGCTTCACACAACATAACCCAGGGTGGTGGTGCTTTGTGGGATCTTGTGTTAGGATGGAGGGCATTGCATTCTACCAGGTGGGTACTGTGGAGTTTGTGTTGGGGAGGGTGTGAGGGGAGGTGCTGGTGACTATAGTCAGTGCTGCAAGTCCCCCTTCCCACCCAGCCAGCCAGATATCCCACCATGGAACGTGCTTGCATTGCAGGGAGTGGAAGTTGTCTCTCAGGATGTCAGTCAGTGGTGTCCTGCTGTTTGTTGGTGCACAGTTGGCAGCAGGGCCTTGTGCTCCCCACAGCAGTAGCCAGTGTCAGCCATCTTGTGAGTCCTTCTCCACTCCCTGTGATGTGCGCATGGTTCATGGTGGTGTTGATGGGACAGTTTTGGGGCGGGCAATATGTGTGACTGCGACTCCCATGATGCTATTGGCTACACTGACTTGGCCAGCATACACAGAATTCCTTCCTTTGAGTGGTCTTCACTGTGTGTTGGTGTTGTTGTGGTGGCTACATGTGTGGATGTGTTTGTTAGTTCTATTTGTGCCACTGCCTAGCTGTAGTTGTGGTTGTGTTTGTACATGTGTTGGCACAGTTGGATGTGACTTTTTTGATGGCATGTGTTGTGTTTCTCTGACTGACATACACATTTTGGGATGATTCTGTTCTGGTTGCTGTGTGATTGCTATGAGTGCATGGTTTGACTCTCCCCTTGACAGTGATGTGTGTGTGTTTTGTGGCAGTATATTGTGTACATTTGTTGTGTACTCACCAGGCTCTGGGATGTCCTCTAGTCCATATATGCTCACTGGCGGTAGGATGGCCCGCACCTTCTCCTCCCAGGGCCTGAGGTATATTGGCTTGGCAGGAGGGCCACTGCCGGTGTGTTGGCTGTTGATGTAGTCTTGCTTCAGCAGCTCCCGTACCCTCCTGCGCACGTCATACCACCTGTTCTGGATGTCGGTCTTTGTGCGCCGACATGGTGATTGGGCGTTCACCCTGTTGATGATCCTCTCCCACATCTTGGTTTTCTGCGACATGGGGGTCTGTTGGACCAATGTGCCAAACAGCTGTGGCTCTACCCTGAGGATCTCGTCTACCAGGACTTCCAATTCACAATCTAGGAACTTGTGATTCTTCTTGGGGGCATGGTGATGGGTGGTGATGGTGAGTGATGTGTGTGTTGGTGTGCAGGTGAGGGTGTGTGAGTGTGTGTTTTGCTGGGTGTATGTGAGGTAGGTATTTGTTGGTGTGCTGCTGGTGTGTGGCTTGTGTGAGGGATGAGCTGTGGGTGTGTGGTTGCTTTCTCTTGGGTGCTGGCAGTGGAATGGCATTTGCAAAGGCTCATGGTAGTGATTTGTGTCCTTTATATAGGTGGAGTTGTGGGTGTGTCTTTGTTCTCTGTCCCCACCCCCCAGTATTTATTGGCTTGGTAATTGCTTGTTTGGCCTTTTTTGGGTGATTTTTCCTTTGTGTTGTTTGTGTATGTTGGAAACGTTCTTGTGACCGAGTCGGACCCTGCATTGGTCTCGTACGGTGTTTTCCGTTTCGTTCACGCTGTGTTTGTGCAGTTTTCTATGCTGCGTACGCGTCGGTCGCGGTGTATTGTGTTGCTTCGGCTCGGTTTTGTATGCGTGTCGGTCGTACGGCTTGTCCTCCGTCCGACTCGGTCGTGGTTTTCGCGCCTTGCATCGTACTTTGCGGTTTGGAGTTGGCGTGTACGTTTCGGTCGGATTTGTTCCGGGTGCGTGTCGGTCGGTTGGATTCGCGTGTTTTTCCGGCCGGATTGCTATTTTCCGTGCGGCTCGGTCGGTCGACTTGGTTTCGTTACGTGTCGGTCGGATTTTTCGCGCCTTGCATCGTACTTGGCGTGTCGGGCGCCACGGGTACGTGTCGGTCGGTAATTTTTCCGGCTCCGAGTCGGTCGGTGCTTTTTCCGGCCCGAATCGGAATCGACCCCTTAGTTGTTGCCAGACTATAACACATAAAGCAGTAATGTGTGTGAACACTGCTCTTTTGTTGCGCACAATTTCGCATGCGAACAGTATAGAAAGTACCTGTACTCTTCCTGAGACTTGAAATGCTCTGTGTAAAACTGTATCATGCGCCGAATTTCCGTTGGTCTGTGAGGAAATGTGTTGAATACACTCAACATTTTTTTTTATAAAAGAAAAAAAAATGGCGTCACGCAAACAACGTAACGCGTCGAGTGCAACAACTGGAGCGCCAACTTGTAGAAGATTAAGATGGCCACCACAAACGTAAGCGTGCGTGCGTCGAGATCAGCTGCGATTAGGACGCTTCAGATGCGAGGTGACGTTTGCGCTGGGAGAAGCAGCTGACCGTTGGCCGAAGTCGTTGGAAATCCGTTGAACTGTCACAGCCGATTAACGGTGTGGAGGCACAGCATCAAACTGTATGTGTAGAAATTTCCTCAGACAGGCAAAAGTTTTTGGTATTCAGGCTACGCACTTGAGACAATCATCATTCATGTTTTCAATCAACAACGTGACGGGCGATAGACAGTTTGCGGTAGACGGATAGAGCCTCAAAAATGTATTTTAAGTTATAGAGTGCACAAAAGCTGTACACTACAATCGAGTCTCTGAATACCCTTAATAAATTTGTAGAGTAGCCGTCCCACACAGCGTTTATTCTCGAAACGGATAATTTCCAGAGCTCAATTATGCGCGATGACTGACCTGCCAGTAATTCTTTTAGGAGTCCATTTATATTCTTTCTCTTTTTTTTTTTTCTTCCTTCGTTGGATTTATCCGCTTCATTCCGTCAGTACCTTATGATTAATATATTTTTCTTTATAAGGTAGAATTCCTCCTCTGTATCAATAGAAGTGGAGGGTGCGCAGCTTCTTCTATTTTCCGTGGGTTCTCGTGTTGGTGCTCGTCGCCAAAAATTTGTAAAGAATTCAAGCTCAAACTAAATCGTAACGAAGTTAGTTCTTCTTTATTTAGAATGCACCAACACAAGCTCCGCGGAGTGCGGAGCCCAGGAGACACAACCGCTCCGTGAGTCACCAGCTGTCAACTGTCAACATTCCAAGTGGACAGCTGGTGACAGGGCATGCAAAGATACGGTGTCCGAGAGGGGACAAGAGAGTGCAGATCACAACAGGGGGTTGAGAGAGAAGGAGAGATGATGAGGATGGTCAGAAGATGGATGGATGAATGCAGACAAGGATGGAAGGAGAGAAGGATGCTTGATGGGTGGAGAGAAGGATAGATGGAGAGAAAATATAGTGATGGATGGAAAGAAGGATGGTAAGATGGGTGGATGGATAAATAGAAAGAAACAAAAAAGGATGGCGATAAGGAATGATGGGTTAAAAAGACAGAGAGAAAGAAGGATCTATGTATGGATGGATGGAAAAGGAAGATAGATTATGAAAGAAAGAAAGTACAGAAAGGATGGAAAGAAGACATGGAAGCAAGATGGAATGGAAAAAGACGGAATGATGGATGGGGAAAGAAAGGTCAACAAACTGAAAGAAGGATAGAGGAAACGAAGGACGGAAATGTAAAACTGTTACAATTCCCTCAGGTGAAGCAATCTTCGGAAGTCATGCCTGGTTCGCCTGCCGCACCTGCTGGCTCAGAGCTAACTGGGACATGTTTGCACTGGGGGATGTTTTATTTTCCTGGATTTGGACTGCCAGGCTCGCTCATCTCAGCACATATGATATAACTTTAGAGGGGCGGTACTGTTGGACTGCAAACGCGCCTAGCCGACTCCTTGTTGCATTTTGCAAGTTAAGTTAGCATTTGCGGCACCATTTTGTTTTCAGCAGCCATTTTGTGCCATGATTGATATGATATGCTCCTGCCTCGTAACTCTGTGCCTTCTCAGCAGAAACACAGCTGCGAATTGTTTCTCTTTTTTGTTCCACTGTCTTAATAAATATATCGTTCTGTCTCTTGCATACCTTTCCTCTCAAGTAAACCTTGCTCCCACTCTATAGAGAGACGAGCATAGGCAGAATAACCTTGAAGCTATGATAACATGTACCCGTTCTCAAGATGGTAACTGGCCCTTCTGTACTCCTTTTGTTCGTTAGTGCCCAGGCTGGAAAATTCCAGTCTGGGTGTGGTTTTAGAGGTGTTGGAAATGTATATTTTGTGTTACTGTGTGGACGGGGTCAGTCCCTCGGCAGCTATCCTAGGAGGCTGGTCAGACTGGACTCCGCTCGAGCGAATACTAATAAAATAACTTGGTTTGTATTCTCTACTGTCTGACCGACTCTTCATTTGTGTGGAAGGCTGAGAGGTGGTCGCGAGTGACCCGGGTTGCCCTAATCGGGTCACTTCCTTCAGTTGGTGCCCAAACAGGGACTCCATCGAGCTGACACATCCTCGCCCGCGGACGGGTGGGGAGGACGGGGCCACGCCAGGTCGGATGGGCAGATCGGGGATCCCTACACGATAGAGTCTTGAACTCGCAGCTGCCCCGTCTGTCTGACCGGGCGGTGCCTCGGCCATCGGTCATCCCGGCTGGGGTCCTGAACGGCGAAACCCTTGGATCTGACCGTTTGGTCCGAAGAGTCGGCAGTGGAGAATAGCTTCCTTTGACCTGTGTGCACAAGGTGAGTTTGTTTTTGTTTTGTTTGTGGCTCTGAGGCCACTTTGGTTCGTATTTGGTGCGGTCTGAGGATCATATGTGGTAAGCGCTTGAATTTGTTTGAATTCTTCGTGAACATGGTGTTGTTTTGATCTGGCTTTGGTGAGGTCTGTGGACCGATTTTGGTAAGATATTTGAGAACATTCGCTTGGCAAGATGCCTTGTTTTAGTTGAATGTGGTGTGTGAATTGTCGTTGCTGTTCTACTGATGCTCGATTGGAGGAAAGGCAGCCGGCGCCCCCAGAGGGCATCCCAAACTTTGACATGTACGCCAAGCACGGCCTTGGCCCTATTATGTTTAGTATATTATGGCACAAATAAACGAGGGACAATGCCGAGTTGCAGTGGCCGTTAACAGGTACCATTGATGAAAAAAAATTGCAGGATATATTGTTTGCAAAACGGAGTAGACAGTCGATGTTTGATTCTCTTCAGGTATGGCAGAAGGAAGCTAAGCAGAGGCGGATGAGGGCAGAAAAGGAGGCCCAAAGCAGTAGCGTATGATAGAGAGAAAATAGGAAAAGGTATAGAGCGTGCTGATAGGAAGTTTCGATTGCAATGTGACAAATCCTATGTTGCCCGAGAGGAAGGCGATATATTTGTGGAGGAGTTGTTGGAAGCCCGACCTCCGCCTCCATATGCCACAGCCCCAGTTGTCTGCTTCTCCTGCTTCTGCTGTTCCTGCCTCTTCTGTCACTGACCCTGCTGCTTTGGCTACCACGCTCCCTGCAATTTCTGTGGCTTCGTATTCCGCGCCTGTGATGCAGCGGATACAATAAAAACTATTTTCCTCCTAGGTCACTTATCGGTCATCCAGGGGCGACTTATATTTTCTCACATCCACATGACGATGGGGCCCATAACATCGCCTATCACACACACACACACCTGGATTTCCTCTACACCTTTACGAAATTCTATACTCCTAGGAGAATAGGAAAACTAAATGAAAAACATCATGATGTACCGCTGGAAGGAGCCGGGATACCTTATTACCTTAACCTATTGCTTTCTTAGTTATTTCTTAAGATATTCCTGCTCATTGTTTTGTCGATGGATCATCTAGTAAGAAATCAGTTTATAGTGATTAAGACCAGCTAAATCACAATAACCAATTACCAGTTTCACAATCATTTAGTAAAATAACCACTGAGTCGTTTGACTTATATTTTCTCACATCCACATGACGATGGGGCCCATAACATCGCCTATCACACACACACACACCTGGATTTCCTCTACACCTTTACGAAATTCTATACTCCTAGGAGAATAGGAAAACTAAATGAAAAACATCATGATGTACCGCTGGAAGGAGCCGGGATACCTTATTACCTTAACCTATCACTTTCTTAGTTATTTCTTAAGATATTCCTGCTCATTGTTTTGTCGATGGATCATCTAGTAAGAAATCAGTTTATAGTGATTAAGACCAGCTAAATCACAATAACCAATTACCAGTTTCACAATCATTTAGTAAAATAACCACTGAGTCGTTTGATTTAAGAATCTTAAATTTTATATAATTTTAAAGGCATGAAAAAGAATTTTGACTTTTTATTCAATTATTCATTCATTATTAATTCAAATATTTATTAAGCAAAATCAATTTTTATTGCAGAAAGGAAATTTTGTCATGAAGCAAACCCTAATTACCTGCCTATCTTCCTAATTTAGCCTAATGATTTCTAACCTAAGTTTAAGATTTAAAAATAACCTGATTCTCATACTCAACTGGAAAAATAAGACAGCAACAGAAACATCAGCTCGTCAGCATCAGCTACCGCAACCCGTCTCATCTAACAGTCTTTCAGCATCTCCCGCTCAGTAAAATGGATCGATCTGGAACACCAAGCACTGGAAACCACCAACTCCAACACCAACTCTGACTACCCCCTCCCACTAAGAGTAGGCTTTCTTATACCCTAATTCTACTTTGCTAACTAAATTGTTGCAACATTAATAACGCGCTTTTCTTTCATTGGTCCACTCATTTCATCTATTCATTCTTAATCAAGTTCTCCCGGATCCAGCTTGTTCTTTTGGAATGTATATGTTCATTTCCTTTCTCACAGTTCAAGACATGTTTCCATCCGCTTCGATCAGTACATTTGTAACTTCTTTCGATACATTCGAGAACTCTGCAGGCATTGTCCTTTCTCTTAAAACGGTTTCCCACGATTCTTTGCTGATCACCACGGCACACTATCAGTTCAATTAGGTCACATCAGCCTTGACCATTCTTGCATCCTAGCCTCTCAGCACCATCACGTGGTTAGCCTTTCTCCAACTTTTTCTCCCTTGTCACGCGTTTTCTTAGCGCATGCGTACTTTAATAACCGGCAGCCATTTTATATCGCCACTCGATTAGACTTAGAAGCACTATTTAGAAATAAACAAAACATAATTAAAATAGAGAAACATAGCCTTTTCGTTTCCCTCCCGTCATCTACGTACCCCAATTAGTTATTACCTAGCAGAAAGCAACATTTAAGCTGTTCCTTACTTACCATCACTATTGTTTTTGCAACGACACGTTTATACTCTATGAAGCACAAATCATGCATTTATTATTTATTTAGTACGCAATTATTTTATGTTATAATTAGACACACAGACATTCGTTAATAGATTATTCAGCATATATACTTGCGTGTTACCCTTCCCTCACGTACATTGTTGATTAATACATTTAAACGAACATTTTTATTAATTATTTATAAAATTTGTTAGGGGTTAAAAAAATTTTATTTTCTCTGCTCCATCAACTCCCCCTTTGGTGATTTTTAAATCACCACATAAAACCCAAGTTATACTTCTTTTTCAGGCAGCATATGTCTTTCATCCTTTTGCTTTTTGTTAGTTATACATCTGTTTCCATTTCATCTTGTCTTCTTGTCTCTTTATACATGCTTTCTTTCATTTTCTCTAACTCAATTTCACCCATTTCTCTCTCTCTCTCTTTCATTATTCTGTTATTTCTTTTTATCTTATTTTGTCTTACTTTTCTTTTTATACACGTTATTACAATTTTCAACACCATGGCTAATAATATTGCTACCGTTGCTATTATTATAACTTTCCCTATCATTAGTCTACTCATTCTTGTTAACCAATTTGCTACTGAAGAAAACCCTCTACCAAGTTTTCCCAGGACACTTTCAACCTCCAGTGGAACTAGTTCTTTGTGCAAATTTGTAATATTTGTAATATACTTTTGTATATTTTCACTTTTATCAGGAATGTAAGTGCAACAATGTTGGACTTTCAGCATTCCACAAACTCCACCCTCTTTTGCCAAAAGAATATCAAGGGCAAGCCGATTTTGCATCACCATAGCTCTCATGGCAACCATTTCGGTATTTACCATCAAGAACCCTCCCGCAGTATCTGTAGACAAACGATCTACTACTGTGGATAACTTCCGAATTTTAAATGCATTCAAAGATATTCCCACTGCTGGTATTAATGCTCCAAAAATATCACCTACAATTTCTGAAAAACTTCCCTCTTTCTACGTGTAAAGCTATTAATCATCTTGTATGTTCCTTTTTCTTCTCTGTCCATATGAAAGATTTTTGGAAAGACCAGGCCTACATAACAAGTTCCATACCAATGGTCCGGTAACCTGTAATAAGCTCTATTCCCACAAATATAATAGATACCTGGAAATATTGGATCTTTTCCACCTTTGAATCCCCAACCTCCCAAAATTTGATAATTGTCATGGCAGATACTGGAACCTACAAAATAATTGTCATAGACTGTCTTATTTCTCCTAATACACAACTTTCCTGTTTGCGGCCAATCTAATGTCATTGCTGCATTTATCTTTTTCCCTTCATGATTTTCTTCCTCAAACGTCCATAGATGTGTTCCCTTCTCTTTTATTGCTTCTCTTTGAAATTTCATTCTCCTTTCTTCAACCATTTCTAAAAATACCTTTTCTTCTTTCTTTAACTCACAGGTAAGGTTGTTTTTAGCTATTTCTTCTAATGTTAAAATTCTATGCTCTAAAAAGAATTCTCCTAAAACCTTTGCTTGTTTTACTTTGTTAAGTTCTGGAACTACAGGAACATTTGCAAAAATCTTATCTATATCAGTGTAATAAAACTCTAATCTACCTGTTTTATAAAATAAACTTGCTATGACACTACAGGTTATTCCATAAGTTAGAGGTAGGTGATGATAAGTCACACCTTCTGACACTGATGCAGGCAACTGCATACAAACATAACAATCTCTCACATCCATTGTCTCTACATATTCGTACAACAATTTTGTAAAAACATTTTTAGAAAAGTCTGTTACTGACTTATCCTTATGTAATTCTGCACTACTTCTTAAAATAACTGGTTCTTTAATATTAGTTTCTTTTTCTGGTTTAGTATCATTCTTTGCTTCTATTACAGCTATACTAATAGGAATTGTGATTGCTAAAACTATCCATACTGTCATTAATAATCCTGTACAAAAGCAGCACATTTTACACCATCTTTTTACAAACTCACATTTATCCCTTCTATCTCTAGTATTCTCCATTTTGCTTTTATCTTTTGTTAAATCTCAGAAAATTGTGTCACTACACCTCAGAAATGACTTAGATGCCACTCTGCTTTCAAAAGTCTTTGCTTGGTACTTTCTTTTAATTCTTTTCAGAATTCTTTCGTTGTCACATCCGGTGATTTGTCATATCCAGTAAAATTGTCACATCCGGCAGAAGCACTTTAAGTCTTCACTTCAGGTTTGTTGCATCTCACCTTTACCCATTCGGTTTCTTAGTCTCGGGTTCTCGTGAGTGTTTCTTTCTTCTTTGTAATCAGTTAGAGCGATGTACAACCACTCAGGTGATTTGTATTTCGAATTCACTTTCTTTGTTCTTTTAGACTTTTGCAATCGTTTTCCACTTGGCTTTTCTTGTTCCTTTTGACTTGTTATTTCATTCACCTGTTCAGCACTTTTTTCTCCTGTTCTGATTATTCTGTATCTTAATTTTCTTATATAGTTGCTGGGCCAATTGTCTCCTTTTCTTGGCCTTTTGGCTTCACCTTCTTTTTCTCCTCTTTCTGATTTCCAGTTTCTTTTTCTTGATTCAGTTCTTGTTTTCTCTTCTTCTCCGCTTTCTTCAGATTCTGTTTCAACTTTTTCACAATTGTCTCTTATTTTGAAACTTATGATCTCATCTTCTCTTACTGGTGGATCTGTCTTCTCCTTCTTGTGTTCCCTTATTACTGTCCCTCCTCGATGTTCTTCCGAATTGGTATTTATCTCACTCTCTGCTTCTAATTTTCCCTGTTCTTTTGTTTCACTATCTGTCCCTATTGCTCCTCGGGGTTCTTCTCGATTTTCTAACTTTTTATTTGTCTCTTTCCCTACTTTGTCTATTAATATTACTTTTGAAGGATTTCCACCATAACTTGTACTTGGTTGCTCATTTAGATCATTTTCTTGTTCATTCTCTTCTCTAATTGGTTTAAATCCCCAAGTTCTCCTTCGAAATTCTTCACAGTTTTCAACTGAATCATCAGATCCTGAACTCGTGTCAGATATTTCCAGATGTCGACTTACAGGTCGATCTTCAAGTTCTGGAATTTCTGTAATTTTTCCTTCTTCTTCTTCTTCTTCCTCTTCCTCTTTAGAGGTGCTTGCAGTTGGGGTTTCCAGATGTCGACTTTCAGGTCGATCTTCAAGTTCTGGCACCCTTTCTCTTATTCTTTCTGTCCCATTCGCTGAACTCTTATCCCACACTTCCAGACGTCGACTCACATGTCGATCTGCAGGCTCTTGAACTCTGATTGTGTGGCTGGCATGGACCCAGTTTTTCACTCCTGCACACTTGACTGCAGTTGTTGTCACTAGGATTACCTGTCGTGGCTCGTCCCAGCGAGGAACTAGACAGTTTCTTCTCCTGTGGATTTTTATGCGGACCCAGTCTCCTGGATTCAAGTCGTGGGCTGGTTTTCTTTCAAGAGTGGTCGCATCCGGTCCAACCTGATGAAACACAGAACGCACCACATCAGCCAGTCCTTTGCAATAATCCAGTACTAGATCATCAGTTATAGTCAATAACTTGTTGACAGGTACTTGTGCTTGTCTCATTGCTCGTCCCATGATCACTTCATGGGGACTAAGTCCAGTTTTCTTTTCAGGAATGCTTCTGATGGTCATCAGGACAAGGGGCAGTGCATCGGGCCATTTGAGTCCTGTAGCTTGACACATTTTTCCTAACCTGTTCTTAATTGTTCCATTAATTTGCTCTACTACCCCAGAAGCCTCTGGTCTGTATGCACAATGCAGTTTTTGTTTAATACTTAATGCTTCACAAATTAATTGAATCAACTCATTTTGAAAATGTGTTCCTCTATCTGTCTCAACCGTGACTGGAAAACCATACCTTGGAATGAACTCTCGCAGCATAAGTTTTGCTACCGTTATTCCATCATTCCTTCTAGTGGGGTATGCCTCCACCCAACGAGAAAACAAACAGACGACCACTAGAACATATTTTAGTCTGTTACAAGGGGGCATTTCGATGAAGTCTAATTGCATTCTAGTGAACGGACCTCCTTCTCGTCCTTTTGTTCCTAGACTCACTATTGTCTTTCTTCCTGGATTAAACTGTTGACAAATAAGACATCTTTGACAAAGACTTTCAGCTATGGCTCTGAATTTTGGGTTATACCATGTTTGTCTAAAAAGTCTGATCATTGCATCTCTCCCAATATGAGCTTGTCCATGGTACATCCGTGCCATGTCTGCAATCATGCTATCAGGCATAACTGGTCTTTCATCTCTGTAAACCCACACACCATTGTTTTCCTGTCTTCTACACCCTGCTTTTATCCAGTAATCTTTTTCCTCATCATTTGCAACTTCTTGTAACTGTCTCACCTCATCCCATGTCTCGACAGTGTTAGTAAAAAGCAAAGGAGAAGAGATATGCTCCCTTTCGCGATTCTTATTTAGGGATACCATGTTCTCTGCACAATATTTGGCTATCTCGTCCGCGTAATTATTACCAACAGCTATGTAATCTTCATTTTTCTTATGTGCTTTGCATTTCACTACAGCTATCTGCTTAAGCAGCTGTATCGCCTCAAGCAGTTTCTTAACAAAATCTCCATTTCTGATAGGTGTTCCTGCAGACGTCAAGAAACCTCTTTGTGACCAAATCTGACCAAAGTCATGCACGATACCGAAACCGTACTGGCTATCGGTCACAATCGTAACTCGTACATTTCTTCCCAACTTACATGCTTGAATCAAAGCAATCAGTTCTGCAACTTGGGCAGACCTTATTCCTTTCAGACAAGACGCTTCCATCACAGTTGCCACTGTGCACACTGCGTAAGCTGCGCTTAGAACTCCTTCTTTCGTTCTCAAGCATGAGCCATCCACAAACATGACATAATCTGATTCTTTTAAAGGCTCATCCTTTATGTCAGCTCTTGGTTTTGTGCAATATTCCAGCACATTCAGACAATCATGATCTACTTCATCTTGTTCAATTATACTCTCTTCATCTGGCAATGATGTCGAGGGATTCACATTCATACATCTATCTATGGTCACATTTTCTGCACTCAAGATTACTTTTTCGTACTTAGTCAGCCGACTATGTGTCATGTACTGTGTTTTTGTTCTTGTCAAAAGAATCTCTACTGAATGGGGAACATATACTCTCAATGGATACCCCATCACTATACCTTCACTTTGTTCCAGACTTACACAAGTAGCAGCAACAGCTTTCAGACATCCAGGCAACGCTTTTGCTATAGGATCTAAAACAGCTGAAAAATAAGCAATTGGTCTCTTCATTGTTCCATGTTTTTGTACCAGTACTGAAAATGCACATCCATCTCTTTCACTGCAGTACAATTCAAAATCCTTTTCATAGTCAGGCATTCCTAAAGCAGGGGCCTCACACAATTTCTTTTTCAACTCTTTGAAAGATTTCATTTCTTCGTCATTCAATTCAAAAGGGTCTTTTACATCCTTCTTGGTCAGTTTTTGTAATGGTTTAGCAATCAAGGAAAAACCACTTATCCATTGTCGGCAATATCCAACCATTCCCAGAAACATTCTTACCTCTCTTTGCGTCATTGGTGCTCTCATTCCTTGAATCATTTTTACTCTTTCTGTCGCTATCTTTCGCACTCCTTTCTCAATTTTATGCCCTAAATATTGGACTTCTTTTGACAAAATTGCAATTTCGAAGGGGACACTTTATGTCCTCTTTTCTCTAGATGGTTCAGTAAAGCAATTGTATCGCTTACACATGCTTCTTTTGTTTTCGATGCCACCAACAGGTCATCGATATACTGCACCATCACTGACTTTTCTGGCATTTTCAAATCTTCCAGGGACTTCTTTAAAATCTGATTAAAGATTGAGGGGCTTTCTGTATACCCCTGAGGAATTCGGCACCATGCCAAAATACGCTCTCCGAACCGGAACGCAAATAATGGCTGGCTATCTGGATGTAAAGGAATAGAGAAAAATGCGTGACACAAATCTATCACTGTGTACCACTCAGCTTCATGTGGAATTTGGTATAGAATTACTGCAGGGTTTGGCACTATTGGACAACAAGGCACAACTATTTTGTTGATCTTTCTCAAATCCTGTACTATTCTATATGTTCCGTTTGGCTTTTTCAGTCCCATAATAGGTGAATTACATGGACTGCTCATTATTTCTTTTAGAATTCCCTGTTCGATCATTTTATTTATTACAGGAGTTATTCCTTCAATTATTTCTGGAGTCAATTTATACTGTGGCGTATTTGGGTAAGTTGTTCCTTCTTTTACTGTTACTTTTACGGGATCTACTTCTTTCATCAATCCAATATCTTCTCCTGTAAAATCCCACACATTTTCTTTCACTGCATTTTTCAGTTCTTTTGGAAGTTTTTCTGCATCAAATGCAGGAAACAAACCATTCATTTCAGGTTCCTGATTCATCAATGTTACTTTATACAATACATCTTCATCTGGGGTCTGAAATCCAATTCCATCTGGCGTACAATAAATTGTGCAATTCATTTTGCACAAAAGGTCACGACCTAAGAGATTTACGGGACTACAATCGCACACTACGAATCTATGCATTTTGCTAAAAGAACCAATTTTTACTTCCACTAATTCAGTAAGTGGTGTTTTAATCTGCTGATTCGCTACTCCAACTACTTGGATGTATTCACCTGAGAGAGGAAGGTTTGGAATTTCCACTGATCTAACAGTAGAACGGGTAGCTCCAGTATCGACAAGGAATGTTACATTTGCACCATTCACTTCTCCATCCACAAAGGGACCAGACTGATCTACCTCTAGAGTTGCGCCAAGTACGCACTCTTTTCCCTCTCCTAGGCACCGTCAGAAACTTTCATCCGACTCATCCTCACTCTGTCGCAACCAATACTGAGAAATGTTAGCTGCTCGCGGCAACTGTGTTACCTGCTCTCCTCCGTAGAATCCTGTTTCTGTACTGTATCTTTGCTGGTTAACAGTGTTGGGAAGTGGTGGTTGTGGCACCTGACCTTGTTGAACAACTACCTCATTCTGCACCTGTGGAGTTAATGATTGATTTTCCGGATTAGGTTTAGGTGGGAACTTACACTCGTTTCTCCAATGCCCTAATTTTCCGCAATTATGACAGGGCCATTTTTTCTTTGCCTCCTCTAGACTCATTTGACCTTTCCCTTTACCTATGTTAGGTCGGGATTTATTCTGTCCTGTTTCATTCCCACTATTATTGTCCAATTGAGCTTCTTGCTTTTCTGCCACTTTCACCTGTGCCCACATTGCCTTCTCTTTCAATTTACGCTGTCTACTCTCAATATCATCACTACAATACTTAGCATACCTCAGTACCTCATCTACCGTGCCATTTTGCCAGTTAATCATATGTTGTTTAATCATTTCACTAATCTCTGGTTTCAACCCAAACACAAATCTATATACGAAATGACTCATATCTTTTTCACTCAACTCCTCATATCCACTATACTGCTTGAAAACCAACAACAACCTCTCATAATAGGCATGTACAGACTCCTTACTTTCCTGTGTAGTTCTATCGATTTTTACCCAATCTGTTTCTTTAGGAGGAATCTTATTTTTCAAAAAGGTAATCACCTTATCGTACTTCCTCATCACCTCAGGACCTGGAGCTCCTGTCTTAGGATCTCTTGGATATTCTGTAGTTGGCCAGTCAACTGTAATTTTACACTCAGACCACAAATCAGTTGGCACCACTATGTCAAACAATCCATCTAAATCTATCCACAACACTTTTGAAACCTTCACAAACCTCTCCACTTGTCGGTACCATTCAACTGGTTTCTCTCTTAGCTTCGGGAATTCATTTGTAAATGACAGTATATCCTGTCTAGTCCAGGGAACATGCACATAACTACCACCTGGAGTTTCTCTCATAGGGTATTCTCTTGCAACAGGTTCTTTTTCAGTTATCATAAAAGCCAAAGAAGCTTTGTCTGCAGTTTTCTCATTCTTTTTTGTCCATCTAACTTTCCATCTGTCCACATCACCCCATTTTCTCAGTAAAACAATTAACTCTTTTATCTGTGTCAGCCTTCCTGCTGTGTTCAAGTTTTCAATATCTTTCTCACAAAAGTCTACTCTGTACGGTTTCTGCAATGTTTTCACTTTCGCAAAATCTACTCCAATTTCACTTGCTATCTCTTCTAGTTTGTCATGTAAATTTTTAGCTCTCCATGTAATACTTTTGCACAGAAACATGATTTCATCATCCTGGTAATTTTTTAGCTTTTCTGTACCAATCGTCCCTAAAATTAATTCTTCCATGTCAATCTTTAACCTAATTACATCTAATGGTTTTTCTTCTGGTTCTTTTATTTTAAATGCCTTCATCCACTCATTTAACTCATCGGGAGTCGGACCTATGGGTGTATTATTTAGTTCTATCCAATTACCACTCTTTTCAGGGGTCACTGTTGCAGATTCTGTTACCATATGCATTTTTCTACCATTACACTCATTCACTGTCAAATTTGTAGGTGGACTTGGTCTGTAGGTACTAGCCAAATTACTTGTACTTGCACTTGGTTCCATCCTTTCTTTTTCTCTCTGAAATTGTGAACTCATAGGAATCACTAAAGACCGTTCATCAATTTTCTGATTCTCAAAAACTGGTATTACTGGACCTATTGTTACAGGTACAGTCACAGCTTCCATGTTTTTCGTTAATTCCCTAATTTTCTCAGTCAGTTCCTTTGTTGTTCTTGCTAATTCAGTTGCATGGTCACTTTCTACTCCTTCATTTTGTGAAGTTCTTATTTGATCTTGTGACCTATTTATTTCAATTCTTTTTACCGGACTTTTATTTTGCACAGTCTCTATTTGCGGCGCATTTGGTGTCACCACTGTAGAACTCTGCTGATACGGAGGGGGATTTCTATTTAGAATATCTTCCAGCAATTCATCATCCGTTTCACTCTCATGCATATATTTTTCCCTCTCCATATGTTTCTTTTTCTCAGTACGTTTTCTCTTAGTCTCTTCCTCAACTGTAAAAGCCGGAAACAAACCTCCTGTCATGTTAGCACATCTCCATCGTTTTATTCTATCCTCATGATTTATTCCCCACATTCTTCCAGGCATAAACTCATGATCCCTTAAACCTCTGAATCTCTCTCGCTCATACATCTCATCTTCCCATTCCGTCAATGCTTCAAACTGTGTCGGTCTAGGTCTAGGTTCTAAATTTGTCATCTTTTCTCTCAAATTTCGCAAAACCGCTACACTAAATGAACCATTCTCAGGGAAAGCTAATGCTCCATCATTCTTCGTATACTTTGCCCAATTTTCTAACCATATGCATGTATGATATCCATATTTCAGCATCATATGTGAAGCTGCTGATTTCGGCGGAGGAATTACTTGTCCCTCTCTAGTCACAACCTTTTTGTCTTTCTTAAAGAAGTTCTTAATTTTTGTCGTCCATGACGTTCTCTCTCTTTCATACTCGTAATACGGCATGTTTTCGATTGGTTTTTCTCTTCAAACCAGCACTGTTCCGTGTACGGAACTTCAACCAATCACAGCGCGACTCACACCAACACACCAATCAGAACGATTCCCTTCGTCCACGGACCAACCAATCCTAGCGCGGCACTTTTCTACGTCACTCTTGTCTCTGTGTTCACGTGACTAGCGCACTATCCAATCCTAGCGCGGCACTGTCGATGTCACTCCTGCTCTTTTACCCCTCCTTTACAAAAATTATCTGCAATTTTTCTTTTCACGGTTTCTTTGTTAGTTACAACAATTAAAACAATTCCATAGTCTGATTCGCTAAACCAAAGTGACAGCTTTGTCCTTTTACACAAGAATCCTGTATTTCCAGTAGGCAGCGCTTACCTCTACCCTACCACAGAATTATTAACTTTCGCCGATAAAGTAGCACTTCCCTCTACCTTACCCTTCTTTCAAGCAAACAATAAACCCGTTTCTCTGGGGATAAGACACATGTGGAGACTATGCTCCTGAGAATTAAGGCCAGAGTTTCACAAGAAAACGTGATTTGCTATCTCAGTTACACACCTTTCGTACAGAAATCCCTAACATAACACAACCTGTGTTATTACCAAAAATTGAATTCAGACCATGTACCAAATTCCATGTGACTTCTCTTGCCACACGTGTTCCACTTCCTACATCCCAGAAGCGTGAAAACTCACATATAACATAACGCGACTCAACATATAGTATTAGTCATCAAAAATAATCAATAATCAATAATCAATAATCACCAAACTAATCTATAGAAACCATAACTCTGCTACCAAGAAATCTGATGCAGCGGATACAATAAAAACTATTTTCCTCCTAGGTCACTTATCGGTCATCCAGGGGCGACTTATATTTTCTCACATCCACATGACGATGGGGCCCATAACATCGCCTATCACACACACACACACCTGGATTTCCTCTACACCTTTACGAAATTCTATACTCCTAGGAGAATAGGAAAACTAAATGAAAAACATCATGATGTACCGCTGGAAGGAGCCGGGATACCTTATTACCTTAACCTATCGCTTTCTTAGTTATTTCTTAAGATATTCCTGCTCATTGTTTTGTCGATGGATCATCTAGTAAGAAATCAGTTTATAGTGATTAAGACCAGCTAAATCACAATAACCAATTACCAGTTTCACAATCATTTAGTAAAATAACCACTGAGTCGTTTGATTTAAGAATCTTAAATTTTATATAATTTTAAAGGCATGAAAAAGAATTTTGACTTTTTATTCAATTATTCATTCATTATTAATTCAAATATTTATTAAGCAAAATCAATTTTTATTGCAGAAAGGAAATTTTGTCATGAAGCAAACCCTAATTACCTGCCTATCGTCCTAATTTAGCCTAATGATTTCTAACCTAAGTTTAAGATTTAAAAATAACCTGATTCTCATACTCAACTGGAAAAATAAGACAGCAACAGAAACTTCAGCTCGTCAGCATCAGCTACCGCAACCCGTCTCATCTAACAGTCTTTCAGCATCTCCCGCTCAGTAAAATGGATCGATCTGGAACACCAAGCACTGGAAGCCACCAACTCCAACACCAACTCTGACTACCCCCTCCCACTAAGAGTAGGCCTTCTTATACCCTAATTCTAACTTTGCTAACTAAATTGTTGCAACATTAATAACGCGCTTTTCTTTCATTGGTCCACTCATTTCATCTATTCATTCTTAATCAAGTTCTCCCGGATCCAGCTTGTTCTTTTGGAATGTATATGTTCATTTCCTTTCTCACAGTTCAAGACATGTTTCCATCCGCTTCGATCAGTACATTTGTAACTTCTTTCGATACATTCGAGAACTCTGCAGGCATTGTCCTTTCTCTTAAAACGGTTTCCCACGATTCTTTGCTGATCACCACGGCACACTATCAGTTCAATTAGGTCACATCAGCCTTGACCATTCTTGCATCCTAGCCTCTCAGCACCATCACGTGGTTAGCCTTTCTCCAACTTTTTCTCCCTTGTCACGCGTTTTCTTAGCGCATGCGTACTTTAATAACCGGCAGCCATTTTATATCGCCACTCGATTAGACTTAGAAGCACTATTTAGAAATAAACAAAACATAATTAAAATAGAGAAACATAGCCTTTTCGTTTCCCTCCCGTCATCTACGTACCCCAATTAGTTATTACCTAGCAGAAAGCAACATTTAAGCTGTTCCTTACTTACCATCACTATTGTTTTTGCAACGACACGTTTATACTCTATGAAGCACAAATCATGCATTTATTATTTATTTAGTACGCAATTATTTTATGTTATAATTAGACACACAGACATTCGTTAATAGATTATTCAGCATATATACTTGCGTGTTACCCTTCCCTCACGTACATTGTTGATTAATACATTTAACGAACATTTTTATAAATTATTTATAAAATTTGTTAGGGGTTAAAAATTTTTATTTTCTCTGCTCCATCACCTGTGATGACTGTTGGTCTCACTGTTACGCCTATTGTGTCAGCGCCGCTTCTCTCTCCAGCCCTCACCCCCACGACGCAACCATTGGCGACTTTAGTGCCTGTCCCTTCCGTTACCACTCCTCCCCTTATCCTCCATTCCCCTTCGGCATTGGGTAGTGGGACAGCTTTACGGGGAGCGGGGGACAGGGACTGGGCAGCTGCTAGAGAGCGACTGGGGCGGACTTTGATATGATCAGATGTGGGAGAAGAGGAGAAAAAGGTGGTGGCTAATCAGGCAGCTCAGTGGGCTCGTAACCCCATTTACAGTGTAGAGGATGTGTGGGAAGTAATGAAGGACTAGGAGCCTTTTGTCCAGCAGCATGCCCTCAAGCATATGTTGGCTACTTTGATTGAGCTTTGGGAATAATGTTTTAATGAGGCAGCGCCACAGGTTATTTATGATATTAAGGACCATGTCTATGTAGCTGACATGGCGCCGGGTCAGGTGTTTGGTAATGTTGCGGGGATGGTTGCCTACCGTGGTAGGCTACTTGATAAGAGTCCGAAGACGCTGTCTCAGTTTCTGATGAGGGAGGTGCATCCCATATATCATCCCAAAATACCAGAGCAACGAGATCAGCATGATGTCGTTATCAGACCAAGAGTGGAGGCTCGATTCCAGGAACAATGGGTTTACACTCCTTTAAAGAGGAGTGAGGTTTTATCTCTTAAGACTCAGTTGCCCGACCCTAGGAAAAATCCCACAGCATATTATATGGAACTGACTGAAGCAGCTTCTTCGACCGTAATGAAGCTTGCCGATATCGAAATGTGTTTTGGTCTGCTGGTACCCGTCGACATTTGGAGACAGGTGCACACGCAGGATCACTCTGTAGAATTGGGTGGTACATGGGACCAGATTAGGGCATGGGACAAGGAAAGGCAGCCTGGGGAGAAGCCCAAGGCCGAGATACTAGCTTCACCCGGCCGAATCATCACGTATATGCACTCCCTTATCCTCCGAGAAGGGTAGATTGGGACAAGTTAGCGGCATGTCGTCAAAAGAAAGATGAGAGCGTGTCCCATTTTTTCACGCGGTTTGAGTGTGTGTTTTTGGATTTCAGTGGACAGGATTTGTCAGTAGAAGGGGTTGTTCGATTGTTTGTCAATAGATTTGTTACGAACCTGCTCCCAGAGATCTCGACTCGGTTGCAGGCTTCGGAGAGCACTTGGACGACATCCTCTCCTTCCGTAATTTTGAGTATGGCACAGTATTAAGAGCACAGGGAAAATGAGGAGAAGGTGGAGAAGAAGCATAAGGAGTTAAAAACGAAAGTGTTGTTGCAGCAGGTGTCTAGGGGAAATGGAAGGGGGCGTGGTACTGGTCCGACCCGACAGCTTCCTCATACCAATAGGAATGCTACGCCAGTGGGGCCGAATCAGTGCGCGTACTGCAAGGAGGAGGGGCACTGGCGCAGTGAGTGTCCGGTGTTATTGCAGAAAGTTGCGGCCCCTTGAGGACAGGGTTCTCGTGGACGGGGTCGAGGAGTAGGTGATCGGGACAAAGCTCGGGAGGATGGGCCTTCACAGGGTCACTCTGATCAGAACTATTTTGATGACCCTCGAGGAAGACAGTACTATCACGATGATTATGATATGGACGAGGTGACAGGGATGTCTCACAGCTAGGACAGCCAGGGACAGGGTGAGGGACCAGTTCAGATACCTGTAGATCAGTGCGGTCCTTATATCACTGCGGATTTGCAAGGCTCGGTTAAGAAAGTTTTGGTGGATACAGGTGCAATGAATAGCTCTGTTTCTCGTTCGCTGGTCCCCGGGGCAGCTCTGTCTGGCCAAAATAATGTTTCGGTAGGCTTTTCAGGTGTACCGGTTGTGAGCCCCGTTTCCAAGCCACTTACTTTGACTATTGGCCCCTTGACTGTGGATTCGCCCTTTCTATTGATATCTAATTGTGGAGAAAATTTAATGGGCTTAGATTTATTGAAGAAGTTGCATGCAACCATTTTCTGTTCCCTGGACGGTGTCTATATGATCATGGGACCAAATGTAGCGAGCTCCAAGCAGTGTCTGTCCAAAGATGCGCCCCTTCCCACTGAATTTAAGGATGTGCCATCCGCTTTGTGGACGAAGGGTGATTCGGATGTAGGACTTTTACAAATTTCCCCAGTTTCCATCAAGGTTAAGGACAATGCCATTTTGCCTCGTATGCCCCAGTACAAAGTCCCACAAGCGGGGGAGCGAGCTTTATTACGCATTATACAGGATCTGATCGAGTCCGGGGTAGTCGAGGAGAAAGTATCGAATGTGTGTAGCAGCCCTATTCTCCCTATTTTAAAGAAGACGTCCCCCGAATCCTCCCCTGATGACAGTTCAGATGTTTATCGTTTTGTGATTGATTTGCGTGCGGTTAACAAAATAGTGGTTCCTCAGTTCCCAGTGGTCCCCGACATACTGCCCTCCTCACAATGATTCCTTCCTTCGCCAAATTCTTCTCTGTCATTGATTTGAAAAATGCGTTTTTTAGCATACCAATTCACCCCGATAGCCGTTATTTATTTGGCTTTACGCTAGCTGGCAGAAGTTTTAGATTCTGTCGCCCTTCTCAGGGCTATACTGAGAGCCCTAGTATATACAGCGAGGCTCTGAAAGCTCAATTGGATTCCCTTACGCTTTTACCAGGTAATGTATTGCTCCAGTACGTGGATGACATACTAATTGCTTCAGACACTGAACAGGGATGCAAAGACAGTACGGTTAAGTTGTTGCTCCATTTGGCTCACCATGGACATAAAGTGTCCATTTCTAAATTTCAATATTGTCGACAGGAGGACACCTATTTAGGCCACCTACTGTCGAAGGAGGGTAGGAGATTGACCCCTGAGCGCATTAGCGCCATTGTAAAAATGCCCATCCCTAAAACTCAAAGGGATGTACGCGCCTTCATTGGCATCACTTCCTACTGTCGCCATTGGATACCTAACTACTCATTACTAATAAAGTGTTTGTTGGCATTAACGACTAAAGATGTGCAGGAGCCTTTTCTGTGGACGCATGAATGTCAGCAGTCTTTTGAGCAATTAAAGATTGCGCTTTGCTCCGTTCCTGTGCTAGGCACCCCTGACTATGCAAAGCAGTTCGTGTTGTATGTACACAAGATGGCTGGTTGTGCGCTTTCTGTCTTAACACAGGCCTTTGGAGGTAAGCAACAGCCATGTGCTTATTTCTCTGCTTTGCTTGACCCTGTCGCCAGAACCCTCTCGAGCTGTCTAAGAGCGGTCGCGGCTGTGGCCATCTCTATAAGGCAATCGGCGGGGCTCGTACTTGATACTGACCTCACAGTCATGGTGCCCCATGCTGTGGACACCCTTTTGAATAAGACCAAGACACAGCACCTTACTAGTGCACGTCTGATCGGTTATGAGCTAACTCTCTTTGCCCCGCATATCACGATCAAAAGATGTGCCACTCTGAACCCTGCCACGTTACTACTCCTCCCTTCTGAGAGTGAAGAAATAGACATACATTTATTTTTTATTTTTTCATTTTAATCAAAAAATGTTATTTATAGATTTGCAGCATACACTAATATGAACATGTAACATAACATAACATGTGTATTTGTAAAGCGCACGTTTACCTGTAGGCATCTTGGCACTGAATAACAGATGTTTCTTGTTACCCAACGGTACTCATTTTATCGACCTCAGATGGATGAAAGGCTGAGTGGACCCGCCAGGATTTGAACCTGTGACCATGAGATCGAACACAGGCCCCTGCAGTGGACACATTAGTCCACTGAGCCACCAGACCCGACTGGGATGTACAGGGCATCACGTAATTGCAGTAAAACAGGAGCATGTTAACAGGCTAGTACGTTCACATTCGGCGGCAGGCATTTATGCATGACATCTAAACACATTGTAAAATTTTAGGCAGTATGCATCCTGATCCAAGTTCTTTATCCCAGCATACATGTATTGAATTTACCCAAGGGTGCGTGTGCACTTCCATATGTCGGGTCGCCTACGGGGGTAAATCCCAGTGTCTGGGTGTGGTAAAGTATTTTAGATGTGTTACCCTGCTCTCCATGGGCTCAGAGGTAAAGTCAAGGTCTGGAGAGAGGCGACAAAGGGGCTAGGGGTTGTGAGGATGTTGTCGCTGCTCGGGTCCCAGCCCATTTCACGAACGGGCCCATATGTCCTTGGGTCGTGAGGCCATGAGCATTAGGTCCCAATATGCCGTCAGCATCTCCTGACAATATGTGATATCATGTACCCAGGTATCGGCTTTGGGTGCTCTGGATGAACCCCAAAGTATCGCAATACGACGTTTGGCCAGGAGTAACATCATGGCCGATAGTCGGCTCACTCGCGGAGGTGCGTCGGCTACGTGCCCCAATAAGGCTGTTAGGGGAGTGCGATCCAGGCGAAATCCCGTCACTTCGTCAATAATATCAAATACCTTGTCCCAGAATTGTGATATGATTGGGCAGGTCCACGCTAGGTGAAGAAAGGAGGGCTGTGTGTCCGCGCATTTCCAGCATTTGGTGTCAGGTCGCAGCCCCATTTTGTGGAGTTGTATTGTACGATATAACCTGTGAATGTACTTAAAATGAATAAGCCTCAGCTTGCAGTTGGGGGAGAGGTGCCGAAGCTGTGCGCAGCAGAATGCCCATTGTTTCGCAGTGGGGGGAGGGTCAAGGTCATTGCATTACTGCTCAAGTGCTTTGGGTATGGTGACCGGCGAGGTCAGCTGCATGGAGTTATAAATCTGTGTGATTAGTCTCCTGGGTGACGGGTTTGCCAATATATTCTCCAATGCAGCTAGCGGCGCCGGTGCAGTGGGAAAGGTTGTGTGGATCTGTTTACAGCCCCCCCATAGCTGGTAGTAGAGAAACAGTTCAAGAATAGGTGTCTGGTCGTTGTCAGAACTTAGTGGTCTGGCAAGGAACACATTTCCTGGGTAGAGGTCACCAAAGGTAACTAGCCCCATCCGACGCGCACGTTGACTGGAGCCAGTATCATGCATAGAAGGAAGTCTGGGGTGATACGTAATTTGCATTAATGGTGCAAACAGTAATGGAGCATTTGCGCGCCATTGAAGGCCCTCCCATGCCCAGCGCAGGGCCTCTACCGTATTTATTTCTTCATTTGTTCTTTTATATGCGTGATAGATAGCGGCCGGTACCGGGGCGGGGAAGGCAACGTCCTTTTCCACCGCAACATGGGGTTGGAATGGGATGGGATAGGTCCAATAGTGAAGATATTGGGCCTGTGCACTTAACGCATAGAGCTCTAAGTCCGGTGCTCCGAGGCCACCTTGCGCGAGTGGCAGTGTCAGCACCTCCCAAGCGATGCGTGGCTGTCTACCCGCCCAGACATGGGATATTAAAAGGGAACTTAGCTGCTTGAAGAATGTCCGCGTGAGAGGGAGGGGAATGTTGACAAAAAGGTACAGGAACTTAGGTAGGATCACCATCTTCGCAATGGCTATTCTGCCAGCCAGAGATAGTGGCAGTTTGGCCCAGATAGCTATCTTACTCTCCAACCAGGTAACTAGCCGGCCGTAGTTCATACACCAAATCTCTTGTGTTTCTTTGCTGAGCCTTATCCCCAGGTATTTAACCGCACCATCGGCCCAGGTCAGTTGTAAGTCCAAGTCCAACGCTATTGGGGCCGGTGTCAGGGCTAGGAGCGTCGATTTATGCCAGTTTACCTGTATGCCCGACATGCCTCCAAACAGGAGGACCTTCCGTAACACAGGGAATAGGTTCGTCTCGGGTTCGCATATGTACAAAGTGATACCGTCGGCATACATTGATATTATCAGCCCCCTATCCGAGAGGCCCAGCCCCCTAGCCGTATGATGCTGCCTCAGTCTAGCGGCCAGCGGTTCCATCGCTATTGTGAATAACAAGGGCGAGAGGGGGCACCCCTGTCTGGTGTCGCGCGATATATGAAACGGTTCTGATATCAGCTCATTAACACTAAGCCTAGCAGTAGGGTGAGTATAGAGTAGTTGAATTAACTTCAAAAAGTTTAGGCTAAAGCCGATTCTGGGCAAAATAGTGAAAGGAAATGGCCATTCGAGGGAGTCGAACGCCTTTGTTGCATCCAGAAAGGCAGAGAGGGCCGGCAGGTTCGGATTCAATTGGTGGAGGATTGAAAAAAAGGTGCGTAGATTATGCGTAGTGGACCTACCTGGGATAAAGCCGGACTGGTCTGGCCTAGCTATAATTGGGAGAAGAGGTTGCAATCTGCAAGCAATCAATTTAGCGAGTATCTTAGAATTAATATTGATGAGAGAAAGTGGGCGGTAAGAATCGCATTTGTTGGCTGGCTTATCCGGTTTTAAAATTGTTATAATCACAGCTTCTCGCAGTGAGGGTGGGAGCTGTCTGCTTTCGAGAGATTCCTGATAAACCGCCAGTAAGTGTGGGGCCAGCTCTTCGGCATATGCTTTATAGAATGCTGCTGGAAGACCATCCAAGCCCGGGGCTTTATCTCCAGGCATGCTTCTTACAGCCTGTGTGATGTCTTCCACTGTGAAAGGTTCATCCACATATTCACGGTGTGCGTCGCTTAGCCAAACCAACTCGATAGAATCCAAGTAGGCCTGCAGCTCCCGGTTAGGTCTGTCCTGTGTGGCAGTGTAGAGGGTTTCATAAAACTCTCTTAGCCTCTGCAGTGTGGTAGATCGCCCACGGATAGCGTTGCCTTCGTTATCTAAGAGTTCAGTTATGTAAGAAGATGTACACTGCGACTTAAGAGTATTGGCCAGGGCTCTGCCTGGGCGGTCCCCCTCCCCATATCTGCGGGCTCTGGCATGTTTGCTCAAGAAGCACGTTTCACGGGTAGCTTCCGCATCATATTCGGAGATTTTATTGCGAATGGTAGCTAAATTAGCGGGTAGGCCGTTCTGGTAGTATAGGAGTTCTGCCTGATGAATTTCTTCCTCTTTCTTTGTTAGGGAAGATCTGATCGATTTTAATACCCAGGATTGCTTGGCTATACATGTACCTCGTATGACAGCCTTAAAGGCCTCCCATAAAATGGAGGGGGATTCCACCGTACCCACATTTGTGGCAAAATAGTGCACGAGTTCCTCGCACACTTCCTCCCGAAACACCAAGTCATTCAGGGCAAGCGGTGGTAATCGACAGCTGAATGCGCGCGGTACTGACCTAGGGATAGTCCAGTTGAGGAGTACAGGGGCTTGGTTGGACAGGGTCCGTGGCATGTGCTTGATGTCTGTGGTCCAGGATGCTATGTCACTGGTTACCAACCAGTAGTCGAGTCTGGACCATGGGTTGTGACGCGCAGTAATGTAGGTCCCCTCCCGGACCCCGGGGTGCCAGGCCCACCATATAGCCCTCAAACCATGTTCCCGGGCTATAGAAATGATCATGTGCGTGGCCTTGGGATGTAATTGTCGGGAGATCCCCATTTGGTCCAGGGCATCCTGCAGGACAGTGTTAAAGTCTCCCCCCCACACAACCGTGTCAGCGCCCAGCAGTGTGACCTTGGCCCATATGTGTTCAAAGAAAGCAGGATTGTCAACGTTGGGGCCGTAGACAGCCACTAGGGTCATCGGGGAAGTGTGTAGTGTCTCAGTATGATGTAGCGACCCTCAGGGTCAGTGTGCGAGCTAGTAGTGTTCCATCCCATACCGCATCTTATCAGAATTGCCGTTCCACGTGCGTAGTTCGAGTATGCAGCTGAGTGCAATTCCCCCCAGTATCTGTTGTGCAACTTAGGATCAGTGGTAGTCTGTAGGTGTGTTTCTTGCAAAAAACAGACATCGATCTTGTGCCTGATTAGGTAGGCGTGAACCAGCCTCGCCTTCCTATGATCGTTTATACCACGTATATTCCACGTTAAGAATTTAACTGACGTCATTTGCAGTGATCAGAGTCATAGTGTGTAAGCCATTAAAGCGCTGCCTGTCGTGTGTCAGTCATCAGAACAGGAATGTCGCTGCAACGGCAGCCATGACATGTCAACCTGTGTGCGCTAACATTCTGCGTGCATAATAGGATAGTTAGTTTTAACTTCTGAACAGTAACCCCCCACCCCTTTTCTAACTCTATAGTCACCCTACCCTTCCCGCCACCCACACCAACGCCCCAATTAGGTTGTGCTAACCCTACCCACCCTCCCCCAAAGAAACCAATGAGAAAAACAACCATTTGAACCCATGGGAGAACTCCCTTTGGGGGCATGAGTAGCCGGCGAACTGCCCTGCACAGGTAGCAGGGTGGCAGGGTTGTCTAGTGTAACGGGGTGTCTAAACCAATATGAGTCAAAGCGCCATTTGACAAGGATAGCAGGAGCGGATCTTCAGTCGGTAGACAGCCAGGGTCAAACTACGGCCGTGCGGGCAGGGCACCGCAGCGAGCGGCAACCGCACGCCTCCGCTTTTGTTAGTCATTGTCACTGAGTCCATGTTCTGATTCGGCCTGCTGGGATGAGCGGGGCAGGTGCTTTCTGGGACAGATGTGCTTGGCGAACTTGAGAGCCGATTTGGCGTAGGTGAAGAAGTGTGTTTGGCCATCATGTGAAATTTTCAGTTTGCCGGGTAAAGCATTGCATATGGAATTTTGGCTCGCTGAAGGAGGCGTTTAGTGGGAAGAAATTCTTTCCTTGCAGCTTGGACCAGGGGGGTAAAGTTCGGAAAGATGGAAATGTTATTGCCCTGATGATTAATTGGGCCATGTTCTCTAGCTGCTTTTAATATGGAGTCCCTGTCTCTGTAGTTTAGGAGACGCGCAATAATGGGTCGAGGAGTGCCGCCAATGGGCGGTTTCGCTCCCAGGGATCTGTGGGCGCGCTCCACCACAAACACCGCAGAGAGAGCAGTTGGAAATAGTTCATGCAGCAGAGATTCGACATACGGTTCCATCTTGAGAATGGCAGTGGTTTCCGGTATTTCAGCGATGCGAAGGTTGTTGCGCCGGGAGCGCGCCTCCAAATCTTCATTTTTTGCCTTGATGAGCGTGAAGACTCTTTCCATGTTTAGGAGGTGCTCTTTGGAGTCCACTTGGTACTCATGCGCTTCCGAAGCACGGTTCTCTAAAGCGTCGAGCCTGGTCTCATGAGTATCAACCTGACGTTTCACTGAGTCCAATTTGGTAGTTAGCGCATCGAATTTGGTGTCCATGGATTTAAGATTCGAGAGGACCTCCAACATGATTGTACGCAGATCCTCTTCCTGCTTGTCTCCACAGGGGTTAGGCTCCGTTTCAGGTTCGGAGCCGGGCTCCATGTTATGAGTGTGCCGCTTGTTTTCAAAAGGAAGCATAGTTTGCTTAGGATCGTTCTTCCCCATGGTACCAGTGAAAGGGTATGCCCGTGTTCGAGGACTGTGGGCATCACGCAGTGCTTGGCGTCCGTTATCCGCTGATGGAAGCGGGAGTGACGGCGCACCAATGCCCCGCCACCACAAGACCACCAGCCCACAGGAGCGTACAGGGCCGCCCGGTGGGGGGCAGGGACCGACACCAGATGCCCAGCAAGGGGGAAGCCCAGCCGCGCTACAGCCCCAGCACCCGCAGTAATGCAAGTTGACTGGGAGCTCAGCACCCCATGCTAACCCCAGCCAGCGTCCGCGCCTGCCCCCACCGCCCCACGTCGCGACCCGCGGCCCACAGGACCACCAACCCAGCACTCAGCAGGCAGGTGCCCCCAGCTACCCGGGAAAAGGCCAAATAACCTAAGCCCAGAGAAAGTGGCGGGCCCACGCGCAGATCAGCCGCTCCCCGGGGCCCAAGGCCTACTCACGCAGCCGATGGCAGACAGTCTCAGGCTCTCCCTTTTTGTGTCAGCCAAGCTGTGCAGGCGCAGCAAGCCAGGCCTCTCTTCGCGTTGGCTGGCACTTTAATAATCCGGTGCTGGCATATACACGATCTAGGCCGCGTCTTCGGGCTCCGCTGCCTCAGGTTTTCGTGACTGCTTGCAGAGGCGATGGCCCCCCTCAGCCTAGGGAGCCTCCAGGCGACCTTAATTGGGCCTCCGGTCACCCATGCAGCAGGAGGGTCCTCCGCGGGCAGGCGCAGGCCCGTCACATCACAGCCTGGCCGCGCCCGCAGCGGCCTCCCGCCTCACCAGCGCAGTCCTTGCCGGATCCACAAGTGTCCTCACCGCCGCCGCCGCCCAGCGGGGCAGATATGTCCGTGGCCGCAGTTACGCAGGATTGGCAGCACAATAGGCGCCGGGCTCGGGCTCGCCCTTGCGCACACTGTGGACGTTGGGGTCTCAAACGAGCCACGCCGCATCAGGGGTCCAGCGGCCGCCGCAGCTGCCACAACTAGTGTCGCGCCTCAGAGAAGGGTCCGCTCCTTCCTCGGGATATATCTAACGCAGGGTGCGTTAATTGGAGGCACGATCGACCCGTATTAGGCAGAATATTGCAGAATAATGGGCCCGGTCGGCAGAGCCTCCCTAGCAGGCGGCCATCTTGCTGCTCGGCTCGGCCACACCCCAGAAATAGACATACATGATTCCCTGTTTCGAACGGAAGAAGAGACGAAGGGACGGGTAGACTTGACTGATGTTCCCTTATCAGATCCCCAAGGGGAACTATCTGTCGATGGCTCTTGTTTCAAATTACCAGATGGACCCACCACCACAGCATATGCACACACTACACTGCACACAGTAGTTGAAACATCACGAGTTCCTTATCAGTCCTCCCAGGCAGCTGAGTTAGTGGCCCTTATTAGAGCTTGTTAATTGAGCGAGGGACTGGCTGTCAATATTTATACTGACAGTCAGTACGTTTTGGGTTTGCCCATAATTTTGGGCGGCTCTGGGCAGAGAGAGGGTTTCTTACATCGCATGGGACACGCATACAACACGGCCCTCTGATACACAGGTTACTGACTGCTCTGACACTCCCTAAGAAATTGGTCATTATCAAGTGCCGTGCCCACAAAGCAATTACTGACGATGTAGGAAGGGGAAATGCATTTGCAGACCAGACAGCCAAAGAGACAGCTTGAATGAAGATGAAATGAATGTTTGTAGCGGGTCCTGCCAGGTGGGTACCCGAGGCTGCCATGTTTGAGGATTCGTTAGGCAACGTGAAGGAGATTCAAAGCGAGGCAACGGTTGAGGAGTTAGAAGTATGGCAAGAGAGCACAGCACGTTTAGATGAAGATGGGTGTTGGACAGACAAGTCAGAAAAGCAGAGATGGATGTTACCAGATGCATATGTCCTCCCTGTGGTCACTATGGCGCACGGGCCAGCCCACATTCGTGCGAAAGGTATCTGCAAGGTGTTAGATCCTGTATGGCAGAACGATAATATCCCGAAGGTTGCTGCTCACTTAGTAAAGTACTGTATGATATGCATGATGTATAACCCTGGAAAGGGTACCCCTACACCCCCTGGTAATTTTGCACCACCCTCCTTCCCTTTCGAGGTTCTCCAGATGGATTTCATTGAAATGGAACGAGTCAACAATCTGAAATATGTGTTAGTAGTTGTGTGTGCATTCAGTAAATGGATTGAGGCTTACCCCACCAAAGAGAACACAACCATGGCGACGGCGAAGGTACTCCTGAAGGAGTTCTTCCTGCGTTTTGGTTTGCCTCATTTGATTTGGAGTGACAATGGAAGTCACTTCAATTCAAAGGTCATTCAGCTGGTGTGCGATGGCCTGCACATCAAGCAGAGGTTCCATGCTGAGAACCACCCCCAGTCAGCAGGCCTGGTTGAGAAGTACAATGGTACTCTCAAACTGAAAATGGCAAAAATTAAACAGAGCACAGGATTGCAGTGGCCAGATGCTTTACCATTAGCCCTTTTGTCTACAAGAGCTACTGCTCACTCTAAACAGGACTGTCCCCGTACGAGGTCGTGTTTGGGCACCCTGCGAATGTATGGGGTGTCCCGCGACCTTGTCGATTTTCAGACATAGAGTACCCGTTACTTGTGGATTATTAATGCGAGTTGACTAAAAATTTGTGTTCTATTCACCAACAGATTTATGAGGCCTTGCCGCCAGCTCCCGAGGGACCAGGCCACGACATCCGGCCTGGTGATTTTGTCCTCGTAATAAATTTCCAGAGGAAAGGCAGTTTGGAGCCGCGTTGGAAGGGGCCGCTCCAAGTCCTCCTCACCACCCGGATGGCAGTGAAGGTAGAGGGCCGGAAGAATTGGATTCATTCTACCCACTGCAGGAGGGTACCACTTCCGTTGCCCTACGACCAGTGGACACTCGATAGGATCGGCGACTCTGAAACGGAGCAGGTGCCGCGCTTCGTTCCCTTCTCATATGCACAACTGACGGGGGCACCCCCGAGGAGGAGAGCAGCGGAGTGTTGAATGAGGCGCTGCCACCTGCAATTAAGGCCATCCAGGAGCCCCAGCTTGTTGGCCCATCTGTGTTTGAGCCCCTGTTCACTGAGCCCCAGCCTGCTGGCTCCACTGTGTCTACGCCCCTGCCCATTGGTCCCTTTGAACCTGAACCCCTTTTTGCTGACCCATCTGTGCCCGGAGTAGTTAGGTACAATTTTCACCCCCGATGGAAGAACAGTGCACCAAAGGAGAAGTCAGATTAGTAGGGATGGACTGCGAGGATAAAGAGTAGGGTGTACCTTGCCTGTGGTACCAACGGTAGTTTAGAGAAAGGGAGATTGGTGCACTGTTCAGACATTGGACAGGGTGAATTTGATGTGCTTCCCCGGAAAAAAGGGGGGTGAACTACCCTGGACGACGTGGGATTTCCTCAGAAAGGGCTGCGATCGCGCAGCTCCACCAAACAGTGCACAACAGCACCACCGTAGATGAACAATAGGAGTCTGCCAGCGAGACTCTGACGGACGCTGGGAACTTTGTCCCTTTTCTTTGCTTTATCATCGTTGGCTGCATTGCATGTCCTTTCCTCTGGTTTAGAAATTTACCCATTTGGTCGCCCCATTATGGAGGAGTAGCAGCCCTTTGCGACTCCACGTTTTAGACTGGCTGGCCCTGGATGGTCCAGCTGGTCAATGAAGAGTAAAATGGTTTTTGTGGTGATTATCCTGATCTTTTTTGATAACAGTACTTGGAATAGTGTGGTTCCTTGAAGAGAAATATCCTGTGCATTCTTTGATTGGCTTTGAAACCAAGGAGAGGGGCTCTTCGGGTCCAAAGGGACAGAGCACCAGAATAACTGAGTAGTTAAAAAACAAACTTCCCTTTGGAACAGTTCAACATATTCCTTATAGAAATAATAGCACTTTTTACCCTTATATCAAGCATACAACTTCATACCAGGACAACTATCATCATTTAAAAATAGAAACACTCTGCTCAAGATGTGGGAGTACTTATGCACAAGTTTTAATACATCAAATATAAAAATTACATCAAATCATAATACAATACACATTGTATGGCATCATACCAAAGAAACCCAATAGAAAATGTTAAAACTCCTGACTAACTCAGTGAGTACAAATTCATAAATGGACAACGTGGGAAAGAGTATTTGCAATTATACTTATAAATTGAGCACGACCGATAGCCTACCTCTACTTCCGCCCCATAATGTGTATTTTGTATGTGGGTCCCAAGCTTATGTGTGGCTTCCTAGGGGGTGGTCTGGCATATGTTATGTCTCTTTCCTCCTTCCTCCGGTATATATAGCCCCATCCACCTACCATAAGGATCATCGATTGCAGTGTAGGGATGTCTAGCTATCCCGTGTTAGAAGGGTCATTAATACAGAAGACATTGATCAGACAGACACTACCTTGCAGCAGCTTACTGATGCTATGAAGGGTATTGTTCCTTTCTGGGGCCCTATGTCCAATAGCCTTAATATTCGTCGTCTCACCAGGGTGGTGGAGGGAGTAATAAATACAACGGCTGGAATTTTTACTAATATTACAGCTGAGCTCCAGGCTACGAGGCTTGTTGCCCTTCAAAACAGGATGGTGTTAGACGTCATCCTTGCTGGACGGGGTGGGGCATGCCACGTCATCGGCAGCAGTTGCTGTGTATACATACCGGACCACACTCCGAATGTATATGCTGCGATACAGAAGTTGCACAGGCTTGCATCTGACATTCATCAAGAGAATGGTACCTGGACTCTCTTTGGTTGGCTCTGGGGTCTAATAGCATCCTGGGGATGGAAAATACTCCTTGTCCTCATTTCCATAGCAGGTATAATTTTTACATGTTGTCTATGCATACACTGTCTCCCGGCTTGCTGTGCCTATTGTGTTGTGAAACTAACTCCTACTCTTAAAGCCCCAGCATCTGATGCTAAGCCCTCGCCCATGATGGCACAAGCTGTTCATGATTTGATGTCCATCGACGAGGGCATCTTTGAATATTAACAAAGTGCAAATATTCCTGTTTCTCCAAATGTTTCTGTTATTATGTGTCATACTGGTACACCTTCTAGCATTAGACAAAATTGTTAGCAAATGCTAAAAGAAGGGTCTGTTGGACTGCAAACACGTCTGGCCGACTCCTTATAGCATTTTGCATGTTAAGTTAGCATTTGCGGCACCATTTTGTTTTAGCCGCCATGTTGTGCCATGATTGATATAATATGCTCCTGCCTCGTAACTCTGTGCCTTCTCAGCAGAAACGCAGCTGCGAATTGTTTCTCTTTTTTGTTATCCAAGGTTGAGTTCCGCTGCCTTAATGAATAGATCGTTCTGTCTCTTGCATACCTTTCCTCTCAAGTAAACCCTGCTCCCACTCTATAGAGAGACGAGCACGAGCAGAATAACTTTGAAGCTAAGATAACATGTATCCGTTCTCAAGATGGTAACTGGCCCTTCTGTACTCCTTTTGTTCGTTAGTGCCCAGGCTGGAAAATTCCAGTCTGGGCGGGGTTTTAGAGGTGTTGGAAATTTATATTTTGTGTTACTGTGTGGACGGGGGTCAGTCCCTCGGCAGCTATCCTATGAGGCTGGTCAGACTGGACTCCGCTCGAGCGAATACTAATAAAATAACTTGGTTTGTATTCTCTACTGTCTGACCGACTCTTCATTTGTGTGGAAGGCTGAGAGGTGGTCGCGAGTGACCCGGGTGGCCCTAATCGGGTCACTTCCTTCAACCCTGCACTTATCGGCAGGGTGGCAATAACTGCAAGGGAAGGGACCAGCACTCTGAATGTGGCTGCTATCAGTGGCGGCCGGCATGGCTCGCGGGTGGTAGGCATGCATGGGGAGGAGGGTACCGGGGGCACACAGGGGGGTGTGCAATATATAAATTAATCCCCAAAAATAAATAAAATTACTGTGCTGCAGGGTTCTGCGTCCCTACTCCTGCTCTCCTCGTCGTACTCGAGGAACAGGAAGCACAGCCAGGCCCCACTGACCAATCACAATGCTGCAATGCAGCGTTGTGATTGGTAAGCACCCAAGCTCCCCTGACCAATCGCAACGCTGCAATGCAGCGTTGTGATTGGTCTGAGCGTCCTGGTTCGACGCTCACTCAGGGAATGGGGGCCTGGGTATGTTCTCCACGCAGGCTGTAATGCAGCCTGCATGGAGTACAGGAAAAGTGCGCATGACTGTTTTGGGCGGCCCGAGAGGGCTGGCTAAACAGTTGTGTGCACTTAGGAGTGGGCAAACCACTCCTCCCCTACCCTTCTCCGAGAGCAGAGCAGCCCTACCCGCCCGCAAAGCAGCAGAAGCATAAAATGATAATAACTCAAAGCTAATATCATTTTATGTTTCTACATCGCACTGCTTAAAAGCAGTGGGGCGACGCTGCTCCGCCACAGCGGAGGAGCCACCACTGTGGCCCGCTATAGCTTACGTTTGGCAGTAATGGCACTTCACAGCAAGGATAGAATGTCTGTACACATACACAACCTCCATCTATGGATGACACTTACTGCACGAGCGTGAATGAAAAACCTGTACGTTTCTACACTAAAATCAAAAGAATAACCCTATCTCTAAAGGTGATTAATAACAAACTCTAGATACTCATGAGGAGCGTGCAACTCGCCCGGAGTGCGCTTCGAGGCCTAGTCGGGAGTTGTAAGCGCTATATAAATGCTATTACAATGCAAATAATAATACTATGATACAATAAACAGTAAAGTGTGTCGTTATATAGCCACTAGATGGCGCACGAGAGTGTCCCTAGATTCTTCTAGGCGTAGCATATGGAGACAGCGCCTTTACGCTTTTATTTTGCAGTGTTATATAGCGCGAACTCGACCCGAAGGTACAGTGCGCTTTACATGAGCACTAGTTGCATAACAGAGGGACACATTCATTTTTCACGCATGGGGAGATTAAGTGATTTGCCGAGAATCACAGGATACCATCCATATAATTTAGGAAATTAGTTTGAAAAAAAGTAATTTAACCCTGCTTGACAAAGTCACTGCAGACTGGCAGGGCGCGTAGAAGCCGCAGGTCACGGCTGTGCGCTTCTTCTCTCTGCTTCCCGTCCTTCGCTTCCTGCTCTGTGAAATATTAATGGGTACACGCTGCAGGATCTCAGTCAGTCCTGACTGAATAATGGCTGCTTGAAATAGCAAGTCAGTGACATGACCTTCCAGGCGCCTAGGCTCTTATAAACCGATGTACCCGCTACAAAATGAGTGCTTTTATTTATGTTCCAAAATCACACCCGAAGAGGCACTCTTCAAATCAGAAGAGTTTTTTTTAGTATTTTAGTGTCCTGGCAGAGAGCTAATTTCCATTATTAAGTACAGGCAAGTAGCTTTTTATAGCCAGTCTCCCTTTGTAAATCATTTTTATTTACCCCAATGCGGGGAGATGTGAGGTCCCAAACTACTAACCTTGGTGTCAAGGCGCTTTTAGGACAGGCCTGCACGTGGTACATGCATTTATGGGTTCGCCAGAGAAGAGGGCCCGCTCTTGGTGGTACAGATGTGTGTGGCCATGGAGGTGGCCCTAGTTATAATATTTCCTAAATATAGGTATTGTGCCTCTCACACTGCATACTTGCTGGCAACACACTGGTGGTGCTTTTAGCTCCTGCGCCTATTTATGTATCTCTCCATCCTCAAGAGTGTTTTTCATTCCAGCTGCTGCAAAATGTGACAGCTTGAAAACCTAAGTATTGGGCAGGTGGTCATCCCTACTCAGCAGATTAGGAAGAATTTGTTATTGATTATGGCCCCTCTAATGTCCGTCGGGCAGATGTTAAATATTACGTGGGGCAACATGCAGCCATGCTTCACTCCTCTTAAAATATATATATGTATTTACATATTCACTAAAAATTAAAGGTTATAAGGACGTTATAGGCAGGCTCAGATTTTACACACAGAAAACCATAGAAATTCAGCAGTTATTGTTATAGTTATCTCAAGTAACTATAACTTGGGCCCTAAGTTAACTATAACTCGCGCCCTCGCCATGCACAGTTTACTCATCAATAATTTCACTGCAAATTTTGCAGTGATATTATCAATGATGCCATAGAAGATGTCATGAGTAATGTAATATGTGGGGTACTTAGCAGAGCATGGCGAGGGGCAAGTTATAGTTTGTGTGAGTTATAGTTACCTTAGGACACAAGCCCCTGACTATAACGTTTTTTTTATCCTATCTCCTAAATATAACCCTGTAACCTTTGTTTTCTCTTTCTTTCTATGTTTTTTAATGCTATTTCCTAATTATAACGTCCCTGTAATCTGGGTGTGTGAGTGATTGTGTTGATGTGTAGGTGGCTGTGGCTGTGTCAGTGCATGTGTGACTGGCTTTGTTAGTCTGTGAGTGGGTGGGTGAGTGGTTTTCTGGGTCTCTGAGTGGGTGTGTGAGTGGCTGTATGGGTGTGTGAGTGGGTGTGTGAGTGGTTTTTTGGGTCTCTGAGTGGGTTTGTGAGTGACTGTATGTGTGTGTGAGTGGATGTGAATATTTGTGCGGGGGTGTAAGTGGGTGTGGGAGTGGGTGTTTGAGTGCCTGTGTGACTGGCTGTGTGGGTCTGTTAGTGGGTGTGTGAGTGGTTTTGTGGGTCTCTGAGTGGGTGTGTGAGTGGCTGTACAGGTGTGTGTGTGTGAGTGGTTGCATGGGTGTGTATGTGGGTGTGTGAGTGCCTGTGTGGGTGTGTGATTGGTTCCCTGGGTCTCTGAGTGGGTGTGTGAGTGGCTGGATGGATGTATGAGTGGGTGTTTGAGTGGTTGTGTAAGTGCGTGTGTGAGTGAGTATATGAGTGGGTCTGTGAGAGGGTGTATTTAAAATAAAATTGGGATCTGCATCCACGGATCCCTTGCGGATTCACATGTGCACCCAAAAAAACGTTTTTGGACAATTTCTTGCCCATGAGGGCCCCTCCATCAGTCCCATGGGGTCAGGATACCTCTAACCTAACCCCTTATATCCTATTTACACTTTATTCCCCCCCCACAGGAACCGTGCCCCGATTGACAAAATGGCGGGCGCAACTTGTCTTTCAGGTTGTGGCCAGCCAATCACGGCATTACTGTTGGCGCATGGATCAGCAGTCCGAGTCTCTAGATATATAAATCTTTTTTCTTTAACAACTCCAAAACAACTGAACAGACTTACACCACATTTAAAAAAACATTCTTTCTGGACCAAGATCTAGCTTTCTGCCAAATTTGATGTATTTCCGGTCAGTGGTTTGGGATGCAGTCGTGTCTAAAATTCCTATGGGAAATTGGGTCGGAAAAAACATATTTTGGGACCCAGCTTTTTCTCGCCACCCGCTTGCCGAATCACCCCGAAACTTTCCAAACAGCAGCTGAAGTGACTGGCACACTAATTTTGAAAAGTTTGTAAAGATTCGTCAAACGGCGCCATAGTTATTAGCAAAGCAAAAAATGCTTTTCCTATGGAAGCTAGGTCCTAACTATAACTACCTACGGTATATACCTATATAGCAGCACAACACAGCTTCTCGCGAGATGCAGAAGACTTTGGCTGCTGCGAGAAGCGGTGTTTTCTGCTTGTGGATTTCCGATGTCAGGAGGAGGGTACTGTGGCACTGGCCTTATGCTGAGAGACTGGGGACATACAGTTCATTGGCAGATCAGGCAGTAATATGTTTATTGTGTATGCAATTAGAGACACAGCACAACAATTCCAGCCGCCGGCGTGTGCTTTCATACTGATTTCAGCTAATGCAACAGTCATTTTCCTCGATACTAATGGAACATTGACATTTCAGTTTATGAGCATTGTGCACTGTTATTTGAAGCTAGCCTATTCAGGCGGATAGAAAGTATAAAGTATGGATTATAAGCATGCTGCTAAATGAAATGGCCAGAATATATGTATGATTGTGAAAACGGGGAACACTTAAAAGTACGTCATTCATGACTAATGAAGGGAAGTATATATTGAGCATGCGCTATGGCATTCATAATGGTGATTTAAAAAATTGAGAAAAGGTATGCTATGCCGAAACGCGTCTTTTATTAAAGTTACCAGCCATTTGGAAATGGATTTCACTGTGTCGCTTGTTGTTTGGACCTGGATTTCTGTGCCGCCTGATGCAATTAAATGGATGGATTACTCTCTGGCTTGGAGTGCAGGCTCTCTCTGTTATTGGCCTTTTAAAGATGGGGCTGGGGAGCTGCGCGGCCCCTCTCCCCGGGCCAAATTGGCCCTGGGGACCCCATCCCCCGGGGCCTGCTCACCAATGGGACTGCGGGGGAAGTCTGAAGGCCCCCACAGTCCCTGCCAGCGCCCCGCCTCCTGTGGGAGCCAGCATTGCTTTGGGATGCAGGGAGCTGCTAATATACAGCTCCCTGGATCAAAAAGCAATGTCTGTTTCCCTGCTCGCTTCACAGTGGGCAGGGAAACAGACCTGCTATGCTTTCAACAAGGCCCCCCTCCTTTGTTCTAATTTGCCCCGGGGAGGTGGCGGTCTCCAGGGGGGTGACGGTCCCCGGGGCTACGGGGGAGGCGGAGGGCCTCCCCGCATTGGTTTAAAAAAAAATTATTTCATGTATGTGCCCGGGGAGGTGGCAGTCCCTGGGGTCCCACCACATATTTATACAGTGCCCCCAGGGTAGCGGTGGAGCATGAGGCTCCCCGGCATATTCGTTCTGCCCCAGGAAGGTGGCAGTCCCCAGGGCACATACATGAAATAATTTTTTTTAATGTTTTTTTTACCCACAACTGGATAGTTATAGTTAGGATTGTGTTTCCATAGGAAATGCCTTTTTTGTTTTGCTAAAAACTTTGGTGACGTTTGACGAAGCTCCACAAAACTTTCCAAAAAGTTTCTCTTTTTTGCCTATTTTGTGCATGGAAAAGTTCAGGGTGATCCATCAAGCAGGAGCCGAAAAAAAGGCGAATCCCAAAATGTAAAATCCCCATGCATTTTCCATAGACTTTTATAGGTAGCGCTACCACAAAAACTGCTGAACGGAATTACACCAAATTTTGCATGAAGAGCTTTTTTTTTCTTCAAAACTTTATTTAAGAGTTTACATATTAACATAACACAGTTGTGCATTTCGAAACCGGCAAAAAAGATCATGTAGTCATATATTTCAGTGGTTACAGTTCAAGACATTGGCCTATTTGCGGTCCCCCCCTCTGCTCCAAAGTCTATAGCCAAGTATTAAGGGCATTTTATCCCCTTCCCCTTCAGCACCCACAGCGCTTCCCCAGCCGATGCACTTGGGGAACATGCCTGAAGGCCGTCGGCCAGTAGGTCATGACAAAACTCCCTCCACAGCCCTAGATCATCCTCTAATTTTTCATCTCTGCGACACCTCTTCATGTGCATCTCCTCAGCTAGTGTTCACTCACGTATGTCCCGCATCCATGCCGATATCTCAGGAGCCCTCACCCCATCCAAACAATTGCAATTCTGCGCCTTGCCAGCACCAAAAGTAGTTGCAGGAGCCTAAATGCCATCTTACTCTGCTTTTTGGGTTTTCGCATCTGCCCTAGTAGACAGTGGTTTGGTGTCAAGCGCACTCGTCTACTTACGCTGCCTCTTATCCGCTCCACTACTTCCGACCAGAAGCTACTAACCTCCGGACATTCCCAAGCCAAATGCAGAAAATTAGCTCCTTCTTTGTGGCACCTAGGACAGGAGCTGGGCCTATTGGGGGCCAGGTGATGTATTCTCTCTGGGGTCATATATGTGCGATGTGTGTAATTGTAATGGAGTAACCGGAACAGGATATCGTATGAGTGAGAGCACCTACCACCCTCCAGTCCCTGTCCTCCAGAGGTTCCTCCAGGTCCGTATTCCAAGCTTCGAATGCCCCAGGAGGGGGGGGGGCACTGGCATCAGCCCTCATCGCCCTGTACAACAATGATACAGTGCGCTTACCCGCCCCGCACATAAGTAAGATGTCCAGCGTCTGTGTGAGCTGTGGGATCGAAGGATACGTGGGCCAAACTTCTTTAAATAAATTAGCTAGTGCGGCGTATTGTAGGTATTGTCCCTGCCCCAGTCCAAAGTCGCCACAAGCCTGTTCAAATGTGATAAAGCTCTCGCCTGGGTACAGATCCGCAAGCATGTCGCAGCCCCTCTCCCCCCACAGCCGATACGACATATTGGACATCACCCTCCTAACCGGCGCAAGGTCCCACACCGACAACTCCCGATGGAACGGGACGTGTCTCAAGATTCGCTCCACAAATGTTTTCCAGATGCACCGGTCTGTCTAACCAAATATGGTAAGGCTTCAGAGGTGCCTGCGCCCTCCAAAAACAGAGACGGCAGGTCAATGATTGATACTCTATCCTGGAGGAGCCGTTTCTCCCAGTTGTACCCATCAGTGAACCATTTTGCGGCGTGCTGCAGTTGTGTGGCGTAATAGTACAGCTCCAATCTGGGAGCCTCCAGTCCGCCCTCCTCATATGTGCGATTCAGCGTGGCAAGGGCCGCTCTGCTGCAACGACTCGCCCAGTACAAGTCTATCAAAATGGAGTCGAGGGCCCGAAATATTCTCCTGGGTATAGGACACAGAGCATTCTGTAACATGTAAAGGCAGCGAGGCAGTACAACCATTTTTGCTATCGCCAGCCTGGCCATTAAGGAGAGCGGAAGAGTGTTCCAAAATCCCACTGATCCTTTTAGAGCGTCTATCGTCCTTTGAACATTGAGTTGTACTATCCATGAGTCCTCTCCCACCACCTTAATGCCAAGTACCTAAAGTGCTCCGTTTCCTACCGCAGGCCCAATTGGGGAAGAGGTACCGCAGAGTGACCCGCCAAACGAGCCAGTGGGAATATCAATGATTTCGACCTGTTAAGTCGCAGCCCGAACACCCTCCAAACTCCTCTAGCACCTGTAGTAGCCTCGGTACTGCCTCCTGTGGTGAGGAGACATAGAATAACGCATCATACGCGTACAATGATATAATATGAGAGGTTCCACCTACTTTGATTCCACAGTGGTCCAGGTCCCTAGGCACCCAAATCGCCTGGGGCTCTATTGTTAAAGCAAAGAGAAGTGGAGAAAGAGGACAGCCCTTGTGCGTCCCCCTTCCCAGCTGCCACTCTCTTGACCTGCTGTGTCCAATCGGAACTCTAGCGCTGGGCGCCGTGTATAAAATCTGTACCCATCGTCTGAACCGCGGCCCAAATCCGGCCACCCTGAGCACCTCCAGTAGGTACCCCCAGTCCACCGAATCAAAGGCCTTTTCCAAGTCTATGAAGACCAAGGCAAGGTCCTCGTCCCTTTGCCGCACTTCGTGAAGAATATGCGACAATCGCCTGTGCACCATAGGCGGGGCCAGTCTCGTGGCCAGAACCTTGCATAAAACATTAATGTCTGAGTTTATCATCGTGAGGGGTCGATACGCTGAGGGGTCCTGATCATTCTCCCCTGGCTTGAGGAGCATGACAATTTCCCCCTGATGCATTGACGGGGGCAATACCCTTGCTTCAAAGGCCTCCTCATAAACCTGTAGTAAGGGCTGGACCAGCTGGTTTGAGTAGGTGTAGTGCTAGAGGCACTCTTGTGGTCTGACACCACGTGATGACCTTTGACTACCATCATTTTAATTGACTTTGGTGTTTTATTTTATCCTAGCCTGAATGTACGTCCTGCATATGCCTTGTTTCTCTTGAAGATTTCTTCTTGTAGTTTTGTAATGGGAGCTGTCACAGTAGAACAGCTTGCCAAGAACAGAAAGTGTGTGATGTGCATTTGAAAGCATGAGAGGGAGAGAGGTGTGGAATGTACTTTTTGGTCTCGAAGTGCAGTGTTATGAGCAGTGGTGCACACATGTGCATTGTGTTGTACATTGAGAGATGAAGTATGTGATGCTATAAGCAGTGGTGCACAAATGTGCATTATGTTGTACATTGAGAGATGAAGTATGTGATGCTATAGGCAGTGGTGCGCAAATGTGCATTGTGTTGTACATTGGGAAGTATTATGAAGTTCTTACTATTGACTTTGACTTGGCCTCATGTCATCCTGAATTCTGACTCTGCCTTGCTTGAGCTTTTTTGCATGCACAGACCGGCCCCTAGAGTGTTTGCAAGTTGTTTGGGTTAATCACATTCAAGGTTTGTTTTGTGAGAGATTGTTTAATGTACCCTGGAAGGCTGTCGTAAGCTTTGTTAAGATAAAGGCTGAAACATGTGAGAATGTAGAGGGAACGTGGGAACTCCTTCTGCCCTGGAAAGCTTGCATGGAAACTGGCCAGTTCCAGTAAGTTTGATTAGCGCAGAGGGAAAGTCTCTTGAACCTTCAAGTGTGTTTTGAGACTATAAAGCTGAGGTTTGTTGACTTAGAAACTGGAATTTTGGAATCCGAATGGGGACGGACGCGTCTTCTTCGGTACAGCGGAACCCTGGTTGCTGAGGCTCTTATCCCCAGCTGTTAAATCCCCCGGTCTGGAGTGGGCTAAGATGCAGTGTTTGCACCAGGTGAAGTGTTTGGGTTTTGATTATTGCCATTGTGATGTGTGGCCAGTGGCTATGATCATTTGAGGTGTTTTCTTTGTAATGTGTGAGTGAGTCAGAGTGCACATCCAAAGTAATCATTTGATGTATTTAGTGTATATATCTTTCTGATTTCTTGCAGGACGTCCGGTATTATTTGCTGCTTGTTTATTCATTATTATTATTCATGCATTTAACTGTGGCATTTACCAAGTGTGTTATTATTGCTTGCATATAAATATATATATCTCTCTATATACATTTGAATGTTGTTAATTTGGCATCTGGGAAAGCCTTTCTGTTAGAGAGCATTGCATAAATAAAACCCCAAGCCTTATTCTATAAAGAGAGTCTTTGCATTTTGTAAAGTGAAACCCTTTTCTAGGTGTTGTTATGTTTTATGTCTTCTGCCTCGTCGTGCTTGGGCCATCGTGTGGGGGTGGTAGTATTGTGAGGGCGAGGAAGGCAAGACAGTAGGCCTGTAGAAAAGCCATTGGGAACCCATCAGCCCCAGGGGCCTTGGTTCCCGGCATGGTTCGAAGTGCCTCCTGCACTTCCTCAGCGGTGATCTTGGCGTCGAGCTCATCTACGCTTATAGGCGAGAGCTGTGGAAGCGCCAAACCTTCAACAATGGGGACATACCTCTCTGCTGTGGCTCCAACGTCTGCAGTGTATACCCGCTGTAAGTGGTGCTGGAACAGCTCCAGGATCCCGGCCCTGGTGTGGACAGGGCTCTCACCCTTTGCCCTCAAGGTGGTGACCAATGGGGGCGTCTGCTCCCTTCGGAGAATCCATGCCAGTAAGCGACCCGACTTGTCACCCTCGGCGTGCAGCCTCTGGCGGTAACGCATCAGTGTATACTTATCCAGCCTTTCCCATATGTCAGCTATGCGCTCCTGCTGCTCCCTTTCCCCATTGTCCACGTCTAAGTCTGTCGGGTTTCCCGTCTGAATGGCAGTTAGCGTTTTTTCTTCTCTGTCGAGCTCCCCAAGCAATTGTTTCCGCACCCCACATACAAGTCCCAGGCCCCCCAGTTCGTCTCTAGGTAGTCTGTTACCGTCTGAGATAGGGCAGCCCTCCCCACTCCATCCTCAAGTAAATTGGGAGGGAATCTTCAATGCCTCAGGCCCAGTATAGGTGACCCCCACCTCACAGAGCAACGCACCGGAGAGTGGTCAGACAGAAAGCGCGCCAAGTGAGTTACTTCTACCTCTGGAAAAGCCGGCACACGCGAGACCAGGACCCTGTCGAGCCTACTATGTGTGCCATGTGTTAGTGAGTGGCATGTGAAGAGTGGGAGTGTAGGATGCGTTTCCCGCCATATGTCACAGGCCCCCAGGTCCTTCATGACCTTCCCAAGCATCTGGAACATTCTAGGTTTCGTTCCTGCCTTGGGGGAATGTCCGTTAAGGGATGAGTCCAAGACACAGTTAAAATCGCCCATCCATATGTATGAGAAGTCCAATTCGTTGCACAATAGCTCCTGGAAGAATGCGGGGTCGTCCGTATTTGGTGCATATGTGTTTATGATGACGATTTCCCTACCATCTAGCGAGCCTCGCAGGAGTACATATCGGCCATTCACATCAGATTCGCTGTATGTGGGAGTGAATGCGATACCTTGGGCCACCCAAATCATGACTCCACTGGCAGAGGTCGAGAAAGAGGAATGATAAATCTGGCCTCGCCACTTCTTAGCCGCTTTAGCTGTGCTACTGTCATCCATATGCGCTTCCTGGAGTCAAGCTATTGATATCTGATGTTGTTTAAGAAAAGTGAGCACCCTGTGTCTTTTGGTACATGAGCCCAACCCACGCACATTCCAGGTCAGGAATTTGTCCTCAGTCCCCATCGTGCAGCATACTCGCCTGAACCGCCAAAGTCAAGCCCTGCCCACCCAAAATGATCCTACTGCAATGCACACTTTCTAGGCAAACCAAACCATGCAAACTAGTAACAACAAAACCCTTCCCCCACCCGCGGACATTTTGCAAACAATAATAAGTTCAAAAATGCCTCCCCCTATGTCGTGCCAGGACACACGCATCACCCTGTACTGCCTAACTGAGGCAAAACACTCTCAAGCCACCCAATGTAGAAAAATCCGGATCCACCAGCCCCAAGGTCCCGTTATTTGCGCTACTGAGGCACCCCGTGGTGTAGCTCTCCTTGTCGCCATTTAAAGGAAACATCGATATCTATATCTATAAGCCCACCCCGGCATTTGCGACATACTCCCACCCATTCATTAAGGCAGATCACTCCTGTTTTTGTAGAGTTCCCATACTGACGGCAATCCCTCACTTCAGGGTCTACCCAGGAGCCTTCACTTTCTCCAAGTTCACTGCTCCTCCGTGTCCTCCACCCCCTGGTCAAGAAGCATTTCAGGGACTACATCCACTGATGCATTGGGCCATTGCGACTGTTCATCATTGCCCAGGTTGGCTGCGTTCCCCTCCATCGCCAGCACCAAGGGGGCGTCCGTACTCATTTGCATCGTTCCATCACTCCCAACCATGATCCTTTTGTCCGGGTCTGTGCCCACAACAAGCGACCCCTCTTCTCCACCCCTATTATGCAGTCATTGCGTAGGTCTGATGCCCCATTTCTTGCTCCGGTTCCGGGGCTATCGCGGTGGAAGAGCCTCCCCCCGAATCTCCAACCATTCCCAGACCTCTTCGGGACTCTTGAAGAAGTGCACCTTACCCTGTGACAGGACCTTGAGTTTCGCAGGGTATAACAGCATGTATTGCAGATGCAAGTCCCTTAACTTTCTCTTGACACCTAAGAACGATTTTCTTTGTTCCTGGACCTGCTTGGTATATCAGGATAAATGGAGATCTTGTTATTTTCGTAGAAGAGGTCTTGTTGCTCTCTAGCGGCCCGAAGGATGCAGTCCCTGTCTGTATAGTTCAGGATTTTTGCAATGAACGCGCGTGGTGGAGCCCCCGGCGGCGGCGGAGGCACCAGGGCCCTATGTGCCCTCTTGATGGTAAACATATCTGATAGGCCCGCTGGGCACAGTTGGGTTTTAACCCACTTCTCCAGGAATGGCTCAACCGCTCTCCCCTCAGCTGTCTCGGGAAAGCCCAGCACGTGGATGTTACTGCATCTGGCGCGGCCCTCCGCGTCTTCAGTCCGGCGCTCCAAAGTTTTCGTTGTAGAGGATAGTTGCGACACTTGTTTTTTTAAGGTGGCTACCTTTCCCTTGAGGCCCGATACATCCTCCTCCATCACTGTAACCTTATCTGCCACTTTACAGAGGTCGGCCCGCAGGAGATTAACATCTATGGAGACAGTGTCTATCCGGGCCTTCAGCGCCTTTCTGGACCACTGTATGGTGGCCAGTAGTTCCGTCCGTGTCGGCTCTGCGTCTCCTCCCCCATCTTCCTCATCTGTTCCAGTAGTTTAGCACATAATGCGCTGTGGGTGGTGGCACGGTGTAGTATACTGTGTGATGGTATTAGATGCCCCTGCTCATGTGCCTTTATCTTTACCCATGTTAGTGTTCAGTGTGGGCAAACCTTCGCTGGACCATGCATCACCCTCCGCGCCACAGCGGGTCCGACTCCACCAACACCAGCCAGAGAGTCAATGTATCGTGACACACAATGTACGCACAATGGCCTGTCCTTCTGCTCCCTTCATGTGTGCCTGCAAGTATTAAGGACCACCTAGTGTGCATCACACCATCTATTAGCCTGGGGTTAAATGAAGCATGCCATTACCACCCTCCTCGCGCACACCATCCAGCGTTCACTTACAGTTCTGTGAGGGTGGGTAGTCTTTTTACATGAATCCAGGGCGGAAGCTTGGCTGTTGGAAGTCCGTCCGGCTCCCCCCTTTAAGCTGCTCCAGGCACCTACTGTTCCTCTGGCCCGGCTGTGGGAGAGGGGGTCCTTATCAGGCTGCCGATTTCCCTTGGGCAGAACCAGTGGGGGAGCAGTCTGACCCCCCCTCCCTTCAAGTTTGGATAGTACCGGTCCCAACTGCCTCGCCGCAAGCATCCGCAAAGTCGACCCCCGCAGGGGGCTCCCGCTGCTGTCCGTCTCCCAGTATCATAGGGAACAGCCTCACCTCCACTGCCCAGGTCGCATGGCATCCCACTTTGCTCTCTTCGAGCCGGGACACATTTGCAGGAGGAGGGGGCACTCGCAGCTCTGATAATGCCAGGCCTCGCTTCAGGCGCATGCTAGATCCACCCTTGCTTCACCTCACGGCCACCGGTGCCACAGGGGCCAAACAGGCACCGACAGGGCCCTCCAATGCCCCACTCGCTGCACCGGCCACCGGGGACTGTCCTGCTACCTACGATCATAGACGTGCTCGACGTCTGGCTCCGATATCTCTGTCGCCGGCGGGCCCCGACTCACCACACCGGGCTCGCCCAGTTGGGTGAGCGCAGGTCTCTCATCCACTCTCCCCACAGCCGTCGGAGCTCGCTGCGATCGTGGCAGGGTCACCCCGCCTCAGCAGCTCCGGGGACGTAGCTCACTCACCTTCTTGGTCGGCCCGGATCAGCAGGGCCCCCACCTCAACAGGCCCTCGCCCCCAGGCCAGCGGGGCACCCCCCACCACCAGGGAGGGCAAGGGGAAAGGCAGGGGCACACCGGGGTAGCCAGGCGACCACACTCCCCAGTCTTCTCGGGCCACGGAGCGATCCGAAAGCCCATTGACCTCCACGGTGCTCCCCTCTCGCAGCTGCCATGCCCAAGAGCTCGGCTCGGTCATGGGCCTAGTCAGACCCGACCTTCAGCGCCTCCTTTTTCTGGCCTGCAGTGGCTACTTCGGGCACACCACAGGATACCGACCAGGATGCTTCATTCAGGGCTGATGTTCTGGTCCGGATTTCAGGATTATTACAGGATTTAATGGCGGGCCGGCCGGCAGCTGAAAAGCTCACGTCCTGTCGGCCATGTTGCTAGGCCACGCCTCTTGCAGGAAGATGTTTACTCAGAAAGTGTGCTTTTTGTTATTTAGTGTAAATCCGTTCAGTAGTTTTTGAGAAGTTATTGTGGAAAAATATTTGAATATCGGGACGGTTAGGATCGAGGGACTCTCACGAGAGTCCCTCAAACCCAATTTCAAAAAGTAAAGCATTCTGATTGGCCCAAGGAGCTTTTTTCCCTTGGGCCAATTCGCTCCCTTGAAAGTGAAACTCCTGTGGGAGCAAGCGCAATGATTGGCTGCCAGCAACATGAGAAAAATGTTGCTGGCAGCCATTACAGGACTCAGGGACTTAGTCCCCAGTCCCGAAGTTTGAAAATAAAAATAATATAAAATATGAAATACCAGCATTTGTAAAGCGCACAGCTACCTCCGGAGAAGTGTCCCGGCACTGGGGGCCATCGGGAAGATTAAGCGAGCAATTGCCCAGAGTCACAAGGTGCTGGGCTAACCTGCCGCCGGCACCGGGGATCGAACCGTGAGCCCCCGTGTTCCGGAGTCAGCCGCCCTGGCCGCTGCACCACACCTGTCCCCCCTGGTGGTGAACTACTCCAAACCTACGAGTTTGTGGGAGTACGCCAACTTCTACAGGTAAAACCACCCAGAAACAAACATATCCCTACAACTAGGGGCCTCATTACAATGTCGGCCGGAAAGCATTCCGACCGACTCCTTGTCGGAATGGTTTCTGACCAACTCGGGTTCATGGAGTTCGGCTAACCGATTACGATGTTTCCGAACACCGTTTGGTCGGACTCCCATTGACTTCAATGGGAGCCTGTGTTCTGACCGACAACACAGGCTCCCATTGAAAAAAGGGGTGATTCCAGAAAACCTTACACCCTGTGGTGGGCACCCCATGGTGCCTGCCACACTGTACACGGTTGTACAGAGGGGTCTCATGTGTACCCCCACGGGCTCCAACCGGAGGCGTCCTGCTATGGGCCCCTAAAGCCAGTTTCCGACAGCCGTTTCATGTCGGACAGACCGATTCGGAAAGGCTGTCAAAAACCGACATTGTAATACGTCGGTCAGAAACGCGGTCCATAGACCTGTACGATTCAGCTCCTACCGACTCAGAGTCTCCGAATGCCGGTCGGAATCGAGTCGGAAAGACCGAACGGTTACCATCTATTGTAATTGGTCAGTCGGAAATGTTTCCGAGTCGGTCGGAAACATGGGTTCCGACACTGGTTAGGAAATTCCAAATGCCATTCGGAGCCTTTCCGACCGACATCGTAATGAGGCCCTAAATGTGCAAACATGTAGGTTCCCTAATAATTTTAGATTTTCTTTATTCAAATATGTACTTTGCACATGCAAAATTCTGCCAACCATGAGTCTGTGAAAGAGGAAACAAAATTTTCATGCACAAAGGGAACATTTGGTGCCGCTGAGTTGCACCGTATGCAAAATTATTTTTGCTTTGTGGCCTACTCTTGTTCAAATCCTTATATTAATCATTTCATTACATTAACAATGATAACAGTCAACAACCAAGATGAGACAATAAATGCAAAAAAGAATGACAAAGGAAAGATGCCCCATGATAAAAAACGATAGACATGGAAATGAATAGGGTCATTTATATATAAGCGGGCAGCCCGCCAGCAGTGGCGTAACAAAAGCCCCCACAGCCCGTGCGGTGCGAGGGTGAGATCGGGGGACCCTCTGCCACTGGCAGGTCCCTGGCCTGAGAGCTTCGGACTGAGTCTGGAGCTTGGGGGGTCCCCCTGCATGCAGGGCCGGACTGGCCGTAGCGGGCACCCAGTGTTTTTCCGGTGTCCTGGAAGGATGGGGGCCAGTGGGGTCAGTTTTTTTTACTGGGGGCCGGTTTTTAAGCAGTGCTTTAAGCAGTGCAATATCGCTCTTCTGTAACAAAAGAAGCAGCAGTATTTCCCACCAGCACCCCCGGGCCAGTGCTCCTTAATTGCCAGAGCTGGTTTGCGTTCTCAGTTCGGCCATGCCTGCATGCACCTTTCAGGGGGGGGCCTCAAGTTTCGTTACGCCACTGCCCGCCAGGCAGCCGATGTGGTGCAGGCAAGCGTATCCGTGGCGCCGCGGCTGGCAACTAAGAGAACCCTACCTTCTTGGCAAGGATTGTTTTGACGAAAGTGCCTCAGCCGAAGCAGCTGGATCACTTTTAGCAAAAAGTCCATAGTGGCCCGCTTGCCATTATTTTTGTTTCCGCGAGATAGTAAGCGGCCCTAACAGGCAGTAAGTTTTCCGGTGTGTGAGGTGATCATTGACTATCTTTCTGCCCCAAAAGCCCATAATGCGGTCATACCATCAAATAAGCATTCCACATTACAGCTGTACTACATGTTATTCTCTGTTGTACCTAGTCACATTGGCTTTAGAGAGATGGGGGCATTAATACAGGCAGAACAGGGTGATGAGTGATTGTAATACACATTGTTAAATCATATCATGTGCCACACAACATCAATGTGTGCAATCACCAAATACCTTGAAGGCAGAGGACTCACTACTTGCACAATAAGGTCGCCTAATGCGAGGCTGTAGATGTGTGATCTGTAGCAAAACATTGCAATGCCGGTGTTAAAGACATGTATCCATCACAGATAGACTGAAGGCGGAGTGACAGACATGCTCCTCAGGGCCATGTATTGTTAGTTCTGGACTAGAGACAGCTCAAGCTGTCTCGTCAGCCTCACATAGAAACATTCATAAATAAAAAATACATGCCTTATATACATACACAGAGGGGATTTGAGCCAGAACTTTTCATCCATTGGTCTTTTCAACTGTCATTATTTTTTGCTTCTGTCCACCACAGCATGAGGCATTGGGTTATAGACCACTTTAGCAACACAAAACGTTGATGTACGGAATGCTGAACACTGTCAAACAGTCACCCCCCAGTACTGGGCCTAAATCTATCGTTTTTTTGCTCACTGTGCCATTCCAGTTTGATACATATTCTCAAGGCCATGCCAGAAATGTTTGTCCTCTGAACACATTCATATAATTATCCTGTTTGTATGTCTGTGATATTAATTGTAGTGTGTCAAATAATTTCTTATATATCAATGAATAACACTGTGTATATCATGTATCAGATTATGTATAAATAAGAAAACCATCTTTGTTATTTGACCCTCTTGAACCCAGTGTAAATATATACACACAGAGGACTATATATTTCATGATTGTTTTTTGTGTATTCAGTTATAATTATCTATTTTATTTAAAAAAAATAATAAAAAATATTTTTGATACTACTGAATCAAGTTTGCATGTATATATGTTTTTTTTATATTGTTCAGGTCCACAACTACCTTCTTTGTTCCTAAATATTATGATATTTACACACTGGTCATTTTCCCTGATTTAGGAACTTACGTCAGGGGTACCCTTTTTCTTTACAACCATTCCAGTTTGGATCCAGCTATATGCAAATCAGTCTTGACCCTGCTCACCATGGGAAAAGTCCTGCCGGGTCTCCCTTGTACTGGAAACAAGCATCCTGGGACCAGTTTCGGGGTATCAACTCTCATCAGTCAGGCTAGCTTGGATCCAATGGCATGATGCCTGTTTCCGGTCCAGGAGGCCCTGGCCTGGCAGTTCAGGCTTGAGTGTTCCCATTGGAGCGGTTCAAGACTGATTTGCAAATGGCTGGAACCAAACTGGAATGGCATGGTGAGCAAAAGAAACAATGGATTTAGGCCCAGATCTCTGTACTGTTCAGCATTCAGTCCATCATCTTTTGTGTTGCTATAGTCACCCCAAGTGGGAAGGGTACGGCCAAACGTGGGTCCCTTGCTCACTATGTCATTAGATTCAAGTTAGCCTGGATGAGTAGGGGAGACACACCGAAACCAGTCCCAGGATGCCGGCTTCCGGTCCAGGAGGGCTTAGCAGTTCGGGCTGGACTGTTCCCATGGGGAGCAGGATCAAGACTAATTTGCATATGGCTGGGTCCTACTGAAATGGCATGGTGAGCGAAAAATCAATGGATTCAGGCCCAGATCTCTACTAGGGGTGAATGTTTGACAATGGTCAGCATTGGGTGATACTTCGAAACCTGTCCCAGGATGTACCTGGCCTGGCAGTTCGGGCTGAACTGTTCCCATGGGGAGCAGGGTCAAGACTGATTTGCATATGACGGAGTCCAAACTGGAATGGCATGGTGAGCAAAAAAACGATGGACTTGGGCCCAGATCTCTGTACTGTGGGTGATTGTTTGACAATGTTTAGCATTCCGTCCATCATCTTTTTGTGTGGCTATAGTCACCCCAAGTAGGAGGGGTATGCCCAGGCGTGGGTCCCATGCTCACTATGCCATTGGATTCAAGCAAGCCTGGCTGATATGGGGTGATACGCAGAAATTGGTCCCAGGATGCTTGTTTCCACTCTAGAGGGACCTGCCCTGGCAATTCGGACTGCACTGTTCTAATGGGGAGCATGGTCAAGACTGATTTGCATATGGCTGGGTCGAAAATGGAATGGCATGGTGAGCAAAAAAACGTGGATTTAGGCCCAGATCTCTGTACTGGGGCTGAATGTTTGACAATGTTCAGCATTCCATCCATCAGTGACTGCTCCTCCGCTAAGGCAGAGGAGCGTCGCCCCACTTCTGCTGTGCAGCAGTAATAGAAAGGAAAAATTAAATGATAATAACGCAATGTTATTATCATTTTATTCTTCCCTGCTGCGGCAGCATAAGGGCGGGGCTGCTCTGCTGACAGAGCAGGGGAGGAGTGGTGGGCACACTAAAGTGCGCATGATGTTTTGCCCGGACCTCTCGGGCCGGCCAAACAGTCATGCACATTTTAGCATGTTCTCTATGCAGACTGCATTACAGCCTGCATGGAGAACATGCCTAGGTCCCCAGTCCCCGTTTGAGGGCCGAACCACAGCGCTCAGACCAGTCACAGCGCTGCATTGCAGCGTTGGTTTGGCTTAGGGGAGCCAATCCCAACCCTGCATTGCAGCGTTGTGATTGGCCCTGGGGAGCCTGGCTGCTTCCTGTTCGGCAGAGGAGAGACTATGTGGGACAGAGCGGCGAGGAGGTAAGTGAATTTTTCTTTTTTTTCGAATTATACCCCCTTGTCCCCCTGCCCCATCACCCCAGATCCGTGCTGGCCGCCACTGTCATCCATCTTCTTTTTGTGTTGCTATTGTCACCTTAAGTGGGAACGGTATGCCCAGACGTGGGTTATGTTATGTTAAATGATTTATAAAGCGCGCAAATACCCTAAGGATTCTTGGCGCTAACTGAACATGAACACGCTAAGGTTGGCGCATTTAGTTGTTAAAAAGGCAGGTCTTAATCTCCTTCCTAAATGTGAGGAGGGATGGGATGGCTCTAACGTGAGCCGGCAGGCCGTTCCATAGTTTAGTTGTACTGACCACAAAGCTCCTTCCTCCCCAGTTAGCTTTCCTGACTCTGGGGATCACTAGGGTATTGGAACCTGCAGAACGTAGAAGTCTATTGCAGTGGCGGCCGGCATGGCTCGTGGGTCATTGTGCACTTAGGAGTGGGCAAACCACTCCTCCCCTGCCCTGCTGCAAGAGCAGAGCAGCCCAGCCCACCCACACGCCCGCAAAGCAGCAGGAAGCAGCAGAAAATTATAATAACGCAAAGTTATTATCATTTTATGTTTCTGCTTTGCACTGCTTAAAAGCAGTGAGGCGATGCTCCTCCGCCATAGCGGAGGAGCCGCCACTGGTCTATTGGGAGTGTACCACCGGAAGGCATGCCTTAAGAATTCTGGTCCTGTGTGGTAGAGATCTTTGTGTGCCAGGCAAAGGGCTTTGAATTTTACCCAGCTGCGAACAGGGAGCCAGTGCAGCTTTTGGAGACCTGGGGAGATTGAGTAAAATTTCGGGAGTTTCAGGATCATTCTGGCTGCGGCGTTCTGAAGAAGCTGAAGTCTGCAGGCATGATTTACTTGCAGATTCATATAGAGGCCATTACAGTAGTCTAACTTTGGAAGGACTAAAGCAGTGATCAAGTTTTTCCTGGCTTTGTCCGGAATAGAGTTTTCTGACCATCCTGAGTGTATGATAAGATGAAGACACCACTGATGAAACTTGAACTCGGAGATTGAGTTTGTCATCAATAATAACCCCCAGATTTTTGGCTTTGGAGACAGAATTTGGGGGGGAAAGTGCGCCAATCAGTTCTGGCCACCAAGTTAGGGACCAGGGAGGAGAGAGGTTCCCAAACCATATCACCTCTGTTTTCCCCAAGTTGAGCTTTAAGCAGTGATTGCTTAACCAGAGGCTAGCAGCTCTGATACATTCTTGACATTGTAGAGATCCAACCGGGTCACTGTTGAAGTCTGTGACTACCAATTGGGTTTCATCAACATAGGAGGTAAGATCCAAATTAAAACTTTTAATGAGAGAGGCCAGTTTAGACACATAGACATCAAAAAGAGTTGGGCTCAGCGAGGACATGTGTTTGGGACCCTGCATTGCAGAATGAAAGGTGTTGAATTGAATTTGCCTAAAGCTAGAGTTTGTGTCCTATCAGAAAGAAAGGAGGTAAGCAAGGAAAGGGCCTTATCCTTGATCCCTATCGCCACTAAACGGTGAATCAGAGTCTTATGATCCACCATATCAAATGTGGCCGATAAGTCAAGCAGATCCCCCTCTGTCTAATGAGTTCCTTATCTCTTCCGTTGCTTTGACTAGGGCAATTTCTATACTGTGTCCTGTTCTGAACCCGAACTGAGTCGGGTCCAGGATGTGATTGTCTGGATAAATTTAGACAGTTCTAAATTCATGATTTTTTCAAATATTTTAGAGGGAAGAGGGAGACGTTATATAGGGGGGTAGGGATTGGGGTCAGTTGGGCTGAGATTAGGGTTTTTTCTAAGAGGGAGGATGGAAGCCTGTTTCCATCCCCACGGAAGCACACCTGTGGAGAACACTGTGTTAAAGATATCAGAGAGATTAGTAGAGATCATCTCTGGTGCTAGTTTGAGTATCTTGGGGGGCAGGGGTCATATGGGGACCCAGATTTAGATCCCTTAAGAAGAGCGGCCACTTGACCAGGGAAGTGTGAGTGAATTCAGAGAAGGGGTGATAGTCTTGCTTTAACTGGGATGTCTGCTCCTTAGGTGCTGTGTGGCTGGAATTATCAAATGTATTAACATTTTGATTAACCTTCTCTTTAAAGGTAAAAGCTAAGGTATCGCAAAACTGTTGGCTGTGAGTTGTTTTATTGTTGAGAGGAACAGAGGTAACTTTGGTGACCGCCTGATAAAGTTCCTTCGTGGAGCTGGAGGCCTTTTCGATCAGCTGTGTATAGTAATTACTTTTTTCTTTGATGAAAAGATTTTTATACTTGGTTAGTGCTAGATTATTGACATTTTTTCTTGGGTATCGTAATGCTTCCGCCAGCTCCTTTCTTTCCTTCTACAGGCTTGCTTTTCCTGCCTAAGGGCTTCAGTAAACCATGGAGCTGAAGGTTCCTTTCCTGTTGGTGTATGAGGGCTTAGGAGGAGCTAGATTGCGGAAGGTGTCATTAAGATAGTTTTAATAGTAATTTCTATTCCCTGGTGAGTTTATTTGAAGATACCGCGTTCAGCTTTCCAACTTTTTAACTTTGCTGCTAATCCCTAACTTTGGTCCCAGGCACCGGCACTTTACTAACAGCCCCTGGAGTGGCTGCAACTTGATAAAAGGCGCGTCGCGGTCCCGGTAAGCGGGAGACCGCGTTCAGCTTTCCAACTTTTTAACTTTGCTGCTAATCCCTAACTTTGGTCCCAGGCACCGGCACTTTACTAACAGCCCCTGGAGGGGCTGCAACTTGATAAAAGGTGCGTCGCGGTCCCGGTAAGCGGGAGACCGCGTTCAGCTTTCCAACTTTTTAACTTTGCTGCTAATCCCTAACTTTGGTCCCAGGCACCGGCACTTTACTAACAGCCCCTGGAGGGGCTGCAACTTGATAAAAGGCGCGTCGCGGTCCCGGTAAGCGGGAGACCGCGTTCAGCTTTCCAACTTTTTAACTTTGCTGCTAATCCCTAATTTTGGTCCCAGGCACCAGCACTTTACTAACAGCCCCTGGAGGGGCTGCAACTTGATAAAAGGCGCGTCGCGGTCCCGGTAAGCGGGAGACCGCGTTCAGCTTTCCAACTTTTTAACTTTGCTGCTAATCCCTAATTTTGGTCCCAGGCACCGGCACTTTACTAACAGCCCCTGGAGGGGCTGCAACTTGATAAAAGGCGCGTCGCGGTCCTGCGGCGGGACGCGCGCGGGACGCGCCCGGGCGAAGACCGGGCCAAGACGTGCCCATCTTAGCCCGTCATAGACTGGCAGAGGCTGGGCTGGGCCACAGCTCTTTCATCTACTCATTTACTACTCATTTACTCTTTTCAAGGTACTGTGCTATTGTGTTTGATGGCCTTGTGAATTCCTCTCTGATATTGTGGGCTAAGAGTTGATCGGACAAGCAACATTGTAACGAACTTGAACTTGAATCTGTATGCTCTCTTTTTTTCCTATCAAAATTGTGAGCAACTTGAACAATAGAAAAACTGTAATTTGTTGCAATTGGCGATTGGCGACCTGTTGTGTTGAAAATACTGGTGGTTCTTACTTATTTGTATGTTTGTTTAATTGTTACTTTGCAACTTTATTTGTATTTATCTTTTTAAATATGGGGAAGAGGAAAATGGCGAGTGCCCAGATTAAAAAGTCGCAGAGACTCGGGGAACATCCCCGTCAATTATTATTAAACTATTTAACAGGAGCCGTGGGCGCTATCGAACGCCAGATCATAACGGTCGAAGAGGCATTAAATCCAGGTACAGATATAGCAACCATAGCTGGAACAACCTCTGGAACAACGCCTACCATCTCGGGGTCTGTTGACATAAGTATTAATGGCACCAATGGTTGTGCGGTAAACATCTCTGATCATATATCGGGCAATGATTCTGAGCCCGACACTCAACCGCCAACTAAGCGTGCCAGGAATCCAGATAGCTGTTCTCCGAACCTTGAGATCTTAAGCCCTAGTCCGTGCACGAAACTAGGTAAAAATCCACGTAAAGCACGTAAGAAGGCTCAAAAAAAGAATAACACTCAAGAGACCCATAGTATTGAAAATTGGGAGAAAGCAATAGCTAGCACTAATACGCGTACACAAAATGAGCTCGGAAAACTGAAAGTTAAGATGGAAGCACTGGATGTTTATATTAGAGACACTTTAAGTAGCTTGACATCCAGAATAGGTGAAATGGAGGTGACTCTAGCTAAATGCTTGGACAAATTAGAGTGCCCAGTAGTGGAATATAAATTACAACATGGGAACAGGCAGGAAAGTGACACTAATAACTCGAGTACTAGGCAAACTAGGCACGTGTTAGCAAAAGATAGTACACATGGTCTATGTGAAACACTCCCACAAAACGTAATGGGGAATACAGGGCCTCCTCGATCTGCTGGTTCCATTGCTGTAATTACCCATCCGTCCTCCGCTCCGCGCCCCGCCTTGCCTATTGGCAATAGTTACCCGATAGAGCCAGTGAATAAGAAAGGACAACATATTACTTATTTGGACCTTCCGCCTGCAACCACCCCGTATATAGTGGTGCTGGCAAATGTCCCGAAAATAGAAGTCGGGTCACAGGAATCATTTGAGATCTTAAGGAACAAATCATTACATTGGCTAAGCACAAGGACGGGTCTTACATGGGAATTATTTGATGATTTTAAGATGGTAAGGAGAGTGGCCTGGGTGGGAAGAGGTCGCAAGTCCCTTTTAGGTGACTGTGTTGTATTGACATTTAAATCCCCTCAGCTAGTAAATTTGATTTTAAATAGAACAGGCTGTCATAGAATCTTAGGCCAAGGTGTTAATGTAGTCCCTTTGGGATATTTCTATCGACCAATACATAATGACAATCTTAGTGTGAATTCGGAATCTAACAACTTATTGTATATGAGGCCGTCCAACCTTAGAACATACAATCGTTTTGAATTATTCAACAATCTTGATGGAGTTGATTGACTGGAAATAGAAGATCTTACTCAGGATATAACCTCTAGTGGTACAGCCGATTTAAACAACGTGGGCTTGTTACCACAAAGAAATACAGAAGGTTTAGATTATACCCATGAGGAAGAATTAGGGGAAAAGGCTATAGATGTAAGAAATGTAGTCCCAAATAATCCGGTTGTCATTATACAAACCCACGCATTACAACCTGATTTAACTATAGCTAGGACAGACAAGGGAAGTACTGGGAATCAAAAGAAAACCAGTTGTCAGCTCTTGTTCTGGAATGTGGCGGGTCTAAAATCAAAAATTACTAATAATGCATGGGTTGATTTTGTGAGTAACTTCGAGATAATCAGCCTGCAAGAAACATGTGTGGAGGAACCAATCCACCTTAATGGGTTCAGAACTTTCAATACGCCTGCAATAAGATCGTCACATGGCAGAGCCAAAGGGGGTCTTTGCACCTATGTCTCAAATTATTTAAATATGAGGAAAGTGGAATTTCTGGCGGATAATCGATATTATCAGATCATAAATCTACATGTGGATCAGGGATTTTGTATGGTTTTAGTAAATTTTTATAACAATGCCCCTTTGAACCAGTTTGAGCAGTTATTACGGAATATAAACAATGATCTTAATAATTTATACTCACATTCAAGGGCAGAAAATATCATTGTTTGGGGCGGTGATTTTAACTTGCGGACTTGTCAAATGGGTGAAAAGGGGGTTTGTGGTCTAATGGATACAGATGATTTTAGCTTCCCTCATTTTCCCCATACAACACATGGTGAGTTACTTAATGAAATCATGTTCTCCCATGACATGGGTTTTGCTAACTGTCTTTGTACACCTGTGGTTCCCTTTTGTCCAACGTTCAATGGTCGTGGAATTTTTTCCACCATTGACTTTATTATGATTACGACCAGGTATTTCTCACGTATTAGGGATTTTATTACCCACGACATTGCTTTAAGTGACCATTTTCCTTTAAGCATTGTAGTGGAGACACATAAGACCGACCTTATTACGAAAGGTTGCCCAGGTGCGTCTTTGAAAAACATAACCCTTTGTAGACAAAACGGTTATGCATTAAGTTGGGGGAAACTGGATTCAGTGGATTTTACTACAAAATTAGTATTGCAAAATATGGATATGTTTTATTCTTGTCTTGATCCTGTGTCAACTGACCATGTAATTCTTTACAATTTTTTAGCTATTTCTAATCAAATTAAAGCAATGTTGTGGGTTAAAGCTAATAAGAATAAGACGAAAAGTAATGGGTGGTTTGACTCCCAGTGCACTAAGGCACACACTAAGCTTAAACACGCCTTAAAGGGAAAACCGAAAGATCAGATTTATATCAGGGAGGCTAGAAAATACTATCAGCAAGTGTTAAAAGACAGAAAGAAAACGCTGAGAAATGAAGCATGGTGTGCGTTACATGAGGCCTCGACTAATCGAGATCCTATAGCCTTTTGGAGAGCGGTTAACGCACTCTTCCTGGCAGTGAATGATAAATCAACCATAGAAATAGCTATACCTGAGTCAGAATGGATACTCCATTATTCAAAGCTGTATACAAACTCGCAGGTAGAAGAACAGGGGCCAATGCAGTATGATCTTGAGCCTGAGCATTCTCCCATCTTTCATCAGTTGGAAATGAATTTTACTTTAATCGAAGTAAATGCAGCCATAAAGGTTAGTTCAGGAGGTAAAGCTCCGGGGCCGGACGGCATACCTGTCGATCTATTTAAACTCAACCTTGAATTGTGGGGTCCACTCCTAACACAGGTTTTAAATGCATGTTGTGCGGCTGGATTTTTAAAAACATGGTATGAATCTATAATTGTACCTATTTTTAAAAAAGGAGATAGGGCGAACCCAGCGTGTTATCGCCCTATCTCTTTGTTGGACTCCACGGTGAAGATCGTAGGGAGAGTGGTACTAGAAAGATTGCAGGCTTGGGCGGATGACTAGGCAATTTTAAGTGATTTGCAATATGGTTTTCGCAAGGGCTTGGGTACTATTGATCAGGGACTTAATCTGTATATTTTACTAGATAAATATATTAGAGCGAAGAAGGAAAGGCTGTTTTTAACTTTTGTAGACCTTACGGCAGCATTTGACTGCGTTGTACATGCTAAATTATGGTCAATTTTAGAGGGGCTGGGGGTGGATGTTTTACTAATTTCTTTTTTAAGACAACTTTATTCTGGGGCAAAGGCGAAGGTGCGCTTTGGGTTGGGCGGGGACTGTACTAAAAATTTTAAAGTAGGAAAGGGAGTAAGGCAAGGTTGTGTTTTAGCCCCTTTTTTATTTACGTTATATATCAACGATCTGGAATCTGTTTTGGTTAAAGAGTGCAGGGATACACCAATGGCAATAGGGCGTTCTATCCCTGCACTCCTATATGCAGATGATGCGGTCCTTATGGCTCGCACCCCGCTCGGCCTACAGAGAGTAGTTGACTCTTTTACTACCTTTATGAATAATCTGGGCCTTACAATTAATTGTTCTAAAACGTTTGTTATGATTTGCGGGAACGGGGGTAAAAAAAAGTGTAAGCCCATTTTTATTAATTCTTAGGTTTTAGAGAATACTAGTACCTTCTCGTATCTAGGAATCTTATTTGATTATACAGGATCCTGGACTCGGGCAGTCCAGGCAAGAAGACTTCTGTTTAAAAAATCATTGATAGCACTGTCCAATTTTAGTAGGAAGTTGGGGAAACGCCCACCGGGTGACCTGTTGCAAATCTATAAAGCTAAATGTGTTAGTATCGCCACTTACGGAGCTGGAATTTGGGGCTTTGCTAATGTTAAATCACTCCAGCTGGCAGAAAATTTGTTTTTAGGTATCTCTTGGCAGTACCTGATAGCACGTCAAATTTTATATGTCACACTGAATTGGGCATGCCTTACTTGGAGGATGTGATTAAAATGCAGCCTGTGCTTTTGTGGCACAGAGTTTGGAGTACGGAGGAATCAGCTTTTAACAGACACATAATGAAGGACGCTATGGGGTTGGAAGGGGCCAGCTGCATAAGATGGCTTGAATACGTTAAAAGTTTTCTATCTCAATTAGGCCATCAAGAATATTATAACAATCCCCATACCCTGTCAAATGTGCCAAGAAAGGATCTAAAGAGTGTATGTTTGCAGTTTTTGAGTGACATCAGAAATATGGCTGAAATGAAAGAAACGACAGTCCAAACGCATTATCAAACTCTGGCCACTATAACTGCGCAACCATATCTCCTGCTAGTAACTGGTGATTACGATCGATTTTTGTTAACCCGGTTTAGGTTAAATATCCTACATAGGTCTTTGAGTTTCCCCGAACAAAATGATTGGTCTAAAATTCTCTGTAAGTGTCCGTGTGACGACATTTCTGTGCAATCGACGATTCATATTTTGTTTTTCTGTACTTTTTACTCTGCTGCTAGGAAAAGATGGATTAAACCAGTTTTGATGAAGCTGGGATTGAGGCAGTGCCGCCCCGCATTCTTGGCCTTACAATTTTTAGATAATGAATTTATTATTGCCTCAGTTAATGCTTTTTTAAGAAATGTTTTTAAATCACGCAAATCAATTGTAATATAATATTTCTTTCTAGTGGTCTCCTGTATAAATTGTCCCAGTGTTTTTAAAATTGTTTTTATATTATTCTATGTGTTTGATATGAAGTGTGCTTTTATGGTTTACACTGTCTGTAACCGAATAAAGTTCTTTTGAATTGAATTAGTAATTAGATACTAACTCTGCATCAGAAGGGAGTATGAGTTGATTTTGAGCCAAAATGTGGGGTAAAGTATCAGAGTTCAATTTATTCCATGCTCTGCATACAGTAGGCTCAAGTGTCTTGAATTGTTGATGTGGTCTATTTGGACTATTAATGTAAACAAGCATTTGCATTGCAATCGGTCTCGCCTTTGGGACCTTATATGTATTTAGCTATGCAGCACATTAGCCTGGGTGCTGAAACATCTACTGTTCTTTAACATGGAGGGAAAGTAAGCACCAAACTGCGTGACACGCAAGGTATGGGAACACATGGAGAGAAATATTGCCTTTCAGCGGGAAATGGTATAGTCCAAAGCTCTGTTTTTAATATAAAAGCAGGGCCTGGTCAGATCACTGAAAATACAAGATTTGAAAAAAATATTATTGTCTACGGGTGCTTGTGGAAGACAATTTCTGTGGACTGGAATCTAGAGAATGCTAAAGTGATTCTGGTATTCTACTGACCTCTGCTGGTCGTTTTCTATCAAGAAAGTTAAATAGAGGCAGTTGCCAGAAAAATAAAAAAAGAAAGTCCCTCAGCAGAAAGCAATTCTGGCATTTTACAGACCTTTGCTGGTCGTTTTCTATCAAGACAGTTAAATAGAGGCAGTTGAACAGAAAAAAAAGTCCCTAAGTGGTAGCAGACAAGTCCTAGGGCTGATCTCCAGAGCCCACAAAGTACATACACATATAAGTATATACTAAAGTATATACTAAAGTATATATACTAAAGTATGTACTAAAGTATATACAAGAGGTCTCGAATGCTCATCCTAAAAATGATGGCATGATGGTCTGACCGGATTAGTGGTAATACCTTTATAACTTTAATATGAGGGTTACTGGTAAAAAGACCATCTAAAGTATGGCCTGGTAAATGTGTGGTCTCTTTTATGAGCTGATTGAACCCTGGAGACTTAGAAATTTCCAGAAGGGCTTCTGTTTATTTATCATCTTAAGCTTCCAGATGAAAATGAAAGTCCCCTAAAATAGAGACATTATCAGATTGAAGGCTATTTTTAGCTAGTAATTGAATTTTTAAAAAATAAATTACTTTTAATGCCAGGTGAGCGATATAACAGTAAGCCTTTAAAAACTGCTGATTATGGCTGCCTAAGCTAAACAAAACTGCTTCATTGGTAGGGGCAGCGTTGGAATTAGCCGTCAAATTACTGCGATGTATTAGAGTTAGGCGGCCATCTCTCTTTAACAGCCTGTCTAACCTAAAAAGTGAATAGCCAGTGGTCTTGTGCTCAATATGCTATTGGATTCAAGCTAGCCTGGCTGATGAGGGGTGATACCCCGAAACCGGTCCAGGATGCTTGTTTACGGTCCAGGAGGACCTGGCCTGGCAGTTTCGGCTGGACTGTTCCCATGGGGAGCAGGGTCAAAACTGATACTGACCTTGTCAGTAGGTAGCTTCCCTCGCCGCACAGCTCCGCCTGGTAGCTGTTGCCCCCTGACCCCTACAAGGTCCCGAGTTCGAGGGCCTCCTCAACCCGCAGGGACCCGCCTGCACCTGATCCCTGGTGGTCCAGTGGGTAGCATCTTTGCTCTGCTGTTGCTCTGCCCTCTGTCTCTCTGCCTTCTGCCTTTTCTCCTTTGATCTCTTTTTTCCTCCTTACATCTTTTCTGCTTTTGTCACTTTCTTTCACTCTCTGCACTTTTTTGCTTTTCTGTCACTTTCTTTCATTTCTTCACTTTTGCATCTTTTCCTCGCCGTGTACCCACCGCTGCTCGTCCCCGATGGCCCTGCCCCTCTCCAGAGCCGCTTTCCTGCTTCCCGCTTTTCCCGCCTCCCTGTTGTCCAGCCCTCCCCCTCATGCTACTTAATGGTGGCCGCTGCACGGCTGTACGAGGGGGGTGCCACTGGCATGCCAAAGGCAAGCCCATCTGCGCCCAGACCCTGGTTTTCAGGCAATTCACCGCTACAATGCCAACACCCTCCGCACCCTCAACACTGGACACCACTACACCTGCCACCTCAAGCCACCTAAGAACACCCAAGGCCAGTTCACCTGCTTCACCTGCAACTGCACCTTCACCGGCCTCCGCACACCAGACCTACTGACGCACAACCCTCAAGAACCGAACCTGACCACCTCAGATGTATCCTACTCAAGACATGCCATGGAGATCTGGGACCTGCTCGACTCCACCTCCCCCGACGTCACATTCTTCACAGAAACCTGGACGAACTCCAGCTCAGCCCTAGACTTTGCAACCGCCATCCCAGATGGATACAAAATCATCCACAAGGACCGCGTCAACCAACTGGGATGAGGCATCGCCATAGTACACAAAGACACCCCCGCCTCACAACCAGCTCTGACAATCACTCACCCATCATGGAGCACCTCAACTTCCAGATCCACACCAACTAGAACACCACCCTCCGCGGCACCCTCGTCTACAGACCTCCTGGACCCCGCACCCTTACAGCGACGCCATAGCAGACTTCACCTCAATGGACTACATCCTCCTCTGCAACCTCAATTTCCACCTGGACAACCTCAAAGACCACAACACCTCATCCCTACTGGAGAACCTCATCACCATCGGACTCAAACAACTGGTCACAATGCCAACCCATTCATCAGGGCACATGCTCGACCCCATCTTCTCTGCAAGCAACATCTCCATCAGCCACACCTCTGAGCCACACTGCACCGACCACCACTGCGTCCACTTCTTCACCAAAACCACCTTACGCCACCATGCCTACAATGACCCTCGCAGAAGCTGGAACAAGGTCACCGAAGACCAGCTCACCACCACCCTCAGCAAGACCCCACCACAGACATCCACGGACGCCAACACCGCAGCACTCAACCTCCACCGCTGGATCTCTGTCTGCGCCAACACACTGACCCCCCTCAAGAAACCCTCAAGCAAACAGCCCTCCAAGAAGGCCTGTTGGTTCTCCTCTGCCATCCAAGAGTCCAGACGCACCTGCAGACAGCTCGGGAAAAGATGGAGGAGCAGCAAGATCACGGCAGACCATGCAGCCTTCAAATCCGCTGTCACCGCACACCACCACCTCATCAGAACAACAAAGAAGGCAGCCATCGAGGAACGCATCAACGCCAATGCACACAACGTCAAAGAATTCTTCACCATAGCAAAAGAATTCGCCAAACCCAGCACAGAGAAGGCAGACATCCCCCTATCCTAAGACCTCTGTGACAACCTTGCCACCTTCTTCCACCGCAAGATCAAGGAGATCTACAACAGCTTCCAACCCACAACCACCACACCCAATGGATCCAAGCAGACCTTGACCAACTGAACTACCCTCACCTCTGATGACATCCTCAGGATCATGAAGAGCATCGACTCAGGAGCCACCTCAGATCCCTGCCCTCATCACATCTTCAACAGAGCCAGCACCTCCATTGCTCCCGAACTCTGCCGCACCATCAACTCCATCGAGTCTGCAACTTTCCAGGAAGACTATAAGCATGCAGAGATCAGCCCCCTGCTGAAGAAACCTTCTAGTGACCCGACGGACCTCAAGAACTACAGACCCATATTTCTGCTCCTCTTTCCAGCCCAAGTCATTGAGAAAGGCATCACCGCCCAACTCTCCGAGTCCGCTGAAACGAACAGCATCCTGGACCTCTCCCAATCGGGCTTCAGTAGCAACCACATCACTGAGACCGCTCTCCGCGCCGCTACAGATGACATCCGCACTCTCCTCGACCGAGGCAAGACTGCAGCGCTCATCCTCCTGGACCTCTTGGCCGCTTTTACACCGTCTCCTACCACACCCTCTGCGCAAGACTCCACAATGCCGGCATCAGTGACAAAGCCCTCGAATGGATCCACTCCTTACTCACCGGCCGAACGCAGAGAGTCAGATTTCCACCGTACAAATCAGAACCCACAGAGATCAGCTGCAGAGTGCCTGAGGGATCCTCCCTGAGCCGCACCCTCTTCAACATCTACATGGCCCCGCTTGCAGCCATCGTCAGAAGCCATGGACTCAACATCATCTCCTACGCTGACAACACCCAGCTGATTCTCTCCCTCACAGACGAACCCACAGCCACCAAGAGCAAATTCCACGATGGGATGCAGGCAGTCGCCACCTGGATGAAGGTGTAGGACAGCTACCTCAAGCTTAACTCAGACAAGACTGAAGCCACCCTGGGCTCCTTCCCCTTTGCCTGGGACGACTCTTGGTGGCCCGCAGCGCTCAGAATCTCCCCACACGCACGAAACCTCGGAATCATCCTGGGCTCCTCGCTCTCAATAAACCACCAAATCAATGCCGTCACATCCGCCTGCTTCCACACGCTCCGCCTCCTTCATAAGATCTTCAAGTGTATCCCCACTGAGTCCAGTAAAATGCTCACCCATGCACTAATCAGCAGCACACTCAACTACAGCATTGCACTCTACGTAGCCACCACCCAGAAACTCCAATAGAAACTGCAAACCATCCAGAATGCCTCCGCCAGACTCATCCGGAACATCCCATGCCGCAACCACATCTCGGGAAACCTGAGAGACCTTCACTGACTACCTGTTAACAAGAGAATCACCTTCAAGCTTCTCATGCACGCCTGCAAAGCCCTCCACAATGCCGGACCTGCATACCTCAACCACCGCCTCTCCTTTTACACCACCACCAGACATCTCCGCTCCCCCTAACTGCTCCTGGCCACCATCCCACGGATCCGCAAGACCACGGCTGGAGGAAGATTCTTCTCCTACCTCGCTGCGAAGACTTGGAACTCCCTGACTCTGCAACTCAGGCAATCACCATTGCTGCTGCAATTCAGGAAGAACCTCAAGACCTGGCTCTTCGACTGAACTGCAGACCCAACCCTCCCCCCCTCACAGGGCCTTGAGGCCCTCACGGGTAAGTAGTCGCGCTTTATAAGTCCCTGAGTGATTGATGGATTGAATGATTTGCATATGGCTGCGTCCAAACTGGAATAGCATGGTGAGCAAAAAACATGATGGATTTAGGCCCAGATCTCTGTACTGGGGGTGCATGTTTGACAATGTTAAGCATTCCGTCCATCATCTTTTTGTTTTGCTTTAGCCCAGTTTAGCCATTGACACTCTTGCACTGAGTGACAGTATTTTGCCTGCTCATGTGTGCACTTCCGCCCAAAAAGAAATGCGTCAGTGCCAGGGCTAATGGCCAATACTTTTCTTTGCCAATGCTTTTCGTTTTCCATTCAAAATCCTTTTTCATTATTTTACTGCTCCTTGCGTGTTTAAACTTTGTTTTATGTTCTAGTAATTCAAAGCTAAGAGTACCTTTTCTTTCAGCCAATAACAATAGTATTTTCCTTTGATTGTATTATAACTAAAGAGTTTCTACATCAGTTCTAAGTACCCCTGCCTGCTGGGAAGCACCCATAGTGGTCTATTAAAATTATATGCAACGGTTGATTTTTAAAAAAATAGTACTTTATTGCTAGCAAATTCATGCCTCATTTAGGTTGGCACCATGTTTTCTGTTATTTCTTTTGTGTGGTATATGCTTGATCAAAAACAACAACAGCTTGCAAAGGCCAGAACTAGTAGCTTTACTAATGCTTGTTTTGAGTGGTGGGCGAGTAAATGCAGCTTAGAAATTCCACCTCATGTCCCTCTACATGTTGTGCTTATAACAGTCTTGGAGACAGCGTCTCTGTGTGCATCATTGTAGGTGTGCACTCACAGGACTTAGAGGTACAAGTACCTTGAGCAGACGAGCAAAGCCATGCACATCAAGGAAACCCTGGTACTTGCCCCCGTGAACATCTGAGAAGGAATAAAATCTCAAGGGATCAAAGTAGTATTTATTAGTTTTGTTTGGCACAGCATTTGTTTCCAGGTCCAATGCATTTGGAAGTATTTGTATTCCCTCCAGGGTGGCTAGTGGTATAAATGTTTATTTAATTTGTGATTTTTGGCCCACTATTGGGAGCAAGAAGACAACCAGTTACGAAAGAACATCCCAGAAGTGAATGCAGCTGTTTTGTTACTATTACAATAACTTGTGTTGCAGGAACACAATTGCCACAACATATGACCCGGATCTCTTTACAGTGCTAATCAGTGCCTCTTATAATAAGAATCCTCAACTGTGGCGCTGGCCTTCAGTTTATTTCATACACGGTGAGCAATTCATAAAATGCCTTGTCAGTGGCCTTTACATATGTTTATATATTTTGAAGCGTCTGTTTAAAAAAATATGAATTTGGGATGGCTGTGCTAAAAAGCATCTGGCTGAACTTAATGTAGCTGGAGAACAGAGGTGTGTGGGGCTAAGGGGGCTAAATCAGACGATACATAACAACAAAAGTGAGAGCCTCAATCCAGAGCCTGCCTAAGTCTATAGGTTGTAGGATAGCACTCGATTTAAGTACATATGATAGGTTTTTGACTATGATTGTTCCTTGCCTATTGACCCATTACTATATGATGTCAGAGATCCTCCTGTTAGTATTTCGCTTGTCAAATGTTTGCCAAATTAATGTGATGTCTGTTCACAATGATATGGAAATTTGTTTTATGATTGTTTTTATTTGCAACTTTTATGAACAATTGGCCGAAAAAAAGTTTACTATATAAGTACATATTGATTTGTGTTGGATTGATTTAAATTGATGATTAGAAATAATGCTTTTGACACTAAGCGTGGATTTTTATTATTTAATTTGTTATGTGCCAGGCCTCAGGCCTGAAATGTATTGGGGATCGGGGGAGCACGGGATTGTAAAGCCATCTGTTAATGATAGGATTTAAGGAATGAAGTGGTTACACACCTGGAAGTTTGTCATACTGAGGAATCTAAATACTAATAAAATGAATGATTTGTGACGGATGAAATGAAACTACGATAATATTGATAAAGGAAGTGGAGACTCCTCGCAGTACCTGAAGTAGTGCTTAAGGGTACGTGTGTAGTTTTCTATATGTGCATATGGTGTTTTACTTTGCATCACCCATGAGCGGAGGGTGATACTCATGAGCACACTAACTAGTGGAATTGTGATTAACTATTTACAAATTGGAGTACGTTGATGAGTGTGCAAATTTTCTTTTAATTGTGAGTGCTTTATCCACCCAACACCTGCAACACCTCCTCAAGTAACATGTCGTTGCAAATTTAACCACTTAACAGGCAGATACCTTGGGGTGCAGTCATGAGCAAGCACAACAGGTATCTGCTTTGATACAAGACACAAAGGAACTCACTCGCACTAAGGGATCAAAAGAAAACAATATTAAGCAATTTAAATATGTGATACGCACAGAAATAAATCTATGTCTTCACTCTACAACCTTGATTAAATATCACAAGGTCAGACGTATTCTTAGGGGATTACACATATCGCTAAAACCTACTCTGTGCAGGAATAATCAACGCTTTGTAGAAAAATGGTATGCAATATAGAGTAAATGCTCTCTGAACTTTATACTGCTTATCATAGAGGAGTTATCCAAACTTTTAGAAGAAGTTAATAAAGATAATGTGGAACTAAAATTGCAGATGGACAAGTAATGGAAAAGGATGAATAGCGCAGTATACTTAATGACATTAACACACAATTGGATAAATATGCCCATGAAATCAATGAAAGGAAAATCTGCAAATTTAAGAAAGACGCTATTGATTATAAACTGGGTGAAGTCTATAATTGGGCAAAGGCGTACGCACGCAAAAGACAAATGAGAATACAACACAGAGAACAAACAGTGATTTATTTACATCGGATGAGGAACCTGTTCAAAGTACAGGCCAAAGGGCGATTGTCCAGATAAATAGAGATCATCAACAAATTCAGACAAATTTGAGTCAGACTAAGGCAGCTGCACAACCTGTACCTGAGACATCTGGACCTTTTTTTAATTGACAAGCCTGCTGTTAACAACCAACCAGATGCAGCAGGCACAACCAGAGAGAGGGGTGGTGACCAGAAGCCAAACGAAAGCTTGATTATCAACATTTCCAAACGAATACTCACACCATTTGAACTCAAAGTATTGCTAAAGGGATCTTCTTTTGTGCCTACCTACTAAACCAACAAATTGGAATTGGAAATAACAATGTTTACATTTATGAGAACACTCCAGTTGAGACACTTTTTTCTAATGTTGTGGAACACAAAGAAGGCACTGACTCTATGAGCAAATTCAGACCCAAAAGCAACTACATGCCACGGATCAGTCATAAATCGATTGACTCCTTTGAGATCATTGTGAATCATCAACTTAGAGATCTAAAACTGGATTCCTGGAAAATCCATAAAAATATGATGAATAAAGTTTGAATATTCTGAAACAACTAGCATCTGATGACAATATTTTCCAAAAAGAGGATAAAGGGGGCACACTGGGTCTGATGGACTTATGACTTTTACCGTCGAAATGTACGAGAACATGTGGAAGACTTGGAAACCTATAAAATGTTGGATGCTGACCCCACTAATGAATTTCTTAAGGTATTAAAAATCATATTCACTCGAGCCACTGGCAATGACATTATCACTGAGACTGAAAAGAGATACCTGCTTCCAGATAATTCTACTGTTCGTACCATATACATGTTACCTAAGATACATAAACATCCATTGAGACCACCATTCAGGCCGATTGTATCTACACAGGGGTCTATTCATGAGAATACTGGCAAATGTATAGATAATTTTCTACAAACGACTTTTTGAACCATTTGGAGAAATTAACAGTAGAAAATCTTCAGGATCAGCTGTTGTGTACAATTGATGTGAAGTCCGTATATATGTCTATTCCCCACATTCTGGGTTTACAGGCCATTGAATGGGCTTTATACATATGGATTATGATGGCGACCTAAAGGTGTTTTTGTTGGAGTAGACGCAATTCGCCTTATACCACAGCTATTTTAAATGGGGCTAGGATTTTTATCAACAACTGACAGGGACTAGCATGGTAAATGTGTGCTGCTCTGAGCTATATGAACACCTTCATGATCAAGTTTCAGCAAATCACATTTTATATCAGATACTTTGGATCAATAATTTCTCTTTATTTTTAAGATACATTGATGACGTATTTTTGATATGGCGAGGATCCAAGGATAGACTTGAGGAAGCCAAACGATCCTTGAACCAGGTGGATACAAGATTGCAGTTCAAATATGAGATGGATTCACAGAAAATATTATTTCTAGATGTATTAGTTGTAATGAATAATGGAAAAATTCTCACTGAGGTATATGTCAAGGAGACTGATCAGAATAATTTGATACATTATCAAAGCTTTCACAAACCCTCCTTACTAAATTATCTACCATATTCTCAGTTATTGAGCTTGAAAAGAAAATGTTCAGAAAATTATGCCTTTAATCGACACAAAGAACAAATGATTGAGAAATCTGTTAAAAGGGGTTATCCGTATCATACACTAAGAGAAGCAGAATATAGAACATTGTCTAAAGACCCCAAAGCTTTACTAGAAAGTAAAAATCACGTACCAATACATCCAAAAGATGCCTGTTTGTTTCGAAATATTCAACCAGCAGCTACAAAGTTAAACGGATCATACTGAAAAATTGGCTGCTTTTGAGCAATGAACCAGAGTTTAACCAGATTTTCACCAACCCACCATTATTTGCCTATGAACGTTCATGAAGCATTCATGAAATTTCGAAAACAAAGTCGACAACACAGTTAAACATACATTATGGCACCAAACTGTGTGCTAATTGTAACAGCATCATAAAAGGCATCAATATCTTGCAACCATTAACTGGTAGACAGATCAAGTTATATATTTCAGCCACTTCTGATTCCAAGAATGTTATGTACTCTTTGAAATGCCCGTGTGGACTAGCCCACGTAGGTAAAACAGAAAGGAAAACCAAAACCAGGCTCAGAGAACACAAGAGTAATATCAGAGCTAAGAGCCCTTCATCTACTGTAGCAGTACATTTTAATAAAGCTCTACACAATATCAGTCAAATGACATATAAAGTGCTAGAAGTTGTGTCATTGAAATCTGGGACTGACAACAGAACATTACTACTACGGAGAGAGCTGTATTGGATCCGGAAACTGCAAACTGAAGTACCGAAAAGTCTTAATGACTGCATTGAATACAGTTGTTTTCCATGATTTGTCAATATGATTCCATGGTCAATCCTGGAATTATTTGTTTTCAGTTTAGCGCTGCACAATTGTTTTATGGGTACACATGTTCCCTTTTAGACCAGACGCATTCGTATCAGGTTGTCTAGAACTCATTTACCTAGGGTAATCAACACAGTCAATAGGTGGTTTTTGCCATATTTTTTAGTGAGTATAGAGAACACTCTAATGCTGAGAAACGTATTACTCCCTCAGACACTCCATTCCAATATGACCAACACTTTTTGATACATTAGACACATGAGGCAAGTCCTGTTTCTATCTCCAAACAGGGAGCTGATAAGTAGCGAGGTCTCCTAGGAGGGAGTTTGTTGTGGACATGGGAGTTTGAGGAGATAACTTGAAGCCTACTTGTTGGGATAAGTGAAATTAGGGGAACCTCTGTGGTTAGTTTGACGGTCCCAGGAAAGGGAGGATTCATTGCTCGCCTGCGTGCATGTGCAGATTTACAACTGGGGTTGATATTGTTTTAGCCATTAGTCGAGACACTGTTCTCACATCACCATGTTTTTCAATATGGGTTTACATCTCTTAGTCTTGTACTTGTGAAGCTTCATCATTGATTATTATGCAATTACCATTATGATAATGAGCTTATATTCATACGATTGTTTTGGATATTAAGCGACCTTCATGGACACATACCTTACGTTGCAGTATAGCAGTTGATTTAAGTACATATTGATTTGTGTGAGATTGATTTAAATTGATGATTGGAAATAAAGCTGATATGAGAGAAACGAGCATCTGTTTTTACACTTAGGGCTAGATTACGAGTTTGGTGGTCCATAGGACCGCCAAACCCTTGGTAGTGCGGCAGTCACCGCCGCACTGGAAGTCCGACTGCCGAATTACAACTTCGGTGGTCGGAGCGCCATGGGACAGCCGCAAACGCCAGGAATCCGTGATCCCTGGTGGTGGCGCAGCAGTTTGGGGAGGCAATATGCTTGGCAGTGCCGCTGCAGCACCGCCAAGCATATTATGACTTTCCCCACCACCAGCATTTTAATGCCACTGAGCCCGGAAGGAAAATGCTGGTGGTGAGGAAAGAAAGGGGGCCCTACAGGACCCCATGTGTCCCCTGTGCATGGGGGTGCATGTGCCCCCCCTGTCTGCATGCACCCCAGTTCCTGCAGGGCATGGACTGCAGAGTTCATGCTGTGCAGCAACTGCCTTTGGCGCTCCCATTATGGTGCCTTTTTCATAGTCACCGCCAAGGGACCGCCAAAGAACCGCCCACCAAACACAAGAAAACTCATAATCTAGCAGGCTGTCTTTACACTGCGTTGGCGGTGTGGGAGCTGGGCACTGATGTGGCAGCCCCACTCCCACGTCGCCAAAGTCATAATCGGGCCCTGAGCGTGTATTTAGATTTTTATATTTGTTACCTACTAATATAAACTTACGATTGGAAATTATTGCTAAAATGTACTACATGCAAGATATTTAAATGTGTTATTGTTTTCCTCTGATTTTACTACACTTTCCCCCTAACAAGTGGCCCCTCGGGCCTGAAATGCACTGGGGATTGGGGGAGCATGGGATTGTAAAGCCATCTGTTAATTATGGAATTTAAGGAATGAAATCGTTCCACATCACGAAGTTTGTCATACTGTGGAAATTAAATACTAATACAGTGAATTAAATATGAAAATTGAAACTTTTTGGTTAATAAAATAGATTAAATTAAACTACTGTAATATTGATTAAGGAAGTGGAGACTCCTCGCAGTACCTGAAGTAGCACTTAAGGGTACGCGTGTAGTTTTCTATACAGTCATACGGTGTTTGACTTTGCATCACCCATGAGTGGAGGGTGAAACCCTTGAGCACACTACCTGGTCGAATTTTGATTAACTATTTACAAATTGGAGTACATTGATGAGTGTGAAGGTTTTCTTCTGATTGTAAGTCCATAGGTTCTCATGGAGCTTAAAAAAACACAACAGCATCGATATACAGAGAGGCTGGGAGAATACTATATGAATCTGAATTCCAAGGTTCTCTTTACTGTTGGGAGGGCAATTGGTTTTCTGAGGCTTTAATTCAGCAAAAAAGAATCAAGCACTTCTATAGAAATCTGTGGTAGGCATCTGAAGGGGGATTAGGGCACTTAAGCACAGAGGGTTTTAAAAGTGTCTGTGTTGCACCGCTGAGGACTTTTTGGAGAGGTTGGAAGATTGAAAAGGGGAGGCCTTAAAGAAGATGAATTCAGCAGCTTAGTTGGCTGAGAACCAGCTGATGTATTATGTTTTTGGCAGCATGGAATGAGAGGCAGGAGAGACTTCTCCAATGTCAGGTAGTTGGTTTTAGACATATGTGACTGTGGGTGTGATGCAGGAAGAGGGCCTGATTTTGTCATAAAAAGGACATTTTTGCTGGTTTTCCTCTAGGTTACTACCACAGCTGTTTGATGGTCTGGCCACAGCATGGTCCTGAATATGATCTCATAGTCCTTTTGGCATGTGCAGCTCCAGTCACCAAGATAAAGTCCTTATTGTCACCCAACACCAAAGTTTTAGACTTGGCCCAGCCTGAGGAAGATTAATGACAGAGTTATGGACCTCTTTGCCAGTAGGCCTTTGGAGTCACCTTTCAAAGGCGCAGCAAATACATCGTACGACCTCCATAAATCCAGTACTCTTGGGGGGTGGAGGGCGTGGGAAGGCAGAGTTGTTAGCCTTGGGGGCTGACTCACCTTTGTCTGGATCAGCTTCACTTGGCTGGATCAACCCCCAGGACCAACAAACAAAACAAAATGTACCAACTAAGCTACATTTCTTCAGTGAAATAGTTAAACCACGGCAGCAGAAATTTATCAACAGTTTATCAACTTTCAAGGCTCGAAATGGAAACTCTCTCATGAGATGTTTCCAATCAAGCTCTGCAGAAGAAACATGATGAAGATGGTGGAAGATAAGCTACTAGTACAGCACATTGTATACCAGTACATATCCCCCTTATGATCTAGCTCAAAGTGGCTGATTCCCAGCGACAGTTCACTTGCTCTGAACAGCCTGTTGGAAGTATCTCCATTTAGCGTTAGGAGAACCACAGGAAGGTGGCAGACATGTAAGGTGGCAATAGAGACAAACCAAATGCATGAGCTGAAGAGCCAAAGGAGCCCCTTACACAAACAATGATCCTAGAGAGGGCCCAGCTGGGGGACTTGGCTCTGTTTTTGCAGGGACGTTTATACAAAGTTCCAGTTCTGTTGTTTTAGGATGAGCCAATGTGGGTTCACAGTTTTCTCCCACTGTCCTGAGTTTCCCTTCACCGCCCTGCAAGGAGTGGGTTTGCTTCAGAATTATTCCTATATATTTGATCTGGTTCTCAGTAAAACCAGAGTGTGCCCTGTCAGTAATTGCCACAATGGTGACTATGGTGAGGAGTTAAATAGAGGCTGGGACAGAGAAGTTATAAATGGGAAAGGATTGATCAAGTGCAATAATCAATACAACACTTTCCCTGAGTTCTGAAATGTCAGTTCTGAGACTGTTTGCCTTTAGGAGACGCATCTTCTTAGGGATGACATTGGAGGATGAGGACTATGAACTATGCTCAACAATGGTTCTCTTTAACCTAAAGGCATACATTTTGCTGTTAGGGGTTGTAAAGCTAGCAGTGGTCTTTGTATATGCTCGTAGGATAAGGTGAAATATGTATATGTGCGCTCTATTTTGCAGACAGTCACTAAAAATGTACCTAATACTAAAGAATCTTAACGTGGACCTTGACAGATTATTGTGTGATCTCAAAATTATAGGATAAATAGTAGCCATGTCATCTGGACGATGCAGCTTTGAATTATTCGTTGTCCTTGGAACCCTGCAAACTACGTACTATGGCCCAAAACATTGGGAAAGAGAAGATATGCCAACCCTGGCAGATCATGTCTTATTCTCATAAGACTGAATACACAATCCTTGCCAATCAGCTGCAGAGACCTTATCAAAGCCAGAGCTATACTGGAAAGGTACTACACCAAGGCACCTCAGTCACAACTCTACATCATGGAGACAATGTATTGGCTCTGCTATCAGTTGTTGACCCAATGGTATGAACCCTATGATAAACTAGAGGCAATATTCATAGTGTATAAAAAGGTGGTCCAGCCACACCAGAAACCCCCAAACCCGCAAGCACGTCTATTTCATCAACAAGTGTTATCATATCAAATGTGAAGAGCCACCCTCTGACACCTCAGTGGGTCTTATAATATCTGATATGTTCCATGCCGACAGGATGTTTCTATTTCGCCCACTGGTTACAAACACATATCGAGCTGAATGATGACATTTCAACTTATGCACCTAATGAAACATTGAATGACAAGAGGCACAACCAAGGACCACAGACGAATCTACCTATCCTATGCTGAGGGTTCATAGGCTCATTGACCAGTTGCGTAGGGTGCAGTACATAGTGATTATAAACCTCACAAAAGGTTAATAGTACTGTCAAGTAGTCTTACGACCCTGATAGGTCAAAAACAGCATTTTCGCTGCAAAGGGGCTGCTCTAGTGTAAGGTCCTGCCATTTGGGGTTTTTGTGACCTTTTCAGCCTTCTAGAAGGTAATCCATCAGATGCAGAGGCTCCATCAACAATACTCACCAGCTTATTCTGATGAAACTGTATCATGGAAAGAACATTTAATATATTTTTAATCCGTCCAGGGCATGTAATGAGGGGTAGAGCTTAGAGATACTCTGCGAAATGTACCTTTGCAGCTAAGCAAGTCAATTATCTTAGGTAAATCTTAGGAGAGGTAATCATCATACAAAACTGAGAAAATACACCCCTTGCAAAAGACACCAGAAACCAGAACAAAGGAAGGAAGATGTCTGTGCCTTTTTGTGATTCCTGGAGTACTAGAGTATTCCCCCTTTCCTGTGTCAGATCCCCATACTGACCTTTTGAAGAAGGCAATCCCAAACCAGTTTCTAAGGAATCCCAATCAGACAAAGCGCCTTCTGCCTCCTTAAGCAGTCTTTAAAGAGTCGTTGGCCTCTAGCTGAGTGTTGGCATGTCTTGACATCTAGAAACTCTTTACACTCTAAACCAATGCTTCTGGGATATGTTTGGATACAATATTGTCCCAGGAAATTGTTGATGGCCTTACAAATAGCCTGGCCTACTGTATGAAACCACCTGGCAGGATGAAGGCTGTGAATTGCAATGCCAATTCCATCAGAAATGGCAAAACTCCCCTAGACCCTGGTTAGGGGGACCCTTAAGACACATACCAAATAAAACCTGTATGAATCTTTGCCTCATCCTTAGTCAGTGTGGGCCATAGCAGCTTACTCTGGGTAGAAGGGGTACAAAGAAACAACAAAAAGCAAACAGAAAAATAATATAGAGGAATGCAAATGTAAGAAATATATATTTGGAATTTGTCTTTTGTTTTCTCTGAAGAGAACTCCTGACTAGACTTTTGAGGAGGTTTAGATATAGGACATAAATTGGGTCAATTGAACTCAACCTCTAAATTCAAGTGCAAAAACACCCCAGAGTGAATGGCAAACGCGCCACGTGATCTTTGTTTCTTTGTACACAACAGATAGGAACTAAAAATGTGTACTAACGCATGTAAATAATATAACAATGCGTCCAGTGTATTATTACTGGTATTGCCATAGTTTGCAAGGATAAGCAGCACCTGGTTGGACTTAGGGGTACGTGGGTACGTAAGCACAGGAGTGAGCGAAATGTTGCACTGAACTCCGGATAGGCATCAGTGATAAAACAGACGCAAGCTGCATTTATTCCTATGTTAGTACTTGTGTGATTGGCCCTGAAAATATCTTAGCCCACTTCCATCCTCAGGCTGTCAGATGAATTCCTTGCACTTACCCCAATACAAACGCAGATTATTGTTTCTGTCTCTGTTCTTTTCTTTGCAGTTGAAAGTGCCCTTGGAGTGTCCATGGGGAGCTTTCCCATGGTGTATGAAAGAATGTCTCTGGAATACCTCGTTTCAACCATTCCTAAACCTGTTTCCCTCTGGTTGAAGTCTGTTTCAACTTTCTTTCTGTAACCACGTGTCCTAATAGGAGCAGCACAGAAAGAGGGTGGAGAAACTCTTTCTACAGGTATATCTCGTTGGTCCTCTCACAACCATATATTAACCAGTGCCTAATTTGTAAAAAAAACAAGTGCCAAGGCTTGCACCACTTATTACCCCAGAAAGCGCTACCAATGACAGTACCAACTCAACTACTAACCATCACACTCTTACAATTGTTACAATGCAGACTATTTCAGGCCCCCAAACTATAAGAATTGTTAGAGCGGCAGGTATCACTCATTTTTAATATATATTGAATTAATAAACAATTATTGTGTGCTAGTCTCTGAATTACGCAAACAGCATCACCATGTGGCAGACTGTCATAAGTGCCGGTGTTGTGAATTAAGTGGCGGTGCCGAGCACCGGAAACCACCGGCTCAAAATAAGCACTGATATAAAAAAACATTTTCAATGTAATAGGTCTCTCATTGCGAACATTTTAGCGATTGGCAATGTAAATGACAATACCTTTTATTAATGTGTTTTTAAAAGCAACACATATATAAAAGACATTGTCATTTCTAATGCCAAAAGCTCTAACTCTTTCAAATGCGAGATCACTTTAATGGTGGCAGCGCCCCTTTCTTTAGATGCTGCTCACCGCATTCAGGTTACAATGTGCAGCATGTAAAGAAAGGGGCACAGCCAACATTAAAGTGAAATAATAATATAGCAACAATGGGGCGACCCTGTGTCCCTCAGAACCTGGGTATGTATATAATGGGCTACAATGGTTCTGTCGGGGAGAACCCAATTGCTTTGAGGAAAGTAAAATTAAAAAGAAACAGAAAGAGTAGCTTAATACCTATTAAATAAGTATGTCACATGTAGCATTTACATTGGTTAAATCATGAAACACATATCAAATAACGTTGGAAAAGCATATCAAATGACATTGGAACATAGACTAAATCAAAACACCTACTTGTATATGCTTGCAAAAGAATCCTCCTTTAAGTCAATTAAAGTTTAAATCAATATATACAAGTAATTAGAAGGCTGTCAATACAAAGATCACTGACAAAAGTGGCATGTGGTACGGTGACATTAAGTGCTCAGTGATAGTGGTGCAGTGCATATATACAAGGTGAGATTATGTACAGTCTATTTACACAGGGAACTAGAATGCGGTCAGAACGAAGGTAAGCAATAACTCTGGTGAACAACAGGTTTACTTATTGATTTGACACTCAGAGATTTGATTGATCTGAACCATATATATTCGTCGACGTTTCGACCCTGACAAAGCGTTATTGGAATGTCATGGCGGGTCTTCTTCAGGACAAATGGGAGTGTTGACAGCCCAAAAAGTGGGAAGACTCGCTGAGGCGTCCCTAGCTGGGTGGAAGCCGTCAGAGGATCTGCACGTGTCAGATAGGCGCAGGGAGTGAAGATTGCTTCATAGAGTGAAAACCCTAACACGACGTAGTATTTAATTCCTGTGCGTGGAGGACACAGGGTGATTGAGGTCTATCGGGGGGGCCAGGCAACAGTCATGAATTGCGGCGCTCGATTTGACAGTGCTCAGCTGCAGTCTTGCATTAAAGTGAAAACGCGTATGGGGCGCTTTCACCCAAAGCGGGAAAAAAATTATTAAATAAGAAAGCTTCTGTTAATTAAATAAATAAATAAGTGCAGCCGCTAAAGTGAAAGTGGACTGTGCTGTAAATTAAATAAGCGCGGCCGCTACAGTTTAAGCGGACGCGCTGTAATTTAAAGAAATACATTACTAATAATATAAAAGCGTGCAGCGTGATGTGATATCTTGGGTGGAATAAGGGAAGATCATTAAAGAAAATAGTGCTCACCGACTACATAAAGCAGACCGTGTAACAACACAAGTAAAAAGTCTAGTCCTTATGGGAGGTTACCAATGCAGACAAGGCGGTACCAAGGAGGGACTACTAAGCCTATTCACAAATGAAAAGCAACGATTTTGCAAGGACAGTAACAGGAGCCAATTGAAAAGATGGGCGGAAAATGGTCGGAGCTTATAAGCCATACCTCAATGCAGCATGCCTCGCAGTGTAGCGCATGCCCTGGCCAGGCTTGACCTAAAACCCTGGACGGGATGAGCTACTTATGCAGATGTGCAGCACTTTGGAGAGCTCTGTTCCCACGCCCCTTCCCCAGCATTCAGCCCATCCAGTCTCCTGAAGGGATGTGGAGAGATACTTCTGTACTGTACCTAATCACATCAGGTTGAGAAGAGGTACTTGAGAAGGTTGATGCACCTCCTGCTTCTACGTGAGTAGGGATGTTTTTTACACATGCAAACAGTTGGCTAGTGTCTCCACACACATTACAATAATCTTGGAAGTCTGCAACAATGTGCATAAAGTCTGAAAACAGCAAAACTTCGTAAGTTCAAAATAGTGATGGTGAACCGCAGAAGCCATCTGGTTGCTTTTTATGCAGAGGGGCGGCGGGCAGAGGAGAATATGGCAAGATGGCTGCCACAGTGGGATGCGCACAGCATCTATATGCATAGGCGGAATGAGGGTTTCTGTAAAGATCCCAGTTTACATACCCAAATTCTTTTTTTTTTTAAACTGTTTATTACCCTAACAAGATGATGGCATTAGACCAGGGACACTGTCATGAGAGACCTCCTGCGGCGCCTACGGAATATAACGGAACCGGAACCCAGAATGCTTGGCGATCAAAGAAAGCCTTCACATGAACAACACCTCATCTTACCCCCGGTTTGAACTAAGCAGCTTTTCCAGGCCCCGCGACGTTTAGACATCTCTGCACTATGGAAGTATCCAAATTACGGTTTATGTTTGTTATACAGAAGATTTCGTTTACTGGGGAGCGCATCCTAGGCGGGACAGTATCAGAATAGGAACTAAACACTTCGGTGTTTGTTTCGGTCTTCCAGCCCTTCCTCAAAGGAAGAAAGTAACATCCGTCAACAGCAGAGAGCTGCTGCATAAATACAACTCTGCCCGTTCCTTTCCTGTTCAGATCAGGACTTTTCTGCAACACCTTTGTGACGCTTACAAACTCTATTTCCAACTTCTTTTTTTTCATTACATATCAAGACGAAACTATTTATAACGTTAAGCCAGTCTGTCCCAGTGCCTTTCCTGGTAAAACACCTTTATCTACCCAATTCTCTCTTTATTTATGTTTTTGTAATAATATTACTTATTTATGTTTAATCTAATAATGCTGCAATAATAGAATTGCACTGCAGCAATGCCTCACGCGGTAATTTACTTGTATGAAAGGGAGATGTTACAGGGAGGCTTCCAACTCGAAGAGCTTCCCATAGTTAATTACCTGGATCCTACGCGTTAGGATGAACAGCACTGTAGGCCGCTTTCGCTATACCTCCAGGGAAATTTAAAAGGGGGGCGTGGTGCAGCATTTTATTACCCTACAGAGGCATCCGGTCCCAAGTAATCCCATTTTAATACTGGTGCTGCACCACGTGTTTTTGTTTGTTTTGTTTTTTACAGATGTATTTGTTTACATGAGCGCCAGTTACATTACACAAGGACACATTCATTTTTTGGTAGGCACGGGGAGACTTGCCCAGAATCACGGGATGCTGAGCCAATGCGGAGGCTCGAACCTGGTTCCCCAGCTCCAAAAGCAGCTCTAGCAGTGATGCCACATCCTCTCCCCGTGTGCCACTATTGGAGATGGCTACCCCTACACAATGCTCCATATAGCGCCCAGCTCCAACACCACGTGCAATGCAACTTGCAATGTCCCCTCAATAGGGCGGGACCTCTCTATCACCCGGCAGGCATGATCATTAAGATGGTGCTGCACTGAGGTGACCGGCAAGAGAACGCAGAGAAGGCAAGAATAGTCTGTGATTGTTGGTGCCTGCATCCTCAGAGGATGGCGCGCAGCAATGCTCAACAGCCTGTGCCTTCTGTAAAGGGGGGCGGATGGGGGAGCAGCATGGTTGAACAATCAGTGGAACCGCAGCCCCTTTGGACTGTTGCCTTCGCGCGTCACACCATCTGACAAAGACCATAAGGGGCGACATTAGCTCCTTTGTACAGCCGCAGTACACATGCCTCAGCGTGGGGCATTCTGTGCACTTTAGGGAGAGAGAGGGGGGGTAATGGTCAACCGGCACAATGGGCTTAACTGTAGAGCCCGTTCCGCACAATAGCAAGCCACGAGAGCCCCCCTCTCCACTGTCCGAGATCACACGCACTCACGGACACAGCGAAAGTGCACACGGAGATGCCAACCAAGCCTATTGATGCGGCCCATCCTGCTGGGCAGCAGAGAGAAGAGCAAAGCCCCCACTCCACAGATAGTGACTGCAATGTGGCGCGAGTCACAAAAACAACACTCTCCTACCATCGCCCGACATCTCTACTGGTGGCGAAGAGCACAGCAGTGCTCAAGGATAAGGCAGGTGGAGGGGGAAAGGCGGCAGAGGAAGTCGCACCTCCAGACCTCCCCTGATGGGTAGTTGGTGGCGGTGGAGGGGGGCATAGTACCAGCATTGGCAACCTACCCCACCCCTCCAACGTAACATGCATGCTCATAAATAATCACACAACACATTTCTTGTTTGGGTAAAAATTGCTGCAGGTTTATTACATACACCGTTATGTAATATGGTGGGTTATCTTACGGGCGATCCAAGGGCAGGCAACCCTCTAGGCCGCCTGCCCGCCTGATGAGCCAAGCAGCACTGGGGCGAACCCCATCTGTGCTGCCACTTCTGGTGATCCTCTTCCCGGATCACGTGACACATGGTTCCTTATTACTCACGCCCCTTTCAGGGCGGAGCGTAGCATAGCAAACCCCCCGGTTGTTCAGGCCCACAACCGCCCGAAGGACTAACGGGGCGCCGACACGGTTTTCTAGGAACCTCCCATGAGGCTCCTAGGATTTGGCTCTGGCACCCACCATGGTGCCGCGCAGAGGTACCCTTCTGTACCCCTCTGCTTCCAGATCGCCCTGTAACTCCGCCTGCAACGAAAAAGACAACATTACAACATTCTCTGCCTCCTGCCTGCCACGAACCATGCCGGGTAAGCGGTAGGGTGGGAGACGGCGTGTCCGGGCGCGCGAAAGAGGACGACAAGATGGTGGGGGGAGGCCTATATACCCCTCCCCCTGTCCTCGCGCCCCGGACGTGATTCTAGCCTATCGCGCTGCGACCAGGCTTGGGGGACTCCTCCCTGAGTCCCTGCCCCTACGGGGGTGTGGGGTGCCCAGCTGGCACTAGAGGGCTGCCCTCTTTAGTGGCCCCCTGCGGGGGCCTCGGACAGCCGCATAGTACCAGCATTGGCAACCTACCCCACCCCTCCAACGTAACATGCATGCTCATAAATAATCACACAACACATTTCTTGTTTGGGTAAAAATTGCTGCAGGTTTATTACATACACCGTTATGTAATATGGTGGGTTATCTTACGGGCGATCCAAGGGCAGGCAACCCTCTAGGCCGCCTGCCCGCCTGATGAGCCAAGCAGCACTGGGGCGAACCCCATCTGTGCTGCCACTTCTGGTGATCCTCTTCCCGGATCACGTGACACATGGTTCCTTATTACTCACGCCCCTTTCAGGGCGGAGCGTAGCATAGCAAACCCCCGGTTGTTCAGGCCCACAACCGCCCGAAGGACTAACGGGGCGCCGACACGGTTTTCTAGGAACCTCCCATGAGGCTCCTAGGATTTGGCTCTGGCACCCACCATGGTGCCGCGCAGAGGTACCCTTCTGTACCCCTCTGCTTCCAGATCGCCCTGTAACTCCGCCACAGCTCTGGAGGTGGCCACCGTCGCCGCCAGAGCCCCCACCAAAACAGCTCCTTTCTCACCTGCAACCTCTCATTTCCAGGCCTCCTGCAAAGCTAGGGAAGAGATCCCTCCCACTGGTGATAGATGAACCCCATCTATATCCCAATAGCCCTACTGCTAGCCTGGATCAGCTAGTGTCTAATGCAACACAAAGGCCCTTCTGCCCTGTGAAATTGTGTCAAGAACTATCCACCCTCCTGTGGGAAAGTTCCACTACTTCACATAACTCAGCCCTGTGTCAACTCTCGGCGGGGCAGATCCGATTCCCTGGTTCACATTGCCCCATGAATTTGCTGAGCTCACCTAGCTGCCGTCCATCTAGGACGGTGTGTCTAGCACACCTGTGTCCCCACTTAAGGGACAGCTGCCCGCTTGTTGGGAGACCGCTCCTACACCCACCTGCCTACTTTAGGCTATTCAGGCGAGAAGGATTATACTTTAACCTTTGCACCGTCCATTTGCTTTCTACTCATGACGCACAGGGCTGTCCATAACTAGATGTGTGTGACGATGAGCCCTTGTCATGCATCCCTTATTTCTTATGGGAATTTCGCAAGCTCAGCTCCCTTCGTGGTGAACCCCCCTAGGGATACCAGCTAGAGAATCCGTCTGATTAATGCAGTGCGCACTGGCTGCCATATGGTGCCTAACTTTAAGGATTGGCTAAGTCCTACTTTGCCCTTTATCCCAGCATATTCCCGAATAGGGGGGGGGTTCACACTGCTCGCCTTGCCTTTTGTGCTTGGCACCTTGTCCCCCCCTTTCTTGGGGACGCCGCACAATGTGTTAGCTGACGGCACCACCGCCCAGTGAGACTGATATAGCTAACCGGGCAGGGCATTTGACCTGAACTGCAGGAAAAGTCGACAGGCTAGAACCCTCCCTGCGAGGGCCCCCGAATAGGGGGGCAGGGGCGTTCGCACTGCCCACCCGAGGGCAACCCCAGCGGTGGAAAATTACCAGCTCAGTTAAATTTAGCTTTTTGTTGATCACTGGACATGCCAAATGTTCTTTTACATAGTAGCCTTTTGTGCTTGACACCTTGTGTCCCCATTACTTGGGACAGCAGCCCACTGTTGGCTGACAGCGTCACCACCCAGCGTGGCATCTATTACTGACCGGGCGGGCGTTTGCGCCTAACTGCAGGATCACAGTCAACTGCCCTTGGTTCTGGGGTGCACTTGTTTCGCCCCGTTGCCCAGACGTATGCACAAACCCCTATGCTTGCTACCCTGGTGAACACCTTAATAGTATCGAAGCTGGTTTGAAACAATGTATGTCTTGCGCCCACTACTGGAGACACCTCACCCTTTCGTGCAATTACAACTTACGCAGCGCACCCCGCTTGCCTAACTGCCATCGGATCACAGATGCACAGTGCCTACTGTGCCTCTCCGACCTTGGATGCTTTAAACCTGCCACAGTGACGGAAACCAAGCTTCCCAGTTCCCTGTTTAGCTGCAGTACACCTTAAGTGGGTCCGCTAGGAGATGCCACAAACAGACACACCTATATGTATTGTGCCCACTATTGGAGACAACTCACCCCTTCGTGGAGTGACAACTACACGGTGCCTACCCAAGTCAGACACACCTATATGTATTGTGCCCACTATTGGAGACAACTCACCACTTCGTGGAGTGACAACTACACGGTGCCTACCCAAGTCACCCAACCGACAAGTTGGCCCTGACTACCTTGTGTTCTGGTGCCAGGTTAGGGAGGAGCCTTGCCTTCACTACCTGCCCCCCTGGGAAACACAAAGACAGTGCTCTGGCCGCAGCGCAGCGATGCCCTCGTGTAGCGTCGAACCCCTGGTCAAATAAGAGTGACAACTCCAACTTACTTAAGACTACACCATGACCATGGGTGGAGTTTAGCTCTTCCCCAAACTTCTGCTAGCGTAACCCACGGTCACGCCTCCTGTTCAGTTCACTTTAGTGATTCATGGCACTGACCCACAAGGGCCTGATACTGGGCTGTGTAAATGGGGCCCAGGGTGACCTTAACAGTCGGCTTGGTGTAGATGGGTGCTAACAATACCTGGCTGAAGTGCAATACCTTTAACAGTCAATCCTGACAAGATGTGCCAATGCAGGTAGAAGCAAGGGATATCCAGCCCACCTTACTTCATGTCCCAGTGATCTGAGTAACTTAGTGAAAGATGCACCTTTGGACTGGTAGCGGAAACTGTTACTTACGCCTGCAAATGCTCTGCTCAGCGCAGCCCGCCAGACTAACGAAACGTTGTCAATTTGGCTGTCAACTTTGCTGCCTGTGCCACCCTTCCGCCCCATGGAAATTGTTCTGGGCTCTCGCTACTACCCTGCTGAGTGATCCCACTGTATTCACAAGATTCATTAACAATTTCCGCTTCTGACTGTACTTGGTAACACGTTCACCCCATGGTATCTTGGCGCTGCATAACATGTTTGTTACTCAGCTCCATGGTACTTGTTTTATCGACCTCATAAGGATGAAATGCATGTTGGTTGCAACCTTGTTGGTGTACATACATAGAAGAGCAGACTAGACACCCGAGTATGAATTACTCTTGTGCAGCTTACTGCTTTTTAAATTAAGCCCCTGCTCGCAAACTGGGAGAGGGATAGTGCAGTGGGCACAGTTAACAATGCTTCCATCAGGGACAAACATCTTGCTAACCCGGTTTGAGGAGCAAGCACGATGATGCTGAACATGGGCGGGCCCATGAAATCCCACCCTTATCCGTCCCCCCGCCAAATTCTGGTAGTAGTGATCCTAGCACAATTGCAGCACTTTGGTGAATGTGCCAGGTTTACAATGATCTGTACTCGAAAATACCAGGACTGAGGAAGGTCTGACCTCGTTCGAGTGCCACCAAGATTAACGTGTTTGTACAAGTGTGAGCATTTTGTGTTGTACTAATGCGCACACATCATAGCAGATAAGAGGCTGCTCTGCTTCCGGTGGAGGGTGTTCGAGTTTCTTGGGAGGGAGGGCACAGGGTCTCCAGAGTGGACGCACCCTGGCCGGCCCACGAGCAGCCACAAAGTGGCACACAGGACAGCTGAAATGTGACATCCAAAACAAACAGTGCATACGAACCACCCCTGTCAACTCCCACTCCATGCAAAATCCTCCCTTGGGCTGGCCCCACCATGATCAAACAAGACATCTCGACTGAGCATGTGAGCGCCGAAGCTTCCCAGCTCGCCGACAGCAGAGAAGCGGCCAGCTCCCATCGTCCTCACCAGAGGGCACCGGTTCTAAATCCGGCCCCCCACATAATCTTGGGCAGAAAAGTTAACCGGTGAGGATATCAACTTCCTCATCTGCAAAGCAGGAGTGCTGGCCCGCATGACCTAGCCCCTTGGTGCTACAGTGGGCAGCCACCCCCTGGCGGCAGTGGTCTTACCAACTCTCCTCCGAATTACACAGCTATAGGGGCTCCAGGTCTAGGGTGTGAGAAAAGTCTTAGTGACGTAGCCCACCGACCGTTTGTACGTGTAAGTGGCTGGCCCCCAATATGGTGTGACCAAAACAAGGCTGAAACAAAGGAGCATGGGGCCTTACGCAACGGGGTCTTTGTGTACTGGAAACATTACTTAGCCCCGCCAAGAACCATGGACATCCCCTAAATGCGGGTCACCAGATCGTCAAAGAAATATTGATGGATTAGAGACCTATACCCCATCCAAACTGCCGAATTAAAATTGGCGAGAATAGTTCTATGAAAGAAAAGCATTGAGTGACCCGCTCAAAGCCAAAGGACATATCAAACCACTTATGTCTACTTAGCTGAGAGGATGGAGCGATGCCCCTATCGGTATTGGTGAATGGAGGCATAGTCATTTATGTACACCAAAGTGGGGGACCCAGCCCCCCAAGTGGCCTTCCCACTTAGGGCACCCTGGCAGTACAAAGTAGTTTAAGGGGCCTGTCCGTGACTATTGTCTGTCTTGGGACCAGGATGAACCATGATATTATCACGACCAAAGTCTGATGTCACTCCAACCATTACATTGCAGCCCATGTGCTGTAACACTGCGATACCCAAAACATATAGAACATAGCATAGAATCGCCATACACCCCTTCAGGATAGCAGTGGGATGCACTGTCCGCCGCCGGCCCAAATAAAACAGAACGAGGGAAACCACACACTGTGCTTAATAGCACCCGCCGCATGATGCAGAAAGCAGATACGATACCCAATAGTGTAAGCCTTGGGCGGCGCACAATGAAGGTAGTTGCTGGACAGGCAATTTAGTGGAAACTGTTCAGGTATAGAGAGGGGCCAAAGAATGACATGGGTGTGAGACCCACTTGCAGCGCATCTTCTAATCAAAGGAGCAGCGCCCTGCAAGGAGCATTTAATTACTGTATCCGGAGCAACTGGCATGTCCTGAAATACTGGCAAAGTCGCTCAAGGGTGCAGTTGGCGCCACACCGAAATTACCTAACAAAGCAGACCATGTGCCCCTAGAAGCACTGTGCTGGAGGTGCGTGACACAAACAGCGCCACCCCCGGCGCCAAACAGGGACAGGTTGAGGTTCGATCCGGGCATCCAGCCTCCAGAGGACCAGCACCACCGCGTGTGGCCCGCAGGTTAACCTAGCAGCTAAAAGGGGCTGCATAGGCGGGCATGGGATCACCACAAATGAGAAAGTCAAAGACAGCGAGGCATAAAGAATAGCCTAAGTAAACGTGCACGGAACCAAGTGGGGGCGTGTGTGCCAAGCCAAAGTGATGTGCTATGTCCTCCGCCAGACACAAGACTTCCTGGATATTTGTACCCAGCAGGAAGAGCGTTCGCAATTTTAGCCTAACCGATGGTAGAACGAACAACCTTCATCCTCATCCCCAGCCGAAATCTTGTGCTGGCAACTCCCCTTCTTCCAGTGTGGAGCTAATGCACACTGTATGCCACGCTTGACCACTGTAACTAAAACCTGTGGTGCACTGATTTTAGACAGCGCCAAGGTGTGCACTACAAGACCCAAGACCCAGAGGGGGGATATTATAGTCTACAAAATCTAAGCTTAAACCTGGTCCCTCATTCAAACTTAGTTTGGCCCACGGGCCCTCTGTCTTCTGCAAGATCCGGCATCGTGGTGCTTTATTTTTTATTACGTTCAAAAGGACAGGGACGTCCCTTCCGTATATACCCGAGGGTGACGTTGCCTTCCGACACCCGGAGTCGCAGGATGTTACACCGACGCTGAGACTCCACTAGCTCCTTAGTGCGATATTCGGCTGCGTTCGCTCGCCTATGGGCCACATTACCTCCTATTAACCATCTGCCCTGGAACCCAGGCTCCTGTTTATCGGTTGCAGGCTCGATCCCGGAGCCCCCACAAAAGAGAAATCGATCAGGGAGACCAAGTTGGTAGTGGGGATTGACCTGGCCAGACCCACGGGATGGTGTGCCCTTGAGGACCCCGGTTCGTAGTCCCATCTGGGCTGCCTGGCCGTAACCCCTGGACCGAATCGGCAGGACGCTCGGTACGCGGCATAAGCAAGGCTGCTTGTCCATAAGGCAGGCACCTGACCGGGTTGGTCGTAACAAGACCCCGATCCGTTGTTCGCTGGTCCTAGATTACTACACCCCCGCTTTCCAAACTGGTCGTGAGTGTGCAGCGAGACCCAACCCGTAGGGAACTCAACCAAGACATCACAGCTTTTAATATTGCTTTAGGGACTCATTATCTGGTTGTTATATAGCGCAACTTATAGCGTTTTACATGGGCACAAGCTACATAGTACAAGGACGTCATACTTTATAAACACAGGATGTTAGGCTCGAACCTACTTCCTCCCTCGAAGGTCGGCTGCTCTGTCACAGGCCAACGCCTCGCCCACCACTTGGTGCCCGCGGGCAGACCTCCGGGCATTAGTGCCGCCCCCCAAGGGTTGGGCCACCTCCCTGATAGGACCCGCCGCTTCTTCCGTCCCCAACGCAGCTGCGGGCTGCACCCAGACAAACGGTGCGCCGCCTGCCCGCCACCGTTTAAGGACAGGGGCGGGCACTCTGCCCCTTCCGTTCAAGGCCTGTAAGCCCTGGGCCGGCGCGCCACGGCACTGCTGGGGAGCACAGGCACACACGCGGCTCCCTTGGCACTAACCAGGAGGCCCCAGGGACTATGACAGCCGCCCGGTGAGCCCCCGCCAACGAGTCGGCAGCCCCCACCATGACACGCAGCGGTAAGCCCGCCCATTTAAGAACTCGCCCCCCATTTAAGAACTCGGCGGCCGCCGGTGTGCCCCCGCGATCGCTGAGGACAAGTAACCCGAGGTGGTCGCCCCTTTAACTCCTACAAGGCGCTGCATATTGGCGCCTCACCAGCAGCGGGCCACAGTCGGGGCCGCTGGCAGACAATATGTGCCGGGAGGTGGGGGGGGGAACTCATGAGTGCCCCCAGCCGGGATAGCAGCACCCCAGAAGAGAAAGGGATGGGGGGGGGCGAATCACCGCGACAACGCTGACGGGGGGCTACCTCAGGCGAGCGCACAGATAATCGCCACCCCCCCCTCCGGCGACCCGGGGGGGGGAGGGGGCAGCAGTTACACATAGCCCCCAGCGGGGCAGGAACTCTGAGCCGCCCTATCCGTTTTGGACTGGTCAGCTGGCTGTGAGCCCCATCAGTTATTTGTGGCGGAGACTGCGGGCCTGCTACTGCTGTGGTCGGGTGCCCTCGTGAGCCCCAGCGACCCAAAGTGTTTTACCTATTAGCGTCTAAACGTAATTAGCGGGGGCAGAAAACACGAACGTACAGCCACCTCAGACGGCCCTCCCTGCCGGGTTAGCAGCTGGTAAGGCTGGACACCCCTGTCTTCCGGCAGGCCCGCTCCCTACTCAATGGACACTGGGGCCTCCTACATGCGAGGCATGCTCTCGTCTACCGCTCTATCTCCCCACATCTAATGGCAGGAAACCAGCCAGCGTTCAGACCACCCCCTGCGTGGCAGCATTATTCACCAGCGTGGCAGCGTAGCACAGAACCCTTCCGCGCCTCGAACCCGGTATCACCCGCATGACAGCATTAAGTGACCCGTTGCGGGGCCCATTACATTCTGTTAAGCACGGGGGACGTTAGCTAATATGCCCAAATCAAAGACCCTGCCGCGCTTCGAACCCTCGCCCCTATGCCACCTTAATTACCATCGGAAAGCCCCCGGGCCTATTCACCCCAACGACGAGCCTGCCACACTTCCCATGGAGCACTACGTTGTTGTGCCTTGGGAGAGTGTGGGCCTGCACGGCTCCGATCTAATAGCGCAATGCTGAGGGGAAAACGAAAGTATGCCCCCCCCCAGCTGACCCAGGGCCTCGAGGAGCTCACCCGACAGCGGCCTAACTACCCCCGTGTGTAGGGCCCGAGCCTTAACCTAACCACGCCGACTTGGACGGTTGGGGGGGGTGGGCGGATGCGATTATAAACTGGGGGCAGACCACTGCCGGTCGCCCCCTTTCTACCACTCCCCCACTGGGCCCGCGCTGCACCTCGGCAGCAATCCCAACCAAATGGGCCTCCGCTGGGCCTAGTCCCGAAATCCACGGAGCCCGCAGCCTCTATGGGCCGAGGCGACCACGGCCAGTGGATTACAGGGGGGGGAGGGCGACTCACCTCAAAACCGCCAATGGCTAACGAAACGACCGACCCGATGAAACGACCCCCAACGAAGACGACCACCAACGAGGGAACGATCCTTCGACGGCGTGTCCGGGCGCGCGAAAGAGGACGACAAGATGGTGGGGGAGGCCTATATACCCCTCCCCCTGTCCTCGCGCCCCGGACGTGATTCTAGCCTATCGCGCTGCGACCAGGCTTGGGGGACTCCTCCCTGAGTCCCTGCCCCTACGGGGGTGTGGGGTGCCCAGCTGGCACTAGAGGGCTGCCCTCTTTAGTGGCCCCCTGCGGGGGCCTCGGACAGCCGCAAAGGCAGCAGTGGTAGTCAGCGCGGCCGCTAAAGTGAAACCGGACTGCACCATAAATGAAATAATTAAATAAGCGTGGCCGCTATAGTTAAAGCAGACTGCGCTGTAATTTAAATAAATACATTACTAAAAGCGTGCAGTCTGCTGCGATGTTGTGGATGGAATGGGGAACATCATTAAAGAAAATAGTGCTCACCGACTTATAAAGCAGACCGTGTAACGACACAAGTAAAAAGTCCAATCGTTATGGGAGGTTACAAATGCAGACAAGGCGGTACTAAGGAGGGACTATTAAGCCTATTTACAAATGAAAATCAACGATTTCGCAAGGACAGTAACAGGAGCCAATTGAAAAGATGAGCGGGGAAATGGGCGGAGCTTCTACGCGTAACCTTAATACAGCATGCCTCGCAGAGCAGCGCATGCGCTGCCCAGGCTCAACCTAAAAAATAATGTTCTTCATGACTCTGGACAGTTAGATTCTTATACAGTCTATTGGGTTAGGAATGGTATGATAATATGTCTTTATTATTCCGGCACAACTATGATATTTTACTATCTAAAGCTGTGGCCCACTGATCAAAAAGCAGCTTTCATCCACCACAGTAGACGACTCACAGAGGACCTGACAAATGTTAGCGTACACTGTGTATCAGGAAATGCTGCAGGTTTGCAAACAAAGTGTAGTTGTCACTGGGGCAAAAATTTCTTTACCGGGGGGCGTGGTCTCGCGGCAAACCAACATGGCCGCAACTTAGGGCTGCTCCGGAGCCCCTCCATCCTACCACATTAATCCGCTACAACAATCCGACGGAAAGGTGCAGAATCGGACACAGGGGCGCAAGCGAAGCCCGGCAAAGCTTTCCCGGGCACAATCGGAGGTGGTAGGCAGTAGCTGTGCCGATCGGCGAATCTGGGCCTGTGGCTGAGGAAACCGGGACCTCGAGTGCTGGAGACGGCCGGCGGAAGACGCGAGGACGTGGGCATGACCCCATCCTCGGGGGGTCGGGGAAATTCAGGCGAGCAACTTCGGCGCCCCCCCTCCCGCGACCGTGACGCTGCTGCCTGTGGCACTGGAGTGCAGCCCCCGAGAGGGTTGAAGCGTGCGGAGGCCAGAGACGTGAAAAAGGAGCCAGCGGCCCAGCACTGGGGAGACTGCGGACGACCGGGGCAGCGTGTGTCTTGTGGTGCCCTACAGCGTTGATGCCTGATCAGCCCCCACGGGCACCGGAGCGGGAGGAGCAGCGCTGGTGAGTGACGGCCCCCGACGTCTCCCTGCCTGTGGCGGGATCTGGAGCTGGCTGGAGGCCGTGATCGCTGGATGCAGTGCGCGCTTCCAGGACGCGACTGCGCCTACTGTAGTGGAGGCGGCGAGGGGCCCACGGGACTGGTGTGCTGCATCCATGCAGGACCCGTTGTGGGAGCAGCCGACCCCGCCCTACCTGTTCGGGCCTCACTAACCGAAACGAACCCCGGGACCGGAGGGGTCTCTGCTGCTGTGTGCCTTTGCTGTGGTTGGTGAGGACGGGAGGGAGTGAGCGTGGAGCGTCCTCTACTGTAACTGCGCTGTGGGGGACGGCTGCCTGGGGCCGCATGAGGTGATCCGCCCTGCTCCCCTGCCTTTCCTTGGTGCGCCGGTGGCCCTTGAGCTGGCATCGTCGTGGATGCTCACTGCTGCCTGAGGGGTGCTTGGGGGCTGGCGGTGTCCGGGGAACGGGAGGCGACTGGTCCGAGTGGCGCACAGGTGGCCCTTCACGACCGGCGACGCCCTGGGTGCCCACCTCCATGGCTCGACTCCGGGTCCCGGGTCCCAGCAGGCAGCCAGAAACGGCGGAGCAAAAGAGTGTCATCCACATCGGTGCGCGGCTGGCCCGGGGCTCTGTGGACATCTTCGGAGGGCCTGGCCGGGGACTATTCCATCTGGCGTCTCCTCGAGTCTCCGGCCTAAGGAGCGGTGTTGGCCTCGACATGTCCGGTAACAAGGGTTCCCGAGCGTCTCAACAAAGCAGGCTAGACCGCTTTACCTGCCCGAAAGCGGACATTCCTGACAAGAAAGGGGCCAGTGATAAATCGCAAAGTGGAGCCGAGCACGACCCCACAGAGCCCACAATGAAGGACATAATGGCAGCCATTATGGGTGTCCGCACATCTATTGACACCCTCTCCTCGGAGGTGACGCTGATCAGAGCGGATCTCACGAAATATAGAGAGAAGGTCAAGCAATTAGAGACAACCACCGCCAGTCTCGTAGAGGACACCTCGCAACTCCAAACGGACATCGGGGAGCTTCAATCATTTCGCAAGTACACGGAAGACAAGCTGGATGATTACGAGGGGCGCCTGCGACGCAACAACATCCGCGTCCTTGGAGTGCCAGAGAAATCGGAAGGTCCGTCTGCAGACCTATTCATGGAGGAACTGATCTCGACGAAGCTACAACCAAAGGGCCTTTCTAAACTGTTTGTAATTGAGCGAGCCCACAGAGTGCCTGGGGGTCGCCCAAAGCCTGGGGCCCCCCCTCGTCCAATACTGGCCAGACTGCTCAATTATAGAGACAGAGACACAATCCTTCAGGCGGCAAGGGTCGCTCCTCCGATCCACTTAGACAACTCGGAAATCACTTTCTTCCCCGATTTCACCCGAACGGTGCAGATGAGGCGACGCTCCTTCCTCGATGTAAAGCGCAGGATGAGAGAACAAGGTCTCAAGTACGCCATGCTCTTCCCGGCCCGCTTGCGAGTTGAACTTGACGGAAAAACACGTTTCTTTGACCTCCCAGAGGTGGCATCCGACTGGCTGGACAGTCTGAAATCCTCGCCGGAACAAGACTCCACCGCTCATTGAACCCCCCGGTGATCTCTCATGGGATGGCCTCTGTTTTCTTCAAAATGATTCGCTTCAGCTGCTGTTGTACCCTGAACCGCCAGTATGCGGCTCAGGCTAGTATAAACCTTGTACCGATGCCTTGGGACCTCTCACATGTGGTGAACTGAACATTGGTCATGTCCTGCATCGATTCTGTACTGGTAGGCGGGGGGGCCGACGGAACTCTGAGGCCTTCCCCAGTGTGTTATTTTTCTATTAGTAGAATAGTTGGGCGACAGGCACTCTGCATTTAAATAATATGGGCAGTTTTAAGCCCGGAGTGCAGGGGAGCAGGGTGGGGGGATGTTGGGAGGGACTGATGTTTATTTTGTATGTTGTTTTTTGTATTATCTCGACAGTACGATATCTATATACGACCCCACTATTGGGGAACCGGCCCGCTTTCAATGGGAATACAGTACAACAGGGCTATTAAAATCTTAAGTTGGAATGTTAACGGACTGGGGGACAAGATAAAAAGAGGTGTTGTGTTGCAGTATATTAGGAGACAATCGCCAGACATCGTCTTACTCCAAGAAACACACCTCGTTGGCAACACATGCAGGGCACTGCACAGATGGGGGTACTCGATGGTGGTGCATGCGGGTTTTACCTCTAGCTCCAGGGGAGTAGGCATTATGCAAAAAAAATCATTCCCTTTCTCACTCACCAATACGTACATAGATGACCGAGGCAGATATGTTGGAATCACAGGCACTTGGGAGGGCAAACCTACCACTTTCATGTCAATATACGCACCCCCCGGGATGCAGAGCACAACATTCACTGACTTAAGTGCTATACTCTTGACGTTGCCTGACGGACACCTGGTGCTTGGCGGCGACTTCAATTCAATTGTCTCGGGCGCTTTAGACAGGCACCCCCCCCGCGCAACCCCTCCGGCCGCTCATGCGTTCACCAGCTTCTTGGAGGCGATGGGACTGGTGGATGGCTGGAGGACACACAACCCCGATAAGATGCAGCACACTTTCTACTCAGGGGCGCATAACAGCCTATCCCGACTGGACTATATACTTGTCCCGGCCTCGCACATTACCAATATCCATGAGATCCGTCACCTGGCACGAGGTATCTCCGACCACACTCCTCTCTGGGTCCATATAGTTTTAGATTACACACAGACAGGACGGGTTGCCCCAATAAACCCTTGGTACCTCAAGAACCCCAAAATACGGAAAGGCCTAATTAAAACTCTTGATGACTATTTCCTGGAGAACGAACACACAGTTGAGTCACCTCAAACACTATGGGAAGCTTTCAAAACGGTGGTCAGAGGACAGGCCCTCTCCTTGGTGGCAGGCTCCAAAAAAGACAGGGTGAAAGAAATCTCTGACATAGAGCAGGAATTATACCGCCTAGAACAGGATGTCACCGCGGATGCTAAGCCTGAAACCCTCCACTTCCTACGCTTGCGGCAGGAAGAATACCGGGCGTTGGTCACCGACCGTGCCAAACTACTGGGACAGGAACGGCTGGGACGGATATATGACTGTGGCGACAAGGCCGGCAAATTGCTCGCATGGTTAGACAAGAGAGAGCAGGCCAGCAGGCTCGTGCCCGAGATTAAGGACTCTGATGGGTCCTCGGTGACAGATCCCCAAGACATAGCTAACCATTTCGCAGCTCACTTCCAAACCGTATATAGCTCGGTGGCACCATACCCTGAAGCAGACTTTACTGAACTAGTCAAAGACATATCGCTCCCGACACTATCGGACTCGGACCTTACATTCATGGACAGTGAACTGACGGCTGATGAAATAGCTACGGCAATAAGAGCGCTGCACTCCGGGAAAGCTCTGGGCCCAAATGGCATCCCAATAGAGCTCTACAAGCTTCGACCAGACAGATTGGCCCCCTATTTGAAGTCAATGTTTGAGGATAGCCTCACCCAGGGGATGTTGCCATATGACCAGAGAATTGCCACCATAGTCACAATCCATAAAGAAGGGAAGCCCAAAACGCAGTGTACCTCCTACCGGCCTATATCGCTGCTGAATGCAGAACCCAAAATTCTAGCTAAAGTGCTTGCCACCAGGCTTACCAAGGTGTTGGGCGACCTAGTCCACCCGGACCAGTCAGGGTTCATGCCCAAAAGAAACACGGCTCTCAACCTGCGTAGACTACACGGGGTCCTGGGCAGGGTGCCAATGATACGAGAGGACGCGGTGGTGGTCTCTCTGGATGCCGCCATGGCTTTCGATTCACTGGAATGGCCCTATCTCTTTGCAGTGCTTGGTAAACTGGGATTTGGCCCGGGCTTCTGCAACTGGATACGGCTGTTGTACAGCGCGCCGCTGGCCCAGGTAGTGGTGAATAACAGAAAGTCTGAACCCTTCGTACTCAGCCGGGGGACTCGTCAGGGGTGCCCCCTATCTCCTTTACTGTTCGCTTTGGCCCTTGAACCACTCGCAGCATGGATCCGTAAGGATGTGAGGATCCGCGGACTGCGCTGGTCAGCGGAGTGGGAGGATCGGATCTCACTGTACGCTGACGATATTCTCCTCTATCTTACATCCCCTAAGAGATCCCTAACAGTAGCCTTTGATATACTAGAGGTTTTCGGCAGGTACTCTGGGTTTCAGGTCAATTGGCAAAAATCACTCCTATATGTCCTATGGGGAACCCCTCCACAGTTGCCTCGCAATTGCCCGATCCCAGTGGTCTCACACGGCTTCAAGTACTTGGGCATTTTTATATCTTTAGACCCATCAGTTCGGTACGCCCGCAATCTGCTCCCCCCACTGCAGTGGCTCAAGAGCGACATAACACACTGGAAGTCCCTCCCGCTCTCGCTATTGGGCAAGGCTGCATTATTTAAAATGATGTCACTGCCCCGATTCCTGTATGCGCTACAGAACTCAGCCGATCTTGTCCCGAACTCGTATTTTAAAGATCTGGAAGGGCTCCTGAGAGACCTCCTATGGGGAGGGAGACCACGTATCGCCATGAAAAAACTGACACTTAGCTGGTATGATGGGGGGAATCGGGTTGCCTGATATTAAAAAATATTACTGGGCTGCGCATCTAGCAGCGATCAACCATTGCACGTATGGACACCCTGACAACCCGGGGTTTCTGATGGATCATTGGCTTTTACCTAAAGGGACCTTTTTGAGAGCTCTATATTCAAAACCGGAGAAATACCCGCTCACCGGACCCACTGCCCATACAGTTGCAATCTGGCACTCCGCTGCTAAATCAATCGGTTGGCAAAATAAGTTAACGATGGCCACACCCTTGTGGGACTCACAAAAACTAGGATATATGGGAAACTCAAGGGGATTTGCGAAATGGGACTTAATAGGGATTTCCCATGTCAAAGACCTTTGGCATGCTGGGGGTGTGGCATCCTTTGCTACCCTACAAACGCAATATGCCCTGGCAGACTCCGAAGGTTACCGCTACCTACAAATCAGACACTCGCTGCGAACAGCTATCCCCGACGACTCGACGCCACCAGACGCTTTCCCACTAGAGGACAGACTATTGGATGGACATCTACCTGACAGGGCCATCCCCCTCACATATCGGAAACTCATCAATAACACTGACAACCCCCTATTACAATTGCGTGACAAATGGACTGAGGACGGAATAGAGTTGGACGATGAAACCTGGCAGGAAGCGGTCTCTTCTCCTAAGACGGTCGCTATCCCAGCGAGACTCAGACTGGTGCAACTAAAGATCCTCCATAGAATTTACATAACTGGTCCCCAGCTGGTACACATGGGTGGACTGACAGACGGCTCTTGTAGGAGGGGATGCGCACAACTGGGCACATTCATACACATAATATGGCACTGTGCGCCGATCCAGGAATACTGGCGCAACATCCATGCGGTCATGAGTGCAGTGTTGGAGGTAGTAATCGAACCGACGGCACCTAGATGCCTCCTTAATATCTGGGAACCTACCGACCTCAACACCTATACTAAGACATGGGTCACGCTCGGCTGCATGATCGCTAAGAGAAATATCGCGCAGCTCTGGGGAGCCCCGCAGCCGCCCACGGTAGTAGCCTGGGAACAGGATCTAGACTGGTGTATGCTGAGAGAGAAAACAGTCTATGTGGCTAGGGGGTGTCCCCGAAAATGGTCCAAGATATGGGCCTCCTGGAATGCATACCGAGGAGATATATGTGCACCTCCCTTTGAAGACGATGGTGAAGACCCCCCATCCCCGTGAACTCCAATGAATTATATTGCTGTACTGTATGTAACCTGATTTTACTGTAACCCTAATTGATTCTGTGAATATGTACTTTATGTCGAGACTGTTTAATAAAAAGATGTTTAAAAAAAAAAAAAGAATTTCTTTACCTTTCGAGAAATGCCTCAAACAACGGGAACAGCCGGAGGCGAGATAGCAGTGTGCTGTTATAGGGGCGGAAGGAACAAAGAGTGAATTTACTGGAAGCAGAGGTGGAACTAAATGAACAGCATTTGTGGTCATTGGTGCAATTCAGGTTTGCAACCGGTATACTTAAGTTGTTAAAGTGCAACCAATAGACTTGAGTTGTTAAAGTGCAACCGATAGACTTCAGTTGTTAAGATGCAACTGATAGACTTGAGTTGTTAAAGTGCAACAGGTAGACTTGAGTTGTTAAGGTGCAACCGATAGACTTGAGTTGCTAAGTGCAACCAACATACTTAAGTTGTGAAGGTGCAACCAATAGACTTCAGTTGTTAAGTGCAACCGGCATACTTAAGTTTCTAAGGTGCACAGATCTACTTGAGTTGTTCAGTGCAACAGTATAGTTAAGTTACTAAGGTGCACAGATACACTTGAGTAGTTAAGGTGCAACCGATAGACTTCAGTTGTTAAGATGCAACTGATAGACTTGAGTTGTAAAGATGCAACTGATAGACTTGAGTTGTTAAAGTTCAACAGGTAGACTTGAGTTGTTTAGGTACACAGATATACTTGAGTTGTTAAGTGCAACCGGTATACTTACGTTGCTAAGGTGCACAGATATACTTGAGTTTAAGGTGCAACTGATAGACTTGAGTTGTTAAGGGGTACAGATATACTTGAATTTTTGAGGTGCAAACGATACACTTGAGTTGTTAAGATGCACAGATATACTTAAATTGCTAAGTGCAACTGGTATACTTAACTTGTTAAGGTGCACAGATATACTTTGGGGCATATTTACTAATAAAGTGACGAAGCCTGTCGTTCAGCCAAGAAGGCTAACAACACGCTCCGTCACTTTAGAAACGCAGGGCTGCACCATATTTACAAGAATATGGTCCAGCCCTGCGTTTCCCCCTGCGCAGGCGCTAAATTTAGCTGGGAGCTCATTTAAAACATTTTGCTACTTGCCGCATCAGTGTCCTCAGAGCCGGGGTCCCTGCATTGTGTGGACCGGCGAGGGAAGCGGACTTCATTGCCCAGTGGCCTCAGAGCAGCGCACAGCGCACAGCCCACGGTCACCGGACGCGCCAGGAGGCGCTTAAAACAGCCTCGGAGTTCCCGCAGCGCGGGACGCGCGCGGGCGAAGCCCGGGCCAAGGGCGGGCCCGTCTGTGCCCGTCAGGGGCCGGAAGAGGCCGGGCTGGGCCACCATTCTGACACCCTTCATCAAGGGAATATTCCCCACATCCGAGTTTCAAGGTAATACGAAGCCAATTGTTATAAACTGCTTGTTAGTGTGCCATCTTGCGGTGTTATATTTGGACCGTTCTGAGTTCTTGGAACGATGAGTAAACGCAAAGGAGTAGCCGGGACATTAGACGCTTTTATTGTGAGGACAGAGTCCCTGCTGACCCATGAAATCGAGTTGACAGAGCGACGGCTGTCCATGGACCCTGTAACACTACATTCCCGCGTATCATTAGGCGGTCCGAATATTGACAGTGTAACACACGAAACCCCCCATAAATCCCCCCATAAATCACTGCCAACGGAAGCATGCTCTGTTTTCCTAGACTCATCACTGCCATGCCCGGGAGCCCCCAATTCGGACGTCCCGGATGTATCTGGCATTAACACTAGAGCACGGGCGGCATGTCCTCAAAGGAACGTTAAAGTGAAAACACAACCTGTAAAAAGAAAGAGGAATGTAGGGATGATTAAGCCTAAAAATTCTTAAGGTTGCCAACCCGTTAATAATGTAATAAACCCGGTGGTTACCCGCTCTGTTTCAGTGGGCACACAGACTGATGCTTTTTCTAACCCTGCCCATAATGATACTAACATAGATGTTGGGGGAGATGTTGTTGCCTCCTCTGCATTGAAACCTATTGAAAATGCCCTGGTTGACACTAAGAATGTAATCGACAAGAATTTTAATTTATTGTGGGGGAAATTCGAATGTTTGAACTCTGAATTGGCTAACTTAATGGTCAGGAATGTGAACTTAGTTCCAAATATTGGCGGGGGTGGATTATTTCCATCTTCTATGAGTAATATACTTGGGTTAGAGTCACATCCTAGTTCTGTCTCCCACAAAGATATCACTTCTGCTATCTCGCATACAAATTGCAGTAATACAAATGCATTCCCTGGGCTAAATTCCCATAGCGAACAAAGGGATAGACAGGATGTTCCTCTAAGAAATATAGACAATTCAAACCTAGCCTTAGGAAGAAGTTGTCTTACTCATCCACGCCCTAGCGCACCTGCAAGTGATATAAGTTTAAGCAGGGATATTCCCAATTGCCCTAGGAACGCCTGTTCAAGACCAAATACCGACGCGCTAAGTTTACCCCCTGCCTCCTGTCCCTATGTGTTAGTTTTGGCTGGGGTTCCCAACCTAGCTGGGGATCAAAGGGAGTCTTGGGCAGATTTGCGTAATAAGTCTGTAGATTGGCTTTGCAAACACAAGGGGTTTCATCCTTCCAACATGAACGATATCCTTATGGTCAGAAGAGTAGGGTGGGTTGGTCATTCTGCCAAGAATATAAATGGCGATTGCGTTGTCCTCAATTTTCGTAGACCCCACATGGTTCGTCGTTTACTGAGTATCTTTGAGCAATCCCCCACGCAAAATACCTGCATTAGTGCGCTCCCTTTGGGTTATTTTTACAAGCCACCCCCTAAACCCTCTAGGGATGCCCACGTTTTGCCTCTGATAACCAATAGATTTGACGCACTCTCGAGTTTAGATGCACAGGATTGACAACCACCATTGATGGTTGTTCAGCAGCTTCAGCAGCATCATTTGGAGAATTCCTCTGTAATCACAGTAACAACCGATATTGATAATGACGAGCGATCCCCAACTAGAGTTAACAGTGGAGCAGATTTGAACATTCTTAGCTGGAATGTAGCAGGGTTACAGTCTAAGCTTGACGATCAGGATTGGCTGCGCTTAGTTAAAGAACAAGACATAGTAATGTTTCAGGAGACTTGGGCTATACATGATCTACACATTGAGGGGTTTCACTGTATCAGTGTACCGGCATCTCGCCATAAATTGGGCCGACCATCAGGGGGCCTTTTTATTGGGCTTAATGTAGCAGCTGGAGGAAGTTTTAAGATACTCCCAACTAACAGTTGCAACTTCCAAATTGTACTTTACAAGAGAAGAGTTTCTTTTTATTTGGTAAATTTTTATAATAATGATTTCTTTTCTATCCCCAATAAGAATTTCATTGAGCTTTTTGATTTTATCTCTAATTTAGACTATCAGCAATGTTCGGGTAATATTATTGGGATTATTTTAGGAGGAGATTTTAATGCAAAACTTAACGATACGCACCTTGGTGCAGAGCCATATAATCTAAGTCCTCCCTTCCGTAGGGGCGTAGAGCTGGCAGTGTTTTTGAGTTCGCATAACCTGGTCAATGTCATGGATCAGATGGGTACATCACACGCGACTAACAATCACCATCCGACATTTAGAGGCAGGGGCTATTCGTCTACAATAGATTTTGTTTTTATTTCCCACTTGCTCGCGGATTATCTAATTACCGCAGAGGTTGTTGCTACTATCCATGGGGATCACAACCCTATTAAAATAGCTTTGAGATTGGCTTCACGACCCGCGTTCTCATTCGAATGCGGGGCCAGAGACTTAATGCCATCGACTGACAATTTAAGACTAATATGGAGGGGCATTGACAATGGGGATTTGTTTAAGTCACTAGCGAAGGATAACTTGCCCCTCATTAATTCCTGTTTGTCATTCCAAACCCCGCATCCAGAGGTAGTCTATGATTTCTCTAAACTTTGCCTGGCTATTAAAACCCTTGTGTCGAAGCCTGCATCTTCGAGAAAACAGGGCCCTAGATGGTTTGATTCTGAATGTTCACTGGCCAATAGGAATTTGCGTAGGGTATTGTCAGTTGAACCTAGGTGTGCTTTAGATGTGAAATTGGCTAGGCAGAAGTATAATACAGCAGTTAATAATCGGAAGGGAGTACTCTTAAGGGACCGCTGGGAAACCCTATCGCAGGCTGCAACTGATAAAAAGGGTAAATCGTTTTGGTCTGCTGTAAGGGATCTTCGATCTATGGGACAGTTATTAACTCCCATCAGCTGCACTATTTCTAGTCAATCCTGGGAAACCCACTTCTCTAAAATCTATGCTACCCCCCTATCGGAGACTGACCAGTATGAGCATGGTTCATTTACCAGTATTCAGATAACACTTTCCGAAGTAGAAGAAGCTATTCACCAGAGTATTGGGAACAAGGCCCCTGGCCCTGACGGGCTACCAATAGATTTTATTAAATGGAAACCGGACTTTTGGGCCCCGCTTCTTTTGAACGTCTTCAACAATCTAATGTATGCTCCGTTACCTGACACCTGGGCAAAGAGTATTATTGTCCCAATATTTAAAAAGGGGGATCGGTCACAGCCCATTAACTATAGGCCCATTTCATTGATCGATAATACCCTTAAAATATTGGGCAGAGTTTTATACAATAAGATCCTGAAATGGTCGGAGGAATGTAGTATTTTAGAGCCCTGCCAGCTAGGCTTTCGCAGCAAGGTTGGCACTAACGAACAATGGGGCATATTAGCAAGACCGGCGATAAAATTATCGCCGTTTTAGCGGCAGGAAACTGCCGCGAAAACAGCGATAATGGGCTTGCTAATATGCGTTATAGAATTCCAATAGAAGCCCAGGTTAGATGTGCAGGACATCTAACCTGGGCTTCTATTGAATTCCATAACGCATATTAGCAAGCCCATTATCGCCGTTTTAGCGGCAGTTTCCTGCCAGCTAAAACGGCGATAATTTTATCGCCGGTCTTGCTAATATGCCCCAATGTCTCAACCTCAGCCTTGTAATTGGGAAATACACCATTGCACGGAACTCTCCAGTCTATTTGGCCTTCATGGATTTGTCCTCAGCTTTTAACTTTGTTAATAGGTCAAAGCTGTGGGCTATCCTGTTGGCCTATGGTCTGGATGAGCCTTTGGTCCATTTTTTGGCACATCTCCACAAAGATCTCCAGGCACAAGTGAGGATCGGCAGAGGGGAGAGGTTTCAGGACCCATTAAGGTTGGAAGGGGGTTCAGGCAGGGATGTGTCTTGGCCCCCCTTCTTTTTATTATTTATATTAATGGATTGAATAAATCATTAGTATCCATGACCCAAGACGTCCCTATGATCAATGGGAAACCCCTTCCTGTGCTATTATACGCAGACGATGCGGTTCTTATATGCAGCACCCCAAACTCTCTGCGCATTCTAGTACAGTCTTTTGTCAAATACATGGATAGCTTGGACCTAAGAGTTAATTTTAATAAATCATTTTTAATGTCATGCGGCCCCCGGAAACGCCAGCTCAGCTCCATTATTGTTGGCAGTCAAAAATTGATAAGCACCTGTAAATTCCCCTACCTTGGGGTGGTTTTTGCTGCGAACGGCTCCTGGACTGAGCACCTCACCCATTCCAGGAGCAAGTTCTCAAAGACCATCAATTCAATTTTTAGTTTTCCCCGTCCAAAGAATACAGGCACTATTTTAGCTATTTTAAAAAATTTTAAACTACAATGTGTTCCAGTAGCCACTTATGGAGCCGAGATTTGGGGTACTGCAAATAGTTCCTGCATCCAGCAGGAAGAAAACAGATTCTGTAGGAAACTGTTGGGCATCCCAATCTCCACACCACAATATATCTGTCACAAAGAATTAAACTTAAATTATGTAACCGATTTTATACGTGCTCGACCAGCCCTTGTCTGGTTATCGGTCTGGAAGAATGAGGCAGCGACTCTAACCAGAGACATTATTACTGACTGTTTGAAGTGTGAGAAGGGGATGGATATTCCTTGGCTATCTGGAGTATATCAGAGTTTAATCAAGGCTGCATTTTCTCAAATCTTAGCAAAGCCAAAACTCTGCACAAAAAAGAACTCAGAAGCGCACTTTATTTGTTATACAGCTCAGAAAGAATCGCGCTGGAATTGAAGAAACCCTCTGTTTCTAGTTATATGTCTCTTGAGCGGCACTGCTACCCTTTACCAAATTATCTTATTTTACCTATGAGCTACTGGGAAAGGTGCCTCCTATTTCACTTGAGAGCAGGGACAGTTAAATTTGCACTGTGTTTCCCTCTTGGTTACCATTCGAAACTTGATTTAGTACCCTGCCCATGTGACGGGGTTAGTGGGCAATCAACCCTACATTTTTTGCTCTTCTGTAAATATTACATGATATACAGCAAGGGGCTTCTTTACCCTTATTTTAATAGGAGCAGGCCTGTTAGCTTGGATTCTGCCTATTTAAGTACGCTTGCCTTGACCGACGAAGAGCTTGTTTTTCGTTTAAGCACATTTTTGAGAATTGCTACTCGGGCACGTAGGACAAAGCTCAACCCTTGAGTTTTTAAGCCATGAATGGATAAGCTTGTAATTGTTGATAATGAATTTTCCATTTTATTTACAACCTAAAATCTGTGACATTGTGTTTTATAACTGTAAATTTCTATTAACATTTATTGTTACTCTTCTTTTGACGTTTATACTTCTTTATCATACTGCACTTTTATGGATACAATGTCTATCCGAATAAAGTTTATGAACTGAACTGAACTAGTAAAGTGACGAAGCCTGTCGTTCAGCCAAGAAGGCTAACAACACGCTCCGTCACTTTAGAAACGCAGGGCTGCACCATATTTACAAGAATATGGTCCAGCCCTGCGTTTCCCCCTGCGCAGGCGCTAAATTTAGCTACCTAGCGCCAATGCTGGCATCTGCGTTGCAGGGGAAGATTGTTTATGTGCAGGAAGGTGTCCCTTCCTGCACATAAACAATCTTTAAATGGCGTTTTGTAACTTCTATGTGTGCTGCTCAATGAGGCACACATAGAAGTTGCAAAACGTAATTTTTATTTAAATGATTGTTTATGTGCAGGAAGGCAGACCTTCCTGCACATAAACAATCAATGGCGTTTTGCTGTTTCCATGTGTGCTGCACAACGCAGCACACATGGGAACAGCAACAAGCATTTACAATGCAATAGGTCTCGCATTATTAAAGTTTGAGCTATTGGTGTTGCATTTGCAAGAGTTTGAGCTACTGCCATTGTAAACGCCAATGCCTTTTATTTATGTGTTTCGAAAAGCTGTATGCGGTGCATAAACACGCCCTTTGTACTTATAGTCCTTGCTTACGAAAAGGAAGGCTGGCAGTAAAAGAGGCATAGTTTCTGCCAGCGTTGCTTCTCGTAAGCAACGACTGCAAGTACAAAGTGCCTGTTTACGCACCGCTTGCAGGTTTTAAAAATACAGAAATAAAAGGCATTGGTATTTACAATGCCAATAGCTCAAACTCTCGCAAATGCGACACCTATTGCATAGCAAATGCTCGTTTTCTTATTGCGTAGTAGAACCACTCTTTGTGGAAAACAACAATTATGCCATGCCAGATAGTCTTACAGGCATTCACAGATATACAAACCTACAATAAATTTCCTATATTGAGGTTTTGGAATGTTCCGTTTTTTTAAAGCACAATAAAGATGGGGGGCTGTTGGTGGGGGTTGAGAGGTAACTCCCACCTTTAACTTGTGAGGGCCTGAGCCTGGTGAGGTAGCCTGTCTGCTTTGTTTCACTGTTCTACCAAGGTTTTAGGAACTGTAAGATTCCTATCAACAACAGCAAGTGATGGATGATCTGTGGCTAATCCCAAGTAGTAATTGTAATAATTCATTATTATTATTTAGACCGGACTAAATATTGATAATGAATCATTACAATTATTACTTGGGATTCCGCTTGGTTTGCCCACAGATGAGTGCAAACATCCTTTTGTGTGAATATTAATCCAAAATGAGGGATGAATGCTAGCCACTAAAAACAAAAGTGTCTGTCCATCCCCTATTTCTCCTTGCTATTTTTCCAGATGTGGTCTGGATGAGATGCCCACAGATTTGCCCGAGCAGCCGGGAGTGCACATCTGTTTGGTGGGAAGGGATAGCAAAAGATGGTGAGGGCGAGGAAGGAAGTAGGGGAAAAGTAAGAGTAAAAAGCACTCTTTAAAATGAATGTAAACGTTCTCACTTCATGCCTCCTGGCTGAGGTGTTAGCTGAATAAGGAAAGCACCAAGGAGGAAGTGGGAATTTCTGGCTTCCTCCTTCAGTGCATCTTCGGAAGTAGAAAGAGGGAAGGTTGCCAATTTGGAAGGCATGAACTTTTAAAGTGTGAGAATTTGTTTATGCAAGAGATGCTCAGTAGGTAAGCACTGGGAAGTGTGTCGTCGTGTGCAGTCGAACAGGAGATCCGACTTCCACTCTGGCTTCCCTGCTTAAATGTGCAATGGTGCTGGAATCACTTGAGCTCCACAACAGACATTTAAAAATGGCTATGTTTTGTCTTCAAGGCACTACTCACCGAATCTCTAGCCCCACACTCTGGTGTGCCTCTACGGTCACCCAGCGGTGGAGAGTGCTGCAAGGGAAGGCAGGTGGCAAATGCCACAAGCATGGAGGGGGAGGACATGTGGCCATGGCTACAGAGCTGCTGATCCTGGAAGCAGGGAGGCAGGGTCAAGTCCCAACGTCAAGTCCTGGTAGTCTGGGCAAGTCACTTAGGCTGCTGTGCCTAAAAATGTGTAACATACTTCGGTGATCATCTAAAGTGCTTGGATGTCCTTGGGACAGGTTCACGGTCTGAGTGCTAAAAGAGGTGCAGGCAAAATAGCGTCATGGCTGATGTCACAGGGGTGGGGGCGTGGCCATAAGAGCTGTACTGGGGCCAAGCAGCCCATGCCCAGAATGCACTTATTGTTAAGTGTCTACAGTGGGGATGACTGTATGCCTGGGGCAAGCATCCAATCACAAACAAAGCTCTGAATAGTATATTAAGCTAGTTGCACTACTGACTTTGCAAGTCACTTCGTGCCACACTGCATCGGATGTTATGGTTTCCTTATACCCTCCTTCCTGCACAGGTACTGGGCTGAAGAAAGCTTGCTACACCTTAGTAACCCTTCTTTGCTTCCTACTTCAGTCTACATCCTTGCTTTTAATTTGTTTCACGTTTACTAAACAACTTAAGAAAACAAGCATTGGTTTTTAGCGATGCCGTATGACGCTGTGGCATTTTTTGGCTGAGTACAATACACAAAATACCAGGCTTTTTTTCTTTTTAAACGGGCTGGGAATGAAAAACAGAGGGTGTGGGTGATGGGACACAACACAGACGCACAGGTGAGGGGGAAGAAACATGGAGGGAGAGGGTTGAGGGAAGCAACAGGGACGGGTGGAGGAAGAGAAGCACACAGGTGAGAAAGAGTAACATGGAGCGGGACAAGCACATTGGCGAGAAAGCAACAGGCACATGGAAGCTTATTGTGACGCAGCGATTTGTTTATATATTTGGCTATGCGGATGTAATGTTTTCATTCTGTGAGAAATTGCATGGAGAGATCTTGTATGTATATAGTGGGATATGCAAAGGAGAGTGTCAATATATGCCGTCTGGCAAAATTAATGATTCTTTGCCTTTTACTGAAATTCTGGAATGCTGCTGGTCAGCGTGGTATTTCCTTCCTCCTAACTTCCCAACAAGGCTGTAGCACAGCCTAGCGATATGTCGGCTGAAGCTACCCTCCTCCAGCACCACATATTAGCATGTACATTCTGTGCTGTTTAGAAGGGTTCTGTGGCCTTCACCACTCTCCAGGGGTGGAGGAGAGGAACAGAGAATTACCAACTCTCCCGGAAAAACGCGCAGTTTAAAATCAGTTGTATATAGCACCTTGTGCACTGGAAATCAATCACCGCTGGTGCGCTGCGCCCCACCCCTCCTAGGATTGAAATATTTCAAGTACAACAAGAAACATCAAAGCGGGCACCGTGCTCGAACATGAAGCGCGGTGCCAGTGTATATAACAGTTATGTGCGCAGTGCAATGCGTGGGGCCTCTGATGACACGAGGTAGCACTTTTTGAGGGAAGTGCTATGAGCTAAGGAGAGGCGAGAAGCAGCTGCTGTGCACCGGCTGTGAGTTTCTGCAGCTTTATAGAAATAGGCTTTCTAAAGTTAGCCCTCCCGCCGCTCCTCGCCTCTCTGACAAGGCATCCTGTCCAGACTCCGATTTCACCTTTCTCACCATGGCAAGGTATATCTCGTGCCCGTCTCATGCAGCCTGCACTCCGACGCAGAGAGCGTTATTGAAGTGGAACCGCCCCGCGGGAGGGAGAGGATTTGTTTTCACGGTAAAGCAAACAGTGGTCGTGGGTGAGCGTTGCTCATGTAAAGTGCTGCTGCCGGCCATGAAGCTGGGAGGAAGCATATTTAAAAAATTCGCAATGCAGTGTGTGAAAAGTATTTGTGTATTCGTCACTAGAAGTGCACAATCTTGCAGATTGTATCCCGACACAACACGTACATTTACAGCACTGCTTATTAGCCTAGGTTCCTGCTCCATATCAATATATACACACTGGCAAACATGTAATGGATTGAACTCATGCTTAAGTTATTTGGACCCTTTCACAAAAAAAACGCGACTATATTATGCACCGTACACTTGTTGTTTGCTTGGTACACAAATGTACAGGTGAATATAAAATGAAGGTCCTAAGGTGTTCTTATTGTATAATACATACAGCGTGCTGCACATGCAAAGAGTATCAGTTATTAGTTGAAAACATGTAAAATATTTTCGCCACAGCTTTTGCTTTCTGTTGCTGCACGATTACATGCATTATTTCTCCAGTGTGTTCACGCGCGTGCCGATGCCACCCCGCCTACGTCAAGTGGAAGGTTCCCCCACAGGGTCTTACCTCCCGCCTCCTGGGCTCATACGTCGGACTGCTTCTGCTGAGCTCTCTACCAGACTTCAACATAAGAAAGCGTGGAGACGCAGTTGAAAAGCTGGATCTGAAAAGCTCTAGAAGGGGAATGGAATGAGCTGTTCTTTCCACACAAACACTTCCAATGGAATGTGGACTAGGCTGGTAGAACGAAGGCAGACCTATGCTGCTTACTTCCGTACTGAACCCGGCGAGGGGAGGCTCCTGCAGGAGATGTGCAGAGCCTGGCGCCTGTGCTCTTCGAAGCCATGAACTGAACGCAGTGTCGAGACGAAAGCTCTTTTATCCCCACTAACCTGGAGGTCGATCAAATAACTCTTCCTTGGTGGCAAAGTAACAAAAAGCAAAACCAGTGGTGCGCACGCACCACAGAGGAGCGGGGTGGAGGGAGCGCGGCAGTGGCAGCGAGGCGAACGCGCGCTGCTGCGCGTTCTGGCCACCGTCGGGAATGGGAGGAGCAAAGGCGGGACATGCACCCGCCTTTGCCCAATCGCGTGCCGTTTTTTTAAAAAAAACGCACGCTACAGCCAATGTGGGCTTCCGAAAACAAAACCACACGCACGAGCGTGTGGGTCGTTTTCAGAAGCCCTTTCTAGAGGTCTCGCGCTGTGCGAGCAGTGCTGCGCACTGCAACGCTAGGCGCGAGACCTAAAAACGAGGAGAAATTAAACATTTCTCCCCATTTCACCAGGGTAAGACCAGGTTTTCCCTGGTCTTAATGTTGACGCTGCCCCATATTTACACCACCCTTGTAAATACAGGGCAGCGTCAAAATCAATGGGTGTTGCGGTGGAACGCCCACAGCAATAGCCATTGCCCTCCCCTTTCCCGCTAAGTATAGCGTGAAAGGGTGCCTTATTTACAAGGCAGCGTTAAGCCACGCTACCTTGTAAATAAGGCGAAGCCCCTATCGCCACCACAACGTCCTGAAAAGTGACGTTGTGGTGGCAATAGGGGCTTGTAAATATGCCCCTTTGTGTACTTACAAGTCAAGTTCAAAACTGACCTGATCTGCAAATGTGGGCCACCTTGTTAGCTATCTAATTTGCTAATGGGGTCCACTTTTATTTTGGTGCTCCGGGCCTATTTTGTCTCAGTCCGACCCTGCTTGAGTAGTTCAGGTGCACAGATCTACTTGAGTTGTTAAGTGCAACCGGTATACTTAAGTTGTTGTTAAGGTGCAACTGATAGACTTGAGTTGTTAAGGTGCAACAGATACACTAGAGTAGGTAACGTGCAATCAATATACTTTTTTTTAAACAAACTTTTATTGATTTTAACAACAAGCATAAAGCCTGTTACAGTGCATTCTTTCCAATATCAAAGCAGTGTCCATCCACCTGTCCCAGTGAGGATTACAGTTTAAATTTGTTATAACCTTTACAGCATCTTGCGGTTAGAGTGTACATGTGCAATAGGACTGTCTACGCTTGCTTAGTAAACTTTGGGGACCGGGATGGGGGTGGAGAGGAGGTAAGGAACAGGGGAGAAGGGAACAGTGTGGGTGTGCAACTTACGCATACTTATGCTTCAGCTTACCCCTGTGCCATTTTCTGTGCATGTCAACCTGGGGGAGAAGCTGCTCCATTTATTCTTCTGGTATAGAAGTAATTATCCCATCCCATGCTCTAGGAAACTCCATCGTTCTCTGCCCTCTTTTTACCCCCCCTACACAACAGGGACCCTTCAGTTTCTGTCCATTTTCTAATTCTCACCGCCATGCACTGCAGTTTGGACTCTCTAAGCTCTTCCAGTTCCTGGCAAGCTCCCTCTTGCCTAAAAACCAGTGCCAGGTCTATAAACCTATTTGTTAGTTGCTTGGGCCTGTAATATAGTCCCAGCTAGTACCCTTCAGGGATACAGGGTATGTTCCTATATGTCCTGGTCTGTATTATTCCACCCACTTTTCCCCGGTACCCTCCAATTCTGGGCAATTCCACACCATTTATGATAATATATTGCAGTCAAGTAAGTGCACCTAGGGCATTTAGAGTGTGCTTCAGGATAAACCCTATTAATTTTCTTGGGGCATTAAGTATGCCTGTGCACATAATATAGATGGATAGCTGGGAAGCTTGCATTTCTAGAGGTTCTGGGGACATTTAGTAGTACTCTACTCTGTTCTTCCGCTATGATATCTCACTGAATAGTGCACACTATCTGCAGCCCCTTGTACTCAGGTGGTTACTTATTCCCCTTCGTCCATACTTTCCAGATTGTCATCCTGAGTGCTCCAAATAATAAAATTATTGACCACAGTGATCTATTGGTAGAAATATAAAAAAAATATAAAATATAATTACTACTATATAAATACTTAAAATATCAAATATGATATATAATATAAAATACATAAAAATATTTTAAAATATATATAATATATAGTAGTAATTATATTTTGTCATATAATTAAAGTCCTGAAGAAGGTAGTTTTACCGAATTCCATCCACCGAACGCTGCATCGACAACCCTATGGTTTTGGTTATTGTAATTTTATTTGTGCACATGGACTACCATGTGTTTGATATGTCTGTACGATTTTAATTGAAATATTGATAATTCAATGTGTTTTTAATATATGCATATTGATGTAATATTGTGCCTCTGGATATATTAAGAGATCATTTATGTGATTAAGTACCAGAAAGTGCTTGACTGTGATTTTATTATAAGCATTGTTTTTAATATTTGTAAACTACTATGATAATAAAGTGTTACATTATTATATATATTGAGTTCAGTTCTCTAGGTTTGAGTGGTAAAAGTACGAATAAGGGAGTGTTTGGTGTGCAAGAATACACAGTGTCACGTGGGGGACACCACTTTCAATTTTTGTTTAAGTGGATTACAGCCAGAACCAATAAAAGCCAATATACTTTACGCTTCCTGTGGAAACGGGGCATACCGACCGGAGTGGCCAGTAGGGGGGCTGCATTATGATTTTCTTCATCAAAAACTGAAACTAGGCTCCTTATAAAGTGTGAAGTGCAGGAGGTTGCTCTATAGGAGCGGAGGAGCGTCATCCCCCCACACTGCTGCGCAGAAAGCTGAAAAAATATTTTTCCAGCATTCTGCCGAACAGAGAGAGTCAGACGGGGCCAGTGAGTCATTGCAGCTGATTGGCAGCAATGACGAGTGGCCCCTTCAGTATAAATTGCGCGTGTCGGTTTTGCGGCTACCTTGCTAGGCCAAACCGACATTCACAATTCAAACTCTCCAACCCAGCTGTCTTAGACAGCTGGGTTGGAGAGCAGACACAAGCCTCCAGTGCCTTTCAGAGCGCTGAGGCAGTCTGCTCCAGCCAATCCAGATGCTTCATTCATGCCGCTTTACAGTATGAGAGAAGAGTCTGGATTGGATAAGCATAGCTGCCAAGGTGTCAGATTGCCATGTGTGACATTTTCATAATTTCAGTGTAATTATGAGTGACATTTCAACGACTATGAGTGACACTTTCTCGTGAGCAAAATCAAGCAATGAAGAGGAGGGAAACATATAAATATCAGAAATTACACCAGCCCTGCCACGTACCATCCATTAGGGGTTGCATAGCTACCAAGTTTTCAGTTTGCCTGTGTGTGACATTTCCATGGTTTCAGTGTACGTTTGAGTAACACTAGAGTACCAAATGTGTGGCACTTAGTGTGACATTTTCTCGTGAAGGAAACCAGGCAATGCAGTGCATGGAAAGAGATAAATATTAGAAATGACACCCTTTTGATGAATAAGACCTCAAATATCTTGAAACTGCTTCAAAACCCCTGAAATGAAAGGTTAAGATACCAATTTGATTTGTGTCTCCAGAAGATATAAAAGTTAAGAAACGATCCTAAAACGTTTCATAAACCCATGCCAATGCACTTGATTGCGCCCCAATACAGTTAAGCACATGCTGCTGAAATCAAATGAAAACAGGGCAGATGTTTTTATGTTGAGGACGGTACAAAAATAAGTAAAATACTAAAAGCTGGTATTTTTACGTTTTATCTGTACAAAGAACAAATATTGATAGAAAGCACTTTTAAAAGTGTTCCTGGGGTGATCCATGACTAATACTTAAAGTAAGCATATACAGAAATGGCACGTTACAAATAAATAAATTCAATTTTGTTTCCAGTCCTGTTTAGGTAGTGGCCAGTAATTTTTCTCTTGAAAAGGTATTTACCCTAAGGTGACTCGCCTGACATCTGCATTCCAGAGTGCCTGGGAGTGTGTCTCCAAGCTGAGAGCTTTGCCAGCTCGCTTTGTTTACAGTCTTGAGCTGCGACATGTCTTGCTGCTTCAGCCGGGGAGGAAGGTAAAGGTCTACAGCTGCAATTTAAAGATGTGTCAGAGCACATGGAGAGCCACAGGCAGTCCCCCTCAGGAGTTTCTTGCTCTGGCTTACAGCATTTTTTGCTTCTTACAGGCCTTCTTAGGGGCGGCCGGGCAGCAAAGGTGGTAAAATTAAAAAACATGCTGCATGATGGTGCCATTCACGCAAGTGACAGCACTGTGAAGACTAAGCAGCACACACAGAGTGCACTACCACTGAGGCCCCAGTTGGACTATAGGACGCTAGCTACACACTCTCTGTGCCTATAGCCAGCACCGCAACAAGAAAAAGAATATTTAATTTGCCCACCACTCAGTTCATAGAGTAGTTTGTATTTCAGTTCCTGTGCTGTGGAGCGCGTTATTAACTAATTTCCTCAAATGCGGAGGTATTCAACACAAACCTTACAATCTGCTGCTAAAAAACACACGTTAAGGAAACAAAGTACTGTAAACCGAAAGGAAATGCTCACAGACTGGAAGACACACTGAACATGTGCTGCTGTACCTGCTTTCCAGAACAAGCACAAGTGTCTGTCAACAATTCCCACCACAACCACGAATCCTAATAATAGGATATAGTAATAATATATATTTTTTTAAAGAACTTACCTGTAGCCGCCGGCCACCTCCCGCTTCGAGCCTCCTCTCCTCTTACTGGTCTAAGCAGCCACAGGGACAGACTACCATCCAATCCTGAGTGGACTGGAAAGATGCTCCGCTCAGACCGGGGAGTCTGTGGGGTTTCCCCAGCCCAGCTGTTCAATGCAACCGGGCTGGAGAAACCTAAGTGTGCATGTGTGTTTTGGCCGGCCTGAGACGGCCGGTCAAACACATATGCGCACTTAGGGCATGCACATAGCCTCCCCCCCCCCCATGCCTCGCCCCGCCCCTCCCTACAGCGCTGGCTCGGGGCCAGCAATTGAAAAATAAAAACATGCTAGAACATCGTTTTACTTTTCATTTGCTGGCTCTGAGCCAGGCAGTGGGGCGACTCTCCTCCGCCATTGCCCTAGGATTTAGAGTCCACATTAGGGCCTATTGCAAGCCTCCGAGAATCTATTTTCCCTTTTACAAATGTATTACCACCTTATCTTGAGGGCTGGGGACTTTTAAATGGTTTACGACCTCTATTTTGTTTGTAAACCATTGACATATAGGGATAGGAAATTTGAATCGATATTTGGAAGAGACGCCGAAAACACTCCCCTTCCAAATAATGATTCCTTACTCATTTCTAAACATATTATTACTCGGAAAAATGTTACCGACTCTTAAAATGGGTTTAGTACATTGCCAAAAGTATTCTTGCGGTTGCAAACTCCGAATAGGAGTATTTGTGCCCACAAAAAGCTTTGTACATCTTGTTCTATGCCTTGTATGTATCTTCGCCTCTTTGTCGTCTGTGCTTCTAAGCCCGGGAGGGTAACTCGAATTAAAACTTATTTTAAATTGTACGTAAAAGGCTGCGTTCATTAGACTTTTTCCCTTTCAACTGTTGTTTTAATTCTTGTTATTAAGAACTTTTGTTATTATATGGTTTTAAGTGACCTTCAATAAAACTGAACCTGAATTTATTTGTGCGTCCAAGTCCGTAGTTGGAAAATAAAAGTTGCAAATTACCACTATAATATCACTACATTTTCCATTCGGTAGCAATGACAGGTGAAAGTCAAGGGCAGCACGGCCCCCTCCCCCCGCCCTCAGGTACGCCTCGGCGCCCTCAGTCTGCCCTGGCACTGGAGTGACCTCAGCAGCCCTGGCTGCCAGGCTCTGCTCCTTGCCGCTGCCACGGGATGGAAGCAAGTCACGTCCCGGCACAGCGCGAGACCGTTCCGCAGGTCTCGAGGACAAAGGTCCCGGTGACGCTCTCCACAGTCCACACACCCGCTGAATTATTCAACCCGAGCCTGGCAGTCTCCCTGCCCGCGGCAAGCTCGGGTGCACATTCTTTCTACAACCTGTTAGGCGGAAAGTGGAGGAAAGACGTTAGGGCAAAGGGGAGTGGGCGGGGCCGGTGCCAGTGCCCAAGGCGGGAGGACGGGTGGCGCAGCGAGGGCACCGGCTGCACCTCTGTGTGCACAGGGAGAGCCGTGCCGCCGAGGCAGGACGGGCAGCTGCTGTGTGAGAGGTACGAGTCTGCCAACACATAGAGGGCAAATACAACCATCTGCGTGCGCTCTGCTTTTTCAGCAACGCGGCGGCAGCGCGAAAAGTGCATTTCTCCACTGTGTGGTGTGCCTGACGTGGCCCTGTCCAGCAGGGAGACTTTTCCTGCTCCACCAGTGTGCCTGCCCTGTGGTGCAGGGCCTCTCAGGATGGCAGGTGTGTGCCTTTTGCAGATGACTGCTGTGTCCCATTTGAAAGCGCTTGTGGTGACTTTACCTCTCTATTGTGAGGGCGCTTGGTGCTTATTTTAGTTGTGTACACGTATTGTGTCTGTGCATGTGTATTGTGACTGTCCCTACAACTGTAGTGTTTGATAAAGTGTGTTGCGCATATTTAAGTTGTTTACTCGTATTGTGTCTGTGCATTTGTATTGTGACCTCCCGTACATTTCTAGTGTGTGAGGAAGCGTGTTGTGGTAATGCACTGTGTTGTGGCTGTAAATGTGGCAGTGTTCTATTTGTGTTTTTTACTGTAAAATGGTAATACTGATTGTGAGTGTTTATTGCGACGGTGCAGCTTAATGCGATTTGTAAAGATACATTGTGACAATTTGAAAATGTGACGTACTGTTTTCTAAAATGTATTCTGGCTGCAAGTAAAGAGCTCTAAATCAGTGGTTTCCTAACTTTTTAGAACCACGACCCACTTTATAAAACAACAAACTTCCGCGACCCACCTGTCTTTCGTGGACATGAGGCGGGCGATTATTGAAAGCACTTAAAGCATTGTGTAGTAGCTCATTGTCATTTACAGACAGCACTTTTTTTCATTGAAATGGCCACTACATTTGCACATACAGCTTTACTGATAAAATTATATAGCACACAAATGATCATGTATGGAAATCGGGTTTCTGTGAATATTTATCATTTATGCATCACCAAGTAAGTGTCTTGATTTGTTTTGATGCTTTAAAAATCTCTGTATCTACCACACTTCAGAACTACAAATAAATGCTTCATTTCTGCTTAGCTAGCTGCTGGATGTATACAGTTCATTTACAGGTATTTTCATGTTGTTGTGTATTTCAAAAAACAACATCCCACATTGTCACAAGAAATCCCAGTGGCTTGCAACCCAAAGTTGGGGAAACACTGCTCTAAACGTTTCTGGGTCTTTGTAGATTTGTATTGTGACCGGTAATGTGATTAGTTGTAAACCTGTTTTGTGGCTGTAGATGTGTATCTTCCCTCTGATTCTTACCCATCCACCTCCCTTTTACTCATCCCAAGCCTTTTCATACTGCAATGAGCTCCAAAACATCCCTCCACTATCCTTTTCAATCCAAATAACAGACTAACATGTCCATCATTCAAATTACTTTCATATTTCACTAGACTAATTCACCACTAATTCTTTATGAGTTCCGGAGTAGCGTGCTACTCACTGAAAAAGCGCTTCAACGCCTCATCAAGGGGTAGCAAGCACTGTATAAATGCAAACCTTTCCCCCTCTCTATCCCTCCACTATCCTTCTCAATCAAAATAACTGACTAACATATCCACCACTCAAATTGCTTTCATATTTTCACTATACTAATCACCACTAATCCTTTATGGGTTCCAGAGCAGCGTGCTACTCACCAAAAAAGCTCTTCAACACCTCATCAGGGGTAGCAAGCGCTATTTAAATGCACACCTTTCCCCCCTTCTATACCTCCACTATCCTTCTCAATCCAAATAACTGTCTAACATACCCACCACTCAAATTACTTTTATATTTCACTATACTAATTCACCACTAATTCTTTATGGGTTCCGGAGTAGCTTGCTACTCGCCAAAAGAGTGCTTCAACATCCCATCAATGGTAGCAAGCGCTATATAAATGCAAACCTTTTCCCCTCTCTTACCACTCTACTATCCTTCTCAATCCAAATAACTAACTAACATATCCACCACTCAAATTGCTTTCATATTTTCACTATACTAATCACCACTAATCCTTTATGGGTTCCAGAGCAGCGTGCTACTCACCAAAAAAGCTCTTCAACACCTCATCAGGGGTATCAAGCGCTATTTAAATGCAAACCTTTCCCCCCCTTCTATCCCTCCACTATCCTTCTCAATCCAAATAACTGACTAACATATCCACCACTCTAATTACTTTCGTTTTTCACTATACTAATTCACCACTAATCCTTTATGGGTTCCGGAGTAGCGTGCTACTCGCCGAAAAAGCGATTTAACACCTCGTCAGGGGTAGTAAGCGCTATATAAATAGAATTAGAATACAATAAAACTGTGGTTGTGAACATGCATTGTGGCTGTATATAATAAACCAATAATGGTAAGTGCTGTAACTCCCCCTTATGGGATGGGAAGAAGGACAATCTCCCCTATCACTGTAACTTTTGTAACTTCCCCCCTTCAGTCAGTGATACAGCAGCTACTCCCATAGTGGAGCTCCCACCAATACCTTCAAAGAGGGAAAATAACTCCCACAACCCTGCTGGTAATTCGCTAAACTGCATCCTGCTGCGCACTAGATCTCTGATCAAGCACAAATATGAGTTTGAGTGTTTGATGCAAACTTTTAATCCGGATCTGGTTTTCTCAACGGAAACCTGGGCCAATGAAACCTCTGAGCCCGACTGGATTGTAGCGCTACAACCAGGCGATGAACTGGCAAACGTAAACAAGGTAGGGATAAGGGGAGGCGGCATAGCAATTATATATCTCTCTAGCTTTAAGGCTACTTTTGACCCTACTCAGCATCTTGGAGTAGAAGCTATGACCTTCAATATTAAAATCAGTAATAGTTTGTCTTTCCCTGGTCTACTTCTCTACAGGCCGCCGGGGCCAAGGGCCCTGTTTATACATTCGCTGCAAACATTTATGGAATCATGTTTAGACTCCCCTACTTTCACGGTACTTGATGACTTTAACTTTCACCTTGAATGTGGAAACAGTGCAGGCACATTCATTTTGTTAGATAATATGGCTGGCTTTGAGCTGGCCCAGATTATCACAGAGCCCACTCATAAGGCCGATCATACACTGGATGGCATCTTTACGAATAACCCTAATATTAACTTAGACAAAAAACTGCCTCTAACATGGACTGATCATAAGGCTATTTTTTTCAAACTCCTTTTTCCGGCGAGAAATGCGCCCTTCCCAAATAGACTGCCTCCTGCTAAGACCTGACCATGACACAAAATCAACAAAAAGGATCTGGAACAGGCCCTTGATAAACATCCTCCCTTGTTAGTCCCAGACAACAATAAGGCTGCTGATAATCTCGATAGCTGGATCAGATCAGCAATTGACCTACTGGCCCCAGAAAAATCAAGCAAACAATGAAGAAATCAAGCCTCAGCCCCCTGGTACAGTACAGAACTTAAAATCATAAAAGCTAAGTGTAGGCGTCTAGAACACACTTGGAGGTTAGACTACAGTGAGCAGGGCAAACTCAATTATAGACTTGCCCTAGTTGAATACAAAGAAGCAATTAAAATCGCCAAAATGAATTACTTTGCCACTAAAATAGAGGCGGCAAAAAAATCAACTAGAGAGCTTTTCAAAACGGTTACCGCTCCGTCTAAACTGCAGTGGGAGAATCAATTTTCTCCAGATCAAGCCTTCTGTAATAAAGTGGCAAACGTCTTCCAGACCAAAGTTCAAACGGTCTACAAAGAGCTTGCAGAGAACGCTTCAGACAAGGCCAATATGATGTTAATAGAGGACGCTATTCCTGAAAATCCTACTACCTGTCAACTGTCTGGTTTCTCCCCTCTAACCGTTCAGAGAGAAAACGACCTTCTACTATCTATTAAATCTGGCTCCCCGGCCGATCCCTATCCTCCTGCTATACTTTACATGGCTTTGGACAGGGTTAGTACCCATTTGGCCCCACTCCTGAACAACGTTTTTACGTCAGGTACCTTCCCCTCTTCCTGCAAGAAAGCTTGTATAAGGCCCGTTTTGAAGAAACCCTCATTAGACCCCATTGAAGTTAAAAGCTACCGGCCAATATCTTGCCTACCGATTGCGGCCAAAATTCTAGAAAAATCTATTAATCAAGATCTAGCACGCTACCTAGAATCCAACGGCCTCTTAGACTCCACCCAACATGGCTTCAGACCACATCATTCCATCGAATCAGCCTTAGTCATGGCCACCGAGGAGATACTTAAACAGCTGGACAGTGGGGGGAGAGCCGTCCTCATCCTACTGGACCTCTTGTTGTATTCCTCTTAGGGTGTCCGTATATAGGTTTTCCTGTATCATGTCCTTATATAGGCACAATTCGCCCTGCCCTTATATAGGCATAAAATCCCAGTCCTTATTTAGGCATTAAACCATGCACTCCAAATACAGGCATGGTCTCCGACATCCGTCCACCCTAACCTCACAACGAGTTCTTGAAGAACAGACCCTTAGGCTTCGGGAGTTTCCCGAGCACAGGACTATTGATTTCTTCAAGGACTCATCTATTATGCATGAACCGTTATACCTTAAGGGTTCATTCAGGACGTCTTCCGCTGTCCGATTCACGTCAATGCTAACATTCTGAGGTACCTCTCAGGTATAAATATACCTTCCCTAGCCCTTGTAAATCAGAGGAGACCTCGACTTCAGAGGAGCCCGTTTCCCGGCCTGACGCACTGAGAAGACGCTGTCATCCCTGCACGCAGAGAGTCCAGCTTCCAGTGATCTGACTTCCCTTGCGGGGTGTTGGAGTTCGAGTCTGGCAAGAGATTCCTACCTCTCTCATTCTTAAGGTATGGAGCTGACTAGAACCTAGAGGGACTCTTGGCATACTAGGCGTAACATACTCTTAGTATACCATAGTAAGGAATACTCCACCTACTTCATACCTCTCCCTACACCTAGGTTAGGTTAGGTACATTGGGGTAGAACTAGCTTAGAAACGCATCGTACGAGTACTCGCATTTTTTAGTATGTGTTATTTATGTAAATGAATATCTACTAAAGATCATGCTAGCGCAGTATTATTTATTTCTACTGCTTACGCTGTACATTATTTATCTTGCATACTGTCTTGTGATCGTAACAGCACATATTACTTACACGAGAAACAAGACTGTTCAATAAATCTTTTATTGAAACGCCCGTCTATTCTTTCTGTGTAACTTTGAGGAAAACTAAGCATGCACGATTGAGCTGAGTGAAACGGTTATCTATTGTTTCCACGACTCTGGGACACGTTCTGATTCTAAAGGGAAACAAAGTGGTCATGTTTTGCGGCTGCCAGAAACTACTCCCTTCTTGTTTGTCAAGGAGTTTCTAGTGGCCTCTGAGCTAGCTGGCACAAGTAATTAAGTTTAATATACTAGATAGGGACATACCGACCTCAGTCCTATGTCAAGCCTATAGGGTATATTATTCCAATGCGCAGAGCCTATTAGGGTCCCTGGCTTACACCTTCTCTTCCTGCAACTGTTATAGGGACCGCTCTGCCGCAGGCCCGCTTGCTCCGCTGTGTCGCGGCATGGGCCGCAAAGATCCCAAGCAGAAGACCCTCCCCTTCGAAAAACTTGTGGAGAAGGTTCCAGAGGACAGCACCAGCATGGCGGAGGGTGGACAGGGAGCAGACCGTATTGATGACTCCTCTGCCCCGTCCACCTCACTGCTTCAGGAGATGAGAGCGGGCTTTAGAGCATTAGATGGGCGATTTGACACTCTTGATAAGAATGTTGCGAGCCTAGGGGCCAAAATCCAAGTTCACGATCAACACCTAGACGTGGCGGAGGCACGAATCTCGGACATTGAGGATGGTACCGCGCAATCCCTCAAAAGGCTAGAACGGGTGGAACATATCCTCAGGGAGGTGGCAATCAAGAATGAGGACCTCAAAGCGAGAAGCAGGTGCAACAATATCCGCATCTTGGGGGTGCCTGAGACCACCGCCACGGGCCGCCTTGACCTCTTTGTTGAGACTTTACTGGCCGACATGTTTGGGAAAGAGTCCTTTACCCCCGGATTCGTGGCGGAGCGCGCTCATCGTACCTTAGGCCCGCGGCCCAACCCGGGCTGCCCTCCACGACCAATCATCGCGTGCATTATGAACTTTCGGGATCGCGACACAGCGCTACGCTTCGCTAGAGAACGCGGGAACACCACGTGGCAGGGCTCCAAACTGGCTCTCTATCCGGACTTTACCATCATGGTGCAGTAGGCCCATCGCAAGTACAATGGGGTCAAGGCCACCATCAGGAACTTAGGCTTGAAATACGGCATGTTATACCCTGCCAGATTGAGAGTGGATGTTAATGGCCGGGCTCGTATCTTTGAGAATCCTACCGAGGTACAGGCCTTTTGTCACGCTTACAAACAAAACAACAATCAGGCGGCTGCTGGCGGAGGTGGGCCCTCCCCTCCGCATAGTGGCTCCGATGCAAGCATGGATCTCTTCTCTGGTGCCGGAACTGGCTGACTCCGCCAAGTTGACTCTTTCCATTATAGCAGGATTGTATGGGGATAATACTACTCATCATTTTGTAATGTTCTAAAAAGCTGGTCGACTGACGTGGCGTTGCCACCCCTCTTGGTGTACACCTTGGGTTCATTTTGGGTTCCGCAGATGTACCGTTCCAGGGTTTTCTCATTCCACTGTAAAGCCAATTGGTACTTCACGTATTGTTATCTGTTGTGGATATGCCTTGCTCTCTTTGTAGTAAGGGTGGGTGGGGTGTGGGCAATTGCCATGGTATGGTTATTGTTGATTATTCTTTAGTTTGTTCACTGTCACAGTTTGCCTTTACCTGCTTGAGCTGTATCGTTCATTCATGCCAAGACTTCCTGATGGCTCAGTTGGGTAACATAGATGGCCCCTCGAGCTTGCCCTTGATGTCTTGGAACATCCGGGGTCTCAACGATAATCGTAAGAGAAGGCATGTTGTCCATTATCTAATTCGGCATAATGTCGACATTGCTTTCCTACAGGAAACACATTTACCCAAATCCGACTGCTTGTTTTGCTTCAAGCTGGGGAGCGCAAGGTATTTCTCCAACTACAGCAATTATGCTAGGGGCACGGCCATTCTCATTCACAAGAGGGTTCCCTTTAGTCTCCGCTCTGTTGTAGTAGACAGCGAGGGTAGATACACCGTTGTCATTGGGTCACTAATGGGCCACAGTGTAGCTTTGGTATGTGTATATGCCCCGAACACGGACTCCCCGGAATTTTTCCCTTCCCTACATGCCCAACTCTCGAAGTTAGATCCTATCTTATTGTTGGTTGGAGGGGACCTTAACTTGCTCCTCAACCCCGAATTAGATGGTACCGCCAACTCTCCTGGCACTAAACCTCGCGCGCGCCGTGCTCTTCTGGACCTTTGCGAACAATTATCACTTCTTGATATTTGGCGCCAGCGCAATCCCTCCCACACCGAATACACGCATTATGCCGGTCAATATAACACCTGGACTAGAATCGATTACTGGCTCATTTCCCCGGGCGATTCCAGCTGGTTCCATTCTCTCATGACACTCCCGAGAACATATTCTGATCACTCCCCTATTCAGCTTCTCCTTCGGGTTCCCCGACCCAATGGGTTAGAGCGGCAATGGCGCTTCCCAAGCCGCGCCCTCAATGATTACCTTTTTCACGCTGAAGTGCGCGAGGCCATTGAAGACTATTTCGCCATCAACACCGGATCGGTTGACACTTGGGCGGTTTTGTGGGAGGGCTTCAAGGCGTACATCAGAGGCGTCTGCATTGCCAAACATGCGGGGGTACTTAAAGATCTCCGCAAGACACTTTCCCGCTTAGAACGCGATCTCACAGAATTAGACAACACATCACTGCACACTCCTACCCTGGATATGGCGGGGAAACGCTTGGCCCTCCTTACTGAATACAGGGACTCCGCGGATCGTGAGATACTTTTTTGGGGTAAATATCAAACCGCTCGGCGATATGGCGAAGGAGAGCGTCCGGGCCGGGTGCTGGCGCAGATGCTTTGGCCCCCATACAGCAAAGCATACGTCACCGAGCTGCGCTCCTCCGCTAATCAGGTGCTCACTGACACCGCGGAGATTCGCGACGAATTCCTTGCTTATTTCACATCGCTCTACACCTCCAAAGTAGGGCGTGATCCCACGGCGCAGGAAGCTTATTTATCCGAGATCGCACTGGTCTATCTAGAAAAACATATGCAGGACTTTTTGGCTGAGCCGATCTCCGAGGCTGATGTACTCGGAGCCATTGACGCCCTTCGAGGCTCATCCGCCCCCGGGCTGGATGGCTTCACAGGGGAGTTCTACAAGGCATACAAAGACTTGCTGGCGCCGCAACTAATCGAGGTGTACGCCGAGGCCCTCGAGACACAAATTCTACCCCCCACACTTCGCGAAGCGGTCGTTATACTCCTCCCCAAACCTGTCAAAGACCCGTCATTATGTGGATCCTACAGACCTTTGTCCCTACTCAATTTGGATTATAAAATTCTTGCTAAGATCATCGGTATGCGCTTGTCCCAATTGATGGAGTTTATTATTTCACCAGCCCAATCCGGCTTTGTGCCCCACCGTTCGACCTCATTGAATCTCAGGACGCTCTTCTCGGTCCTCCACAGAATTAACCCCGAGGTCCCTGCTGCCGCAATCCTCTTAGACACCGAGAAGGCCTTTGATTCCCTGGAGTGGCCTTTTTTCGTGTCGGTTATGCGCCGCATGGGTATGCCAGTGGGATTCATAGCCACCACTGCACTCCTATACCGCAACCCCACGGCGAGACTTCGCCTGAACGGCACCCTCTCCCGACCCTTCCTTTTATCCCGCGGCACACGACAGGGCTGTCCTCTGTCGCCTTTATTATTTATCCTTGCCATGGACCCTTTAATCTGCCATTTTCAGGAAAGGCATCTGCATAGAGGCTTGCAATTCAACACCGGCCCCCTTCTTGTCTCACTTTACGCGGACGACACCATCCTCTACGTTAGAGAGCCCCATGTTAACCTTGAGCCACTCATTAGAGAGATTCTCCGATTCGGGCAACATTCCGGCCTGGGCATAAACTGGCGCAAGTCAGTTATTTTCCCCTTAACCCCCAGTACGTCTCCATGGGAATTTGAATTCCCCCTCGAGTGGTGCTCTGACTCCGTTAAGTATTTGGGCATTCACATCCACCTTGATACCGCCCAGATCCTCCGCCTCAATTACGGGTAGGCAGTCAGCGCCCTCGAAGCCCAAGTGGAGAGATGGCTACGGCTGCCATTGTCCATCGCCGGCAGAGTTGCAATGATCAAGATGGTGGTGCTCCCCAAATTTTTATTTCTCTTCAATAATATCCCCATACCCCTCCCGAACAGATTCTTTTTGACGTTGAGTTCTCATCTTATACAACTGGTCTGGGGGGGCAAACAGGCGCGCGTACTTTGGCAAGTTCTCACACTACCATACGAAAGGGGAGGGTATGGAGTGCCGGATCTACAATTATACTACCTCGTGGCTCAATGCAGCTATGCCTTTGCATGGTTCCACCCCGACGCCAGGATCCCATTTCTCCGCCCCGAGGCGGATTTCGTTCTTCCTGAGCAGCTATCTTCTGTATTGCCGAAGGGCGTTCCCAGAGACCATAATGATATACAGACGGTTTCCACCACCAGCTGGGCCTGGGATAAGCTAAAACGAATCACCGGCACCTCGACATTGTACTCCTCAGCTCTCCCCATCCCCAACGCCCGCTGGTTGCCAATTACCGGTGAAAAACTGGTACAGCGCACTTTGGCCAAATTTGATATTACACGATTGGGAGATCTGTATCCAGATGGGCATATCTTTTCTGTGATGGAGGATGTCCATTTTCACGACGCCTCATTTATGGATAGTTTCGTCTTGGGGCGGCTTCGTTCGGCTTTACGCGCCGCACTGCCTGGGTTTCCCATCGAACCTGACTCGTTCACTCCACTCTCGCTCATCATTGAGAACAAAAGCGGGGTTCACCTCATATCTAAACTCTATAGGGCATGCTCGGGGATGATACCGGTCGACGATAGCAGAATTCGCAGGGACTGGGAGGTCGACTTGGGCCGCCCCATCACGGACGATCAATGGGCCAAATGTTGTGCAGTGATGAAGGAAATTTCGCTAAACAGCAGGCACAAACTCCTACATTTTAAATTCTTGCGTAGAATATACATCACCCCTGCCAGAGCCCATAGATTGGATCCGTCTAGACCCCACACCTGTCGTAGATGCGACGCCACACATGCTGATTTTGCACACCTTACCTGGACCTGCCCTAAACTACAGCCATATTGGGAGAAGGTACACAAAACACTAGGTGACATGACCCAGCTATCCCTCATCCCCACGCCTGAAGTGGCACTCATGGGTTATGTGGTTAACTTCCCCAAACGCGTTAGGAAATTTGTATCCCTTTGTTTGCTGCTGGCCAAGAGAGAAATCGCTATACACTGGGGCCGTAGGACAGTTCCCACTTTGCAGAGTTGGCTAAATAGCCTGGCTTACTGTAACACCAGTAGCGAAGTATATTCCAGCACACTTCCTAGCTCCTCCCGTCCCAAAGATATTTGGGGACCATACAGGTCCTATGTGGAAACCATTCGACAAGCCGCTGACTCGCAACTAGAACGGGGCATAGTCCCGGCCGGGGTAGGGTAACCTGTTTTGTTGTTTTCAATTGGTCGCCATCCATTGCTCTGCTGCTCCCTGCGGGTACTGCATCTTCCTGACTATATGACCACACTTGTAACTGTCGGGTTTGGATGGGCTCGTTGACCTGCTGCTGAACGGTGGGTGGTTATGCTCAGAGATGGGACCAGGCTTTTGGGATTGTATTTTAAAACTTGGCTGCTTCTTCTCTTATTATTGATATATGCCGGGACAACTACTATATTGATACATCTGGCGTCATCTCATCTTCTTCAATTGTAATGTTAAAGACAGTGAACAACTGTGATTGCTTTGTTATGCTGTACAAAAATGGTAAATAAAGTTAAAAAAAAAAATTGAACACAGATAACACGGAGGTGGTGGAATTCGGAAAGGGACCATCACTCAGGAATCACTTGTGGTGGCCAGCTGAGGCAGGACGATGCCCTGACCCCATTGAAAAGGTCAGAAACTTAGGAGTCATGTTCGGTGATCAGCTCAATTTTGTAGGTCAGATCAATCTCCTGATTTCCTTGTGCTTCTTCCTCAAAGATTCTGCATAAAATTCTTCAGTTCATTCCGCAAGATCTTAGAAAAACGGTGGTAGTCGCCTTACTTCTTTCTAGAATTGATTACTGCAACGTGCTCTTTCTTGGCATTGACAAACGCCAACTATTAAAACTTCAGTCTCTGCAGAACGCTGCAGCACGGGTGCTGCTCAACATCCCGAAATTCCACCCCATCTCCAACAGTATTAGAGAGCTCCATTGGCTTCCGGTCAAGCAACGCATTGAATTCAAGGCTTTGTGTCTGGTGCATAAAGCATTATATGGAGGGGGACCTTTGGATCTTCAGAAACTTTTTTCATGGCACGCCCGCGGCATGACCTACGATCAGCCAATAAAGGACTAGTTCAGGTCTCAAAAATTTGAAGGGCTAGATGGGGGGGAAGAAGCCCCTCCAATCAGGCAGCTAAGCTTTGGAATTCACTGTTGGTCGTAACTAGACTACAACCAAATAGACTCCTGTTCAGGAAAATGTTTAAGACCAGCCTATTCCCGTCCAAGTAAAAATGCAATACTTACCTCTCTAGAGCAGTTCTCGTTACTCGTTACATTCCTAGCGCCAAGACGCCTCGGCATTCGTGCGCTCTATAAATGCCTTACTTACTTAATTATAATGTGCATTGTGACTGTGAGAGCTTGCTGTGTCTATTAGTGCATAATCTGCTAAACTTACTGTGTGTATGTGTATGTTTTGTGCTTGTAGGTGAATGCTTAGCGTGCTTTTACTGGGTGTACAAGTGTACTGGGACTCTAACTGTGTGTTGAGACCCTTCGAAATGTGTATTGCTGCAATCAGTACATTCTTTTAGTTATTTGTTTATACGTCTACAAATGGAGCCTGTTGGTAGCTGCGCTACTGGCTGCTAGTGGGAGTGTGTGTGTATAATGTGTGCAAAGCGATTGTCAGTGAGTGAATATGTGCCCTGGCGGTGTATGTGCTTGTGTATAAATACATTTTTTCTGTAGACAAGTATTTGTACGGTTTTAAATGTTTATTGTGTGTCAGCACATTCGTTTAGTTACTGTGTGTTGGTGCACATTTTGTGGCTGTTAGTGAATGTGTGGCATGATGTTACCAATTGCACAGATATAGTGAATTCATATGTGTAAACGTGCACTGTCAAAGTAACGGGTGCTGGGAGTGTTTAAAATGTTGATTGTGTGTAAGTGCAAATATTATACCAGTCAGTGAATGCGTGGAGTGCTATCACCGATTGTACAGATATGGTGAATGTAAACATGCACTGTGGCAGTAAACATCCATTTGCACTGGTTACAATGTTTATTGTGACCAGCAGCGGCCGGTGCAGGTAAGTGCGGTGAGGCAGGGCAGGGGGGATGTCGACAGACGATGGAATAGGGCAAATTAAATAAATAAATAACTCCTATTCCGTCGTCTGTCGGCATCTCCCTCCCCACAGTGCCCGCCTCACCGCGCTTACCTGCACCAGCCGCTGCTGATTGTGACAATCATTCCATTTGTCTAGTTACTGTGTGTTGGAATATACCTTGTGCATGTCAGTGAATGCTTGACATGCTGTTACCAATTGTACAGATATGGTGCAGGGACGTGGAATTCCTATAGCCCGACGCCCAGGACATATTGTTTGGGGTCAAGGGCAACAGGTTTTCAAGGGCATTTTGTTCTTGGGACAAGTAGGCCCAACCCCCTACACAGTGGTGGCTGGTGACATTTGAAAGTGGTGGGGCGTAAATACTGCACTGTGGCGAGCGAGCGTAGCAAGTGAGCCCGAACCACCTACGAAAATTTTGAAAAAAGAGTGGGCAAATGGTGCATTTTCAAGCAAATTTGAGTAAGGTGCACTGTCTAAATATAATTATTTGCGGGATCAAAGGACTACCGGTGCCAGAGCGCCTTGAGGTGCCACGTGTGCAGTGCACTGTATAACTGTCCATATTTGCAGGATCAAAGGACTGCCGGTACTAGAGCGCATACAGGCGCCAATTTTACAGTGCACTTTATTAACGCCCTTTTTTGCAGGATCAAACGGCTACTGGTGCCAGAGCGTCTACAGGTGCCACACATGCATATACAAACAAACACACAAAACATAGAAACAGCGGTAAACACAGATAAACAATAACTTGCAGACGGACAAAAAAACACTTTGAAAAAAAACACCCACTTCAAAATAGCACGTTGTTACAGATACACCTTACACAGTCGGACCACATCAACCCTTCAACACACGTGCAACGTACCTCAAACGCAGCACTTTATGTGTGCGATTATCCTGTATCACAAAACTTTACCTTAGCCCGATACCCTGCACTCATCCGAATATAACGGCATCCTGCCCTACTCCAGTGCCTCAGGGCCAGGCACGGCTGCTTCTTGGCGCGTCTAGGTCGGTGTGATGCCTGGCACTCTAGTATTCACTATATTGACGTTGTTTCAACAGTCCGGTGTTCAATTGCTGCGGGTAAGCACTGGCAGGCAGGAGTCTTAAATCTGCAAATCCTGGCGGCTTCTGCAGCAGGGTGGTTTGATCCTCATTGCGCCTGCGCTGGTCCCTGCTAGTACCGCCGCCGGGGCGTCTCGGGGTTCAGGCGAGGATAAGCCGTGTGTGTGGGTAAATAAGCCTCACGAGAGCAGCAGCGGAAAGGGGTGCCCTTTGGATACATTTTGGCTGTGAAACCAGGTGATACGTGGTCACATTTCGGAATGTCCACTTGACCAAACTTTGTGATCTTCGGCAAGCGAGTTTCCTGATCTTCCGAAATCCAGAGCGCTTACAATCTCCACAGTCTCAAATTCTGCTTCAGAAAATGCATGTTTACATTGAAAGAGAGCAGTTTAATGCCAGCCAGCTTTGTACAGTCGAACTATAAACAGCTGAAGCATGGCTGTCAAATTCAAAGTGCCAAACTCGGCAGCATGGGTTGGGGTTCAGTGAGATATGCCCTCTGCAAAGACCTCGGGGATCCCCAAATCGGCTGTGGCCAGTAAATCGTTTAACCCCCAAAAAAAGAAAAATGCAAGGGGTTCTGGCAAGTTTATCTTATGGTGTCTCAAAAGGTAAATATCAAAAAAATGAAACTGCGAAATGTGCTGTCCAGCAGTGCCCCAGACACGCCCACCACATCCTGTTGTTGTGATCTGGTCTCGCCACACACCAGCTGTTCTATGTACAAACCCTGACATTTGGAAGCCTCTGCTACAACAAAAATGTTCTGTGCAACGCTCCGTGTTGCTCCTTGGAGGTATATGGTTAATGTTGAAAGGACACCTCAGAATCTAAAACGCATTGGGTTCTGGTAACGTTAACTGATCTAAAAGCCCTCACACTTTCCACCAAGTCTAAAAAATGAACAAACGCTGCAACCACACAAAACCAAACACACCCTGTCAACCAAAACTTCCTGCAGTTTGATGGCGTTCCCTGATCTGAAAGTAAGGGCGCCCAAATAGAACAAGTGCTCAAAGTGCCATGACAATGGTGGTTGGCGCTTTACAAATGTAAATAAGGTAACAAAAAAGGAGCAGCGCACTGAAGAACAGACCCCCGTCCCAATAGTTTAAAAATACTGTCCTCCTACAGTAAGCTGGCCACACTCGAGTGGCTTCTCTGCGATGTAGCTACTGTGACTGTCACTAATCCTCGAAGCATGAGCTACCCTGAAAAGAATGCAAGCGTTTCCAAACAAATAATTCACGCGCCCTGCTCATGCCATGACGCTTGCAATTTATTGATCACATAAAAGAATTGTACAACCTCATAGTCGGGGAATACATCGTTAAAAGGTAAATAATTTGTCTGTTGAACTTAATCCATAATTAGCAGCCACGGCGCCGGCCGGCATGGGGGGGGGGGGAGTAAGCGCGGGGAGGGAGGCGTTTAATTAAATGAATAAATAAAATAAAAACAAACTTACCAGGCATCTCCTCTGCTGATCCCACGTCGCATCACGTCTCCTCTCACAGACGTGGAACTAACTTCTCCCCGCTCTTTTGCTTGCCTGGCAAGTGGCAAATCAGAAGACTGGATGCGACTGCGGGGGGCTACTCGGCTGTATCCTGGCATTTCACAGGGCATGGAGCGACTGTACGTCACCGCCCGAGCAGGATCCTATCTTTAGACTCCTGCACTACACTAGGCATGCGCAGCATACCTAATGTAATGTCAATGGAGTGGGGGACTGAAATAAAAAGCGATCTTCTCGCAGATGCGCGGTCGGAGTCTGGACTCCTGCTGCTCGACTCGCCTGCGTGCGCTGTTCGTTTGTTGTTGACTCATGCGCACTTGAGGCTGTGAAGCAGCTGCCAGCACAGGTCAGGCCGGAAATGTAAACAGACGAATTGTCAAAGCTGTCAATTCGTCTGCTTACATTTCTTGCTGCCCGATTGCCTAGTGGGGCGCTGCCCCGGCGCCCCTATGGACCAGCCGCCACTGCCTACAGCACAAACCCTTTGGCTGCCAGATTGCAGTACCAAATTATGGATCAGGGATGGGCATTGTCTTCAGTTAAGGTAATATTTTTATCCATGTGTTAATGCTGTTCAGACTTGTTTTTATGGTTCATTAATGCATAGCCTTTATTATTAGGGTGAGTGCTCTAAGTAAATGTTGTTAGCTCTGACTGCACTACTGACAGTGGTTCCAGTATAAAAATATGTACCACGTTTTCAAAGTTTAGCAATATGAAGCTATGTATAATGCTCACAGAATGCTCTCTGATAAGATGCAAATATTTGCAGAAGCTTGAAAGCAAGATTGATGATTCTTTGCTTTCAAAATAAAATGTTCACAAAAAAATGCAAGTAGTAAAAAACATTTAGCTAAAGTACTGTACAAGTTTAGGTACCATTTCTTTGCAGCATCATTTAGTAAAATGTGATGATGTATGCTAGTATTTCCCAAAAATATTCATAATGTAAAATAAGTGAAACCAGTTTAAAAAAGATTATAGGAAACATAAAAATAAACAAGCATTGGCAAATCCAAAGGTCCCAAATTGGTGGTCAGCCTTTTGGTTTAGTCAGTGCGTGACTTGTTTTGGCATGGTTTCTATAAAGCCTTATTGGTGTGGGAGCTGCTGGGCCCTCACCATTATAACAAACACTGGCAAAAGTTAAAAAAATGTTGGCCTCAAAAAGCACACATTGCCACAGTAGTTCCTGGCACTGAGCAAAACTACTTTGTGTGCCCATATGCTCCTTGTGAAAGAGCAGAATGCTGTTCCTCACGGTGAAGCCAGTTGATAGACCGAGAGAGAGACAGAATTTTAATAAACACAAAAGGTCATGGTTAAAGCCAGACCTTTTAGGGACCCAATTATTAAAGAAAGTCTCAAAAGTGCCCCTATGGTATATGTCCTTGCGTTAAGTGCAGATATACGGCTTTCATGAATTCACAAGAATTTACAGAAGTAGGCCAAGAAATCGTACTCCTAGAAAATATTTGTGAACTGCATTTAAGCATGAGCAAATATGCACGTGCAGATTTGCTCATGCAAAAGTGTTTGCAAGTTCACTTTCTCTCCAACCACTTTTTTCACTGGAAGTTTTACGTCTGTCATTGTCTGGAGTAAATTTTTAACCTTTCTCAGTATAAGAAAAGATTAGAGAAGAGTTGGTGAAACCCTTAAACATGCAAGTTATTAGGTTTGCACAGACTAAAAATGGCATTCCAAACCTGGAACTATTGCTTACCACTACCTTCAGCCCCAGAATGTAGAACTGCAGAAATGCGGCAACACCTACTATGATATGAGCCCTGGCATAATCAGTGAGGTTATATCAGAGCTCTTTTATAATGAGATTGCTGCCATAATTTGTCGCCGCATTACATGGCACAAAAGGGACAAGTGAACTTTTTTACAGGACAAGTAGATGTATGAAGCAACTTGCCCCATGGACAAGTAGATATTTTATTAAATTTCGCACCCCTGTGGTGAATTCAAACGTGTAAACGTGCATTGTCACAGTAACGGATGCTGGGAGTGTTTAAAATGTTGACTGTGTGTAAGTGCAGATATTATACCTGTCAGTGAATGCGTGGAGTGCTATCACTGAGTGTACAGATATGGTGAATGTAAACATGCACTGTGGCAGTAAACGTCCATTTGCACTGGATACAATGTTTAGTGCGACTATCACTACATTCATCTAGTTACTATGTGTTGGAATATACCTTGTGTATGTCAGTGAATACTTGACATGCTGTTACCAAGAGTACTGATATGATGAATGTAAACATGCACTGTGGCTGTAAACGTGCATTGGGGCTATTTAAAATGTTTACTACATGCATGTGCATATACTGCGTCTGTCAGCAAGTGCTTGGCATGCTGTTACCGAGTGCACAGATATGGGTGAATGTAAATGTGTAAGCGTGCCTGTGGCTTTAAATGGGTATTGATCAGAGGTGGGCGAGCCAACAAATGAATAGGGAGAGCCAAGCCAGAACCAAGCCGAGGGTCTGGCTCAGATCTTAGAGCCTGGGCACAAGTCATGAAAATATGTGTTATGTAAATCATACAACAAGCCACATAACATACGATAAAGTCTGTTCAGAGTTCAAAAAAGTATATTTCTTTAACATGGGGAAGCTTTGACATTATTGGGGCACATTATAGTACTGCTCTGAGAAGTATTTATTAAAAGTGATAATTTTGTACAACTGGTAGTCACATATACGAAAGTGTTTCCATACATGATAATGAAGAAAAAGAGTTTTGGTGAAATAAAATATTTGCCTAAGATCACACAATTTAAGCAGGAAAGCTGTGATGTATCCATGTTTTCTGGTTTCATTCTGTACAAATCAGCCAGTAAATGGGTATTTATTTGTCTTTCCTTATGTTAAGGCTTTGTTTTGCTCAAAGTGTCTTTATTGATTTTCAAACCAAATAGCAACAAGAATCCACAGAAATATTTGCACCATATCACAAAGCAATGCTATATTAAAAGACAGGATCGTGTAGAATGGTTACTGCATAATTTCTACACGGTTTGCCCCGAAGCTAGTGCATCCTATTGTTTACACATTAGGAAAGGAACTTACAACGCTATTTCCCCCTTTGTGGTATTCGTTTAACAGAAAGAAAAGCTTGTGGGAACAGCAAGGAATAATGTGGAAAACAAAAAATATATATCTACATGCACGCAGGGAACTTTGATAGTCCTAACAGATATAAGGCGGGTATACATCAGCATCTTCTAATCACTATTGTCATTGGCGGACTTGTGGCGGGATTAGGAGGCCCACAAAGAGAATCAAACCTGGAACAGGTATAGGGCTCTTGTATTTTGGTGGCAAGAGAACAACGGCAATCCCACCAAGAGATATCTCACCAAGGGACCCCATATATAGTCAAACCCATTCCGTGACTCTGTTAATTTATCCGTTAACCGTTCCATAGTGAGATATCACCACAGACGAGCATGCCACTGCTATGTCGAGGGAGCAAGTGGCTTCTTCCAAGCTGCAGCCAACGTCATTTTGGCGGTGCCCAAACAAAGCCATGTGATAGACCTATCCCCCCACTGTCTGACATTTTAAGGAAGAATCTCAAAGTCCTAGCAGAACAAAGTCAGGTGTCTATGGAAGGGGGTATCCCAAAATCTCCTCCACTTGGGCCAGGATTTCATTCCAGTATGGTTTAATCGAAGGGCAGTCCCACCATATATGTCTAAAATCCCCCAGGAGCCCACAGCCCCTCCAGCAGCGATAGGATGTATTTGGATAAATCTTACGAAGTTTTGAGGGGTAGAGATACAAATCGTATAAAACTTTATAGTGAGCCTCTCTTAGACCAGGGAGTGGATAGATCTAGGGATATTGCTCAGCAGTTTATTCCATTGTTTTGTATTGATCGTGCTACCCAAAATCTGGTTCCAGAAGCCCTTGTGTCTCGAAATATGTGTAGCAGAGACTGCGTTAAGAAGAGCGTATAAAAAGAAAATATTCCCCTTAGGACTCCCCGCTTGATGGACACATTTCTCAATGGGAAGCATGTCTCTAGTAGCTGCCTGTCTTTTCTCAGGTTGCGTTACCCAGTGTATCAGTTGGTTGTAGTGATACCTCTCTGTGTTGGGAAGATTAAAATCCCTACAACTATTATCGAACGTGCGGTCAGACCAGTTGTGATATAAATCTGAAATAGTGAGGCACCCCCCTTCTCACCACAGGTAAAAGGGCCCATGTGTGGTCGCGGGCGGGAAATTTTTATTCATGCTGTATGGAGCAACATTTCGCCCCAATTCCAGTCGCACAGCGAAAGCGTAAATATGCAATACTACTTCTACGTGATAAACTCGTCCATTTTACTCCATTGAATCAATGTTTAGTTCCAATATTTAGAGTGTTTTTTCTTGTGCTGTTTAAATCCACATGTAAAGTATCATGCTTTTTTCAAAAGCTTCCAATGCTCAAGATGTGCCCATCCGGACCTCTTTCAAGAACACAACGAAAACGCATGGTTTGTCCTAGGCAGTATTCTTTATTTCAACCCAATGCATTTCGGGCTTTAACAAGCTCTTCTTCAGGGGTAACTGCAAATTACAATTTAGAAAAAACACCATTACTACATTGTCCTTTATGTCACATGTAACATAATCCGTACTTCCCTTATTTAATTGATTAAACCGTGATAAAGTGCTAAAACAGACCCCTTCCCTTTCCGTGTAGATTTAAAACTAATCAAAGAAAAATCCCCCCAGTGCCAAACTAGTCTATTTACACCCCTAAACTATCCCATAATGAATTATCCATCCCGAATTCCTACCAACTACCATGCATCTTCCTCACAACATAACACTCCCGAATCAACCCATCTCGTCTCCAGACTTTCCTATTTCTCCCCACTATCGCGCTCCATCCACCTGCGATCGATCGTATTCACCACACTCTCATCACTCTCCCATCACAAACTTTGACCTTTCCCACATTCACACTCTCCAATCTCCCCCTACATCCACACTTGAACCTCTTCAACTCTAACACACGCGCAACTTACTCCAGCCGCCACAACCACAGATCATCACATACCTGCCAAAACTGCATCCCTCTTTCAACTCGACATCCGCCTCCATAAAAGTGTAACCTCCCCCACGTGACCCCCCGTTTTAAACCACGAGCCAAAGACCAAACCCCTCCCTCCTAAATGCAAAGTAATTAACCACCTGACGCTGACTCCACTCCCTAAAGCAACCCCTACCTCGCAAACTTCAACTCCCATAACCCTCTGGGCTTCCGTGAGCAAAACAACCGACATAAAGTCTGTTGACTAAAAATACCATTTCGTGAAAATACAACATTACTCAATGTTAATCACATGTTAAAAACAACAATGTACAGAACTTAAATATAAATGCCATGGCGATTTTAAAGATGACATAAACTTGCTCTGTGGACGTGATGTTACGCCTAACATGTGGTGTGTCTACAGTTTTGTCCAATTAATCCTCAATTTTCCATTTGGGTGCAAATCGTCGGTGAGGGCAATAATTCATGTAATGTCAAGAAAGGGGATGGAATGCACACGTTCCTTATCATAATGTTTCTAATTTTAGCCATGATAATGATGAAAGTACGCGTGCTTACTGGTTTTGTGCCTTGCCCCAATGGCACATGATGATAATCCATGCTGTATGGAGCGACATTTCGCCCCAATTCCAGTCGCACAGCGAAAGTGTAAATATGCAATACTACTTCTACGTGATAAACTCGTCCATTTTACTCCATTGAATCAATGTTTAGTTCCAATATTTAGAGTGCTTTTTCTTGTGCTTTTTAAATCCACATGTAAGGTATCATGCTTTTTTCAAAAGCTTCCAATGCTCAAGATGTGCCCATCCGGACCTCTTTCAAGAACACGACGAAAACGCATGGTTTGTCCTAGGCAGTATTCTTTATTTCAACCCAATGCATTTCGGGCTTTAACAAGCCCTTCTTCAGGGGTAACTGCAAATTACAATTTAGAAAAAACACCATTACTACATTGTCCTTTATGTCACTTGTAACATAATCCGTACTTCCCTTATTTCATTGATTAAACCGTGATAAAGTGCTAAAACAGACCCCTTCCCTTTCCGTGTAGATTTAAAACTAATCAAAAAACAATCCCCCAGTGCCAAACTAGTCTATTTACACCCCTAAACTATCCCATAATGAATTATCCATCCCGAATTCCTACCAACTACCATGCATTTTTTTTTTTTTTTTTACAATCAATCTAGCTATAGATCCCTTGGGTCCTAGGGAACCTATAGTTTTTTTTTTTTTATAAACTTTATACATTTTTATTTGCAAACAATATGAAGATAATCGGTCACTGTCACAGTTCACACTTTCGAGTAGTGCTTAAGCAAGGATGTACAGTCAAGTCCTGCATTTTGATATCAAAGAGTCCCATCCGACAGCGAAGAAAAAACAAAGTCCCATATGCACTGCTAACCCCACAATATAGAAGATGCGCCCACCCGTCCAGTTGTCATTCATCACCCCCAATGTATTATGGACACGAAGGCATAATGGTTGCAAATAGATCGACATCACAAAAACATTCACTATATCATATATCGAATATATTGTAAAACAACGGACCGATTAGCCCACCCCAGTCGGGATTATGCCTTGTTCCAGTTGGGTGACAGGGGGTTGCCGATGCGACTCTACGTATGCCCTGAATGGACCCCAGATGTCCCTGGGGCGAGATGAGGAGGGTAGAGTGGTAGCGTATATCTCGCTGTTTGTGTTGCATGATGCTAAACTACCCAACCAGCTCTTCAATGTAGGGACTGATCTGCAGCCCCAATGAATAGCCACCTCTCTTTTGGCCAATAATAGACTTAGGGCCGCAAATTTCCTCACCTTTTTGGGAAAATTGACCACATAGCCCAGCAGAGTCACTTCCGGAATGGGAACTAGGGGCAGATTGATCATTTCGCCTAGAGTCTTATGTACTGCTTCCCAATACGGTTGTAGGAGTGGGCAGGTCCATGTAAAATGTGCAAAATCAGCATGGGGGGCCATGCATTTGCGACAGGAATGGGGCCTGGATTGGTCCAATTTATGGGATTTGGCCGGGGTAATGTACATTCTGCGCAAGAATTTAAAATGTGGTAGTTTGTGTCTACTGTTTAGGGAAACATCCTTCGTGACCGCGCAGCATGCAACCCATTGATCATCCGTGATTGGGCGGCCGAGGTCGCCCTCCCAGTCGCTACGGAGCTTGTCATCGTTCACCGGGATGATCTCTGAACAGGCTTTATATATTTTAGAGATGAGGTGAATTCCTTGTTCGCTGTCTATGATCAGAGACAGAGGAGCAAATGATTCGGGTTCGATTGGGAAACTAGGTAGCGCGGTGCGCAGAGCTGAACGCACCCGATTCAGTACGAAGCTGTCCATAAACGTGGCGTCGGGGAAACGGTCAACGTCCTGTACCAAGAAGGCTTGGCCATCAGGGTATAGATCTCCCAGTTTTGTAATCTCAAATTTAGTTAACGTACGCTGCACCACTCTCTCCCCCGTTATTGGAAGCTATCGGGCATTGGGGAGCGAGAGGGAAGTGGAATACAGTGTTGCAGTGCCGGTCATTCGCCTCAGCTTTTCCCAAGCCCAACTGGTGGTGGACGTAGTCTGAATGTCTTTTGGGTCTCTAGGAACTCCCTTGGGAAGCACCGTGGACAGTTTCTCGGGCAAGACAAAGTCAGATTCCGGACGAAGAAACGGGATCCTGGCATCAGGGTGGTACCAAGCATAGGCATAGCTGCATTGGGCTACAAGATAATATAAGTGGAGATCTGGGACACCGTAACCCCCTCTCTCGTATGGGAGTGTAAGTACCTGCCACCGAACGCGAGCATGTTTACCCCCCCATACTAATCTGATAAGGAGGGATCTTAGTGTCAGAAAAAAGCGGTTGGGGAGGGGAATCGGGATGTTGTTAAAAAGATATAAAAACTTGGGCAGGACCACCATCTTAAGAATCGCAACTCTACCCGCGATGGATAACGGCAATCTTAGCCAGCGCTCTATTTGCGTTTCGAGGGAGCTGATAGCTCGCCCGTAGTTGAGGCGTATGATTAAAGCAGTGTCTAAGTGGATGTGAATACCTAAGTATTTTACGGAGTCCGTGCACCACTCCAGGGGGAATTCACACTCCCAGGACTTGGTGCTGGGAGTCAATGGGAAAATCACTGATTTATGCCAGTTAATGCCAAGGCCTGAATACCGACCAAATCGGATTATTTCACGTATGAGAGGTTCTAAATTGACCTGAGGCTCCCTTACATAAAGAACGGTGTTGTCCCCATAAAGCGAGACGAGGAGAGGGCCGGTGTTAAATTGTAGGCCATGGTGTAAATGTTTTTCTTGAAAATGGCGGATTAAAGGGTCCATAGCTAGGATGAATAGCAGATGTGAGAGGGGGCAGCCCTGCCGCGTACCCCGAGAGAGGGAGAATGAGAGAGAGAGCGTACCATTCAGTCGGAGTCGTGCAGTGGGGCGACAGTAGAGTAAGGAAGTGGTGGCAAAAAAAAACCATCGGCATGCCCATACGACGCATGACCGACACAAAAAAGGCCCACTCCAGAGAGTCAAATGCCTTCTCTGTGTCGAGTAAGGTGGCGGCAGCTGGGACATCTGGATTGATTCTGTGGAGTACTGAAAAGAGAGTCCGGAGATTGAGCGATGTAGACCTGCGGGGGACAAAACCGGATTGGGCAGGGGAGATAATGAATTCCATCAATTGAGACAGGCGCATTGCGATAACCTTAGCCAGGATTTTATAATCCAAGTTTAATAATGACAGAGGCCTATATGACCCGCAAAGTCACGGATCTTTGCCCGGCTTGGGGAGGAGAATAATGACGGCCTCTCGCAAGGTAGGAGGAAGGATCTGGGTCTCCAGGGCCTCCGCGTACACCTCAATGAGTTGAAGTGCCAGAAGATCTTTATATGACTTGTAGAAGTCTCCCGTGAAGCCATCTAACCCAGGGGCCGAGGAGGATCGGAGGGCTTCGATGGCGCCCAGCACGTCGGTTTCGGAGATTGGCTCTGCTAGGAAATCTTGCATGTGCTTTTCAAGGTATACTAATGCAATTTCCGATAAATACTCTTCCTGGGCTGTGGGATCCTGACCTATTTTGGAAGTGTAAAGGGCCTTGAAGTAGTCAAGAAATTCGTCCCGTATGTCCGAGGTGGAGGTGAGTGTTTGGCTGGTAGAAGATCTAAGTTCCGTGATGTAGGCCTTACTGTACGGAGGCCGAAGCATTTGGGCCAAAATACGGCCAGGTCTTCCCCCCTCGCCGTACCTCCTAGCGGTTTGGTACTTGCCCATAAAGAGAATCTCGCGGTCCGCCGCCTCCCTAAAGTCAGAGAGAAGAGCGAGCCGTCGCCGCTCTAGCTCAGGATCTGGGGAATGCTCGATGGCAATGTCAATTTCTGTCAGGCCGCGCTCTATGCGGGATAGTGTATTGCGCAGGTCCCTGAGCACTCCGGAATGTTTGGTAATGCAGACGCCTCGAATGTATGCCTTGAATCCCTCCCATAGGACAGCACTGGTGTCTACCGAGCCGGTGTTAATAGCAAAGTATTCTTCAATAGCTTCCCGCACTTCGTTGTTAAACAGGTCATCAAGCAGGACACGGCTGGGAAAGCGCCATTGTCGCTCAAACCCCTCCGGTCTGGGGATATTAAGGTGAAGTAGAACGGGGGAATGGTCAGAATACGTTCTTGGGAGTGTCGTGAGCGAATGCAACCAACTGGAGACACCTGGGGAAATTAGCCAGTAGTCGATCCTAGTCCAGGGTGTTGTATTGGCCAGCGAAGTGCGTATATTCAGTGTGGGTAGGGTTGCGTGTGCGCCATATGTCCAATAAGGAAAGTTGATCGCAAAGGTCTAGCAATGCCCGGCGTGCGCGAGGCTTGGGGTTAGGGGAGGTGGAGGTGCTGTCTAATGCAGGGTCGGGAAGCAGATTGAAATCACCCCCCATGAGAAAAAACATGGGACCCAATTTCGTGAGTTGTGTGTGGAGAGCGTGAAAAAAATCTGGGGAGTCGGTGTTCGGGGCGTAAACGCAGACTAGGGCGATCTTGTGTCCCAGTAACGACCCAGCTGCAATGACGTATCTACCCTCGTTGTCAGTCACTATCGAACTGGGGCTGAAGGGAATTCTTTTATGTATGAGAACGGCAGTGCCCCTGGCGTAGTTGCTATAGTTGGCAAAATACCTATGTGCACCCCAGCTAGAGGCAAAGCGCGTGGAGTCCGATCTGGGTAAATGCGTCTCCTGTAGGAAAGCAATATCAATATTATGGCGGAGTAAGTAATGAAGTACATGTCTTTTCTTACGGTTATCATTGAGGCCCCGTATGTTCCAGGACATTAAAGAGAGGACGGAGGGACCCGCCACATTACCTAGCTGGGCCATCTCGTAGGTATAGTATGCATGATTACTGAGGACGGTTCCAGGTGAACAGTATCCGTGACAGTGAACAGATTTAGAAAAATACAACAACAATCATGTGATAGAAATAATCCCCCCCCCGCGCCCCCACCCAACCTCACTACCAAGAAAGCAAGGCCTACCCAACACTAGCAATAGAGTAGAAAGTACCAATCGACTTAACAGTGGAACGATGAAAACCCAAAAGTGGTACATCCATAAAGCGAAAAACCAGAACTAGGTGTACACCAAAAGGGGAGGTGGCAACGCCACGCCAGGTACCCAGCCTTTGGAGACAGTTTCGCCAGAATGTAAATCATTATCCCAAAACAGTTACATAACAATGAAAAGAGCAGCGCTTAATGTACTCAGCCAGACCCAGTTCCTGAGAAGAGTTCCATGCTTGCATCAGACCCACTGTGTGGTGGGGAGTTACGAGTCCCGTCTGCCACGGCCTGGTTGTTCCGTCTGTAAGTGTGACAAAATTCCTGAACTTCCGTTGGACTATCAAAGATGCGGGGCTTACCATTGATGTCCACCGTCAGTCTAGCGGGGTACAACATACTGTATTTTAAACCAAGGTTCTTGAGGGTGGACTTGACCTCAGTGTACTTGCGGCGGGCCTCTTGTACCATGATAGTGAAGTCAGGATACAGCGATAACTTGGAGCCGTGCCAAATGGTGTCGCCCGCTCCCTTGCAAGGCGTAGAGCTGTGTCGCGGTCTCGATAATTCATAACTCGCGCGATGATGGGCCTTGGAGGGCACCCCGGATTGGGCCACTGTCCCAGCGAACGATGAGCCCGCTCCACGACAAATCCTGGAGTGAAGGAGTCTCTACCAAACAGGTCAGCCAACAACGATTCCACAAAGGTGTCTAGACAGCCAGTGGCTGTGGATTCCGGAACACCCAAAATGCGAATGTTGTTGCGCCTACTGCGCGCTTCAAGATCTTCATTTTTAATGGCGACCTCTTTAAGAATACGTTCCACACGCTCCAGTCTTTTGAGGGATTGGGCAGTGCCATCTTCGATGTCGGATATTCGGGCTTCTGCAACATCCAGGCGCCGATCATGGACTTGAATTTTGGCCCCCATGTCTGCCAGGCTCTTGTCGAGGGCGTCAAATCGACCATCCAGCGCACGAAAGCCCGCTCTCATCTCCTGCAGCAGTGTTGTGGATTGGGTAGAGGGGTCCTCTGTGCGTACCGCGTCTTGTCCACCCTCCGCCATGTCGGATCCACCCTCCGGGGCCGTGTCAGCGAGTTTCTCAAAAGGAAGTGTCTGTTGTTTCGGATCTTTGCGGCCCATGCCGCACCACGGCGTCACAGGTGGAGCTGCAGCAGGAGGTACCTAGCATGCAATGCCCAGCGCAGGTTGAGGTATGGGAGTCGCAGATCGTGGGAGGCGCCAGGCCTTGAAAGATGGGGATCGGGGCTACCTTCCCCAGAGTCGTCAGAGGAGATGTGCGTGGCCCCCAGGCAGCAGGGTAGATACGGTAGGTGAGACTTTATGGGGCGTATTCGCAGCGCTGCCGAGCAGCTGTATATGAGCAGGGTGCTGCCAATGATGACTGGTGGCGCCAGTAGGGCTGTTCGCAGGTACGCACCGCAGATTGAGAGCAGCAAGAGCAGGATGTGGCAAGTCACGAGGGCCGCAGTGCCATAATGTCTGTGGTTCTGGTAGCGGAAAGCAAGAGGCGGCTGCAGAGGTGGGGCCCTGTGTAGCTCAGCCGGCAGGAAATGGAGGCCTTATGATGGATTGGGAGCGCCGAGGTGAGGGCGTGATGCCGACCGCTTTCTGGGCTGGAGGCGGGTGCAGGGAGCTGTACGGCGGCGCTCGGTCGCCCCCGTGTGATGGCGTCTAACGACCGGGTTTTCCCGGGCTCGTCCGCGGGCTCTGACTCCGCGGGGCCTGAGGAGAAAGGTGAGGAGGTATTGCCTGGCTTGCGGGGGAGAGCGAGGCCACGATTAGGGCACCATGCGGGTCTGTCACTGCAAACGGAACGAGTGTAGGGCTCTCCTTCGCCCGGAGCACTCACCGCCGTGGCGTCTCCCGCAGGTCGTCGGGCAGTTTCCGCTGTGCCTGCTCGTCTCGCAGTCGAGGCTGAGGGGTGATGACGCGGCCGCCAATCCAGCCCGCTCCGACTGTTGCATGCGCCGCTGCGTATATCTCGGCAATGGAGTCACCGCTGTGGAACCGGAGGGCAGCGCCAAGCTCAGGAGACTCTTAGGGGTCCAACGGCATCGAGGACTCGTTGATGGCTGCTGCGGAAATATGGGATAATGGCTTTTGGGCTGGGATGGCTGGCGGAGCTTCAATGCCGCGCGGCCATCTTGGTCTGCGGCCTGGCCACGCCCCCAACTACCAAGCATCTTCCTCACAACATAACACTCCCGAATCAACCCATCTCGTCTCCAGACTTTCCTATCTCTCCCCACTATCGCGCTCCATCCACCTGCGATCAATCGTACTGACCACACTCTCGTCACTCTCCCATCACAAACTTTGACATTTCCCACATTCACACTCTCCAATCTCCCCCTACATCCACACTTGAACCTCTTCAACTCTAACACACGCGCAACTTACTCCAGCCACCCCAACCACAGATCATCACATACCTGCCAAAACTGCATCCCTCTTTCAACTCGACATCCGCCTCCATAAAAGTGTAACCTCCCCCACGTGACCCCCGTTTTAAATCACGAGCCAAAGACCAAACCCCTCCCTCTTAAGTGCAAAGTAATTAACCACCTGACGCTGACTCCACTCCCTAAAGCAACCCCTACCTCGCAAACTTCAACTCCCATAACCCTCTGGGCTTCCGTGAGCAAAACAACCGACATAAAGCCTGTTGACTAAAAATACCATTTTGTGAAAATACAACATTACTTAATGTTAATCACATGTTAAAAACAACAATGTACAGAACTTAAATATAAATGCCATGGCGATTTTAAAGATGACATAAACTTGCTCTGTGGACGTGATGTTACGCCTAACATGTGGTGTGTCTACAGTTTTGTCCAATTAATCCTCAATTTTCCATTTGGGTGCAAACCGTCGGTGAGGGCAATAATTCATGTAATGTCAACAAAGGTGATGGAATGCACACCTTCCTTATCATAATGTTTCCAATTTTAGCCATGATAATGATCAAAGTACGCGTGCTTACTGGTTTTGTGCCTTGCCTCAATGGCACATGATGATAATCCATGCTGTATGGAGCGACATTTCGCCCCAATTCCAGTCGCACAGCGAAAGCGTAAATATGCAATACTACTTCTACGTGATAAACTCGTCCATTTTACTCCATTGAATCAATGTTTAGTTCCAATATTTAGAGTGCTTTTTCTTGTGCTTTTTAAATCCACATGTAAGGTATCATGCTTTTTTCAAAAGCTTCCAATGCTCAAGATGTGCCCATCCGGACCTCTTTCAAGAACACAACGAAAACGCATGGTTTTTATTGCCATGAATGGGGGTGTAGGGAAACGGGAAGGTCGTCAGTCCAGTCCTGCGCGTCACCTCATCCCACACTTTTAACGCAGTCCTAGTGAGGGTATTCAAATAGGGTTTCCATACTACATCCCAAATTGTCCGCCCAACTATCGCCCTATCCATATGGAGCCAGTGTTTATCTGACTCCTTCATGGACCATTTCGAGATCACCCTAAGTTGCGCCGCTTTATAATATAACGAGAAGTTTGGAAGTGCGAGCTCTCCCTCCCCTTTCGGCATTGCCAATACTTTATTCAACAGACGAGCTCTGCGATTCTGCCAGATGAAAGATGTGAGTCAGGAGCGCAAAGAATTGTTTGTCCACTTCCACCGGAAGGCCCTAGAAGACATACAGCACCCGGGGAAGCACCGACATTTTAATGGCGTTTATTCTACATAGACATGTTAAATATGGGGGGGGGGGGCATCTCTTCAGGTCCTGTTGTAGTTGGCTAAGTTGGGGTGGGTAGTTAGCTTTATAAAGGCTTTGTTTTCACCTCTTAGTGAATTCTGCAAATTATAGCGCAAACCTGACCCTATGGTATTGGAGCTCTTTACAAGAGACCAGTTACATTACACAAGGTCTCGTGCATTGTTGATAGGCATGGGTAGATTAAGTGATACACCTAGAATCACATGATGTTGAGCCTACGCCGAGACATGAACCTGGTTCCTGAGTTCCATAGTCTGCAGCTCAGGCCATAACACTAATTAACAGGGCGAGCAGAGCAAGAGCCAAGCCAAAGGTCTGGCTCGGATTTGAGTGCCCGTGCCCGAGCCGAGCCCTGAAAATGTTTGCTACATAAATCATACAACAAACATCACATAAATTATGATAAAGTCTCTTCTCTTCAAAATTCAAAAACGTTTACTTAACATGTGGAAGCATAGACATTACATTATAGCACTGCACAGTATTAAAAGTGATAGTTTTTAAACATGAACCATTAGTGAACTAAGAAGGCAAGACAGTTGTCATGTATACCCTGTACATGGTGAGATTATTATACAGCAACATTATAGTCTATTAAATCGAACACAATAGGTTTTTGTACAACTGCCATTCTGGACTTGAATATTTAAAGTGCTTTCATATGGGTTAATGAAGTAAAAGAGTTTTTGGGAACTAAAATATTTGCCTAAGATCACACAGTTTAAGCAGGGATACGATTTAGCCAGGTTTTTTGGTTTCGCTTTGTACAAATCATCCTGTAGCCAGTATGTATTTGTTTTCCTTATTTTAAGACTTTGTTTTTACCTCTTTTATATAGTTGGAACTCATCCCAAAGATATTGGAGTACAAGTTAAGTTACCATTCATTTTTTGTAGGTTAGCTAAGTGATTTGAACAGAATCATAGGATGTTTAGCCGACACTGAAGCTCGAACCTAGTTCCCCAGTTCCCGAGTTGACAGCTCTGGCCATAACACCACATCCAGGATACAGGGAGGTCCTAAAGCTCCGCTCTTCATGGGCTCGAGGTTCCAAAAGGTGCTCGAGCTGAGACAGAGTCAAGCTTCACGCTCGAGCTTTCAGTGGCTCACCCACCACTAGTGCTGAGTGTAGAAGACATTTGGTGATTATAAACGTGTAAACGTGCACTGTGGCTGTAAGCGGGTATTGGGTGTAGAGATATGGTGAATGTAAACGTGCTGTTACTAAGTGTTCATACAGTGTGATGAGTGTGAATGTGGATTGTGAAAGAGTACCACGGAAACTAAACTTTGTTCCTCTTTGAATGTTCCCTCAGCAGCCTGGAGGAGGCTGGGCGGGAGCAGGGCATGACTCTCCGCGCCCGGGGATCAGCGCTGAGCCCGGCTGCCCTTCACCTTGACCCCGGTTGGAGACTGCTATGGCCGCAGAGGAGGCTGCGCGGGGGGCAGAGCCCGCAGGAAGAGTCGGGGAAGCAGCGGAGCCGGGCCCCGCGGCGACGGCCAGCTGGGAGCGGAAGGCTCAGGCACGGGGGCCGTTTGCGGACGCTCGCCAGGCCCGGTGGTCGCCGCAGCCGTCCCCAGAGTCCAGCCGGGTGCGGAGGTCACAGCCCAGGAGCCTCACGGAGGCGCACAGGCACTCGGCGCGGTGGCACCGGGAGAGTCTGCCACCTTCCTGGACGGGGGATCCGGGGCCGCAAGTCGCCGCAGGCGGTAGGATGCCCTCTCCCGGCGGCAGCATGAGCAGCAGGCGGAGGCGCCTACTGAAGGAGGCATCGCAGGGAGGCGCGGGGGCCTTACCCCTGGGGGGCATGTGGAGTGTGCCCTCGCAGAGGAACAGCATCGCGGTCCCCGCAGACAGGAAGGAGCTTGGCGCCCCCGGGACAGGCGAGGCAGGACCTGGTGACCAGTGTGGGGGCCCAGACAGACGCACCACTTGGCAGGTGCAGAATCAGGGGACCCCTCCATGCCCTGAAGGGGCAGCCGCCCTGGAGGACCCCTCCTCACAACAGTCTTGGTCTTTGGGCCCCGAAGACTTTGCTGCCTACGCCCCCTTGGCCTTGGACCCCTTGGAGCATGAATGGATGCTGACGGCAGCAGAGGGGCAGTACGACAGCATCATTGGACCGCTCACCTCTGACCCCAGCCTCCTCTACAGGAAGGACTTCGTGACAGGCTTCTCAGCCATCCACTGGTTGGCCAAGCACGGCAAGCATGAAGACCTGATCCAGCTGATGCAGTTTGCTGAAGCGCAAGGCCTACCAGTGGACATCAACGCCAGGGCCAGCGGCGGCCTCACACCCTTGCACATTGCGGCCATGCAGGGCCATGAGATGCTCATAAAGGTGCTGGTGGGGGCTTTTGGCGCAGACGTGCACCTCAGAGACCACAACGGACGCAAGGCATGGCAGTACCTGCGAACCAACGCCTCACCCCAAATCAAGGAGCTCTCTGGGGCCCTGGAGGAAGAGGTGGCCAACTTGGCCTCCCTCAACAAGAACAACAACAGCCGCTCTTCCAAGCGAGCCTCGAAGAGAGCACCACGGATGGATGAGGTGGACGCAGGCCGGCCAGAGAAAAGTGGGCTGCCTGCCACCATCTCTCCATTCATGAACCTCTTCAGGCGCGTCCGGCTCTATCTTTCTTCAGAATGGTGAACTGTTCTGAGGCCTGGCCATGGCCATTTGTCCTCCTATTGAACAAATGAAGCACATTGGACAGCACTTTTTTGGGATAACTCAGTTGAGAATTATGTACCATGACAAACCGCTATTATACTCAGAAAGTGCCTTCTCCACACAACCATGTTACATGCATGCGGCTTAAGCATGCAGACTCCCTGTAAGGGCCATTCTTCTTCTCCACACATCACGTGTTTGCAAAATGAGTCCCAGCGCTCTCAAGCTCTGATAGAATCTTTTAAGCTGGACATTGCAAAGTTCTTGATCTGCCAGTTAATGGCCATGTTGATGCAATGATCAGTTGAAGTAATGGGCAGGTCGATGCAATGATCAGTTGAAGTAATGACCATGCCAAGGTAATGATCAGTTGAAGTAACGTGAAGGCTGAAGTGATGTTCTGTTGAAGTAATGGGCAGATCAAAGCATGATTAGCTGAGGTAATGGGCAAGTCGAAGTATTGGTCAGTTGTAGTTACGGCCAGGGAGAAGTAATGGTCATTTGAAGTAAAGGGCATATCAATGAATTGGTCACTTGAGGAAATGCACAGTTTGAGGTAATAATTAAGAGAGTTGACATAGGGTGCCCTCTCCTGCTGTACCATCCATTCCATGTGGATGAGTGTAAGGTTCATGAAAGTGTGCCTTCTCCCATATATTTACAGGTGAAATCAGACCATGCTTTCAAACTAAAAAATATTTGTAGCAACGAAAAGCAAGAAAAACTCAACTGAGTCATGCTTGTATTGAGTGGGAAGCTTGTGCACATTTTTGCACATTAGTCGTCACTGTAGAGCGGGTTTTCCCCACAGACTGAGCATTTGACTTTTTACACCTCTCTAGAAGAAGGATTTCCTATTGCTTATTTTGACAATCTCTTGGTGTTCATGAGGCATTCACAAGGCACTGAGATGGGCTTCCACTGCTGCGATCATAAAAGAGAAGGAAGCAAGAGCATGAAATAAAAGTGCTGTTTTTCATATTGATAAATGAACAGCGATAATTTAATGAGTCCACTGTCCACCCCTTGTAGTTTGCAGCTCGTATATGTTCCCTCTTTAGACTACAGCGTGATAAATAACACAAGAAATGGGGCTGTAATAAAAAAAATGCACCTTTGTCGAGCAGTTATGCATCGCTGGTGGTGTAATTTTGCAGCATGCTTTGAACCAACACGCAGATGCAAAAATGTATTCATAGAAATTCACCAATACAAAGGTTATATTTAGTAAGGGTCAGTTTGGTGCCGGTCGGATGGTGTATATGATAGTACTAAATTGCCCGACACTGGTGCACCCTATCTAGATAGCGCTGTCCAGCCCTACATTTGCAGTAGATCTGGCTTAGACGTCAGACCCATTGGAGTCCATGCACCAGGCAGTGCTCCTGCTCACAAGACTAGTTGAAGCCAACGCTCCCTGTTGGGTTGTGGCATCACGCCATTATCGATAGTTGTGGGTCCTCACCAGCCTATATGACCACAATGCGCAATGACAATATTTGGCACCGTTGATCTTTGGCCAGAAGATCTACCCAAGCAGAATATTATGGTTTGATGCAACCCTTTAGGGTTTGATGCAAAGTTGTGTAACCTTGGTGACTTGTAGAACAATAATTCCCTCTTGATCTCTTTATTTTTTATCAATATATAGATAAAATTGTGTATTAACTAAAATTATGAAGTGCATTGGTCAAAATTGCACTCCCTCTGCACTCGACGGCACTTTCTGGGGCATTAGGAAGCCGAGCACTGAAAGGTTGACTATCCCTCAACCCACCAACACTCACTCTGCCAGCATTGAGTTTGCTTCCATTGCTTTATTCTTCTCATTACTCTAAATGGGCCTGTCCTGTCAGACTCTGGGTACCTGCACTTAGTAAGGATGGAGTAAATGAAGTGCAGGTATCCCTGCTCCTCAGTAGGGAACAGCGGTTTGGATAGCACGTACCTATTTTGCGAGCTGTCCATTTGAAGTGCCCATACCACTTTTACTTGACTTTTCTGAATACTGTTATTTTAGTGACCCTTTTGGGGCTAACAAGTGATCCGGGGCCTGGTTTAGAGTTGAGTTTTAATGGGAAATGCTCCAGTTTCTGGAGGAAGTGAACAATTTAGAAAACCTATCTTGAGTCCTCTGCTAAACCCTCATGTTTCCTGAACCAGCGCAACATCCGGGGTTAGTAATCCTAATGTACTGTATATTTCTCGCGGCCTCTCAGGGGGAAAACACGTATTTGATTTTTTGTAATAGAAGAATAAATCTATTTGTGCTACAACAGTTTTGCAGAAGTGTCATATTGCAGAAACACATATCAAGGAGTTGCGTTTCCTGACTGAAAAAATTATCTAATTTGTAAAAAGTTCAGCTCAAAGGTAGAGGGAGGGCTCCCACTTGAATATGCGTTAACTAATTATCAGATAGATCTGTCTGACAGTAGCATGCACCCGGCGGTCACAAGGTCTATTCTATATGGCAGTCCTCTAGCCCGTTGTCTACAATGGAGAAGTTCTAGTTAAAAGGTTAGCGATATATCCTTAACATTGGTAGAAAATCCCGTAAAGAGTAGATGAGGCGGGCATAAAGAATTAGAGGGAGAGGTTAGAAGGAAGACACAGGTCTGTAGTAAAAAAAGAGAGACAAAGCTTATGAAGAAGTACGAAGAGACGACTAGTGCTTAATTTGAGCAGGAATCAGCATAAACAAATTTCATTGCTCTGAGATTTGTGGTGCTTGCATTTATGATTCAATTGACTGTGCAGTGGCCAGACAGTTGCACACTTGTCCCGTAAAGAAAGCGCTGCTGTAGCAGCATTGCGAACTGTGAGCGACATGCACACGTTTTCATTTCAAGAATGGTGTTGCTCCCACAAGACACAGGCAGTGGTGCCATTGCCACAGCAGACCTCTCTCAGACACTGCCAGACCTCACGCAGACAGAACCACTGGCTGCAGCACTCCCATTGGTTAATTTGAACGTGGACGGCTGCAATCTCATTGGTTGATTTGAACGTGGACCGCTGCACTCCCATTGGTTGATTTGAACGTGGTCGGGACGGGAGAGAGTTTCCCTTCTTGCGTGCCTCCAACTGATTCCTTCAGCAACGCTAGACCCGTTTACTGATCCAGCCCCACCCTCTTTACCATGTTGACCCAGAGTGTGGACGACAGGCCTTGGGCCCCACCACAAGGATGGGTGAGCCATGGCACAGATCACACTCATTCTGGTGCTCTTTTAATGACCTTTTAATACCCTGGGTGAGGGGAAGGTGGTACCAGCCTCTGCCCCTTGCATAAATAATTCAAGTACTGCAATTCCATGAGCAACAAGCCAAAACTAAGAATGCTTTCAACGTGCAGCCTTTAACTGTGGGGAGTCTCATGTGCTTTTAATAGGAGTTATATATTATGATTAAAAACTAAGTTTGTTGGACTTCACATTACATATAAACAACTTATAAAGCACAATACTTAATATATAATGCGCTAGTAAAACAACCTAAAACGTTTGGAAAGCCTTCAGATATTGGCTTGTTGTCATGGCAACATTCAACAAACACAGAGAAAATATCAAATTCATTGCAGATTCAGTTTGATTTATGCAATGTGACATAAACAGAGAGCGGAGTAAATGTTCTGTACAATCAGGAAATTTAAAGAAGCAAGAGATGTGTAAAAGAAAGGTCCCTCTAGAGCACAAGTACACAGGCCCACCCTCCCATCAGGGTCGCCACATTTCACTTGAAAATGTAAACTTGGGACCTAGGTGCACGTTTTAAGAAAAAGAGAACAGAGGGAAGGATAAAGCACACCCATCAGGCATTAAGTAAGACCTAATTATGTTTTATTGTTTAGCCATAAACTCAACGACTTCTTGGTTGCCCTGCTGCATCACCAAATCATCCAGACTTGACTCAAAAGAAAGTGCACTGCTAAAAATGTATTTTGTTAATATTACAACTCCACAAAGGAATCGCATAGGTACATCCAATTTCCTACTTAGCTAGTAATTCGTGTACCGGGGTACAATATTTACCAGTGCAAGGAAATGCCTCATTCCAAAGTTCATGAAAACATGGGGGACCACTGGGCTGTTTGCCACTGTGCTCTAAAGATGCACACAAAGGCATAGTTTGCACTTCTGCAAATGCGTTAAAGCAGGGGTCGCCAATGAGAAGCTTGGGAACTACTGGTAGCTCACTAGCACCCACAAAATAGCTCTGAGGGGTGAGGCCAAGCCCAGTATCTCAATCAGACAGTCTGTGCACATTAAAGAAGACAACACTGCTCAACTCAAGACCCTTCGAATGACAGCCAGCCAAACCAATGGCAGGGCCTTATGATAACACTCAAACACATACTATGTTGTCTGTGGGGTATGGCACGTGACCACCTATATCCACTCTCAATCTAACTAAAGCACAAGGACACTGGCCATATTGTAGGCGCTGCTCTATCAGTTGCACCATGTGTGTAAACAATAGACCATGAAAGAAGAGGGGCAACCGTACCTTGAGCTGTAACCAGGGTTGAAAAATGGAAGCATCACTATTTTACAGTGACAAAATTTGCTAGTAGCTCTGGAGGTTTTTCCTTAAACAGAAGTAGCTCACACTACAGAAAAGGTTGGAGACTCCTGAGTTAAAGGGTTGCAGTCCCAGTTCAAAGCAGAGCACTCTTAGCTGTGTCGGGCAGGGAGCGCACAACTCTCTTTAGATACTTTCCCATTTGTCGAAACTGAACTGAGAGTCTAAGATTGCGGCTGCATATTTGTACAGGGCCCTACGGGAAATATTGTGGAAAAGCCATCCATAAGTCTAATTGAACTTAACAAGTCCTCCCAGATTTACCAGTATGTTGCTTGAATTATTACCTTATTGAGCAACCTAAACAAAATTCGACTGTGTTTGAATTCCAGATATTTGTATTGCCTTACATTAAGTATTATTCCACCGCCCAAAAACAAGAAAGGTAGACATTCTGATTCCCAGAGATTAGGGCGTGGGTCTTCTGGACATTAAGTGTCAGGTGGTTGGACTTGCAGTACAGAGCCAGTTGATCCAACAGACTCTGCAGTCCTATCTTAAATCTATCCAGAACCACAAAATCATCAGCATATAGCAGTACACTGATGTAATACCAGGGCCACTTAAATTATGTGCCAGTGAAGGACCAAATTATGTGGCAAGTTTGACTTAATTTTGCGGCAAGAGAAGCCAAACTAAGCCAAAGTGTCACCCCATTAGCAGCAGTTTAACACTTGAATACGGCAATTAGTAATTGAATAATCACCAGTTAATCTTTCCAAAGGGTATTACATTGCACAGCACCACACGTGGCACATTTTTGGTAACTTTTTATCTGTTTGAACTAAAAGCATTTTTTAGTTGAAATTTGCTAATTATGCAGCAGATGGTGGAATATACAACACGTTTAGCAAATTCATAAATATGTGGAAAATGCCTTGACAACAGAATGGCACTCTTCCAGTGTACCAATGTAAGACACCAACATGTAGGGGGGGCAAGAAGATCATAGAGATAAGAGAAAAGCTGGGTGGCCTAGCACTCTGCCCTGCTTTAGACCATTACCTCATACCTTATTCAAGCTGACTGCTGCCCATGATTACCAAGCTGCACGTGGGCCCAAGTTGAAGTACGGAGGCATTTAATCAGATCAGGTGAAGAGTAGTTGCACATCAGTTCCAAAGAGCACTTAGGGATCAAAGACGGTTCAAATGTCTTCAGATAGCATTGCATCATCTGAGCTTGACATGACAGCCTGCTGACACTACCTCTAAGAACTGGACATGATGATTACCACTGCAGACAAGAATGGCTTAACTCGTCTCTTCTAACACAATCTGCAGCACTATAGTTGTACATATGACAGGGCCGTCCTCGTTACACCGGAGACAGATGAGGTCCACAATCAGTGCAAGACAGAGCCTTAAGTGACACGTCTGCAACTCTAAGACATCTTCCCACCCTACTGGTTAAATGCTCCCTATATATCACATTTTGTTAGTTGTATCTCATTTGGCCATTTGTAGCACTGAGGTTGATTCATGCATCACCATCCCAGGCTTTGACATACAGAGACAAGCTCCAGTTTTAGCTCAAATGCAGAAATTCTGCCCGCTTGTGACCACATGGACATCTTAGTCCACGTAGCCCTTTGGGGTGTTTTACGCATCTTGAAATGTAACTCAAAGCAACAGATCCATGTACATGTTGTGCGGAGCATGGCAGCTGGTGGATTTTCAGGCACAATCCTATTCATGTGCAGTGCAAGGCAGTGTCGTGGGGTGCACCCCATGCTTTTTAGAAAGCCCCATGCTTGGGGATCAACACTAGAAATGGTACTAGGTCAGTTAATGTTCAAAAATATCTTTAGCTGGTGGTACGGCGACCGTCGAGACCCGGCATACGCAGTTGAGCGGTGGCTGTTGGGGGACAACGCCCTCCACATGGTCCTCTATTCAGTGACAGTACTTCGTGAACTTCCACCTGCCACATCCATGATTTTTAAGATTTGGAAGGCGGCGCTCCGTCAGATGGGCTGGTGGGGGAAACTTACCAGGGAGACTCCACTGTGGAATAATGGCCAACTATTGCAGCTAACACACCTGTCCGGGTTCCGGGGCTGGGAGGCTATTGGGATTGACACAGTGGGGGCAGTTGTGCGTGGATGCACCCTTAAATCCTTTTCCGATCTACAAATGGACTACGACATGCCCCGTACGCAATTTTATCGGTATCTCCAATTTAGACATGCCTTTACCCCATACTTGTCCCACTTGACGGAAATTCCCGAATTTAACCCCATCGAGGCAAAGGTTTTTATGGGTGACCTAGGAGATCACAAGATTACTAAAATATATCGCGCACTTATTAACAACACCCCCACCACGCTGTCTAAAACTAGAGAGACATTGCAGGTGGATCTGGGTCCCCTAGAGGAAGATGATTGGGTGGAGGCACTAGAGTCCCCACGCAGCGCAGCCATTGCGGCTCGCTTGCGCCTCATTCCGTTCAAATACCTGCATAGAGCCTACTATACCAGACATAGACTATGGCGTGCTGGACTTATCGCATCCCCGCTTTGCCTGCGCTGCAAATCCCTAGAGCGTACCTTCCTTCATACTGTGTGGTCATGCCCTGTGGTATCTAAGTTCTGGAGGGGAGTGTTGACATGCCTCTCAGAAGTCTTAGGTTGGACCATAGCCCCCTCACCGAGACTTGCTCTATTACATATTACGGAAGATATAGGTGGGAATAGGTACAAGCGTCACCTCTTATTCTTGGGCCTTACACTAGCCAAACGGGATATTGCCCGGGTCTGGAAAGATGAATCCCCACCGTCTCTTGGGGTATGGAGGAAAGGTCTGGATTTCTGCATGGGCTTGGATCTCCCGGTCTTTGAGGCGAGGGGCTGCCCCCGTAAACACTGCAAAATCTGGAAAAGATGGGCCGATTACAGAGGCCTATACCTAGAACCTCCTCCCCCCCCCGCCCGACGCTGAAGAACCATTACTGTGATACTCATCGATTGACGTATACGTAGTATTTGTACTTTCCTTAAAAGTGGATGACAGAACCTTTTTCTTTATCTGAGGTCATTATGTTTCCTGATGAACTGGCAATGTTTTTTTTTTGTTTTGTTTTGGCACGGATGTCCTTTTGTTATTTCTTTCTTCTTTTCCCTATTTTCTTTTCCTTCTTTCTCCTTTTTTCTCATGTTCCTCCTTTTTGTGGTTATTAATCTTTCATGCGATATATTCTTTTTGAAATCAATCCGCCACTATTGTTCAAAATGTTGCTCCATATGTTTGTCATCACTGCTATATACGGAGTGCCCTTCGAGACTCCGATGTTGTTTTGGATGTCAACAATAAAATATGTTGTGAAAAAAAAAAGAATATCTTTAGCTGACCTCATTGTTGGTGATTCGGGCAGCCCTTCTTCTGCTAAGAAATCGTTTAATGCATAAGAAGAAAGGAGCAGGGATTGGGTTGTGGGACTAAAAGTTACTTACCAACATGTCTATCAAACTCATAGTACCACACTGTCCTTCTAAAACTACTTTCTATGGTGCAACCACTTCCCCACTGTGTGGCCTTGTGCAATTAATTGGGTGACTGGGGAGAAGAAACCAAATGGGTAACTAAAACTGTGATACTGGAGTAGTGCTCGTAAATAAAAAAAATCAGTAGATGGCGGTAGTGGAGTCTTTTTATGCCCAATCTATAACTCATCAGATAATTGAGAAGTGTTTGTTGCTGCTTACTCTGAGCAACTTTTAAAGACACATTTGTTTAATGATTCCTATGAATCGATATGCAGCCTTCACCTGAAATCATGGTTGTCATATCTTTTCAGTATCTTTAGTTCCATTAATGATAAAGTACACTGGTACAATGATATCAAACTACTTCATTGATCAGAGACAATTCCATCATAACCCATATAAAAATTATTGTAGCCGGCACAGTTCGCTCCTATTGGCACATCCTATCTGGACCTTTCTCAGGGCTCAGTGGAAGAAGTCTACAGGCCTTCTAGATAAGATCCTAGGCCTCAGGGTTATCTAGAGTAGGAGTATCTTGTTGCAGCTATTAGCAGCAATCTGGTGTGAGAATGAGCTTGCAAGGACAGTCATAGGTGGGGCTGTGTGTGCACTCAAACCTAACAGATGCTTTGACAAAACACTCCACCTCGTTCCTGTCCTGGGACAGACAAGTCACATGGTGGTGGTGTGCTTTTAGGGATCTTGCAATTCTTAAGTTACTTCTATATAACTTCCCCTCCAAATCTTCATATTTAACTTGCAGTTGGTTTATCAAATCTTCCCCCTGACTCTGTCACCCTCTTATCTCTTCACCTCACTCCATGCATAAGCATCTGCAGTACTTAATTTGAGGTGGTGGTTGCTGGTGGGCCCACCATCACTCATTTTCCCTATCAGACATTTACTGAGAGTAACAGAGGGAAAACACACAAAGGGTTAAGAAGCAGAAAGAGAAAGACGTTAAAAAGTCACGAAGGGGAAGGCAGGAACCTGCAAGAGTTAGATAAAGGGGCAAGAAATATTTGGTAGTGGATTAAAGAGGCATGAGGTGAGTTTAAGGCTACCAGAACTAGTACAAGTAGCAGCAGTGGAGCAATACAACCAGCACTGAAACCCCCCACGAGTTGTGGTCAGTAAATGGACTTCTCATGTGCTACCACAGACAGCACTCCTGCTGCAGGGAAGTGCAATCATGGACATTGTCAAAGGACAATGCCATGAATAACATCCAAAACAAATCTGGAGCACAAAAAAATTAATTACGAAATCGTAACTTTCTGTAGTCAAAATTTCTGTTGTAAACACTATTTTATTAGGCATTAAAGGTTATTGCACGAGTATATAAATAGAAACAACATATCAAAATTAGAAGTACAGATAAAATCGTAGCAATGTCCAATGCGTTCTACATAAAGGAAATATAGATGTTGACAATATGTTGTTTAATCCGAGCACAGCCCACGTGTTTTGTCTTTATCCAAGACTTCCTCAGGGCTACTGAACTATATTTAGAGACCTACATCTGTATAACCGTTGTACTGATCAGAGAACAATGTACACATTTATAATATGTAATAGCATGTACTCAAGACGCCTGCGTCAATGCGATGCCAGGTAACGACATCCATGGCGCGCAGAGTAAATTATGAAAGGGAACGTATAATGCGTAAAAAGCCCCTTGATAAGGGATCATCCCTGGTGTCAGAATCAGCATCCGGCAAGAGTCCAAATAAAAAAAAAAAGATGCGACTATCAGCCTTGGTATTTGGTATGCCAACATTTAATAGCACCGGCTGTTCTGAGCACAGCTTTGGGAACTGGTACTTATTCTGTTACAAATTAAGCATTGAGTGCTGCTACATGTTTGCCTCACCTTGGCCGTGGCACCTCTGTGGCCCTCACGTGTAACACCAAAACTCTTCCACCAAAGGCCACAATATAAATCCACATTCTATCAAGGGAGCACAGTGAATGGAGTAGCTTCTGACTCCTCCACGCAATAGCATTGACGTCCTTGTCAGGTATGAGCCTGTCTATTCTTTGACCTAACTGGATGAAAAGATCTAATAGCCCTCTTTTACCAAGAGGAGTGTGAAAATGCGGAGTACTAGGAAGTTACTGCAGACTATTTTAGTTTATTTGAATATGCAAAAAATGCCCATAAATCTATTTCACCTCAAAACCTCCCTGCATTTTCTTAATTCACACTCTCGTCTACATTTCAGAAATGTATTCCTTTTCTTTATGCAATGTTTTCGTTGTTTCCTTATGCCAAGTAAAGACATTAGCAATGCAGAGACTGTCAAATGTCTGTGATTCAGGCTGGGAGGTGCGCTATACTAAGCAGGTGTCATCAGAGGTGGAAGAGACAATGGAATATTGAGATATATTTTTTTTCCATAGGTACGTTTGTGATTAAAGTTTTACAGGTACAACGTGTTGTAGCCATTACATTTCATTTCAGTGTGTGAAATATGCTTTGTAAGGTAGGTGTAGGGAATTTCGCACACAGCAAACAAGTAACACCTCTGAATTCAAAATGTTAAGCTTCATAATTGATAGCTCTCTGAGGTTTTAATAAGTTCGCAATGGTTTTTTCTATTTCCTATATGAATATCTGCTAATAATACTCTTATGAAACAAAGTTAAGTTTTTGAACACAAAAGGTTTTAACTCATTATCATGTCTTCCTTTCAGAACTGGTCTATGTTTCTGTGTATCAAATTATGATTTTATTGTCAGATATCTGAGGATCTGGTTTGACTGTTCTTAATACATATAGACCAAGACATTGGTTCCGTCAGGGCCTTTTTTTAGAAATTAAATTCCAGCCAGTAGGGAAATACTGTTGAGCACTGCACCTCTTCGCTTTTTAGCTGAAGCACCTTGTGTTTATATACATTGGCGTATGTGTAATGTCTTATTCTTTTCTTTACATTTATACTTCAATGTATATGAGTCTCCAGTATGCTTGCCTACTTTTTACTCCTAAATTTTACTAGATATTGTGTATAATTTATTGTAGAAATAGATTGAGTAAGTCATCTCTGCTTTAATTGTATTTCCTTACTGGTTGGTATTTTATTTCTACAAAAAACCTCCTGAAGGAACCATTGTCTTGGTCTATGTACATTTGCCCTGGTTCCTGGGTTATTGGACTTGCGCCATCTTTTTGAGCAATGACTTTTGTTAAAGCCGTGTACTTGAAAACTGCTGCTGGGACTGATCGGCTGGTGACTGAAGTATCTACTTATGTTGACCAGATCACAGAATTATTGCTTGGATAGCAGCTGCCAGTTTGATCGGATGGAATTGGTACCCAACCAAAAGAGATACAGGTGTATCTTTCATAGTTCTCTTTGATCTCTCAGAGGGCTGTAATAAACCCTGTAGACAGATGGATTTCCCTTGTGTGTCTCTTCATATCTTGACTATATTCTCATGGAAGTATTTCAAAGTGTGCTTGATGGGGCTATCTCACTAATGATTGCATGGGGTCTTTTGAACTTTTTTTGTGGGATGATGAGGGTGGATTTTTGTACACGATATGAGCAATGTGCTTTCTTATTTTACTCTTAGAGCTTTGAAGGTTACGTTGTATTTTACAAAGGTAGTTCTGCTGTGGTCATTATAACAAATACACCTTTTCCTTTCAGGATGTGTTTTATGCATTTTGAGTTCTCCCAGCTGTTTCACGCCCTGTCCTGACAGGTGCATTCCTAAGAACAATTTTACTGTAGGTATTTATGAATAGTTTTACCTCTGGTATTTCTGAATAACTTTACGTCAGGATGCCAAATTTTCGTATTATGCAGCCGGGAGCCAGGACCTGTGGACACTGAGTAATGTCCTGCCCCCAGTACCCAGTATTTGCATTTGGAGTGCCATCGGGGAATGGCCTGTTGTCATGCCCTATGTGCAATGGATGGAGCATTGGACATTTAGCCATGCGCTGTACTCAGCACATGTGTTCTCAATGCTCTCCATGTCATGTTGCTCTGTGTCTGTACCTGCAGGGTACTGCCTGTTGCAGTGTCCTGTGGATATTACTCACAGGTCTTGATCTTCAGCCCATACCCTGGTACCATATTTCAGCCTGTTCAGACCTTTGTACCACATTAAAGCCTGTTATACCCACTAGGCGAGGCCTCTGGAGATGTCCAGCAAGCCTAGAGCTCAAGGTATCACCTTCATCTATGCCCTGTACCCATGCCTGTGGTAACTGCTGGCCAAGGCTACTCCAGGCAGTGGATTCAAGGCCTAGTCTATGGGCATTTCCAAAGCCCAGATGAGAGCTGCCTTCGGTAGCCCTGCAGATTCTCATAGTCTGTGGCAATATACAATAAACAATCAACACAGCCTGTGTCTATGTCCTGTGCCCACAACCCTTGTCCAGGGTGCCCACATGGCATAGCTTAGGGCCTTGCCCTATGCCTAGAACCGTCTATTACAATGTTCCTGCAGGCACCAGCATGGGGCATTGTCTGTGGTCATATACTGTATTCAGTACCCATCCCTGAGTTCCCACAGGACATGAGTTTTGGCTTTGACCTGCAGGTACTGGGAGCAGAACTAGGCTTTTGGTCGTGTACCAGCACCCATTCACCCATCTGTGACACTTTTTGTGAGGTTCACTGACCCCTGGGGTTGGTTTTTTGGGCACCCCGAGTGTAAAGCATTGTCAATATTATACACAGTGGTTTGTAAATCACAGTATGATAGCTAGTTTGAGAACCATGCAACTCAAAAATGATCTTCACTTCCCCAACATGGCCAAAAAACATTGTTTTCACCACGTTTCGTAAACTCCAAAATGGCTGCCAGAGCAATAGTGTTCAGCTCCTGTCAGCCGACCAGATGGTAGACTCAAATTCAAATTTTGGTTTGTGAATTAGTTCACAAACTCACAGAATATAACATTTTTTGGGACGTTTACTTCAAAGACTTCTTCGGTTCACCCTATTAATGCACATTTGACGCCAACACCTTTCTAAGCAACGTTAACTATTTAAAAGAAATTACAACACGCAAGTGTAGTCAAAGCCTTCAGTACCTTAGTACTCTAAAGGCCTTGCTGACAATAAATGATCCACCCACAGACAGGAATGAAAATTGAAGAAAAACAGGACTCCTGAGAACTCCCTGTTACTGAAGTCCCTCTGCCCAACACGCAGACAGCTCATCAGATCAGCCAAAGCAAACTACTATACCAACACCATCAATGAAGCCACCAACAGAAGCAGACCACTGTTCAAGACAATCAAGCACTGCATCAACCCCCTCCGGATACCACCTATTGCTCACTCAACAGAAAAGTGCAGTGGCATCAACCTCTTCTTCAGTGATAAAATACAGAGGATAGGACAGCACATTAATTACACTAAGCTTGCTAAATCTCTTACATCCTCTCCTTCCCGTAGACTCCCTCAACGGTCAACCTTCAAAGCCCTATCTCTCCCAGATCTCAGTACTACCTTGAAGTCACTTTTTCTTTTTTTTGCAGAGTTTTTTATAGCGCGAACTTGACCCGAATCGGGTATCAGAGCGCTTTACATAGCACCAGTTACACATTCATTTAGGTTAGGCACGGGGAGATGAAGTGATTTGCCCAGAATCACAGGATGTTCAGCGTCATTGCCGAGACTCGAACCCAGTTCCCCAGATTCGAGGTCGGCCGCCCTAGCCGTTAGGCCAACTCCTCTCCCCAGAAGATCACCAAAGCTCTCCATGGGGATGCTCTCTTACCCATACTTACCATTGTCAGTGCCTCTTTCACTCAAGGTATCTTCCCAGAATCTCTCAAGACAGGGCAGATCCTCCGACTCCTAAAGAAACTTACACTAGACCCCGATGACCTCGACAACAACTGGCCCACCGCTCACCTACTATTCATCAACAAGATCATTGAAAATATAGTCTATTTTTAAGTCCCAGATCACATCAGTGCTAATCAAACCCTGCACGACTACCAGTCTGGCTTTAAATCATGTTGCAGCATGGAGACCGCTACTTAACACATCGTAGACAATATCCTCTTAACCACTGATGAAGATGCCCCCGGCCTCTTGATATTTCTGAACCTCTCTTCTGCCTTTAACACTATCAACCATCACACCCTCATACGCACCCTGGAGTCTCGAGTAGGATTCACCAGCAATGCCCTTCACTGGTTCTCCTCCTACCTTTCCAACCGACACCAGTTTGTTCACATGGGCACCTCCTAGTCACAAAATATCCCTATCGCCTGTGGAGTCCCGCAGGGTTTTATACTCCAACTTTGCATCTATAAACCTTTACATGGAGTCGCTTGGTGCTCTACTCTCAGATAACTGCAAAAAGAACAATTGATGGACAGAATGCAGATCAATGTCATACATACACCCCAGTGCAGAGTTCTGGGCCTAAATCCATTGTTTTTTTGCTCCTCGTGCCATTCCAGTTTGAACTCAGCCATATGCAAATCAGTCTTGATCCTGCACCCAATGGGAACAGTCCAGCCCGAACTGCCAGGACAGATCCTCCCTGGACGGGAAACAAGCATCCTAGGACCGGTTTCGGGGTTTCACCCCTCATCAGCCAGGATAGCTTGACTCCAGTGGCATGGAGAGCATGGGACCCACGCCGTCCCTCTCACATGCGGGAGACATCACCAGCTGCTTCACCGGATGGGGTGACCAGCGGCAACACAATCAAAGCTGGCTGACAGTCATAACCCTACGAATAGGGTCTCACAATAATTAGTAGCTGCATATTCTGAATACTCGTCTGCATCACAGAATATAGAATCTGCTTCATGAGGAAACTTTAATTAAATGGAATTCTGGTCTCTGGTACCCTTGAGACCATCTATTACTATTTACCTTCGAGACGGAAGTACAACCGACAATAAGGACCGTAATCATAGGAATTTAGCCCTGAAGAAGTCGCTGTGTACTTCATGGTAGCGACGAAACACGTGTTGGCTAGGCTAAGACTCTGTACAAAGGAACGCACAACAAGGACAATAAATCCTGGAACCACACAGAGCAGTGGATGAACAGTGTTTCTTTCTTTCCTACACTCATTACTGTACTAACTTAAATCTATGTACCACTAGCATGTGCAGGGGACCTTGGAGTTCTTTGTCTGTGGTTTACCACAATCTAGGGAGAGGGGTGGTTCTCCCTACCCTTTTGCACCGCACTTACGCCTAAGTTCACCCTATAATATTTGCGTACTGCCTTACATCACCCCACTAGAACAACCACTGGGCGTGCAGTATGAAAGGGTGAGTGGTTAAAAGGATGGATGGGTGGGTGAAAAGATGGTACGTGAAATGTTGGATGGGCGAGTGGGTGAAAGGATGGATGGGTGGATGAAAGTATAGAAGAGTGAAAGGAGGGATGGATCAGTGGGTGGAAGGATGGGTGTATGAGTGAATGAGATGATGGGTGGATGAAAGGAAGGTTGATTAAATGAAATCAAAGATAACAGAGTATATGGAAATCTGAGAGAATGAGTGGATGAAAAGATGGCAGAGTAAATGGAAATCTGAAAGGGATGGATGGCAGAGTAAATTGAAATACAGCAGGATGGCTGGATGGATGGGTGAAAGGATAGCTGAGTAAATGGAAATCTGAGGATGGATGGATGAGTGGGTGGATTGAAAGGATGGCAGAGTATATGGGGATCTGAGGATGAAAGGATGGATGGATCGCAGAGTAAATGAAAATCTGAGAGGGGGGATGAAAGGATGACAGAAAACTGAAATCTGAGTGGATGGGTGGGTGAAAAGATGGCAGAGTAATTGGTAATTTGAGAGGATGGATGGAAGGCATAATAAGTGGAAATATGAGATGATGGATGACAAAGTAAATGGAAATCGGAGAAGATGGATGATGGATGAATAAATCGATGGATCAATTGTTGTATGAAAGGCTTCATTGATGGCTGAATGTCAAATGATGGATGTGTAGGTGGATGGATTATAGATGGATGCAAGCATAGATGATAGATGTCTGTAGGAATATATTAAAGGAATGGTCAGTGGATGGATGGAATGGTGAAAGATTGAATGATGGATGAAAGAATGAATAGACGAGAAAATGTAAAGGTGAAACGGTGGATATCAGCGTGTGGATGGACGGGTGAAAGGATTAATAGATCGATTGTTGTATGGAAGAAACAAGGGAACTCTTCTAGGGAGGTTCAGGTTCACATGCCTTGCTTGCTTGGTGCCATCAGCATTTGGGTTCAAAGTGGGGGGGTATTTTAATTTTCTGGCTACTTCTCTGATGCCCAGCGTCTATCTGAAGCTCTTCCCAACCAATACAGAACTCCTGTTATTTGCCAAGAACAACAAACAAGATACAATACAAACCTGGCTCAATGAAATGAATCTTGATGGTTTCGAACACTAAATTTCACCCTGGACACCAACCTCACTTTCAAGGAACACATTCCAAAAATACAAAGATGGCCTGGCTCCAGCTCTCTCTTCTAAAGAAAGTAAAACCATTTAATCAGAAAGTGACTTCAGAACTGCTGTTAAGCCCTCATACTCCTGCATCTGGATGGTGGTAAAGCCCTGCTCCATGGCCTCCCAGACTCCACACTGGCTCTCCTTAGGGGCATCGTACGCGCTGCAGCACATCTCATCCAGGGCCTGAAGAAATCACCCCCATACTGATCGAACTCCATTGACTCTTCTTGCCAGCACACATCTTCAAAACCAGCTACATCATTTACAGAGCTATAAAGACAAGCACCCCAGCTTATCTTGCAGACAGACTAACTATCTCTGGTGGTCCTCAGCACACCCACAGCCAGGACTCCATCAGACTGCAGACTAATAAGTGTAAAAAAGAAAAAAAACAACATGGCAGGCCTTTTCCATCTATGCACCCAGGATCTGGAACAACATATCCATATTCATCAGGACCGCCCCAACACTGCTCCAATTTAGGAAAAAGTTGAAGACTCACCTCTTTAAAGAACACTACATCACCATGCGTTAACCATTGCCAACCCAGCTTCCTCACCTAATACTCATTGATTTTATGCTTGTTTTTGACCATGTATAGTGCTCTGCTATCTTTGGCTAGGTGCATGCTATAGAAATACCACATACATACATACATGCATAAATACATTTTCTTTGTTATTTCTGAGACAACCTTATGGATTTACACCAAGCAAAATTATTTTAAGATGGTTCAAAAGTTCCTATACCAAGTTTGGTGTTGATCCTGTCTAGCAATATTGGCTTCCTCCACAATTCCAGTGAAGACTAAATGGGAAATTACCCTTTTGTGGTCTTACTCAGTACTTTTTCCCACCTTGACACTAATCTGCACAGAACTTTCATTGGTCATACACACATGCATGTATAGTCTTTTTGTAATGTTTACTACAGGTGTGGCCTACTTAATGAAGGGTGTTGCCTAAAGCATATGAACTAGAATCCAGTGCTTGCCACACCATGCCACCTGGCCAGTGTTTGGTTGCCTCCATGTTTGTGTACATTGAAACACGTCACAGAACAACAAACGTATAGCCCTATACGAAGCCAGGCATATTGACTTTGCTGATACTTGTTAGAACTGATTTTCATTCGATATCAAATAAATAAGTAACACAAATGATATTGCTGTGGTAAATAATCAGAACTGAAAGTGTTTCATTTCTGGAAACTGTGGAGATTTTTAAAATACCTGGAAATCCGAGCTTGTGAATTAAACATTACAAAGTTTTGTGGAAGTAAGAGTGTACTTAGGAATGTCTTAGTGACTCCCATTTTTTCACACCACTTTCCTCTGCAATCTTGCTTCTTTATCCCATCATCTCGTTCTGAAATGCCTCCATCTCTCTTTCACAAGCACAGACGTGGAAACGCCAAACCTGAAAACTTCACAATTATTTTACCGTTGTCCTCCATTACACACTTTCACATAGAATCGAAATTTCAATTGCCACGTGTGGCCCATGCCTGTGCCCTCTACAGAGAGGACAAGGATTAGATGAAGATGAGTCATTCATGACCCAGTGACAGGCATGGGCGTCCCTAGGGAGGAGGCGGGTGGAGGGGTGCTTGCCTCCTCTGGGATTTTCACTTGCCCTTGAATGATTGTGCCCTCGCCCTTTGACATTGTCAAAAAGGGTTGGAGGATGGATGACGTTAAAATGATGCCCCTCCCCCCCCCTCAAAATATCTGCAGACGCCCATGGTGACAGAAACAGTGAGAAACTCACACTGCCTTCCACCTCAACTCCACAGCTGTCAATCATGCCCCTTCATGAACACCCCGAACTCACCCAGAGACCTTAAGGCAATTCATTTCTAAGTATTTATTAGACAAGACTCAGATGTAGAATGAAAAACAGAACTACAGAAACACAACATATGGGGAAAGGAAGCACTCTTAGGGATACACACCATGCAACATAAAGTGAAATGTTTGAAATGCAGTCGGTAACTGCAGCACCAACATGGATTACCTTAAGGTTTTACACTCATGGTCAATACAGAGACCTGTGCACTTGCTTGTATAGTTAAGGACATGAAGATATAGGTCCCGAGAGGGACCCATTTCAATGTCAGTGTGTTAGCACTACTGCTGGTGTTGAGCACTGGTAGAACCTGTCCCACTGACAGCTCTGCCAGCAACGCTATACAATTGCCACAATTATATACAGAGGGGATTGTAGAGTACAGCCCCAGAGGGACACACTTTTGCCGTGCTTAAGCTGATGCCAAAAATCCATTATCGTCCACCGAAAAAGTTTTGATTAGGTAAAGACACCACATTAAATCACTTTCCGGCAATTCTCCCATTGGCTTTGGTCCCCGAAAATAAGAACTGTTGGAAATCCCATGGCGGAGGCTGGAGACGGAGACCCCTTTTGCCCAGTGGCGTGGGGCGACCTGAGGATATTCCATTAGCCTGTAAACTCCTTGCCTACTCTGGTACCCTGGCAGTGGCAAGGCATCAATGCACTGCAGCATCCTGAAAGAAGAGCTGTTTGCGGTCCTGCCAAGGATCGGTAGGGACTAGGATGGGCGGAGGGCTTACCCGCCCCACCTGACTGAGTTGCTGCCAGCCATAGGCCTTGAAGCAGAGGGCTGCATACTGGAAATCCAATGTGGCATAGCTTTGTACAGGTGGTGAGCTCTGGTCCAGACAACAGAGCCGGAGGTGAGAGGAGGTATTTGAGGTGATCGGTTTAGGGCGCTGAGTGGGCACTGCTTGGACACGTGAAAGCCCTCTTGTTAACATGAACACTGAAGCTCTGTCCATGACGGACTGTGTTAGCCTTGTATGCCACCCCAGTGGGTGCCTGCTGCCTGTCATTTATATAAACTACTGGGTAGTGGATTGCATTCATTCTCCTGTGTGACATTCATTTTATTGCCTCCTATGCAAGGAGTGTGATATTGTGAAAGCTGTAACCTACCTGTTAACATTGTAGCCAACATGTTTAAACTGCAAATTACCTGTAAATGTTCTGTTACCGCGCATTCTGTATGTTCAACTTATTCTGTACAGCGCTCTGATACTCTCGGGTGATGTTCACGGTTTATAAAACTCTCAATAAATAAATAAATATCTAATTCCGTAGTTCTAAATAGGGTAACATTTCACACTCAAAAATGCCTTTACATTTGTGGAATTGCCTTCTTTTTAACTTTTTTTCCTACATGGAGAAAATATTTTTTTCCAATGAGAAACCCTTACCCTACACTCCCATCAATCTGGGGTCGTTACTAGCTCGTTCTCAACCTGCAAAGACCTTTCCTCCGGCCCTTGATGGGAGTAAATCTCGGACTGTTTCAAAGGAGGGATTAGGTCAAAAACATATTCATGAATATTCACGACTCCTGAGTTTGTTGGTGTCGCCAAACTTTCTAGGCGATGAAACATCCAATCCTCACCCTGTGAGTAGACGTTACTCAGAAGTCATATTACACCACTCCAACGTAATTTTACACATGTGCAGATCCCTTTACACATACAAATTCACCTTTTGTGAATATAAAAACCTGGCTGGATTTGCACGTAAAGGTAGATGTTTGGCTTTGTGAAATGGGCCCGGTGTATCCTGCTGCATTTAAATATATCATTGCACCAATACCACCTATGGATAGATCACTACAGTGATACTACTATGATTACATCCATGAAACTCTGCTACCTGTGCATAAGCTTGAACCTTTACTACCTAAGAATAAATCTGTGCACCGATATTAGCTATGCCTATATGTGTATCCACATTACATGTGGCTATATCTGAGCACATATACAGCCTATAAATATAACATGAATATAGACACTACTCACGAACCTGTGCCCCGATTCTGGTTGTGAATATATGTGGATTGTATGCCAGAATATTGTCACCAAAAATATAGTTTGTCAGAAATATTATGTTATGAATATCATACAAAAACATTGTTGCGCTGGATGTAGATTTTCTATTATTAACTCCAATAGGGGGACATTTTGTAAACAATATTATAACTCCAGTGGAGTGACATTTTGTAAACAATATTATAACTCCAAGAACTCCAGTGGAGTGACATTTTGTAAACAATATTATAACTCCAGTGGAGTGACATTTTGTAAATAATATTATAACTCCAGTGGAGTGACATTTTGTAAATAATATTATAACTCCAGTGGAGTGACATTTTGTAAACAATATTATAACTCCAGTGGAGTGACATTTTGTAAACAATATTATAACTCCAGTGGAGTGACATTTTGTAAATAATATTATAACTCCAGTGGAGTGACATTTTATAAACAATATTATAACTCCAGTGGAGTGACATTTTGTAAATAATATTATAACTCCAGTGGAGTGACATTTTGTAAATAATATTTAGGGCACAATATTCCTGGTTACTAAAGTCTAGTACCATACCTGTGTGTGTATATGTTTGTGTGTGTGTGTTTGTTCAGTTTATGAATATATCTGTATACTTACTGCATGTGAATATATATGCCCCCATACTGCCTATGAAAATATGTATATCCACTTCTGCATGTGAATATGTCTACGCACACATACAGTTTGCGAATATATGGGTATCCACACTGCATCGGAGTATGTCAGTGCACCTACTGATTATACACATATCTACAGTGCATTTAAATATATTTGTACACCATTATACTTTATGAATATGTGTAGATATACGGTTTATGAATATGTAGCTACACACTTACTCTCTGTGAAACCATGTGTATTCCCACTGCATGGGAATATGTCTGTGCACCTGTACACCTTATGAATACGTGTACAATGTATACCTATACATCAGTGCCCCCATACTGACTGTGATTATACATTCATGTGCACTGCATGTGAAGGTATCTGTGCACTTATACAGTTTATGCATATACACACTCAACCCGAATAAATAAGTGCTGTGAATGTATGTGTATCCACACTGGGTGTGAACATATTTGTTCCCGTAACAGGTTCAGTGTATCCACACTGCAGTGAAATATAGCTGTCACCACACAGTGCATGTGAGTATATCCTGTGCTCCCATACTTCCTGTATATTTATTTATTTGTATTCATTGAATAAAGAAAGCAGTTCATTTGTGCATGACAGTTTCACGATACATGAGCATATAATCAGTTTAAGTGGATATAGTAGGCACTGTAGATGATGGTGTGATGGGTGATGCTTTATTACAAGAATACAACAATAAATACATTTAATACCCCGTAAACGTAATATTATATCATCAATGGCTTTCCTGTAAAACTGGATAATTTCCGAGTCCCAATGATGATCAGAATGTCCATGCACTAAATACTGATTTTGCTTGACAATGTGTGAACAACTTGTACTAACTGTGAATATATCTGTGCACAGTTACTCTCTGTAGTTGTACTTGTGTCCCATAGCTGCCTCAGAACATGCTGTATCTGTGCACCTGCATTAGCTGTAAATGCGTATATATAGGTGTACCGACTGTCTGTAACTGTATCTGTGCACCCAGAGTGCCTGTGTGTTTTAGTAATCTTGCTGTCTGTGAATATACCTGTGCATCATTCTGCTTGACACTATAGAGGTATATCTATGCCTGCCACTTGTGTACCCACACCACCTGTGAATATACCTGTGCATCATTCTGCTTGTGACTATAGATATGTATCTATACCAACTGTGTACTATCCTGTCTGTGAATATACCTGTGCATCATTCTGCTTGACACTATAGAGGTATATCTATGCCTGCCACTTGTGTACCCACACCACCTGTGAATATACCTGTGCATCATTCTGCTTGACACTATAGAGGTATATCTATGCCTGCCACTTGTGTACCCACACCACCTGTGAATATACCTGTGCATCATTCTGCTTGACACTATAGAGGTATATCTATGCCTGCCACTTGTGTACCCACACCACCTGTGAATATACCTGTGCATCATTCTGCTTGTGACTATAGATATGTATCTATACCACCTGTGTACTATCCTGTCTGTGAATATACCTGTGCATCATTCTGCTTGTGACTATAGATCTGTATCTATACCACCTGTGTACTTTACTGTCTGTGAATATACCTGTGCATCATTCTGCTTGTGACTATAGATCTGTATCTATACCACCTGTGTACTATCCTGTCTGTGAATATACATGTGCACCATTCTGCTTGTGACTATAGATCTGTATCTATACCAACTGTGTACTATCCTGTCTGTGAATATACCTGTGCATCATTCTGCTTGTGACTATAGATCTGTATCTATACCACCTGTGTACTATCCTGTCTGTGAATATACCTGTGCATCATTCTGCTTGACACTATAGATCTGTATCTATACCACCTGTGTACTATCCTGTCTGTGAATATACCTGTGCATCATTCTGCTTGTGACTATAGATCTGTATCTATACCACCTGTGTACTATCCTGTCTGTGAATATACCTGTGCATCATTCTGCTTGTGACTATAGATCTGTATCTATACCAACTGTGTACTATCCTGTCTGTGAATATACCTGTGCATCATTCTGCTTGTGACTATAGATCTGTATCTATACCACCTGTGTACTATCCTGTCTGTGAATATACCTGTGCATCATTCTGCTTGACACTATAGATCTGTATCTATACCACTTGTGTACTATCCTGTCTGTGAATATACCTGTGCATCATTCTGCTTGTGACTATAGATCTGTATCTATACCACCTGTGTACTATCCTGTCTGTGAATATACCTGTGCATCATTCTGCTTGTGACTATAGATCTGTATCTATACCAACTGTGTACTATCCTGTCTGTGAATATACCTGTGCATCATTCTGCTTGTGACTATAGATCTGTATCTATACCAACTGTGTACTATCCTGTCTGTGAATATATCTGTGCATCATTCTGCTTGTGACTATAGATCTGTATCTATACGGACTGTGTACTATCCTGTCTGTGAATATACCTGTGCATCATTCTGCTTGTGACTATAGATCTGTATTTATACCACCTGTGTACTTTACTGTCTGTGAATATACCTGTGCATCATTCTGCTTGTGACTATAGATCTGTATCTATACCACCTGTGTACTATCCTGTCTGTGAATATACCTATGCATCATTCTGCTTGTGACTATAGATCTGTATCTATACCGACTGTGTACAATCCTGTCTGTGAATATACCTGTGCATCATTCTGCTTGTGACTATAGATCTGTATCTATACCACCTGTGTACTATCCTGTCTGTGAATATACCTGTGCATCATTCTGCTTGTGACTATAGATCTGTATCTATACCAACTGTGTACTATCCTGTCTGTGAATATACCTGTGCATCATTCTGCTTGTGACTATAGATATGTATCTATACCACCTGTGTACTATCCTGTCTGTGAATATACCTGTGCATCATTCTGCTTGTGACTATAGATCTGTATCTATACCACCTGTGTACTATCCTGTCTGTGAATATACCTGTGCATCATTCTGCTTGTGACTATAGATATGTATCTATACCAACTGTGTACTATCCTGTCTGTGAATATACCTGTGCATCATTCTGCTTGTGACTATAGATATGTATCTATACCACCTGTGTACTATCCTGTCTGTGAATATACCTGTGCATCATTCTGCTTGTGACTATAGATCTGTATCTATACCGACTGTGTACAATCCTGTCTGTGAATATACCTGTGCATCATTCTGCTTGTGACTATAGATATGTATCTATACCACCTGTGTACTATCCTGTCTGTGAATATACCTGTGCATCATTCTGCTTGTGACTATAGATCTGTATCTATACCACCTGTGTACTATCCTGTCTGTGAATATACCTGTGCATCATTCTGCTTGTGACTATAGATCTGTATCTATACCAACTGTGTACTATCCTGACTGTGAATATACCTGTGCATCATTCTGCTTGTGACTATAGATCTGTATCTATACCGACTGTGTACTATCCTGTCTGTGAATATACCTGTGCATCATTCTGCTTGTGACTATAGATCTGTATCTATACCACCTGTGTACTATCCTGTCTGTGAATATACCTGTGCATCATTCTGCTTGTGACTATAGATATGTATCTATACCAACTGTGTACTATCCTGTCTGTGAATATACCTGTGCATCATTCTGCTTGTGACTATAGATATGTATCTATACCAACTGTGTACTATCCTGTCTGTGAATATACCTGTGCATCATTCTGCTTGTGACTATAGATATGTATCTATACCAACTGTGTACTATCCTGTCTGTGAATATACCTGTGCATCATTCTGCTTGTGACTATAGATCTGTATCTATACCAACTGTGTACTATCCTGTCTGTGAATATACCTGTGCATCATTCTGCTTGTGACTATAGATCTGTATCTATACCACCTGTGTACTATCCTGTCTGTGAATATACCTGTGCATCATTCTGCTTGTGACTATAGATCTGTATCTATACCACCTGTGTACTATCCTGTCTGTGAATATACCTGTGCATCATTCTGCTTGTGACTATAGATCTGTATCTATACCACCTGTGTACTATCCTGTCTGTGAATATACCTGTGCATCATTCTGCTTGTGACTATAGATCTGTATCTATACCACCTGTGTACTATCCTGTCTGTGAATATACCTGTGCATCATTCTGCTTGTGACTATAGATCTGTATCTATACCACCTGTGTACTATCCTGTCTGGGAATATACCTGTGCATCATTCTGCTTGACACTATAGAGGTATATCTATGCCTGTACCCTTGTGTACCCACACCACCTGTGAATATACCTGTGCATCATTCTGCTTGTGACTATAGATCTGTATCTATACCACCTGTGTACTACCCTGTCTGTGAATATACCTGTACATCATTCTGCTTGTGACTATAGATCTGTATCTATACCACCTGTGTACTATCCTGTCTGTGAATATACCTGTACATCATTCTGCTTGACACTATAGAGGTATATCTATGCCTGCCACTTGTGTACCCACACCACCTGTGAATATACCTGTGCATCATTCTGCTTGTGACTATAGATCTGTATCTATACCACCTGTGTACTATCCTGTCTGTGAATATATCTGTGCATCATTCTGCTTGTGACTATAGATATGTATCTATACCACCTGTGTACTATCCTGTCTGTGAATATACCTGTGCATCATTCTGCTTGTGACTATAGATCTGCATCTATACCACCTGTGTACTATCCTGTCTGTGAATATACCTGTGCATCATTCTGCTTGTGACTATAGATCTGTATCTATACCACCTGTGTACTTTACTGTCTGTGAATATACCTGTGCATCATTCTGCTTGTGACTATAGATCTGTATCTATACCAACTGTGTACTATCCTGTCTGTGAATATACCTGTGCATCATTCTGCTTGTGACTATAGATCTGTATCTATACCAACTGTGTACTATCCTGTCTGTGAATATACCTGTGCATCATTCTGCTTGTGACTATAGATCTGTATCTATATCGACTGTGTACAATCCTGTCTGTGAATATACCTGTGCATCATTCTGCGTGTGACTATAGATCTGTATCTATACCAACTGTGTACTTTACTGTCTGTGAATATACCTGTGCATCATTCTGCTTGTGACTATAGATCTGTATCTATACCACCTGTGTACTATCCTGTCTGTGAATATACCTGTGCATCATTCTGCTTGACACTATAGAGGTATATCTATGCCTGTACCCTTGTGTACCCACACCACCTGTGAATATACCTGTGCATCATTCTGCTTGTGACTATAGATATGTATCTATACCGACTGTGTACTATCCTGTCTGTGAATATACCTGTGCATCATTCTGCTTGTGACTATAGATCTGTATCTATACCGACTGTGTACAATCCTGTCTGTGAATATACCTGTGCATCATTCTGCTTGTGACTATAGATCTGTATCTATACCACCTGTGTACTATCCTGTCTGTGAATATACCTGTGCATCATTCTGCTTGACACTATAGAGGTATATCTATGCCTGCCACTTGTGTACCCACACCACCTGTGAATATACCTGTGCATCATTCTGCTTGTGACTATAGATCTGTATCTATACCACCTGTGTACTATCCTGTCTGTGAATATACCTGTACATCATTCTGCTTGACACTATAGAGGTATATCTATGCCTGCCACTTGTGTACCCACACCACCTGTGAATATACCTGTGCATCATTCTGCTTGTGACTATAGATCTGTATCTATACCACCTGTGTACTATCCTGTCTGTGAATATACCTGTACATCATTCTGCTTGTGACTATAGATCTGTATCTATACCACCTGTGTACTATCCTGTCTGTGAATATACCTGTACATCATTCTGCTTGACACTATAGAGGTATATCTATGCCTGCCACTTGTGTACCCACACCACCTGTGAATATACCTGTGCATCATTCTGCTTGTGACTATAGATCTGTATCTATACCACCTGTGTACTATCCTGTCTGTGAATATATCTGTGCATCATTCTGCATGTGACTATAGATATGTATCTATACCACCTGTGTACTATCCTGTCTGTGAATATATCTGTGCATCATTCTGCGTGTGACTATAGATATGTATCTATACCACCTGTGTACTATCCTGTCTGTGAATATACCTGTGCATCATTCTGCTTGTGACTATAGATATGTATCTATACCAACTGTGTACTATCCTGTCTGTGAATATACCTGTGCATCATTCTGCTTGTGACTATAGATCTGTATCTATACCGACTGTGTACTATCCTGTCTGTGAATATACCTGTGCATCATTCTGCTTGTGACTATAGATCTGTATCTATACCACCTGTGTACTATCCTGTCTGTGAATATACATGTGCACCATTCTGCTTGTCAATATAGAGGCATTTGTGTACCCACACCACCTGTGAAGATATGTGTCTATCCAACCTGCGTGTGAACACATCTATGCATCCACACTACTCATGACTACATGGCTGGGCACCCACATTGGCTCTAATGTATGGGTGTACCCATTCCTCGTGTGAACATATCATCGGTGTATAAATATATGGCTGTGCACCCACACTGCTCCTGAATATATCTGCATATTCAAAATGCCTATGAATAGATGTATGCCTGTGCACCAACACTGCCTATATATATGTTTATAATCACATAGTATATGAACATATCTATTCACTCACACCGCTTCTGAATGTCTGTGAATTCAATCATCTGCCTGTGAATATATGTTTGCACCCACAGTCTATGTGTATCCATCCAAACAGCCTGTGAATATTACCGCACACACAGTGCCTCCGAATACATATGTGCACCCTCACTGCATGTGCATTCATATTGCTTGCAGATCTGTCAGTGGAGCTATTGCTGCCTGTGACTGGGACGAGGAGGTGACCTCAGTGCCATCATTTAGCCAAAGATCTGGGATTCAATCAGAGACCCCGGATTAAACATTCTTCTAGTAAGGTACTCTACATGGCTGCCGGCCATTAAAGAAGGAGTGTGGCCTGACTGTAGCTGCAGCTTAGGGTGGAAGGAAGATGCCATCCATTTCCTGTCAGTATGTGAATATGACACAGACTTAGGACCGAATCTGATCAAACCCTGTGTGTACTTGTTGGGGCTTTGGGAGACCCTGGGCCTGTACATGCTGGGTATCCTCTTTGTGAGTCATTGAGACTTGAAGCATGAACTGCCAGGCTGGGGCATTAGACAGGGTGATGAGACCTGCACTTTCTTCTCTCTCCCTTCCATGGATTTTAACTATGGGCTGTCTATGGTATTGAGACCAATGTGATGTTAATGTTTTATATTTCTGAAGAGATGCATTTAATAGTGAAAACTAATTATTAAGATGTAGTTACTGCATCATGAAACGCATTCCTGCAGGTGCTCTGCACTTGGAGGCACCCTCCATTGATAAAGAAAAGCTCATTGATACAGTGAACTGGGACTATTTGTTGCAAGCTCTGCACATGATGGGATTTGGCGAGGATATCACTGCTAGATCCGGCTATGGTATTCACACCCCACTGCTAAAGCAAAGACTGAGGAGGCCATATTTGGGTCTAGGGTAACTGAAAGAGGCACACACCAGGGATGTCCTTTGTTTCTCTTATTACTCAATCTTGCTTTGGAACCACAGGTGAACCCCACTAGGAATCTAGGGGTGGCACGCAGGATCGATATTGATGTTATTACACATGCCATATCCCTTCGTGCGAATGATGTCCTACCTTCTGTAAACGCACTTTAGCCTAGATTACAAATGATGTCAGATCAGTTCCAAATGGTTGGGGCGATGTCTGGCATTGTGGTTCATAGCAATAAATCAAGTCTATGCCCCATCACCGTTGTGGTGCTCTTGAAACACAGTTTACCCCTTTGGACCTTGAAATGTGAACAGTACACCTTCAGACCTTTGGGAATATACATGTATCATAACCAAGACAAAATCATAGCTGGTAATAGCTTCAGAAAAGAGCAGGGCTTCTTTATGGAGCCGCCTCCTCCTTTCAGTAATGGGTCGAGTGGCCCTATCCATAAAGATTCTTCTTCCTATACTACTGAACTATTTTGTGAATAACCAAGACATCTTGAGATTCTTTGTTTTTTGGGAGCTCAGCAAATTACTAGTCGATTTAATCTGGAGTGAGGTCAGGGTCCGGGTGGCTCTTCATGAGCTACAACTCTTGATACAGAGTTCTTGGCGCACATAACTGTGAAACTTATTAGTTGGCAGCACAGCTTCAATGGGTGGCAAGATACTTGCATCCATCTGGAATGAGTGAGACAAGGTACATATTGAGGGCATTTAAACCTAACACAATCACCAAAGTATTGCTCGGAAGTGCCAGCACTAGAAGAGTGCTGTGCAAACTGATGAATGTAGGAATAAATTGCAGGAACAATGCCAGGCTTAACAAAAGTATACTTCCTAGACATACTGTTGTGGTACTTCCCAAAGTTCGGAGGGATTGTGAGATTGATAGACATGGTACCGAGGACTAAAGATGGATTAACACAAATTGGTGGCTTATTTATAAAAGATGAACTGAGACACTTCTCAAACTAAATGTAGAATCTAGGGTGCCACCAGGATATTTCTCTGCTCATGCCTCCATGATCAGAGCAACAAAGACAACTTGTGGAGGTGAACACACATACCTTTCTACTTATGTGATAATATGTGGAATTTTTACTCCGGGGTAGTTCAGGAGATTAATGACCATAATATATAAGTTAATAAGAGAGACAGTCCATAACGATCTAAGACAATAAAGATAAAAATGGGAGACTTACCTTGAGAACAGCTTCTGATCAGGAATGGTCGACCATGTTGAATCATGCTGCCAGGGTATCCAGATATGTGCCTGATTTAAACTTCTATAGTGTAATTATGTGCACCGCACAAATCTCAGGCCTAAACAGTTGCATGCAATTTATCTGGGAACCCTGCACAACCTTCTCAGATGTCATAGTAATGCAAATTTCTTCCACATGGTGTGGACTTGCCATGAACATAGCTTGTTTTGGAGGGAAGTAATAGATCATTTGGCGACCCTATCTGATAAACTTTGGTTGTGCACCCCGGTAACATGGCTGCAAAGATTATAGTCCCATCCTGAATCTGGCAAATACAATTGTAAACTCTTAGAGATAGCACTGTTCCCAGCTAAGAGGTTGAACTGGAGCACCTATAAGTCACCGAAGACCTCATCATGAAAATCGAAACTTCTGAAGCAGGCAGAGGCAGATTATGAGGTACATCATTTTCACGTAAAAAAACCAGGAACTAGTTTGGTAGCATTATTATGGGACATGATTGTGTGAGCCTTGCTCCGTAGTCAGATAATAAACCACCCTGACCTCCTAGAGTACACTTCGGTAAGAAACATCATGCCATTATGTATTATATAACCTGAAGTCTTGTACTTGCTTTGACACCTTCTTACTCTAGATTTGTGGACCGAAAGGACAGCCAAAATTGTATTTCTAAGTATGAGTCTGTGAAAATATGTTAACATTCTTTTGACTTTGTTAGTAGGGAACTATTCCCATGTGATCTGCGATAGCTGTAAAGACCAGCTTAGACCTACATTAGGATTTTATATGACAGTCCAGAGGACCAGGCTAGATTAAATGGCATGAGGTCACCGGTGTTTCCTTGTCCCTGCTTCATTTCGCTGTGGCGGTGCAGCCTCTAGCAGAATGGATCCACCAGGATACTCAACTGACAGGGGCTTGTTGGGCCACTGGGTAGGAGGACAGGATAGCATTATTCATCGATGATTTGCTTTACTTCCTTCATCGTCCTCACTCCTTTGTTCTGCAACTAGTTGAGTTGCTACGGATCTACAGGGAAAGCTATTGGGTTGGGGTCAACTGGCCCAAGTCCATGTCTGTGCCTATAGCTGGTCAACTTCCACAGCAGATCTCTCTCTCTCTCTTTCTCTCTCTCTCTCTCTCTCTCTCTCTCTCTCTCTTCTGAAAAGTTAATACAGGAGATAAGGGGTAATGAGAAGAGTGATGTGCATATTGTGTCTAAAGATAGGGATAAGATAAAGAAATCTAAAAGATCATGCTAAAAAATTAGGTGAAGACTAAGTGGCAAAGACCGGAGGGGAGGAGAAGCATGGCTTTGTGTTATAAATGTGGTAGCAGTGGGCATTTAGGGAATTCAAATTTGTGCACAGCAGTTGATAAAATGTGTTACAGGTGCAGCAAGAAGGGGCATTTTGGCAGAGTATGTACGTCAGCCTCCAGGAGGGTGAACATGGTGCAGTATTACGATGACTGTGACAGTATGTATGATAATTGTGAACAGGATATCAACACTATATTGAACATATGTGGGGGGAGATACTATCAAATTTCCTTCATGTGAGATTCTTGTCGATGGAGTTGGGCTATGGGTGCTGGTGGACTCTTGTGCTTGGTAAACTATTATAGCACAGGAAATTGCCAAGAAACAATTGGCCTAATAAAAAGCTACTGCCCTTTGGAGGGTATATAGGTCATAAAATTGATTTAGTTGGGTATTTTTGGGCCAATTTGGGAATTCTCTGGACATCGCACGTTTGGTAAGATTTGTGTGTCTAGGAATGGGCAGTCTCTGTTGGGTTAGCCGCATTAGGAAGAAATGGGGATTAAATTGGACCCCAAAGCTGACCCTCCGGTGTACACTATTGGGAGCTCTGGTGTTGGTTGTGGGGGAGTGTCTCCTTTCATTCTTGAATTAAAGTCACAGTTTTACCATGTGTTCAGTGACAAGTTGGGAGAATACCAGGAGTTCAAGCATCGTATTATATTATGTGATGATGCCATTCCCACTCGACATAGAGTAAAAAATGTACAGTTGTCTTACTGGAGCAAACTTAAGGATATGTTACGTGATCTGCGTGAGAAGAACATCATCTCCATGGGTGTCTCTGGCGGTGATTTCTGTCAAACCGTCAGGAGAATTGAGGCTCTGTGTTGACTTGCACAGCCTAAATAGTGCCATTTGGGTGGATGCCCATCCTCTTCCTAACCTACATGAGATGGTTACCACTTTAGCAGGGGCACAGGTATTTTCATGTCTTGATTTAGTGAGTGCATACCACCAAGTTCACATGGAGGAAGAATCAAAAAGCCTTGCAGCCTTCATTACTCCAGAAGGACTGTTTAGGTTTTGTCAAATGCCGTTTGGGTTAGCTAGTGTGGCATCTGTGTTTCAAAGACTCATGAATGAGACGCTTGATGGTTTAAAAGGGGCAATTGCTTTACAGGATGACATATTGGGTTTTGGCAAAAATGCAGAAGAGCATGATGATAATTTGAGGAATGTGTTAGTAGCTGTATCTGCAAAAGGCCTTACCCTAGGTTCTGACAAGTGTAAAATTCAGAAAGGTTAAGTAGAGTATTAGTATTTGGGGCATAGCATCAGTGGTGTGGGCATCAAACCCATATGGAACCATGTGGATAACATCACCAATACCTCTGTCCCCACCTGCAAAGAGCAGTTAGTAGCCTTACTTGGCCTAACTGAATTTTATGCTTAGTTTATCCCTAATTACGCTTCCAAGGTGGACCCGTTCAGGTGTCTGTTAAAAAAGAACGCAAAGTTTGATTGGACTGAGGGTATGACTGCAGCGTTTAATGTTTTAAAGGGGCTTATTGTGAATGCGATACAAAAGGGGATGATGGACGGAACGTTTGAGCCAATCAAACACTCACCCCCAGTCAACTGATCTGGGTTTAATCCATCATCATTCTTTAGCTCACTCCACCACCCCAGTTCAGACATGGCCATATGCAAATCAGTCTGACCCTGTGCCTCATGGGAACAGTCCAGGCCGAACTGCCAAGCCATGTCTTCCCTGGACCGGAAACAAGCATCCTAGGACCGGTTTCTGGCATTTCAGCCGTCATCAGCCAGGCTTGCTTGAATCCAGTGGCAAAGTGAGCAAGGGACCCACGTCTGGGCATACCCCCGCCAACTTAGGGCGACCAAGCGATACAAAAGGGGATGATGGACGGAACGTTTGAGCCAATCAAACACTCACCCCCAGTCAACTGATCTGGGTTTAATCCATCATCATTCTTTAGCTCACTCCACCACCCCAGTTCAGACATGGCCATATGCAAATCAGTCTGACCCTGTGCCTCATGGGAACAGTCCAGCCCGAACTGCCAAGCCATGTCTTCCCTGGACCGGAAACAAGCATCCTAGGACCGGTTTCTGGCATTTCAGCCGTCATCAGCCAGGCTTGCTTGAATCCAGTGGCAAAGTGAGCAAGGGACCCACGTCTGGGCATACCCCCGCCAACTATGGGCGACCAAAGCGATACAAAAGGGGATGATGGACGGAACGTTTGAGCCAATCAAACACTCACCCCCAGTCAACTGATCTGGGTTTAATCCATCATCATTCTTTAGCTCACTCCACCACCCCAGTTCAGACATGGCCATATGCAAATCAGTCTGACCCTGTGCCTCATGGGAACAGTCCAGCCCAAACTGCCAAGCCATGTCTTCCCTGGACTGGAAACAAGCATCCTAGGACCGGTTTCTGGCATTTCAGCCGTCATCAGCCAGGCTTGCTTGAATCCAGTGGCAAAGTGAGCAAGGGACCCACGTCTGGGCATACCCCCGCTTATTGTGAATGCACCTTGTCTTAAACCGTTTGTTGTTGGAAAGCAGTGTGTGGTGATGGTGAATGCCAGCAAGTGTGGATTAGGTGGTGGGTTAATGCAAACAAATCATGGCAAGGAGTGAATTGTTGCTTATGCATCAAGAGTTCTGCGGAATGCTGAGAAGAATTATTCCGTGATAGAGAGGAAGTTGTTGACCTGCGTGTGGGGGGCAGAGCATTTTAAAACCTTTCTGTGGGGTACTAAGTTTGTCATTAAAACGGACCACAAGCTACTAGTGTATATGATGGTGCCAGGTGGTGGACGCGCTGTGTCTGCAAGGTTGGCCAGATTAGCCTCTACATTGCAGAGTCTTCAGTATCAGTTAGAATTTGTGCATGGTAAAATCAATGTGCATGCTGATTGCATGTCCAGGCATCCTCTACCAGTGAATGATCCCAACGAGGCAGATAGGGAAGACTGCAAGGTAGCATTTCCGTTACCGGATATTAATTTGGTTGGTGTGAAGCAACCTATTATTCAAGAAGCTTAGTGGAATGAGGAGATGGCGAATGACGATGATCTGAACAAGGTGATACAGTGTATTTTGCATGATTGGCCAGGGGAACGGAAGCTGTCAGGAGAATTGATGGAATATTTCAAGGTGCGGGAGGAACTTGCTGTGGAAAATGTTATCGTAGTGTGAGGGTACAAGTTTATCTCTCCCTTTAATTTGAGGAAAATATTCGTAGATTTGGTCCATGAAGGTCACATGGGTATTTCAAGCACTAGAAGGCGTGTCAGGGAAAATTTCTGGTGGCCAGGGATAGATGTTTTTGCTGAACAACAGGTAAGGGTGTGTGCAGAATGTGCTTCCAGTGATAAATCAGCTAAAGCTAAGTCTACCTGTCCGCAGCCTGTTGATTTTCCTGAGGCACCAATGGAGGAAATTGGGGTTGCATATTATTGGCCCATTTGTCGTTTTGCCTAGGCAGGAGGCTTTTGGGGTTGTGTTGGTTGATTACTACTCTAAACAATCTGAGGATAAGATGGTGTAGGAAGTTACTTCAGAGATTGTGGTTGAGTTTTTGGATGAAGTCTTTTGTGGAGAGGGTATTCCCCAGGAAGTGGTTACGGACAATGGTCCCCAATTTGTCAGTAAATATATGGAAAGCTATTTGGAGAAGTGTGGAGTGACACATAAGAGAATTGCTGTGTTCCACCCAGAAACAAATAGTCAAGTGGAAAGATTCAACCGTGTGGTCAAAGAGGCTATTCAGCTATCTGTGAAGGGAGGGTTAAAGTGGAGAAATGCATGGCAATCTATGTTATTATCATATAGGACTCCTCCTAATTCCGTGACTTCAGTGAGTCCTTTTGAATTATTGAGGGGACGTAAATAGAGTACTAGGCTGGTACCTTGGTGGCTAAAGAATAAACAGAATATGGTAGGTGAAATTGCTGAAGTGGATTTTAAAGGGATTCAACGTAGAGTTGAGGAGTACAAGTCTAAAATGAGACAGGGTTTAAGGAGAAGGAGCGGTATTGCGAGCTAGCAGACTGTGAAGGTTGGTGACCTGGTCTGCATTAAGAAAGGTAGAGTGGATGGTTGAGGTTTTTAGGAATGCAGTGGAAATAGACAGAGGTGGTGTCTGGAACATTGACAGGGTATCGTTGCTCAGAGGTGGGATGGTGTGTTCTGATAAGCATGGGAGCAACGTTTTCTTGGATGTGGTGGAACAGGAGTGTGGTGAGGACATGGGAGCTAACAATGCTAATGTTCCCAATGGTGGTAACATGGTCAAGGATGCCCCTAGATGTGCAAGGTCATGGTGCCTGTTGGACTTGGCCCTGCTTGCAGGGTCATCCCGAACTTTTTCGCCTTCCCCCTAGCCTTTTTGCTGTTGTGGAATGAGTGGTTGTAGGACGTTGGACACTTTAGCGCTGGTTAGCAGTGCCAAGTGTGTGTGCTTTCTGCCTTACATAGGCTTATATTAGGAACCCCCCCCTTTAGGGGACATCTCCCCCATGGTAGGAAATGTATATGCCATGTGTGGTGTGAGAGGAAAATAATAAATGCTGTGCAATGGTGTACGCACATTTATTTCCACCAGTGTAGAAATGCACCTTTGTAAAATGTTACTTTTAAAATGGACGCCATTCCTGTCTGCACATGTGCCGCCTGTCTGAGGTGGGTTGCCGGTCTAGTTGTCTGTCACCCAGCCCCAGCTTTTGGAGGGAAGCCTGGCACCCAGGGTGCTCTACACCTCCCCTAAACCAGTTGGGACCGGTTTCCCAGGGAACCTTCCAGAAGCTTCCAGCCTTTTCTGGTAGGTGGGGTGAGGGGGCTGTGCCTCCATGTGCTCAGACTGAGCGTGGACCTGAATGAGAGGGGACACTCTGCCAGGAGGTACCGCCACATTGGGCCTGTGTGCTGGCCCCTGTGCCCATCTGCACCCCTCCGCTGTCCACAGGGCCAGTGAGAGCCCTTTACTGGAGTGAAGACTGCTGTGTCAGGAGGAGTGCCACTTTATGGGAGATGACTGCTTCTAGGAGCTGCTGTCCTGTTCTGATGAGTACCCACTGCCTGCTGATCTTGCCCAGTATTGCCTGCCTGCTCTCCTGCCGTCCTAAGCCCAGCACCTGGTGAGCACTATATCTTACTGCCAGCTGCCTGCTGCCTAGCACCCTGTGAGCACGTGGTCTGCCCAGGAGAAGAGAGGAGCTGATGCCTGCAGCGCTGTGCTGCTAAAGTGCTATAACTGTGCCACAGGGGAAGAGGAGCGCTGCAACTTTATTTTGTGGTACTTAGCGCTACAACCTTATTCCTGCACCAGGAGAGCGCTGCCTCCAGCCCTGCCCAGGAGAAGAAGGTGCGTGGGTCCTGCAGCGCTGGGCTGCCGGAGTGCCATATTTGCATTGACTGTGCTCTGCTTGCTGCGAGAGCGCTTTAACTGTGCCCAGCAGAAGAGGAGCGCTACATTTGAAGTGACTGACCATCCCTGCCTGCTGGCTAGCGCCTGGAGAAGAAGAGCGCTTTATCTTGTTGCCCAGGAGGTGAGGAGCTGACATCTGCAGCGCTGTGCTGCGAGAGCGCTATATTTCCAGTGACTGTGCCTACCTGCCTGCTCCCTAGCGCCTCAGGAGGGCTATATTTCATTGCCAGTGAAGGGGAGCGCTACCACTTTATGGTGTGGGACATAGCGCTTTGTGAGCGCTACAACTTAATTTCAGCCCAAGAACTTTCCTGCCGCCTAGCGCCTCGTGAGCGCTATATGTAAATTGCCAAGGAGGAGTCCTGCGGCGGAGGGGCCCGAGGCACATTGTCGGTGCCTGCCCCTCCGCGCTGCTGACGAGGAGAAGGCTCCGCTGAGGGTGAAGCCAGGAGTGGTCCCAGAAACGGGACCTGTCGGGGCACATTGCCGGTGCCCGGAGACTGCAGAGACATCCAGAGGGGCCCCAGACTGCCGGTGAGTGGGGCTCAGTCATCCTGTGGTTGGGGGTGAGTCGGGGCACATTGTCGGTGCCCGCCCCCGGTGCCAGTATTCTTTGGAGGGCATTGGTTGTGTTTAGAGTCCCATAGGAGGGGGCTCCAACGTGCCCAGTACTTGTTTCCTCCCTCAGCTGCACGACAGAGGCATTTTGGGAAATTCTAGAGTCCCAGAAGAGGGGTTCCACCGTGCCAGTGTTCTTGTGGGCAGATTCCTGTTAGAGCCCGGAATGGGGCTCCCATCGCTGCATTGTTGGCGCCAGTGCTTGTTGGGTTTACCCAGCTACCCCGCAGGACAGGGGGCAGCTGCCACGCATTGGATTACCCAGAAGGGAAAGAGAGAGGAGTGAGGGACCCTCCTACCCTAGCGCTTTGCGCACCTTTGTTTTCGCCGCCCTTGCAGCCAACCCTGACTGTGTGGGACATAGGGCATTTGAGCCCCCGAGAGAGGCCAGTTGGCCTGGGGCCAGTCTCAGTGTTGTGCCCCCGACTGGGGCGAACTGCGGTTATGCTGGCGAGGCCTATTGCCCCATATGATTTATGGCATAATATGGTTGCATAATGCATTTGTACCTAGGATGCTACTTAAAGCTTTTCCCTCAGGTTTGCAGTGCTGATGGTAGGCCTATTGGGTTCCTGCGGAGGAGGAGCCACATGCTAATATGTTTCCATGCTCATGGTTCGTATGTCATGCCTGAGGTATTGGTTATGCCTAATTTTTTCCCCCCTAAGGTGGATGCTGCAGAGTTGGCCATAAGGTGATTCCTGCCTGTGGAGGAGGCCTTCTGTTCATGGGGTTGTGCCCACTATTAATGTTGTTATGCCTCATATGCTTTACACATATATAAGGTGATTTAGGAGTACAGGGCTGATTCCATGCCCAATAGGAATGTCATGCAATGATGTTTTCCTGCCTAATGACACTGCCCTTATGCTAATGAAGTTTCTTATACCCGCTGTTCGCATACTGTGCTTATGCCTATCCTGATTTAGGCCATTGTGATTTACACAAATGTGTTCATACCTAGGGTTATGCTAATGTGCCTAATGTTTTCTCCTAGGGTGTACCTTGCTGATGTGATGCCCCAATGATACCTAAGGCGAAGGTTACGCCTAATGCTAAACTTGATTGGAGGCCTACTGACGTGCTAATGTTTCTGCTTAGTATTTCATGCCTAGTAAGCTGGTATGAGGCTCTGTGGATATAATGTCATGCCAGGCTGATGATTACACCTACATGACTACTGACTTTCATTTACCCTGTTTATAGCTTGTGGTGATTCCGGCAGCGGCCCGATTGGCCCTGCCTTGTAAATAGTCCCCGTGCAAATTACTACCCAGTGCCGGTTGGCACCATGTATAGGCAACTGTGATTACATTCTGACGTGTTTATGTCACAATACACAAGTTATTTTCACATCACCTGGTGTGGTCTCTTTTGTAGTGTGCCTGGTGGGTCGCCTGTGAGTGTGCTGCGCAGATGCTTTACACATTTCCTCCGGAGTTTGGCCCGCTCGCTCTGCACCACGCTACCCGTTTCTAACATTGGTGGCAGCGGTGGGATAGGACTTGTGTTTGCGCAGTACCACAGCGACAACGGGTTGCACTGCAAACTGAGCATTTGAAATAATCACAGGTTTTGGGGATTATTTTGTTTAATTACCTTTCCTCCTAAAGGGTCACTGTGGAATTGTGTTTCCCTGTTTACTGTATCTGTGTATCTCGCCAAGATGGGGTTACTCTATGATGAGGATGAACTTTGGGAGTACACTGAGGAGGAAGTGATGGATCTCTGCAGAGAGAGAGGGATACCCACAGTAGGCAACATTCGCAGGAAATTGTTTCTCTATGAGGCCCTAAAAAGGGGGGAACCCTTAGAGCCCTGTGGGGACCTTTCAGATTACCCCTCCGCATATCTAAAGGGTGGATTTGGGGGAGACCGTGAGGAGGACTCTGAGAGTGAGGGTTCCCAGTCCATAACCCTGGAGGGTGGTGACTCTGAGGAGGAAGAAGATGACAGGGCGGAGACGCCAGTAGCTAATGAGGACACCATAGACAGGGAGTCCCGTGCTGGGTCCAGTCCCGGGGCACTGCCCCACCCCTTTCCCTGTCCCCAGAAGAGTGGGTGGATAGGAGGGAAGAAAGGGAGCACCAGCTGGCTTTGGAGAGGCTCAGGTTAGGGCACGCCAAGGAGATAGCGCAGCTGAGGGTTGAAGAAAAAAGGCTAGAGACCGAGAGGGTCCTAGCGCAGGAGAGGATGGCGGAGGCGGAGAGGGCCTTCGCCAGGGAGAGACTAGCTCAGGAGGGTAGGTTGTCCCCTGAGAGTGGTTTCAGGAGTCTGGATTCACCAGTGAGGGTGGGATCCAGTGGTGGCAGCAAGAGTGAATCCAATACAGGAAGTCCCACTCCCAGAGTCCGGGAGATGGTGCCTGATTCCCAGGAAGAGGGGGACAGGTTGGAGTTCAAGGGCAGGGGAAAACTGTCCCACCAGTCCTGGGGGGAGTTTGCGGATGTACGTTGGACTGCATTGGAGGATTGGGTGGTGGGTAGCGCGGTGAATGATTGGGAAGGGCTGTTCCATGTAGTTATCAAGGAACACGTGCTAAGGAATTGTTTCCCAAGGTTGCGCCACCACCTGTTGCAGTGTGGGCTCTCTGACCCCAGGGAGCTTGCACGGGAGGCAGACCTTTGGGTGAGCGCCAGAGTGTCTGAGGAGGCATCGGGGAGTGATCCTGAAGGGGATGGTGCAGGGCTCTTCCAGCCCAACGAGGTGGGAGAGGTGCAGAATAGCCCAGCTAGGTCCCAGGGTAGTGAGAGGGTTGTAGGGCCTCATGTCCTAGCTACAGGAAGGAGTGAGACGGGGAGGTGTCCCGAGGTGCCCCAACCGCAGTCTCAGGGCCTGGAGAGTTCCATAAGGGAACCCCAGGTTGGGAGCCTAGGCTGTCCCGAGAGGCCATCCATTGAAGGGGAGCCCCTAGTGTCAGGAGAACCCGGGGCGTCGGTAATCCGAGCTCCAGGGGTTCTGGGGTCTGCTCAGTCACAGGGTTTAGATCCTGGGCTGGGATGCCAGGTTCAGGGACTGCCTGACCTGGAGGGTGGGACACCTGTAATCAGGGTCCCTACCGGTTTGACTTCCAGGGGTACTTCTCCAGGTGGGAGGGTGCAGAACTCTGGAAGGGGGTACCGAGGGAGGAAGGACTCGCCTCTGGCACCGGCTCAACCACAGGGCTTCGGACCTGGGTTGAGAGGCCCGGTTCAGGTATTGCCTGACCTGGCGGGAGGGACGTCTGTAAGCAGTGTCCCCCCGGAGTTGTCTTCCAGGGGTACTACTCCAGTTGGGAGGGTGCGGAACTCTGGGAGGGGGTGCAGAGGGAGGGAGGACTCGCCTCTGGCACCGGGGCAACCTAAGGGTTTAGACCCTGGGTTGGTGGATCGGATGCAGGGTCACGGCCCTGAACGAGTGAGAGAGTGGTGTTCTGAGGGTGCCCCGCATAGGAGGAGAGGGCGGAACCCCAGAAGGAGAGGTAGGGGGAGGAGAGCCTCGCCCCGGACTGCTGGTCAGCCTGAGGGTGCGGACCCTAGGTGGGAGGACCAGTGGCAGTTTGGCACTGCACGGAGGAGAAGGAGGGTGGCCGACGGTACTACGGGCCTGGGCTACTGCCCCCCACTCTGTGAGACAGCAAGGGCCAGAGACATCTGGATGGCCTAGCGCCTGGTCCTGGCCGCAGACAACTAGGGAGCACCAGTGGGGTGGCTTAGTTGGTCCAGGGAGGTTTGAGAGAGGGAACCACCGGGTTCCAGAGTGGCGGAGAACCTGCGGGTGCCCCTGCAGTTGCGGGCCCGCGTCCACGTTTTCTCGCCCCAAGCAGGGAAGCCCATCAAGGCATTGATCGGTCTACCCTGGCTTTTGGCTGGGAGGGGGTTGTGTTGGACTTGGCCCTGCTTGCAGGGTCATCCCGAACTTTTTTGCCTTCCCCCTAGCCTTTTTGCTGTTGTGGAATGAGTGGTTGTAGGACGTTGGACACTTTAGCGCTGGTTAGCAGTGCCAAGTGTGTGTGCTTTCTGCCTTACATAGGCTTATATTAGGAACCCCCCTTTAGGGGACATCTCCCCCATGGTAGGAAATGTATATGCCATGTGTGGTGTGAGAGGAAAATAATAAATGCTGTGCAATGGTGTACGCACATTTATTTCCACCAGTGTAGATATGCACCTTTGTAAAATGTTACTTTTAAAATGGACGCCATTCCTGTCTGCACATGTGCCGCCTGTCTGAGGTGGGTTGCCGGTCTAGTTGTCTGTCACTCAGCCCCAGCTTTTGGAGGGAAGCCTGGCACCCAGGGTGCTCTACACCTCCCCCTAAACCAGTTGGGACTGGTTTCCCAGGGAACCTTCCAGAAGCTTCCAGCCTTTTCTGGTAGGTGGGGTGAGGGGGGCTGTGCCTCCATGTGCTCAGACTGAGCGTGGACCTGACTGAGAGGGGACACTCTGCCAGGAGGTACCGCCACATTGGGCCTGTGTGCTGGCCCCTATGCCCATCTGCACCCCTCCGCTGTCCACAGGGCCAGTGAGAGCCCTTTACTGGAGTGAAGACTGCTGTGTCAGGAGGAGTGCCACTTTATGGGAGATGACTGCTTCTAGGAGCTGCTGTCCTGTTCTGATGAGTACCCACTGCCTGCTGATCTTGCCCAGTATTGCCTGCCTGCTCTCCTGCCGTCCTAAGCCCAGCACCTGGTGAGCACTATATCTTACTGCCAGCTGCCTGCTGCCTAGCACCCTGTGAGCACGTGGTCTGCCCAGGAGAAGAGAGGAGCTGATGCCTGCAGCGCTGTGCTGCTAAAGTGCTATAACTGTGCCACAGGGGAAGAGGAGCGCTGCAACTTTATTTTGTGGTACTTAGCGCTACAACCTTATTCCTGCACCAGGAGAGCGCTGCCTCCAGCCCTGCCCAGGCGAAGAAGGTGCGTGGGTCCTGCAGCGCTGGGCTGCCGGAGTGCCATATTTGCATTGACTGTGCTCTGCTTGCTGCGAGAGCGCTATAACTGTGCCCAGCAGAAGAGGAGCGCTACATTTGAAGTGACTGACCATCCCTGCCTGCTGGCTAGCGCCTGGAGAAGAAGAGCGCTTTATCTTGTTGCCCAGGAGGTGAGGAGCTGACATCTGCAGCGCTGTGCTGCGAGAGCGCTATATTTCCAGTGACTGTGCCTTCCTGCCTGCTCCCTAGCGCCTCGGGAGGGCTATATTTCATTGCCAGTGAAGGGGAGCGCTACCACTTTATGGTGTGGGACCTAGCGCTTTGTGAGCGCTACAACTTAATTTCAGCCCAAGAACTTTCCTGCCGCCTAGCGCCTCGTGAGCGCTATATGTAAATTGCCAAGGAGGAGTCCTGCGGCGGAGGGGGCCCGAGGCACATTGTCGGTGCCTGCCCCTCCGCGCTGCTGACTAGGAGAAGTCTCCGCTGAGGGTGAAGCCAGGAGAGGTCCCAGAAGCGGGACCTGTCGGGGCACATTGCCGGTGCCCGGAGACTGCAGAGACATCCAGAGGGGCCCCAGACTGCCGGTGAGTGGGGCTCAGTCATCCTGTGGTTGGGGGTGTGTCGGGGCACATTGTCGGTGCCCGCCCCGGTGCCAGTATTCTTTGGAGGGCATTGGTTGTGTTTAGAGTCCCATAGGAGGGGGCTCCAACGTGCCCAGTACTTGTTTCCTCCCTCAGCTGCACGACAGAGGCATTTTGGGAAATTCTAGAGTCCCAGAAGAGGGGCTCCACCGTGCCAGTGTTCTTGTGGGCAGATTCCTGTTAGAGCCCAGAGTGGGGCTCCCATCGCTGCATTGTTGGCGCCAGTGCTTGTTGGGTTTACCCAGCTACCCCGCAGGACAGGGGGCAGCTGCCACGCATTGGGGGCATTGGATTACCCAGAAGGGAAAGAGAGAGGAGTGAGGGACCCTCCTACCCTAGCGCTTTGCGCACCTTTGTTTTTGCCGCCCTTGCAGCCAACCCTGACTGTGTGGGACATAGGGCATTTGAGCCCCCGAGAGAGGCCAGTTGGCCTGGGGCCAGTCTCAGTGTTGTGCCCCCGACTGGGGCGAACTGCGGTTATGCTGGCGAAGCATATTGCCCCATATGATTTATGGCATAATATGGTTGCATAATGCATTTGTACCTAGGATGCTACTTAAAGCTTTTCCCTCAGGTTTGCAGTGCTGATGGTAGGCCTATTGGGTTCCTGCGGAGGAGGAGCCACATGCTAATATGTTTCCATGCTCATGGTTCGTATGTCATGCCTGAAGTATTGGTTATGCCTAATGTTTTCCCCCCTAAGGTGGATGCTGCTGAGTTGGCCATAAGGTGATTCCTGCCTGCGGAGGAGGCCTTCTGTTCATGGGGTTGTGCCCACTATTAATGTTGTTATGCCTCATATGCTTTACACATATATAAGGTGATTTAGGAGTACAGGGCTGATTCCATGCCCAATAGGAATGTCATGCAATGATGTTTTCCTGCCTAATGACACTGCCCTTATGCTAATGAAGTTTCTTATACCCGCTGTTCGCATACTGTGCTTATGCCTATCCTGATTTAGGCCATTGTGATTTACACAAATGTGTTCATACCTAGGAGTTATGCTAATGTGCCTAATGTTTTCTCCTAGGGTGTACCTTGCTGATGTGATGCCCCAATGATACCTAAGGCGAAGGTTACGCCTAATGCTAAACTTGATTGGAGGCCTACTGACGTGCTAATGTTTCTGCTTAGTATTTCATGCCTAGTAAGCTGGTATGAGGCTCTGTGGATATAATGTCATGACAGGCTGATGATTACACCTACATGACTACTGACTTTCATTTACCCTGTTTATAGCTTGTGGTGATTCCGGCAGCGGCCCGATTGGCCCTGCCTTGTAAATAGTCCCCGTGCAAATTACTACCCAGTGCCGGTTGGCACCATGTATAGGCAACTGTGATTACATTCTGACGTGTTTATGTCACAATACACAAGTTATTTTCACATCACCTGGTGTGGTCTCTTTTTGTAGTGTGCCTGGTGGGTCGCCTGTGAGTGTGCTGCGCAGATGCTTTACACATTTCCTCCGGAGTTTGGCCCGCCCGCTCTGCACCACGCTACCCGTATCTAATAGTGCCCACCCATGAAGTTCCAGGATTATGTCCTGTCGTAAAAAATATATATATATTTAAAGGGGGAAGGTGTGTTGCATGCGCGAGCATGACATGCCATGTTACGCTTGTGCATAGTGTTTACTTTTGTATGGTAAACATCATTTATACCGCATGCAACACAACGCATGCCATTACAACGCGGTCATTACAACGACCGCGTTGTTACAACGCATGCCATTACAACGCAAGTCGGCACAACAACTTGCTGTAGGGGTCAGAAGGTGTTGGATTTAAAATCCAACACCGTCCCTACTGTTGCACAGACTGGAGTTGGAATAGTAATTTATACTATTCCAACATCCAGCGCCCCCCTAGAGCAGGTTGTTGTTCCGACTTGCTTTGTAATGCCATGCGTTGTAACAACGCAGTCGTTGTAATGACCGCGTTGTAATGGCATGTGTTAAAAAAGCATGCGATGTAACGTGGCATATTCCTTTTGTATCTTAATGGTATGTAGGAGATAGACACGAGCGTGACACCAGGTGTATTGCTCGTGCCTATTTCAGAAGATGCCTGCCGTTGTACAACGAGCCTGTTGCTCGTGGTAGGCGATGTTTGTGTTCAAGTGGGGTACGATTTGTATATAGGGTGAAGGCTGGCGGTTGGGGGTCATTACTAGTCAGGACCTGATGTGTAACCATGCTGTCTGTGGAATAAAGTTTGTTTCCTATTACAGAACGCCTTCTTTGGTTTCTGGAGTATTTCTTTGCCTTCACACTACCTACGGGATTCCTGCTTTTTTCTAGTGAACTCCACCAGTACAATAACTAAACATACTACTGTAAATGCGTCCTTCTCATAAAATAAAGTAGTTTACAAGAATGAAAAAAAATTAAGAAACAAGGCAGCGGAAAAGTTATATTTCGCTATATATACTTAAGCAGCAGTTGTATTTCTGCCTAGTGACCTGCTTTTCACATTGCCAGCTCTAGCCCAGGCATTATGATGTAACACTCAAGTGTAATAACTTATTACAGTAGAGTGGTGATGACATTTTCATATGATAGGAGAGGAGTGATGTCTCAAATCAACTCTAAGAAGGAAGTTAGTTAAGGGGTTTATACAGTTATTGCAGGTGTGCTATTGTTATACTTTGGAACAGCATACAAGAGTTTTATCAACACTTTGTCACATTGTTGGCGGAGAGGCAGTACTAATGGAACGAATGCGGGAAGGAACCTATTTTGTTTTACCCAATGGACTTTATAAAAATTAATTGATAGTATGCAATCTTTGAGACACATTTTGTAAAGTTTCTTGAGCTGCCTGCATGCACCAAAAATTGGAAATTGGCGAAGGGGGTCCACCATCCGGAAGATCCTTTGGATTTTGCTAGCTGCAGTTTGCTTACGCCGAGTCACTGGTATAAAAAATTAAAATAGCTTCAAATGTTTATCACTTGCAATCACATTTTCTCCAGGAAACAGAACACAGTCACAGTAATAAAAAATAGAACTTGGCTAAGCACGTGGTGCAGCTAACACTGGCCACTTCCTCGTCTTGAGAATAGAGCAGTTAGTTCAAATCATAAGATACTTCCTCTTTATTGCATCCGGTTCAAATGAAGAAGAGTTTTAAATGCAGACCAGACACAAACTGCTTCGAATGAGCAATGTGTGTATGACTGAGATGCCAATGACAATGCAGGTCCTCCAGAGAATAAACTTGATTGTATTTCACAAAAATATGGGACTTCCTTGCACCTGTCCAGTTTCTTGGGGTCCCACAGACCTCTGCAATCCACATGGCTCCTGGTCTTTTTTAGTGTTCCAGGAAAACTAGCAAATTGAAACTTTCTAAAAGCATCATGCATTAAACCTAGCATATGTCATCACTAGGTATGTGCAAAATATTTATGTCTGCTTGGCTGGTGATGTTTTATCTACAAAAAGAACATGTGGTTCATGGGGAGGACTCAGAGTTGGCACATCCATACTTGTCCCTTGGCCTGATTTACCTAGAGAATGACATGTCTCTGGTGACGTTTTACCCAAATTTCAAAGATGACAAGCTTTAACAGGCAGATGTCATATTTGGACTAGTGAGACTAGTTTCTGCACTAGGTAGGGTAGGTGACTTTGCCCAGTGACTGGAGCTCGAGCCCAGAAAAGCAGGCTCCAGGCGCGTGCACAGACTTCACGGACCTCTCACCGAAGCGTCTTGGAGGTGGTCGGCCAAGAAGAGCACAAGAAACCTCCCTGGTCTGGCAGTGGCCTGGGGGACCGGCCCCTGACATACATGTGGTCTTCCCAGTCCTCTCACTGGGGCTTCTTTGAATGGACAACATTCGTGATGGGGCGTCATCTCGCCCCTCCCAATCGCACAGCTAAGTTGCGCCATCGTGGCGACAATTTTAGTCCTTCACGATAATCCAAGTATTCCTTATTTTCAAACATTTTTACTCATAATGCTTTTTATCCAACTTTTCTTCAACTTCTCATCTGAATCCACACGCGGAGTGTAAATGCTATTTCCCAAACTTCTAATGTTCCAACTGTGTCCATCCGGACCTCTTGAAAGAACACGAATGAAGCAAACTTCATAAAAGGCAGCGTTTATTCAATAAAAATGCCCAATGCATTTCGGGCATGAGTGCCCTTCATCAGGGGTCACTGTAAATAATCATAAAAAACACTTGATCAACAATTATTATCTGTCATTTATCATCTCGAATTTCTATGTGATTTATAAAAATGCTATATTGTTTTTTGGCCCAAATACATTCCCACCATGAGCCCCTCTTTTCCACAAAGAAACTGGTATCCCCCTATGCACATGACGTACTTACTCAAACTCAAACCTTCACCTAATTGTATCCCTGAGTGATTTAGTTCTTATACATTCCTTGTTCATACCTGCTTGCTATCGTTGTACAAGTAATGCATTTCTTTATTAGCTTCCCTCTATCCCTCCATTCTCACCCGTTTTGTTTTCCAAGTAACAAACTATGTGAGCCATTAGTTTCAACAATCTGTACCCCTTGTTTAGTTTCCATATTTCGGTTGTATGCTTCCCTTCATTGGTGTATGTGCGTTTCTCTACTCTCCTTTTTGCCCATATTTAAACCATGCGTTCACATTTCTCCTTTCAAATACGATCTAAATTGTTTGTTACCTTCCTCGTTTTCATTCCATTCTTATATCCTTCGTTCGAATGGAATGAAAACGAGGAAGGTAACAAACAATTTAGATCGTATTTGAAAGGAGAAATGTGAACGCATGGTTTAAATATGGGCAAAAATGAGAGTAGAGAAAACAAAACGGGTGAGAATGGAGGGATAGAGGGAAGCTAATAAAGAAATGCATTACTTGTACAACGATAGCAAGCAGGTATGAACGAGGAATGTATAAGAACTAAATCACTCATGGTGGGAATGTATTTGAGCCAAAAAACAATATAGCATTTTTTATAAATCACAGAAATTCGAGATGATAAATGACAGATAATAATTGTTGATCAAGTGTTTTTATGATTATTTACAGTGACCCTGATAAAGGGCACTCATGCCCGAAATGAATTGGGTATTTTTATTGAATAAACGCTGCCTTTTATGAAGTTTGCTTCATTCGTGTTCTTTCAAGAAGTCTGGATGAACACAGTTGGAACATTAGAAGTTTGGGAAATAGCATTTACACTCCGCGTGTGGATTCAGATGAGAAGTTGAAGAAAAGTTGGATAAAAAGCATTATGAGTAAAAATGTTTGAAAATAAGGAATACTTGGATTATCGTGAAGGACTAAAATTGTCGCCAAGATGGCGCAACTTAGCTGTGCAATTGGGAGGGGCGAGATGACGCCCCATCACGAATGTTGTTGATTACCTCAGTGCCATCTGGGCATGGCACTTTACCAGTCTGGACGCACTTATGGCATAAAATGGATGAGTTTGAAAAGTCTGATATATGGGGTGCATCCTGTCCCCATGACTGATGCTTCTTTGAATGGGTCACACTCTGTCCCTTCCTTGGCTGAGATTTTGCTACATTGTAGGTATGGACAGTGGGAATCTCATTCATCTATTCATGTGTGTCACTAACTAGATGAAAGGGAATCTGACCATATTTGTACCACAACGTGGTGGCTCATTCTGGGTTAATATTGCTGCCCATCAATGTCAAATTATTCCAACAACACAATGATTGCTCTGGAGTGCAACTACAGCTCAAGTTGACGTCACAGAACATAATCACATATCAGAGAACAAAGGACACTCTCCAGTACCTCCCCTAGCAATTAATATTGCCTAGTTCTTACCGCACTTCTGGATTTTCTATTTTTGATTGTCCTGTGCAGTGTAAGTTTTGATTAGCGTTTAATAATGTGAACTATAATAACATTGTTTGATATAGGCTCTAAATATGTACTAATGCACTAATAAACATCCATGACTTGGAATTTTAAAAGCTTAAAGTAACATTCTACAGCCTATTCTAGCATGCAGTGAGTTTCTAATGTTTTCACTGAGTAAGAAGGCGTTTATGACATTATCTACTCTACCCTAAGTTTCACACACTACGTTTCAACACTACACTTTATATATTTCTAACAAATCCTAAAATTAACACTTTCCTTGATATATTCTAATACTCACACATTAGGACTTTGTTACATATTCTAAATACATTATTCAGTACACGTTTTTTGTATTTTAGGCTAATTGGTTAATTGTCCGTGCATACATAGCACATTTTTAAAGAGTCCATGATTGTAGTGAGGCATACATTCTTTTTTAAAGGAAACAATATTTGGAGGCCGAAATCAGTAAGGGCGACATCATTACATTGTGGCCACATTCCCCAACAACCTATGATGAAACCATGAAATTTAACAGTGGAACAATAAGTGAGAGATTACATTTCTGTGTTATTTCACAAAAGTGATTAACTTTGCTTACAGACGCCTGTTCAAGGGAATTCTCAGATCGGGTAGGAGGGGTTGGGTTGTGTCCAGGCGGGTGCATTTTGCGTGAGGGCTGTTATACCGTTGGTGTTATGAAATTAGGTGAGTGGGAAGATGCGGCAGCCTCTGCGAGAATATCCGGGGTTTCCGATGTCTGCATGGGGTTTCGGGGGTCCAGTGATGGCTGGGGGTTCATGTGAAGCCTGGTAGGCGAGTTCCTATCCAATTGTGTTTGAATTGGTGTAGGAGCAAGGCCCAGTCTGTGGATATGTGGTGTTTACGTAGCCCCCTCACCGCTTCATTTCTGATCGCATCCTCTTCTGCTAATCCCCATTTATTAACCGCTCCCACCCAGGCTGCCAGTGGGGGCCCCGTCGGGGCCTCCAGTGGATGGCTATTCCTCTTTCTGCCATCAATATAGCCAGTGATGCAAAGCGAGTCTGATCTTTGTGGTGTTTTGGACTCCGAAACACTCCTAGTGCGCTGGCCTCCCATGTATTCATATCTGTTAATCCTGTGACTTCCTGTAATGTCTCGTGTATTGAACTCCAGTAAGGTTGTAAGGTGGGGCAGCTCCAAAACATATGTTGGAATGCTGCGTCGGGAGCCTGACATCGGGGGCATGAAAACTGCGTGTCTGGGTAGAAGCGGTGGAGGTGCGCCGGTTTTTAAGTATGCGCGGTGTAGGATATAAAATTGTATGTTTTTAAAGTGTGCATTTCGTGATACTTTCTTGGGGTACTCTACTGCGTGTTCCCATTCTTTATCGTGTAGTGGCCGCCCTAGCTCCTCTTCCCAAGCCTGTCATAATGAGTCTAGCGGTTTGGCCGTGAGTTGTCATGTGGCTTTGTAAAGCCAGGTAACCAGATGCCGGCCTGCACCCATATGGAGAATGGCATGTACTACCGGGTGTGTTGCGGGTTTCCCTTCGGTCAGGTCCCAGTGCAGACGGCAAGTGGAAATGATTTGTCTATGGGAATTGCCCGGGGGAAGGGGGGGGGGGGAGAAGGCCGCTGTCCTCCGCTAATTGATCGAACGGACGTAACTGTCCATCCTCGAATAGGGATTCGATCTCAAGAAGTGAGTGTTCTGACCATGCCTGCAACATTCGTGTCGTATAGTATCCCTCGTTTCTGGGTAATCCGATCAAGGGCAACAATGGGGAATAGAGAGGTATTCCTGAGGACATGCGGTGTATCCTTTGCATGCATGTTCGAGCCATAGTCACTTGCAGTGGGTATGTCGGCATGAGTCATTGGTGTACATAGCTTTGATATTGCCAAACCAGAATTTGATCCTTTCAAGTGCAACAGTCCATCATATGTACAGGCAGGTAGGTGCAGCTAGCTCTTTTCATATTTTCCTATTGTTTGGTCTGATTCTGTGCTTACCATTTCTGTTTTGTATGATAGCTTGAAAATCGAGTATTGACAGGGTATTTCAACATTTTGTGTGGGTTTGAGTGGCAGATTGTCTAGTTGTTAGCCCATTTGGTTAGTACCATGACCCATGTGAAGATTAAAGTTCAACCCGAGGAACTTGTTACTGTCACCTGTGTGCTGTTTTGCTTGTCAAATTGTATTGGTTTGCAGTTGTTGACAAACATTTTATCTTTGTGATGGCTTATAAAGAGCCCAAGAGCCTTCTTAACATTTAATATTTAGCCAGTTGCCTTACTGATTTTTTCAATGATCTTTATGCCATCCCATGTGTCACCGAGTACTGCTACGTCATCAGCAAAGGCTAGAGCAGTGATTTGTTTTAGAAGCCCACCTGAGCCAGACGTAAAGCCCTTACTGTTTTTTTGGACATCACATATTAGAGGAACCGTGGCAATAATAAACAATATTTGGGATAGTGAGTCACCTTGTTTAACCCCAAAGTTCATTGTTATTTCCGGTGTTGCTTCACTGTTGTTTTCCTTGAAGTAAGTAAATAAGTCAAAGTCAAGTCAAAAAAAACTTTATTTCGACCGTACAGGCCATAAAAGCCCATAAACAAAATAATGCAATGCAGTTTGGATAAAAAGAAAAAAACATTAGAATATATCATCGTAAGAACTGTGTACATTTGTTCTATATTAAAAAGTAATACATTTCTAAGTTGTGCAGAGTTTTCTAATACATTCTTAGATACGCCCCCTCATGGCAACTCGCAGTACTATGATTGGGTATGGTGCGATGTACAGCAGAGTTTGTAGATTCTACCTTGGGTGCAGGAGGGGGTAGAATAACACATATTTAAACAACCAATTCTTTTGTAAGTAAAACACAAGTCTATATGCAGGTCTTTTATTAGATCTTGAATACATGACAGGATTCTTTGCCTTTCAAGTCTCCGCATGATGTGATAATGACTGATAGAGGCAAATGCTTTGATATGCCTATGACATCACTGAAAGAGTGTCTTCTTTCATGCCCATTTTCTGAAATTTTGCAGACTACTAGGTTCTAGAGACACCCCATCACCTTTCTGTCTTTTTTTCAAGTTTGTGAAGCATGTGATTGTATTTTCCAAGATTCTTGTTTTCTTACCAGCTTTATAAATGCCATGCGTATTGTAACTGGTTTGCAAGTGCTTACTTTGTAGAGTTCGTTTACAGGCATGTTCTTTCAAATTAATATTGATCTGTTATTTTTGATAGTCTCTTGGACTCTTCTCATTTCCAGTTAAGTTGATAAGCCTGGCCAGCAATCCAGGTTCTTTTTAATGTACATTGCACAGATAATTTAAGTCAACATTGTCAGGACCAACTGCTTATTTTAAGTTGACTTCTTCAAATGCCTGTTTTATGCAAAGAAAAGTCATTTCGTTACACAGGTTTTCATAATCCCATTCCTCTGGACTCTAGGCAACTGGGGTGAATTTTGGATTATTTCTGTTTTCTTTTTCAATTATTTCTTTATAATACTCATAAAAGTCATCTGCAGCAATCTGACGTGGCGTCCTCTGCCCCATCAGTGACTATTCTGGCAACTTTTTTTGTCTTTATTGAACAATCTTTGAAGCTGCCTTTTGAATTTGTGATGTTGCATAGCTTTTTTATGATCCTTGTATTTTTATTCTGCACGTTGTTTTGTGTCTGGAGCATATCGATTGCCACCTTGAACAGTGTTGATAGGCTTCTTACCTCTTTCTTTGTGTGTTTCAGTTTGAATATGGTTAATGAGTCTAAAGGTCACTGGCATTTTCTGTGATTTACATATCTCACTTTCTTTCATCAAGTCCATACCTGCTTCATGTTTTGGATTTTTGGAGTATTTCTGCACTTCTGCTCCATATCACAAAAGTTTGTGATTTTAGGTGCTCTTTTTCTATTTATCTAGTCTCCATGCCTCACTTTTGTTTTATAAATTTATATTATATTTTATTGGGGATAAAGACACACACTTGACAGCATCGTACAGTACGATATCCATTCCTTACTTTTAATGTTTCATATGTTATTTAGTTTCATCACTCAAATTGCTTTCATTGTTAATAGATACTTGATGCATATTGATTTCTTCTTTCTTGATCTTTTCTCTCAGATCTCATCTTTTTTCTGCAACATGTTTGATGCTCTTGTTATCAAAATGTGGGACCATTAGTACAATGATATTTCTTTTGTTCTCATGTAACTTTTCAAGTTCTATCACCCAGAACAAATATACTGCCTGCATGACTGCAGTCGCCGACTGGATGAATACCAACTTGTTCAATCTCAACAACAACAAGACATGCTCTTCGGGAAGAACCCATCGCTATCAAACTCCACCTGGAGGCCAGCTGAGTGACGATCCACCCCAACCTGCACATCCCACGGCAAGAACCTCGGCATCATCATAAACAGAAAGTTCAACATGATGGCCCAAGTCAACACTGTGACAGTTTCCTGCTTCCTCACCCTGAAGAAAGTTAGGAAAACCTTCAAATGGCTTCCGACCAGCACATGCAAAACCATCACTCACCCCCTCATCACTAGCAAGTTAGACTACGGGAATACCCTCTACGCCAGGACTAGCAAACAGCTCACCAGATGACTACAAACCATCCAGAACTCCGCTGCAAGAATCACACCTAACCTCCAGCAACGCACGTCAAGGAGCTCCACTGGCTCCCAACACAAAAACAAGCACAGTTCAAACTCCTCACTCACAAGCCTTCAAAGCACTGCAAAACACAGGCCCAGATTATCGCAAAAGCCGAATCTCCACAAACCATCCAGACATTGCTTGTTCAGACTACTTCTTACACTCATCCCATGCATATGTAGGACCTGATGAAGTGGCCAAGCCTTCTCCTACATCACCCCTGAAGCCTGGAACAACCTGCCACTACACATCTGTGCCTCCTCTTCAATTCTTGAATTCCAAAAGAAGCTGAAAACATAGCTCTTCGAATAGCCCCCAGCATCTCCAGGCGATTCTAGTCTCACACCTACTCAGAGCCTGGATACCCAGCCAGGTGACAGCTCACCCTACAAATACGCATTACAGAACATAACATCAGCATCAATACTTCATCTTCTGACCATATTGAAGGTTTGCTGATTGCAAGAGCCAAAAATCTACTGTTTTGTGCTCCTGGGTGTACTCTTGCATATTGAGAGACTTACATTTTCGTTGCAAATCTCAAGTCACAGAAGCTACATAGGAATTGTAGCTCTCCTTTTATTTTTCTACCTTTACATTTGGTATACTGGAATGGAACATGGAATTTTGTGGAGCTTCTTTGTCACATTTCAAGCAGTATGTTTTTAAGTTGAATCCTTTGTGATTATTAGAGACATACTTTTTAAGTTCTTTGAAGATTAGGTTTGTCAGCAACATCATAGACATCTGGGAATTTGTAAAGTTTGGATGCGTTTGTCACATCTTTAATAGATGAAGATACAAATTTTAAACTTGCACTGAGATTAGTGATTTTCTTATTTTTAATTTGTATGGAGGGTAAATATGGCGATATGGTGTGACTCATTTTGTTGTAATCAATTGTGCTGTTGGAGCTGGGTGCAAAGTTCACAAAATTGGAGGTTCATGGTTTGTGGGAAAGATGGCATCTCGTTTCTCCATCTTAATTGTTTTTGTGTGTTCCAGGAAATACCCCATCTGGAATCTTGTTTGTTAGCTTCGCATTTTCTCTCTACCAGAGACACAACCATGATAGCAACCTTCTTTGGCCTATCTCAATTTAACTCCTCCTATACAAGACTTGTCATATAGAGATAGTTACCGGCGGGACCACTTGGAGGTAAAGGCCACTACTACCAAGAAGAGGTTAAGAGAGTCATAGTTACTCCTGATGTTAACCCACACTTCATTGAATTTGTTCACTTTGACATTCAGAGCACTAGGCAGGAATCATACCACAATGCTTTTGATTAAATAGTCTGATTCTAGTGGTCCGTACCAGTTCTAAATCATCTGCTAAGTCAGAATACCAATCCTGCAAAGCCTCTATGTCCTTGGAGACAAAGGGGCACATTTAAGCAAATGTATCTGACCTTCTAGAGATCTGTCTATGTTAGAAGCTTCAAATGAGCCTTCATTGGCACTTCCAGGGTAACCCGCCCATCAGTGCACACCATGCATTCCTATGGCATGTGTGAAATTGCAGATGGCTAGTCAAATGCTTTATTGTTTGATTAATTAAAATCATCAACCATACAAAAAGACAGATACCAAAATAATATAAAGTAAAATAGAATATTACAGTTAAAAAATCCAGACAGTCATCATAAAACCAAGTAGAGAACACATTTCATATGCTAAACGAGGCTCACAGAAAGGACATGTGTAAGCCCCAGGACATAAAGAAAAGACAAGTGTTCCATATTAAGACCGTAGCCTCCTTGAATCGATCAGTTATTCTAGTATAATTTAAGACAGTACATTTAGCTCCTTTTCTTAGGTGAACTTAAAATTGTTTTTGAAAAAATTCCCATAGTGGGCCAGGACTGTGATATCTGAAGAACTAAGACAAATTGATATGGCCTCCTTGCAAGTTTGGCTCCCATGTAATGAAAATAGAGATTTCGAAAGGGTATGGTGACCGTTCCCAAATTTCGAGCAACATTGAAGTGAGTGAATGAAAGGTTCATTCTTATAATTGCAAAATCTGCACTTTGAACTTGTTGTTGATCCGTGCTCCCACTGCGGATGAAGGTGTTTAATTAGGAGAGCCAGGAATCTTACGACCAAAATGTTTCTCCTGTATTCCCTGCTTAGTGGTTCTTTCAAATAATGTTGTAGACCCTTAGTTGCATAACAGGGAAGAATAAGTTTAAACTGTTCCTGTTGCCGCAGGGTATGTTTATCAGCTTCTCTGCGTTCTGCCATGACCATTCTTTTTCAATAATTGCTTAAGTGCTGTCTATGACATGTTACTGGCTTTTAATGTCTCTGAATCAAAAGCTAGATCAACACATGCCGAATTTAAGTATCTGATACAGTCATTGACTTGGCCATTAAAAATGTCCTGCAGTACTGCCTTCAGTGTCCCTGCTTTGGTGTGGAATGTCTGGTAATAATACTTGAGGAATTGGGATTTGCATACGAGGTCTTGTTTTGCTAATCCAAATTCCAGACATATCTAGGCACATCTGATGTAACGGGGTAGCTGAAAAATCCTTTTGCAGGTGACTGTTTGTAGTCTCCCACCATAGAATCCGTTTTGGATGGAAAACCTTGTTGACCGTATGAGATAGTTGGAATTAGTTGGGCCTTGATTACTATTATGTCCTCTGCCGATGGAGATTACAGTTTTGCATTTAGTTTGCAGAGAGCGAAAGTTAAACTTTGTGCTTTATTTTCCATAGATCTTAGGTGTGCGTGCTTGTTACCAAAGTCAGCCAACCAAACGCCAAGATAGTTGTATGTTTTACTGTATGCTCTTCTTGCTGGGCTCAATTTTCTGACTTTTTTTGTTTTCTCTTTGAGTTTCCCAATGACAATCGCTTTCGTTTTGTTTGCGTTTACCATCAACATGTTGCTCTGATTTAATTTTACCAGATGGTCCAGTGATCGCTGTAGCCCTCTTTTTGTTTGGTCCAGAATAACAAGATCATCTGCATATTGTGGTATTTGGATTTTATAGTTGGGGGAAATGAGTAAGCCTTTGCAATTTCAGTTCCCAAGTCTGCAGTAGAGATTAAACAAATGTGGGACAAATGTACATCCTTGTTTTTATAAACGTTTTAAGCTACCCTATTCCCTTGGCCAAGTTTGACATGGACCCAAGTGTCCAAATAGAGGGAGATTATTGCTTTTAGCAAGGGATTGGGGTTAACCCAGTCATCTAGTTTTTGCCATAGGGTTTGTTCACTCCATCAAATGCTGCAGAGTATTCCACGAAGCACACACATATTGGGGAGTTGGAGGAGCCGTTCTGTCTGTGGGCAAGATATGAGAATGTGGCCACATTATCTACAGTCAAAGCACTTTGCCTAAACTCTGTCTGATAGTATGGTAATAAGTTGGCTTTTTCTGCCCAGTCTTCTAGTTCTTCCAATAGAATTCTTGCATCGGCTTTGGCCTCAACATCCAATAATGCTTTGAAAAGCGGTAGTTGGTCAGGTCTTTTATGTCCCCTTTTTTGTGTATGGGATGCAATATATACTCACACCACGAATCGGGGACATCTGCATACATGTAAGCTGCATGGAATAATGGTGTTAAATTCTTGGAACAAAAGTCACTATCAGATTTAAACAGAGAGGTTGGCAGACTGTTGGGGTCTGGAGCGCTGCTTTCCCGAATTGACTGAAGAGTCTTTTTTTTTACTGATTTTATATTAACATGCTCCTCTACTCAGTGCTTAATTTGTAAAAAACGTAGTGCCGGGGCCCTCGACAGGAGGACACGAGAGCTTCCACCACCCGTTGCCCCTGGCAGCACTGCCATTGACAGCACCAACACACTACTAATCATCACACTCTTAAAAGGGTGACAATTCATACTATTACAGGCACCCAAAGCTATAAGAATGGCTTTGGAGGCAAATACTAATAATTTGAAATGTAAATAATAAACAGAAGTTGTTGTGCTCGTACCTAAATTGGCAGACACCACTACCATGCGGCAGACAGTCATAAGCCCTGGTGCTGGCAATTAAGTGCCAGTGCTGAGCACCGGAAAGCACCGGCACAAATTAAGCACTGCTTCTACTTGAATCAAAGTGGAGCACGTTATACCTGCAGGGGTCTTTATACTGCAGGGGTCGTTACAACTGTTTTATATTGGTCTTTTATGTGCTTCCCCCGTGTTTCCTGTGGTATACAGTTAATTTTTGTACACAGTTTCTTGGAGGCTGTTAATGTAATGCCAAAACCTTGACTGATATCTTCTCCCCTTTAATGTGTACAGTTTTAGCCATTCTCATTCATAGTATCGTTTCTTAGCCTCCCAGAGACTCTTCCTGTATACCCTCCTTCTTTCGATTAGGATGGATTTTGTGTTTTCATTTATTTTGTATTGCCTGTAAGTCATACTGCTTTCCTTAGGTCTTCTTTGATTCTTCTGAGCTCTTAATTGAACCAAAGTTTTTTCTGTACTACCAGAAAAGGGATTGTGTATGATCGCACGGTTTCAACCTTGGCCCACTAATGTCTTGTGAATGAAAACAATTGTGTCTGACCATCTTCTTCAAAGATCCCTAGACGTTTTGGAGCATAGCTGGGTTAAAAATTGTGTTCAGTCAATTTGCTTGTGTTTAAACTACTCTTCTGTTTATTGACACCATTTTATTCTCTACATCACTTTAAAATTGCCTTCACCATTAGAGGTGTCGATTGTCGGTAGACTAATTCCAACTTTGAATATAATGTTAAAGTGTGCTACTAAAGGAAAGTGAACACTTTCACTTCACTGCAGGATTGCCAGTTGCCTGCAATACATACTGAGAAGTCTTGATGCAAAAATGTATTTCAGGGTAGACCCCCCATTATGAATACTTGAACTTGGATAGCTCCCAGTATGCTATTCCTGAAGGGAGGAAGGATTGTGCGCCTGTAGGATATGCTGTAGTTTGTACTTTCTTTCCAGTGGGCCAGTTGTGTACAGGGCCTTTTGTGACAGATTTTTCAAGTTAAAGTCACCCATGAGTAAGATCCCATGTGTTGGAAATCTAAACAACATATCCTCCAATGACTTACTGAAGGTGTTTATTATTTCCTCTGCGGGTCCTTTAGACATTCAATGTGAGTATTGACTTGAGTGATTGTGCTAGATGGACTCTTCCCATAGTTAGCGCTTGCAATGTTGCGTTTTGTTCTACTATCCCTACCTTAGAGTTTAAGGCTGTTGATACGTTAAGTTGCTAAACCTTTTGTGTAAGATTATTTTTCTCTGATGGTTGGAATAGTCCCTGGAATCCATCTAGTGTCAGTGAGTTCTGGCTCCATGTTTCTTGGATGCAAATAACGGCCACTGTCTTAACAAAATGTGACACATTTTTATGTTGGATAATTTGTTTTAGTCCCCCACATTCCACGATAGTAAAGTTGATTTGTCCATGTACTCGCTCTGATCGTTATTGGTGTGGAAATTAGTGTTAGGTATATGACCGCCTCTTTGTTGATAATGTAGGCGCGAACCAGCTCTAATCAGACTCTGGTTGCTCTTCGTCTAATTTTGTCATTACACATTTCGTAAAATGACTTGCGTTAAGGTGGATGCACAATTCAGGCGCCCTGGTGAGGACAAGTGAGGTGTATTGTTTTGTACCTTTAAAGATGCTGTTTCCCTTTGGTTGTTCATCTATGGCTCCACATGGGTTTAGAAATAAAGAGGGGTGTCTCTCTGGTTCCACAGGTTTGATATCAATACCGCACGTTTGCGTTTCCACTAGGACCAGGTTAGCCGTGGCCCTTGTGGATCAGGACACTATTGTAGGTTCATTTCCAGACATGTTTCTACAAGGAGCAAAGCATATTCTGGCTATGTCCTCTGATTTTATGTGCTTTAATGTTGGAATGTGCTGTAATAATCGGAATATATTAGCTCTACTTAATATATCTTGCCTTCTTCTTGAGATGTAGCTTGGAATAAATATTGTTTCCAGGGGATTAGTCTCTGACCCGTTACAGGAGCTGCCACTGCCAGCATGAGGTCTGATTTATGGTGTCAGACTATTAGTATAGATTGCAATATTAGACCCTCTGAGGAGTTAACACCAGGCTTCATTGTACAAAGTGTAGTTTCTACACTGGCTTGTTGGCTTTTTTTGCTGAGGAGTTGGGAAGCCAATGGAACTGGAATGTTGGCTATATAAGGAGTTCTTGAGGTAGAACCCGCTGTTGCAGTACGGTGGCTCCATCCTTTAAATGTGGTTGGGACAGTCGTCTCGTGCTGCTTCCTTAAGCAAGAGTCAGTGTTGCTTCCTGATTGATCTTTTTTTCTGCCATACTATCCTTAAATTTCTGGTCTTCAGCATGTTGCAATATTGAATAACTCCGCTTGTTTTGATATACCTGTGCTTGGTGTGGTTGATAAGATATTTAACTTTTTAAAATAGTTTTGACTGTATGCAGAGTCTAAGTATTCTACTGGTGGTATGACCGTGTTGGTGCTACCACTTGATGTTGTTGTCTGCGTTAGTGATTCCTGCTTTGTTTTTGCCTCTTTGAACATTGGTTAGTATGGACTCCCTGTAGCTCCTTTAATTACCTCAGCATTTTTGGGCTTTATCCGGTACTGCTGCATTGCCTTACTTTTCCTGGGTTTTTAAAGTTTTTTTTCTCTCCATGTTAGAATTTGAATTGGTTCATTAGGTTCTAGCTGGGCTGTACTATTATAGTGAGAGTATCCACAGTCGCGTCCACTGTAGATTCCACGCAGCTAGCTGTAGAGGGTCGTTGGTGCCAGAACTACTTTGTTCAGTCTCTTGAATTAGTTCTTCCCTAGGTACCGATTTTGTATTTATAATAGTATTCATGGATACAGTGGGTTTTAAAGGCAAGTGCCAAAGCGGACACTAGGGGATTACCTTGATTGGGTTCAACCCAGTCTCCTTTGTTGCCTGCAATTTCCTATAAATTATCCACCAAGAGCGCTAACATGTCGGGAAAGGTGCAGAGTTGTCCACGATGGGGGCACAAGCACAATGACCTATGGCCATTTGGCCAATTGCGCTGCTTAATTTGTTTTTGAGTGAACTGACCTTTGTGTTCAGATTTGATATGCTATTTGCCAGTGATTGCATTAGGTCCATCTGCATTTCGAGTTTGTGTGACTGCCAGGTCAGTGACTTGGTTGCTGCGAGAAGGGCTGAGTTGGTAGATATTAATATTGAATGATCTGCCGAAGTGGCGGGATTTCGGGCAATGACCAATGGTATGGTCATATTTCTAAATTCTCCATGTATGGCCTCAGTTTCATCCAGCAGCCTAACATCTGAATCGCCTATTTTGAAGCTGGCGGAGCAGTCCATTTTTCTCCACCCATGGATTACCTTCCAGGACACCGTCATGAATTGAAATAGAGGATATTTCTATTGTAGATATGTCAGGTTGTCTCCCAAGCTCGGAATTACTGTGATGCACTTGAGCCATTGTCTCTATCATTAGATTGGGCGGTACTTCTAGCTTGTTGCCCCAGACGGTGTCTGTCTGAAGCTCCAACTCCTTATCCTTGTTGTTAATAATATATTTAGCTCAGTTTTCCATGTTCCTATTATGTTGGAGGTACAAGGTCTTGGTCACTGGATCCTTTTTTCTGTTTTGAGAGACCTGAGCTACAGCCTGAGCTACCGGCCTCTGCACAGGGGTCTGTTTTATGGTATCTATGAGCTAATTTGTTATGGTAAGGGAAGTTTTCTCTTGCGATCTGGGCCATCTCACTTTTTTTCGACCTAATATTGGACATGTGTTTATGCCTCATTATAAACACTTTGTGTGAGAGTTTCCAGTTAGTTTAAAAAACTGTAGACCTTTTGAAAACCCTGTGTTTGTTGGTCAAATTAGGGCGATGGAGCATAATATAAGGCCCAGCACTGCTGGTGCGCCAACCAAAAGCCCGCGGAGCCTTGCTTTTATGGTGCACCAGACCGCTGCCCAGGATGTCAGGTGTGCATAAATGTGCAGCTGATCTTGGTTGCTCATAGTTGCTCCTAATTGCCACTCCTGATTGCTGTAAGTTCAAAAATTGTCAAAGGGAGTTGTTGTTCGCTGGCGTTTGCCTTGTTTCCTAGTACTTGTGCTTGTTGGCGGTCTTTCCAGTTTCCTGCAAGGCACACTTTTACAGGAAGTGCTCCCTCCTACCATCTGTTAAATGAGGGTGCAAATTATACAAAATTTCGTCATACGGGGTGTACAAAAGCACAGCTGGTGGAGCCCAAGATCATTCAATCAATCAAATCAGGTGAGTTTAGCAGATGCAATACTGAGACCTACTAGAACCTGCAAGGCATGCTGAAACAGATGGGATGTGTGAAATGGCAGATGGCTAGACTCAGAGAACATCCATTTGGTCGTACCATGCCTTCCAAGGCAAGCTGTTATTTGCCAATGGAGTGGACCCGCTTGGCATGGAAGGACATAGCAGTCTGGCAGCTGATGCCTACAATTGGGCTCAGGTCCCAGCCAGGCATAGGACTTCCTGGTCCTCTGACTGGGCCCTGGTCAGAGGTTGTCACCCCAGTGAAGCAGGAGAGCCCTCTCTGGGAATGCAGAACTCTGTCCTTGTCACTTTGTGACAACACAGGCCTGTAAACGGAGCCAAGACCAAAGGGACCACTCATACGTGTCTACCGGAGCTTTGACTATGTCCTAGTGAGAGCTTATCACCTTGCTGAAACAAGGAATACCTCCCTGGGCCTGTGGAACCCTGTCCTGGGTACTTTGTGACACCATGGCCGGCGAATAGAATCCAGAATTAGGGGTCCACACCCCAAGCCTGCTGAAGCTGTGGCCAGGACCTGTCAGTGCCTGCCACTCTGCCAGAGCTGAGGAGCCCACACCAGGCCAGAAGAACCCTTTCCTTGGTAATTTGTGACACCGTAGGCTTGTAAATGAACCCCAGTCCCAAAGGTCTGCGTCTCAGGTCTGCTTGAGCTCTGACTAGGGTCTGGTCATAGCTTTTCAGCCGCTTGAATCTAGGGAGTACTCCATGGGCATCCAGAACCCAGTCCTGGGCACTTGGTGACACCATGGGCTGGTGAATAGACTCCAGAGGCCCACACCCTGGGGACACTGTAGGTCTGACTGGTGCTTGGTCATAGCTTTTCTCCCCAAGAATAAGGGAATACTTCCACAAAGCAGAGGAACCCATCCTGGCCCCTTTGTGACATCACAGGTGGTGCATGGAGTCCAGGTCCGGGTTCCACATCCTAGGCCTGCTGGAGCTCTGACTGTGGCCTGGTCAGAGATTTTCACCATGCCTGATAGGTGTACAATACCCCATTCTTGAAACTTTGTAACACCATAGGCCGGCAAATAGAGCTCTGGCCCAGAGGTTCAAATTCCGGGCCTGCCAGAGCTCTGGCCAGTAAACCAGTTGGCACTTTCCACATGTCTTGATAAGGGGAAGCCCCCTGTGCCTTCAGAAGTGCATGCTGGGTAGTTTCAGACACCAGCGTTAGGTGCCTGGCAAATAAGGCCCATGTCCCAGACCTACTGCAGCTCTGAATGGTGACCTGGTCAGAGGGCCTCAGCATGCTGTATAAATAAAGGTACATTATTTTCTTTTATTCAAAATACATGTTCAAGTAAACAAACAAAAACTTATCTTCAAAGTTTTTATATACTAATATAATACAGAGGCAACCGGCTAGCTATTGATTAAGATAGTTAAAATAATTATTACATATCAAAAAAGTTCAAACAATATCAATAAAAATATAAATTCTACATCAACACCAAATTGTATACGTCTTACATACCTCAAAAGTAATTATCTGTAACGTCAGTCCTACATGCACGTACCTTCCGCATCCTGGCTTGGAAAGGGAAGTTAAGCAGAATGTTCTTGATTTTCAGAGTCATCTCCAACAGTTTCCAAAGGCATGTCTTTTCTTACTGATATAATGTCCAACATGGCACACGTGGCTGTTATTTGACAAAATGTGACTGTATCACATTGCCTTGCATTTGCAGACAGCTAACACAAATGTTCTTTCTATAACTGATCTTGTTTGCTTGTGAGCTGAACTGTATCTGCTTTCTCTCTCTGTGCATGGATTTAAGCATGGCATCCGTATACATGGTTGCAGTAAGGTGATATAAAGTGTGTATTTAGAATTGAGTGCACATTAAATATCAATCTTAAACTACTAGAATTACTTTAAATATGTAGCCTAAGTTGTGATGGATGTGAGATTTTCACAAGTAATAGGTCCACAATTGTGTCCTTACAAGGAACCAAGTACCCCATTGTAATGCTCGACTCTCTCAGGGTAGCAAAGCAGAGCAGCCTAAGCTTTACTCGGGGGAAGTGGCGTGGGCTAGTGTTAGAAATGGGGGCCTCTATTTGGCAGAGGTAAGTACCTTTGTCCAAATAGGGACTCTTCTTCCTAGTCAGGATAAGGGAGTTACACTCCTAAAATAACCCCTGCTCACCCCCTTGGTAGCTTGGCACGAGCAGTCAGGCTTAACTTAGAGGCAGTGTGTAAAGCATTTGCACATAACCAACAGTAATACAGTGTAAGCACTACAAAAGGACACCACACCAGTTTAGAAAAATATCCAATATTTTTATATACTTAAGACAAGACCAAAAACCATAAAAATCCACAATACAGTATTAAGAAATCTTCAGTTATCACAATAACCTTGATAAACAGTTCCTTGAAGTCGATAGCTCTCTCGGGGGCTATCACGGCGTTGTGAACAAACAAATCCAAACAGTTCTGGCTGACCGCGGCGTCGCGGGCCAGCTACGGTGTCGGGAAGACCCGCAAAACAGTACCTTTAGAAATGCAAGGCGTCGGCGACCTCTCGTTGAGCTTCCGAAAGCACGGCGTCCGCAGGCGTCGGTTCTGGAGGTCGGTGCAGAAGTCGTCGGGCCCTTGAAGTCACACGCTTTGCAAATTGAACTCCTCGCGGTTGAAGTCAGGAGCGCTGGCATCGGCAGGCGTCGGGTCCTGCAGTGCGAAGTGCAGCGGTGCGGCGTGCGGTGCCCTCAGGTCAAGGTGCGAGCAGCGGCTTGGTGGTGGCGTCAGATGGCGTCGTCAGTGAGACCAGGGTCGCGGGGCGAAGTGAATGCGGTGCTCGTCGCGGTGCTGGCAGGTCACGGTGCAAGCAGCGGCGGCGTCGTTGCTGAAGTGCTGTCGTCGGCTGATGAACTGGAGTCGATGTCGCCAGCAGGCCAAGGCTGCGGTGCAGGATGAGGGTGGTGCGTCGTGTAACTTTATGAGCGGTGCCCTCGAACCACGGTGCAAGCAGCGGCGTCGATTTCGGCGTGGAGCGGCGTCGTCAGGGATACCAAGGCCGTGTCGTGAGGCGATGCGGAGTGCGGTGCCCACAGGTCGCGGTGCGAGCAGCGGCTCGGTGGCGGCGTCAGCAGGCGCCATCGATGAGACCAGGGTCACGGTGCAGTGTTGGGACGGTGCCCTCTGCGGTGCCTTCAGGATACGGAGTCGGCAGCGGCGTTGGGTTGCTTTTTCTTCTGTTGCAGCACAAAACACACAGTTCCCAGTGCTGAGCAGAAGAGCTTGAAGTCTTTGCTGTTCCTGAGACTTCTTGAACAGGGGGCAAGCTCTACCTCAAGCCCTTGGAGAAACTCACAAAAGTAGATTGCAGAAAGTTCAGTCCAGTCCTTTCACTGCCCAAGACAGAAGCAGCCACTGCAGGCCAACACAGCAAAGCACACAGCAAAGTGGTAGTTCCTCCTCACAGCTTCTCCAGGTCTTCTTCTTGGCAGTCTTCTTGGTCCAAAAGAGTTCTAAAGTTCAGGGGTTTGGGCTCCACTTTTTATAGCCCAAAAGCCATTGTCCTCTCAGGCAGAGAGTGTCTGTGCCCAGCCAGAACCAGTTCTGCCCTCTCTGGTGTGGCTTCCTGGCAGGAGGTGGAGATGGCATTGTCAGAGGCAGACCAGGCCCATTCAGGTGCAAGGAAATCTCCTCCCCCTACTCTAAATGCAGCCCAGGTCTATTCAGCCCTTTCCTGACCCACCTAGACTATCTGGAGCCTCTGCTGCTCCCCAGCCCCTGTCATCCAAAACCCAGACAGTCAATCCACAAACCCAGCGGAGGCCTGCTGGATGGCTGAGCAAGAAAATACCTACCTTCTAAAAGTGGTATTTTCAAACACAGAATGTAAAAATCACCTTCACTAAAAGATGCATCTTTAGATTCTGAGTTCAGGCATACTAAACTTTATTCTCCTACCTAGTTCCCAGGGCCAGTTATGTTTATAAGATGTTATAAACAAACTCCCCATTCTGTCCTATGGGGAACAGGTAGCCTTGCCATAGTGAAAAACGAAATTGGCAGTAATCCACTATCAGGACATGCTACACACACCAGGGCATGTCCTACCTTTCACATACACTGCACCCTGCCCACAGGGGTATCTTGGGCCTACCTTAGGGGTGACTGACATGTAAGAAAAGGGAAGGTTAGGGCCTGGCAAGTGGGTGCACTTGCCAAGTCGACATGGCAGTACCAGACTGCACACAGGCTCTGCAATGGCAGGCCCCAGTTACATTTACAGGCTGTTTGTATGGGTGGCACAATCCAGTGCTGCAGCCCACTAACAGCATTTGATTTACAGGCCCTGGCACACTTAGTGCACTCTACTAGGGACTGACACATAAATCAAATATGCCAATCATGGAAACACCAATCCATAACACATTTTACCACAGGAGCACCTGCACTTTACCACTGATCAGCAGTGAGAAAAGTGTGCAGAAACACTAAGCCAGCACAAACAGAGTCAAAACCGGGAGGTCAGAAAGCAAAAACTCAGGGGAAACACGCCAAAAGATGCCAAGTCTAACACATGTCCCCTCCAGCTGAAAGTAGGGAGAACTACCCAACCTCCTGGGAGCTCTCTTCACTAAGGCGGAAGAACTTGGACAGACCATCTGCGTTGGCGTGTTCTGTGCCAGGGCGGTGTTCCACCGTAAAGTCCATTCCCTGTAGGGAGATGGACCACCCCAGCAGTTTTGGATTCTCACCCCTCATTTGCATCAACCATCTGAGGGGCTTGTGGTCTGTCTGAACCCGGAAGTGAGTCCCAAACAGGTAGGGCCAAAGCTTCTTCAGTGCCCAGACCACAGCAAAAGATTCCCTCTTCATGGCATTCCACCTCTGTTCCCTGGGGAGTAGTCTCCTGCTAAGGAAGTCTACAGGTTGGTGACATTTGGCGATCTTTTCTCCAAGGGTCACGTTTTCTCGCGCACGGAGGATCCTCGTTTCTGCGATGCCACGGTGATGGATCAATTAGTGTTGCTAAGGCTGCAGAGGGCACTACGAGCGAACATGCCCTGCTATCCCTTAGAATCGCCAGATTTTACAATAGTGACAGGGGTTATAAAAGATGGAGATGGTAGCCATCTCACGGCGAGAATGTACAAGGCAGTGATTTCTATGCTTCCCAGTCGGGACACGGGGTGTGAGGGCGGTGTGGGAGCGAGACCTTGGGTATCCAATCACAGATGCGCAGTGGGGTCGGTGCTGCCCTCAGATATGCCGGGTTTCCCCCAATCATCGGTACAAATTGCTGCATTTTAAATTCTTGTGGAGGGTGTTGGAAAACGAGGCAGCATCTGTGAGGCCTGAACAAATAACATGACTACATTTGTCCTTCACTGGGAACCAAACACCCAATTGTAGCGCCTGACTCTCAGAGGGTAGCGTTGCAGAGCAGTCTGAGGCTTACTCAAGGGAGGTGGTGTGGGCTAGTAATCGCCATTTGCAGTTGCGCAGAAATAACACTCAATAATTGATTGTCCAGTCTGTACTTTGCTTTATAAAAGTAAGAGTACATTTATTAAACACACACACTACTCAATACTATGCACCAATTTACAAATATACATAAGCTGTTGGAATTACTTTGTGACATTGCATAACATCTCCACCCCTCCCGCAGGGGGGGTGGGGTCTAGTACCACCAATCCCATGTATGCACATCATCTTGCCCCCAATGCAGTTAGTTGAACATAACCTGGAGCGAGGGCCCTGCGCACTGGCACCATCCCAGTGGCGACCCACCCCATTATCTCAACAAGCATTTAAAATAGGTAACCCTGCCTTGGTGACACATAACCCTGACTGAGCATTTCCTGCTGACCATGAAGTATACACCTCTACATCTTAAGGGCTAGCAGTCTGGGTTCTTCACCTAAGCGCAGCAGCAAGAATACATGCTTAAGCATCACTTTAGATTGACAGTACTCATCACATTTGTGGATCATTAGAATGCATTGCAATTACAGCCCCTAAAGGCATCACAGATAAAATCACAGGGTTACGCATATACAGCCTGACACCCTAGCAGGAATGTCTGACAACATAACCTCACTTTGCGTATGACATCACCTTACACAGGTACTTCACATTACACCTGTGACTTTCAGTCACTCAAAAAGAAATAACGTTAGTAAATGCATTTCTGGTGCAATTACACCTCTTCACCTCCAGGGGCTGCCCTTCTCCAGACATCCCCAACTCAGCCCTTCACTTCTTGATGCACTTCTCCATACACCCCCAGCTGTAGAACAAAAGTTCCCGCCCAGGAGATGTTGAAAGGCTGGCTGAGCCCTTGAGGGGTTATTCTTTTCAAGTCCCCATGAGACTTAGGGAGGGACTTTTCTTCGTTGTGCTGGGGGAGACTGCGTTGCTCCTGCAGCTCCCCCTGCACCCTGGCACTCACTTGGTGGTGACCCCGTCCTCCTGGGGCCACCACGCACCGAGAAAAAGCAGTTTCCCCCTTGCAGGCCGGTCCAGGCCTGCAAGGCATTATGGGGCGATTCTCCTCAGCCCCTTGCATATGAGAACAGCGGCTCTCCCGCTGTGCCGGGGAGAGCCGCGCAACCTGCTTCCCTTCGCGGGAGCCTGGTCCCACCCGGGCCCTCCCGCATCGCCAGGCTCGCTGGGGGGCCCGGTCCCACCCGGAACCCCAGGTACGTGGTTTTGGCTCGGGGAGCCCACCCCCGGCCGCTTCTCTCCGGTTTTCTGGGGCCCGGTCCCACCCGGGCCCCTGGCTTCTCTTCCTCTTCGCGGGGGCCCGGTCCCACCCAGGCTCTCTGCAGCTTCGGCACTGTTAGAAGTGGGGGCAGCCCGGGGAGCCCACCCCCGGCTGCTCCGGCTGGCTCCCGGCCCGCACTCTTGTGTGCGGCCGCGGGAGCCAGCGCAGCTCTTCTGGTCTGCTGCGGGCAGACCCGGCGGCTGCAGCGGGACCGGCGAGTCTTCGGGGGAGTGCGACGGCACCCCCATCCCCGCCTTCCTGCACTTCGGGGACCGGGATGAGGTCCCAGGCCCCCTCACCATCTTCACGGGGAGCGCGCCGACGCTCCCCGACTTAGTCTTTGCCACGAGGGGGGTTGCGCGACGGCGCGCCCCCCCTCCCCTCCGCCACCAGCATCTGGGCCCGGAGTTGGGGTCTCGGGCCCCAGGGAACCTTCCCGGGGGGCGCGACGGCATCCAGTGTCCGCGGAGGTCAGGGTGGGCTCCTTGCCTTCGGTTGGGGCTCTTCACGGGGAGCGCGACGGCACTCCCCGTCTTGTGTTCTGGGCTTTGGGGCCCGGAGTTGGGGTCCCGGACCCTTTCAGGCTTCCTTTCAGGGGGGCATGACGGCGCTCCCCGCCCCCCCATATTGCCGGGGGCCAGGGTGGGCTCCTGGCTCCCCACTTGGCCACCTTCACGGGGAGCGCGACGGCGCTCCCCGGCTTTTCTTCCTGTTGGGGGCAGCCCCCTGGGACCTGACCCACCCCGGGGGCACATCATGGACCGGCGGCGGAGCCCCACGCGCTTCGTCGTCGGTCCCTCCAGAGGTCAAAGGTCACCTACCTTCTGGGAGCGTATCTCGGACCCCAGGGGTCCGATCTTCGCGATCTTGGCCTCTTCTTGCTCCTGGTGGTGCTCCCCAGCCACTGGGAGCACTCTCTTTCGCCCTCTGGGTCTCACAGAGGGTGGATTCAGCAGGGAGCTGTCTTCACTGGCTCCCTGCGCCAGCCTTTCGCCTGGCTCTCCTCCTGGGCCTCTCTTCTCCCTGCGCAGAGGCCCCTGCTTCTGTGCACTGGTCCTTGTCTCTTCTCCTGGCGCTGTTCAGGATCCTGGGATAGTCAGGGGGTTCCTCCTTCCAACTGCCGATTGCGCCAGGCTCCAGCACCTTCTGCCTCAGCAGACCACTCCCCAGAGAGAGCTCCTTTTCCTGTGCAAGTTCTTTTAAGAAGTTGGGGAGGGGGCTGGCAGGAAGTCTCTGTTTGCCCTATCACACAGCGACACATCACTTCTCTGCCCCTGCTCCCTCCTTCCTGCCCAGGCCTCTGGGTTGGTTCAAGATGGCGTCGTCCAGGGTCTCCTGCCACATGGTCTCTGAAAGCCCCTTCCCCCCAGAGCTGCCTTCCCCTTCGTGCAGCTTGGTGCCTGGCACCCAGTGACAGCTGCTGATGGATTAGCCTGCAGCTCCACCCAGCTTCTCCTTTCGGAGGGAAGGTTATCAATCCAGGCTGCTGGGGTCAGCCCCCAGCCAGGCCCTGGTTATGAGCTGACTCAGAGAACTATAACATTTATGAATGACCCAAAAGCAGTACAAATATGACTCTGGACTCTGCAGAATACTTCTTCTCACACCCGTTACAGTGGACTTTAGTGCGTGTCTGGAATTTGTAGGCCTTAGGAAAGTGACACTAGCCCATGGGCTCCACTTCCCCATAGGGGAATAATGAAGTGAAAAACACAGTTAAACACACTGACTTTCCCTGGCAGGTTTCTTCCCAGTGTATAAAGCCTATTCCATGTCACCACCCAATTCTGCATACGTCCTGCCACACCATTCACTTTGTATCTGCTCCTGGGCTGCGCACGCCAGGAATCTCCCCTGCGCAGCCCCTACACGTGTGAACACGCATGTACACAGGTGTCTGCATGTAACCAGCCCGGTGCCCCTTACTCCAGCTGCTGCGCAGCGGCCTAGTCAAGCTAGGGGGACACCAGTAAAATCCACATGCAGTCTCTTTCACTATGAGTTCACTGGGGGTGAGTCCCAATTTATGAGGCTCTCCCCCAGTAAAAGCTCAACAAATAGGTGCTCAAAAATCCGGGCGGCCCAGAGTGTCAGAACCACCTTCTAACAGAGGGCATATGTGATACCCAGTAAAATGCATCGCATAGATCCCTCTCGTCCTAACACATGTTTGAGATGTGGTTGCCCGGATGCCGATTTCATGCATCTCACATGGACGTGCACCATGATGTGGAAATCTCACGTATGGTTGAGATGGTGGTCACACCCTCACCCTTCATGGCGCTACTGGGGTACATATATGGCCTCCCTAAATCTAAACGGCGCTTTGTCGCTATAGCGCTTCTTATTGCTAAGCGTGAAATTGCCCTTGGAAGGGGTAGTAAGCGGGCCCCCACACTGCAGGATTGGTTACGTAGTATGACATACTGTAACACTACCAGCAATACATACGCACAGCTGCAGCCGCCAGCTGCAAGACTAGTTGATATATGGCAGCCGTTCCAAAATTACCTATTGATGACTAGGGAGGGGACTGACACCGCAACACAATCCCAACACAATAATGCGGGGGCACTGGGCACTGCTATATCCCCACACAGTCACCTGCTGTTACTTTTCGCATCAGGGCACACATTGAATAGTAACTATGCACCCTAATCAAGCCTAGACGTTTGTACAAATAGACCTGGAAATACGCTTTATTCTCATTATTATATGCTGTAACTTGTGACATGTAATGTTCTTTCGTACTATATTGCCATGTAAAGTGAAGTATTATATCTTTGTCATCCTCGTTTGAATTCTCAATAATAACTTTTCTTTTTTTAAACTTTTTTAAAAAAAGGAAGACTACAGGCTGGTCTAGGCCCTCTTCGTTCAGTTGTGAGAGCACCGCTCCCACACCCTGCTCTGAAGCGTCAGTCTGCACAACGAATTCCTTGGAGAAGTCGGGTGCCTTGAGCACGGGCGCCGTGCACATGGCGGCCTTCAGGGCATCAAAAGCCTACTGGCAGGACTCAGTCCAGATCACCTTCTTGGGCTGCTTCCTGGAAGTCAGCTCTGTTAAGGGGGCAACAATGGTGCCATACCCCTTAACAAACCTCCTGTAGTACCTGGTGAGACCTAAAAAGGCTCTCACCTCCGTCTGGGTCTTGGGGGGCTCCCAAGCCAGAATGGTGTCAATCTTGGGTTGTAGGGGCACCACCTGGCCGCTTCCTACCTGGTGCCCCAAGTACACCACAGAACCCTGCCCGATCTGGCACTTACTGGCCTTGATCGTGAGACCTCCCCTCCGCAGTGCCCTCAACACTTCCTCGAGGTGCTGCAAGTGTTCTTCCCAGCTGGAACTTAACACTGCAATGTCATCCAGGTAGGCGGCGCTGAAATCCTCCAGTCCAGCCAACACCTGGTTGACCAACCCCTGAAAGGTGGCAGGGGCATTCTTCAACCCGGAACTGGTAATGTCCTTCTGGGGTTGAGAATGCTGACCTCTCCTTGGCCCCATCGGTTAAGGCAATCTGCCAGTACTCAGACGTTAAATCAAACATGCTGAGGAACTTGGCAGCTCCCAACCGATCAATGAGCTCATCAGCTCTGGGGATGGGGTGCGCGTCAGTCCTGGTGACGGCATTGAGCCCACGGTAGTCCAAACAAAACCGCAGTTCTGGAGTGGCACCGGGTGCAGCAGCCTTTGGGACCAAGACCACTGGGCTGGCCCAAGGACTGTTGGAGGGCTCGATCACCCCTAACGCCAACATCTTAGAGACCTCCTCTTTGATGCTGGCCCTTACCACGTCAGTCAACCTGTAAATTTTGTGCTTCACAGGAGGGCTGTCACCGGTGTCCACGTCATGGGTACACCAGTGAGTAACACCTGGGGTCAGAGAGAACAGTGGGGCAAACTGTCCCAACAACTGGTGACAGTCGCTCTGCTGCTCTGGGGTCAGTGTAGGGGAGAGGATCACACCTTCCACTGACCCATCGTGCTCCTTGGTATACAGGAGGTCAGGGAGAGGTTCACTCTCCTCTTCCACCCCATCATCTGTCGCCAAGAGCATGCTCACTTCGGACCTCTCGAAGTGGGGCTTGAGGCGGTTCACGTGCAGGACCCTCAAAGGGTTCCTTGGAGTCCGCAAATCCACCAGGTAGGTGACATCACTTTTGCGCTCCATCGCCTCAAAAGGCCCAGTCCACTTGGCCTGCAAGGCACAAGGTTCCACTGGGGCCATGACCCACACTTTTTGCTCAGGTTGAAATTCGACCAGAGTGGCATTCTGGTCATACCACTTCTTCATTTCTTCCTGGCTTGCTTCTAGGTTCGCCTGAGTGAGTTTCCTGAAGCGGGCAGTTTGGTTTCTGAAGGCCAACATGTTACTAAACACATTCTGGGGAGTTTTCCTGGGAGCTGCCTCCCAGCCTTCCTTCACCAAACTCAGAGGTCCTCTCACAGGGTGACCATACAGAAGCTCAAACGGACTGAACCCAAGAGACTTCTGTGGCACCTCCCTCTACGCAAAGAGAGGGCATGGCAAGAGGACGTCCCATTTACGCCTCATGGGTTCTGTTAGACCCTTAATCATGCCCTTCAAGGTCTGGTTGAATCTCTCCACCAGACCGTTACCTTGTGGGTGGTAAGGAGTGGTGAACTTGTAAGTTACACCACACTCCTTCCACAGGGATGTCATATACTTGGATATGAAATTGGTCCCCCTGTCAGAAACCACCTCTCTGGAGAACCCCACATGGGAAAAGATCCCCATTAATGCCCGGCCCACCACTAGCGCCGTCGTTGTCCTGAGAGGGATTGCCTCCAGGTACAGGGTGGCATGGTCCACCAAGACCAGAATGTACCTGTTTGTCCTGGGATCCAGTGGCCCCACAATGTCCATCCCTACCCTTTCAAAGGGTGTTCCAACAACTGGAAAAGGTTGGAGAGGAGCTTTGACCTTCCTCCCACTCTTACCACTTGCCTGGCAAGTTTGGCAAGACCTGCAATGTCCATCTGACTACCTTCGCTTTAGGTGCCAGAAGAAGTGGGTGACAAGCCTGTCAAAGGTCTTGTCCCGCCCCAAATGTCCTGCCAAAGGCACGTCATGAGCCATACTCAGTAGGAAGGTCCTAAAGCGCTGGGGTACCACCAGCACACGGGCTGACCCAGGCTCAGCGACCTTAGGCTCACTATACAGGACACCATTCTCCCAGTAGATCCAATGTGATCCAGACTGATCACCAGCTGCCTGGTCTGCAGCCTGTCGCCACAGACCCTCCAGAGAAGGGCACTCTTTCTGCTCCCTGCAGAATTCCTCCCTGGTGGGACCCCCTTCTTGCTGCCAATGGGTCAGCTCAGAGATGTCCCCCAGTTCAGCTACCTGCTCCCCTGTAGGCACCGGGGCGTCCCCCTCAAGGTCCGCTTCCTCCCGGTCCGTGGGAACTTCAGGTGCCGGTTTTCCGCGCCCCCTGCCCTTTCTCTTGGCAGGGACTTGGGCCACTGTTTCAGGCTCCAAGTCCTTCTGATCACCCTTCCTGGCCGACATTGACTGAGTAGACACGCATGCCCACTCTGGCAACCCAAGCATCTCTAAGTGAGACCTGAGCTCAACATCCTTCCACAAGGACTGCTCCAGGTCGTTACCTAGCAGACAATCTACAGGCATGGTAGGGCTCACAACCACCCTCAAGGGACCTGAGACCCCCCATTCAAAGGGAACCTGCGCCACCATACACTGGCGCTCTGAGTTGTCCACAGCAACTACTTGGTGGAATGCCCCTGGGACTACCTGCTCCTCAGAGACCAGGTGACACCGGACTGAGGTCACACTGGCTCCAGTATCTCTGAGAGCCTCTACCCTTTTCCCATTGATGGTCACCCAGGTGCTGTATTTCTTTGTGTTAGGGGGCACCTGGTTTCCTGGGACCATCTCACTGTCCCCTAGTGAGACAAGGGTCATTTCTGCAGGATCCCCACCCTCCTGTGGGCACCCCTCCTCCCCAAGCGCTACACTAGCCAACACCTTGGACTGCCCACCGGTGGGTGGCTGTGCCCTCTTGGTACGCTTGGGGTCCCCCTTTAAGTGACCCACCTGGTCACATGCAAAACACTTGCAGGGGCCGGTCTCAGCAGGCTTTCCTGAAGAGACCCCTTGTTTCTTATCTCCTGGGGGATGGGAACCTTTACCCTGGGTGTTAGTTTGGAGCCCTTTAGAGAACTCCTGTCCTTTACCCTTGTCCCCCCCACTTTTCTGCTGGGGACCCTGCCCACCGTTGGCTGAGTCTCCCCCAAACACTTTCTTGTGGACCCGGGTACTCACCCAGCGGTCCGCCTCCATAGCAAGTTTCCTGGGTTAGCTTACTATCAACCAAGTGCTGGCGCAGCTCTGCAAAACATAGACTAGACAAGTGCTCCCACGCAATCAAATTGTAGAGCCCCTGAAAATCTGTTACATTACTGCCCTTCACCCAGCCATCCAGAGACCTGCAGAAAGAATCTACACATTCTAACCAAGTGTTGTCATCAGTTTTCTTACTGGACCTAAACTGATCCCTGTACTTTTCAGTCCATACCTGGTGAGCAGAGAATCTTTCATGTCAGCATAGGTGAGGTTCTGACCCCTACCCAAAGCTATCAGAGTATCCCTATCTTCTTCTGGGAAGAGAGGCCACAACCCTGCCCCCAATTCTCCTCAGGGACCCCATTCATATGAATAGACGGCTCATACCCCTGGAACCACCTTTGTACGTCATCACCCTTCTTGTACTCCTTGCCTACATTCTTGGGGATGTGCACAATTGTGTCTGACTGCCCTGACGAATTGCTGCCACCATCTGAGCTGGTTCTACTCCTCTGATCCAGCTCCTTTATCCTGATCTCATGGTCTAGCATCATCCTTTTCTCCTCCATGGCTAACTTAAGCTTCTCTAGTTCCATAGCAACTCTCCTTGCATCCCCCTGTCCTCCAGCTCCTCTGGGGACAATCCACTGCTGCCTGTTTTAGAGGGTGCCCCCCCTCCCAATAGCACATCCACCATTGGAATAGGCTCCTCTGCCTCCATGCCAAGATCCCCAGACAGCTCACTAGCATGTCTGGCTGCTACCTAGGCCCTCAGCGCCTTTTGCAGCTCCTCTTTTCTGGTGAGGCCCCTGATTTGGACTTTGAGGTTTTTGCAGATCGCCTTCAATTACTTAACATTGTAGGTTTCTAACCTCTCCTCCTCAAAGGCCACTTCCAATGATGCAGCAGATGATGCAATTGATTCAGGCATGTTGTACTGGAAAGTTCAAGTTAAAGACCAATGGAAAGGCAAAAATAGATCAAAAAAACAGCATGTGGTGCGTAATGGTCTGCGATATGGTAGTAGTGCACACCAATCACTGAAAAGTCAAGTGCAAACGCAAGTCCTATCCTCACCGCTGACAACCAATGTTAGAAATGGGGGTCTCTAGTTGGCAGAGGTAAGTACCTTTGTCCAAATAGGGACCCTTCTTCCTAGTCAGGATAAGGGAGTTACACTCCTAAACTAACCCCTGCTCAGCCCCATGGTAGCTTGGCACGAGCAGTCAGGCTTATCTTAGAGGCAGTGCGTAAAGCATTTGCACATAACCAACAGTAATACAGTGTAAGCACTACAAAAGGACACCACACCAGTTTAGAAAAATATCCAATATTTTTATATACTTACGGTGTCGGGAAGAACCGCAATACAGTACCTTTAGAAATGCAGGGCGTCGGCGACCTCTTGTTGAGCTTCCGAAAGCACGGCGTCCGCAGGCGTCGGTTCTGGAGGTCGGTGCAGGAGTCGTCGGGCCCTTGAAGTCACCCGCGTTGCAGATCGAACTCCTCGGGGTTGAAGTCACGAGCGCTGGCGTCGGCAGGCGTCGGGTGCTGCGGTGCGAAGTGCAGCGGTGCGGCATGCAGTGTCCTCAGGTGGCGGTGCGAGCAGCGGCTCGGTGGTGGCGTCAGATGGCGTCGTCGGTGAGACCAGGGTCGCGGGGCAAAGTGAATGCGGTGCTCGTCGCGGTGCTGGCAGGTCACGGTGCAAGCAGCGGCGGCGTCGTTGCTGAAGTGCTGTCGTCGGCTGATGAACTGGAGTCGATGGCGCCGGCAGGCCAAGGCTGCGGTGCAGGATGAGGGCGGTGCGTCGTGTAACTTTATGAGCGGTGCCCTCGAACCACGGTGCAAGCAGCGGCGTCGATTTCGGCGTGGAGCGGCGTCGTCAGGGATACCAAGGCTGTATCGTGAGGCGATGCGGAGTGCGGTGCCCACAGGTCGCGGTGCGAGCAGCGGCTCGGTGGCGGCGTCAGCAGGCGCCATCGGTGAGACCAGGGTCACGGTGCAGTGTTGGGACGGTGCCCTCTGCGGTGCCTTCAGGATACGGAGTCGGCAGCGGCGTTGGGTTGCTTTTTCTTCTGTTGCAGCACAAAACACACAGTTCCCAGTGCTGAGGGCAGAAGAGCTTGAAGTCTTTGCTGTTCCTGAGACTTCTTGAACAGGGGGCAAGCTCTACCTCAAGCCCTTGGAGAAACTCACAAAAGTAGATTGCAGAACGTTCAGTCCAGTCCTTTCACTGCCCAAGACAGAAGCAGCCACTGCAGGCCAACACAGCAAAGTGGTAGTTCCTCCAGCTCTTCTTCTTGGCAGTCTTCTTGGTCCAAAAGAGTTCTAAAGTTCAGGGGTTTGGGCTCCACTTTTTATAGCCCAAAATCCATTGTCCTCTCAGGCAGAGATTGTCTGTGCCCAGCCAGAACCAGTTCTGCCCTCTCTGGTGTGGCATCCGGGCAGGAGGTGGAGACGGCATTGTCAAAGGCAGACCAGGCCCATTCAGGTGCAAGGAAATCTCCTCCCCCTACTCTAAATGCAGCCCAGGTCTATTCAGCCCTTTCCTGACCCACCTAGACTATCTGGAGCCTCTGCTGCTCCCCAGCCCCTGTCATCCAAAACCCAGACAGTCAATCCACAAACCCAGCGGAGGCCTGCTGGATGGCTGAGCAAGAAAATACCTACTTTCTAAAAGTGGTATTTTCAAACACAGAATGTAAAAATCACCTTCACTAAAAGATGCATCTTTAGATTCTGAGTTCAGGCATACTAAACGTTATTTTCCTACCTAGTTCCCAGGGCCAGTTATGTTTATAAGATGTTACAAACAAACTCCCCATTCTGTCCTATGAGGAACAGGTAGCCTTGCAATAGTGAAAAACAAAATTGGCAGTAATTCACTATCAGGACATGCCACACACACCAGGGCATGTCCTACCTTTCACATACACTGCACCCTGCCCACAGGGGTATCTTGGGCCTATGTAGGGGTGACTGACATGTAAGAAAAGGGAAGGTTAGGGCCTGGCAAGTGGGTGCACTTGCCAAGTCGACATGTCAGTACACAGACTGCAAACACGAGGAGATGATGGACGGAGCGCTGAAACTTTTCAGACACTCACCCCCAGTCACAGATCTGGGTTGAATCCATCATCGTTCTTTAGCTCACTTTGCCACCCCAGTTCAGACACAGCTATATGCAAATCAGTCTTGACCCCGTGCCTCATGGGAACAGTCCAGCCCGAACTGCCAAGCCATGTCTTCCCTGGACCGGAAACAAGCATCCTGGGACCGGTTTCGGGCTAACAGCCCTCATCAGCCAGGCTAGCTTAAATCCAGTGGCATAGTGAGCAAGGGACCCACGTCTGGGCATACCCTGCCAACTTAGGGCGAACAAAGCAAACACGAGGAGATGATGGATGGAGCGCTGAAACTTTTCAGACACTCACCCCCAGTCACAGATCTGGGTTGAATCCATCATCGTTCTTTAGCTCACTTTGCCACCCCAGTTCAGACACAGCTATATGCAAATCAGTCTTGACCCTGTGCCTCATGGGAACAGTCCAGCCCGAACTGCCAAGCCATGTCTTCCCTGGACCGGAAACAAGCATCACACAGGCTCTGCAATGACAGGCCCGAGTTACATTTATGGGCTGTTTGTGTGGGTGGCACAATCCAGTGCTGCAGCCCACTAACAGCATTTGATTTACAGGCCCTGGCACACTTAGTGCAGTCTACTAGGAACTGACACATAAATCAAATAGGCCAATCATGGAAACACCAATCCATAACACATTTTACCACAGGAGCACCTGCACTTTACCACTGATCAGCAGTGAGAAAAGTGCGCAGAAACACTAAGCCAGCACAAGCAGAGTCAAAACCGGGAGGTCAGGAAGCAAAAACTCAGGGGAAACACGCCAAAAGATGCCAAGTCTAACAGCTAGTAATCTCCATCCACTGTCATGCAATAACAACACTCATTAAATGATTGTCAAGTTAGTGCTTTTTCTTTACACTCATCAGGCTACATAATGTAGCCATAGGACACCTGCTGCCCCCATATGCTTTTGAAGTTCGTCCGTGGTGTCCCTGCCCTTCCTTGGGGCACCGCAAGCAAAACAACAAAAAAAATTGCTAATTAGCCCTCACAGAGTATTATGGGGCGCTCCGGGAACAGGTGACTATTTCATTAGCAGGCTTCCTGCTGTGCAGCTTTGTGCTGCAACAGTTTTCTTTTGTGTTTCTGTTGCTTAGTAGGTGTACCCTAATCCTACCCAGGACACCTTGCAGCCAGCTTTAATGCCCCCCATGCACACTGCCCTCCAGCATTTGGGAGCTGTCATCTGCCTTTCTGCTCTCTCCCCTACCCACGCTGGTCTCCTGTGGGAAACACGCTGACCCCTAGGCAGTGCCCACCCCAGGGGTAATTTAGAAAGTAGTGGAGGAGCCCACATGCTCTGTTTCTCTCCAGGCATGTTTAAAAGGGTGTCTTCAAAGCTGCTTAACTCGGGCCCCGTTGGACAAATTTTCTTGCTCTTGGGCTCATTCTGCTCATGGTGGTGAGCTCTAGCCATTAGGAGCCACTTGGTCTCTAAAGAACCGCACTTTGCGGGGTGAGGGTTTCTCTGCCCCCCTGTGAGTACGTCAAAATCAAGCATTGCTCATTGTGGTCCTGGTATGACATAGATGCTATCCCAGTCACCCTCTGATATTTAAGTTCTAAGGTCCCCGTTACGATCTGATTTGCAGAGCAATCCTTCAATATTTTCACATAACACTTAGTGGACGGAAGACAATCTGTGGCTGACCCAAATTCCCGATACATAGATTCTGGCGGCTGCCCAGAAAACCTCACACATATCTTTTGATGTCCTTGTCAGTTTGTCAGAGCAAGAGCTGTCCCAAATTGGATCTTAGCCTCAAATGTCAGGAAGACATTATAAAGGTCACATCGACAGGCAACCGCCTTCCACGCTATAAGTGACTCTAGTCAAGAGACTCTAGTGTCAGGATACAGTTTGTGGAAGTATGCCAGTCCCCACAGTGGCACCTCAGACACCGGCACTGTCTTCACACTGACTTGATCCCAGATCCTGGACATTAGGGATACCAAGTGGAAGACACTAAAGCCTGCTTTTAATGGCCCCAAAAACAAATACTTCCACTCCATTTCACTATGACATCCTACCAACAAGTTACACTCCCAGTTAGGAGTGTCAACAAACTACTGAGAGAGGAGTTGCGGCTGGGAGGCCACATTACAACACTGAATGTCAGGGAGGCCCAAGCTTCCTTGCTCACATAGCAACTTAAGTCAAGCAATCTCTGACTCTATTCCTGCCCAAATCAAGTGGACATGATACTCTTCAGTTCTTGAAATGTTTGTTTTGGTAACAAGCAAAAGACTCCCTGGAAAACCAATAGCAATACACGGGGAAAGGGGCAACCGTCCTCATTATTGAAAAAGGTCATTTTAATCACCTCAGCACCCAGCCTATGTTCAGGTTAATATATTCCACCCGAATGAGTGCCATTCTGGTTGCAAGACATTTCATATCTCTAGGTCGCCATTGTAGTCCTGATTTTGGGTGGTTCGTCCAGACACACCAATGGCCACATCGGGAGCATACGTGAATTAGGCCAGTTTGTATGTAACCCAGACTATTCTCTGTATTAATGGTTTCAAAAACATGTGACACTGATTTCTCAGGGTGTTTTAAATACACCAACGTACCATATGCATACAAGGCACTGTGTGTGTCATGCCTCCTATTTTCTCCAACCAAACAAATTCATTCTCAACATATTAGCAATCGATTCCATAGTCAACGCAAGGAAGAGTGGGGATAATGATCGTGTCTACAGAGTATACCGGTCCAGTGTCCGATTCTCTGAAATCCGGTTCACTCTCTGGCTTGTGGGTTTTGAATAATGAAGTCTGATCCGACTCAAAAGAAGATGACCTCAATGACTGGAAATTGAAACCCTTACCCTATAGTGTCAACAGCCTTCTCAATGTATAATGAAGCTACTGCATATTACTCCTTATCCATATCTAAGACGCATTTCACAGCGGCCAGCCACAGCAGACTCATAGTTTTATGGGCAATTTATAAACCCCAGCTGGTCAGGATGAATCAGTTACAGGACTACTAGCAGTACCCTTTTCACTATGGACCCAATTTTTGTATTGGCCTTCATCAAGAGGGATCTATATGCTTTAAAATCTGTTGGGTATTTCCCCCAGGCTTGGGAACCACAACTATTGTAGCTTCTCTCATTGAATCAGGGAGCCGGCGTTACACAAAAAAATCCTTGCTTAGTTCTAATAGTCCTAATAGTCTATCCAAGAGCAATTCTGAATAGCTGCCATACAACTTCACTGGGAATCTTTGGCACAAGGTGTTTTCTTGTTTGCTTAAGCCCGAGTGTGTCATCAATTTCTCCCTATCTACGGATGTATCTAGTTCCATAATTTGTTCTATCATGAGCCTTGGTAATGAGGTACTATCCAAATAAGCATGCATTAACTCAGTGTCAGGTGTAGCATCTGGTGTGTAAAGGGACTGCATGCATCATTTAAAAACTCAATTAATCATTAGCTGAGTGCACCGACCAATACCTTCTATGTCCACAATTGTAAAATAGAAATCTCTGTGCTTCCTGCTATAAGATCCAAGTCACCAAATGTCCTGACTTATCCCCTTGCCTATGTACATTTTTCCTGTAAGATACATATGATAATTTATCCAGGAATGCTCACATCACAACATTTTTGCGCTTCCGATTCACAGCACTCCGTGCAACTCTGCCTTCCACGCAGCCCCACTCTATTGGCCAGCAATCGACTCTTTGAACTTGTCAGTGTTGTATTTCAAACGCTGGCTCACCCCTAAGATGATCCTAATACAAGCACCTTTCACATCTCCTCACGAAGCCTTACTCTGCATTCTACCGCTAGCACCCGTTGAGCCTGAACCACAGTAAACATCAAAATAATCATAGAGCACCGCACCAATATGAGACTTTAATGCTTATCTAGCAATATTTCAGCTCTCTACTTCCCGGTTAGAAAACTGGGGTAAGTGACCAAGCCATAGGTGTAGGATAGACAGTTCGATGAGCGGTCCAACAGGAATCAAGTCAAATGTTGTGCATCCAAACACTTATCAAACAGGACAGAACTGGCCAATATATAGTCTAGCCTTCTATGGGAACCATTGGGTCTGGGAGAAAAAGGAGTCATTGAGATCACAAGGGTGATTTTCTTCCCATACATCAAGCACGCCCAGTTGGTGAGTCAGCTCTCACGGTTGTTAGGTTAAATTTATGCAGAGGACCCATTTTAGGTGGTGATTCGTCCAATTGAAATCTCATGTCCTTATTATTGGAATATGTAGCTTTTGGGACGCATTCACAATTAATTTCAAAAAGGGTTACCAACAACATTGAGGGATATATATATCACAAGTCCTGTCCGTCAAGGGTCCCACAAAGTACGCAGTCTCCTTCTGGGACTCTCAAAAATGGACTCGTCTCACATTCACGAGCTAGTCTCAGTCAGTTTCTGGTGAGGCAAACAAAAAATTAGATTTACCAAATTTGATTATTCTTGGTTTCACCGGGAACAGCAGTATATTCATGCATTCTATGTTTTACTGCCTCAAATGATTTTCTCATTTGCTCCATAGATTATGTAGTCAAGGAAACACACCGATCATGAGGCCTTTGTACTGGGATTCACTAGCACTGCATGTATACTGATAAATCACACTCCTGTCACAGAAACTAAAAAATTGAGCTATTATGGCCAGCAGGAGTCCAGTGCTCCCGTTCATTTGATAGACCTGTGGCCGCAGGGTGTCTGAGATCCACTTTTTCAATAACAGTATTGTCTATAGACCCTCTGACCTTTTCAGGAAGCCCACAATTGTTAGGTTGCTGTTTTGGGATCTCCCCTTCACATCTCCCATTCGAGCCTCCAGCACTCATTTGGCTTCCTAAAGTTTGAGGACTGTGGAGCGCGTACCTGCCATTTTGGTCATGATAGCTGCAACAGGGTCCTCTATAGCCTCAGTTGTCTCTGAAACGTTTCGGAGGTTAACCCTAATCAAATTCAGATTCATTTACATAGTCTTTATCTTTTGTTCTAGCATGACCCAGGAGGCCTTAATGGCCACCAGAAGATCATATGAAGTAGGTTCCTCTGCCTCATATTAATCATCCACTGTTGAACTAGGTGTGTGCGTCAGGGAACATCTCTGGCCAGATGTATATGCAGAATTTTGTATGCCTGCACAGGTCTGTTCTGTTTGTCTTACACACTGGTAAAAGAACTGTTACTTAGACAGGATAGTGAAGATTATTCAAGATGAGCTTATACACTGGTGAAAGAATTGTTCCTTAGACTGACAGTGCAGATTATTCTAGATGGCTTGTCATACAATATTGTGTACAGGTCATGTACACAGTAAACTCAACTTACTGGTAGCCTCCTCAGATGGTAATGTCTCAGTTCAGTCTTGAGGTCCTAATGAGCGCTTAAGTATCGCTCAGCACAGCTCCCAACCAAGCCACAGACATTTTGCTTTTTGATATTAATGTTGGATCTCAAATAGAAAATAAAGTTTGGTGTGAGGCGGCTTTCACAAGACCACCCCGGTCACCAAAGGATTTCCTGCAGCACTGTGCCATGCAAGACAATCCAAATCAGCATACAAAGACCCCTCTGTGGCAGCCCCTCCTCCTAGACAACGTGGGTCTTCCTCTTCCTCCTTGATCTCAGGTGCAAGTGTCACTCAAGGCTGCACAGTTACACACCAAGGGTCAGAGGCAGCAAGCTAATGAAGGCAGTCATGCTGAAGTCAGTGCTGCCAGAGGGCCGTCCAGCTCCATGCCACTTCTTAGTCTCCTGTGGTGTCCCTTGAAGGTATGCGGCACCACTGTTGGTAGCTCTATTTCTTCAAACTTTTTGATGCAGAGACTCCCTTGTCAACATTTTTTAGATTCAAGGACCCCCTCCGGACAAACATTTCTTGAACCTGGTACTCCTCATCATCAACTATCGACAACCATAAACGCCCCCAATTTTTACAGTGGGGAAATAATATTTTACAGTGTTTAGCAAACCAAAGGTCAGTGAGCGTGGAGGCCTGGTCAAAGGTGTGGCTAAAAAAACAAGCATTGGCATAGCCAATAGGTCTCGCTTTTGGGACCTTATAAGTATTTAGTTTTGCAGCACAATATCCTTGGTGCAACAACATCAGCTGTTGCATGGCTAAACCATGTACCTTATAAGTGTTTAGCCATGCAACAGTTGATGTTGTTGCACCAAGGATATTGTGCTGAAGTTATCCAGCACAATATCCTTGGTGCAACAACATCAACTGTTGCATGGCTAAACACTTATAAGGTCCCAAAGGCGAGACCTATTGGCTATGCCAATGCTTGTTAAAAATGTTATCTTTTCAACAGGTTTTGCTCATTTTCCACCTACTTTCCACTCCTTTGTCTACAAATCCTATTTAAATATTTTACTATCTTCACACCGCTCGAAGTGTGACAATAGTCGTGAGAAAAAGTGTAGCTTACGCTGTAAATTGTGGGATACATTTATTCCATAAATGTGGACATTAGCAAACTGATACATCCTTGTCCACTTATGTTTTTTTTTTTTTGTATGAGCATTTTCATGCTCGTTGTGCGAACGCAGTGGAAGGAACAAGGAATGAAGAGTAAAGGGGGTGAAGGTGAAGGAAGGAATGGGCGTGGCTACGAAGGATGTGGTGAGGTGGTAAAGGAGGAGACGAGGAATGAGGGAGGCGAAGTATCACAGTGAGGATGGGGCGGGTAGTAAAAGGAGCGCATGAATGCACGAGGGAAGGAGCGTATGAGGGGCGTGGAAGTGAGATGGGGACCCACTGAGGGCTGTGGAGGCAAGATAGGACTCAAAGAATTTTGGTGTCGGAGACAAATGAGTACGGGAGGGCAGCGAAAGGGGGTGTGGGAGGGAAGATATGGAAGAGGGTTAAAATACATTTTCAGGGTGAGGGATAAACGGGTAGTGCGGAGGGGTTTCGGGGAAGTTAAGGGTTGTGAAGTGGGCGAGGAAAGAATCTATGGCTGTGGGGGTGAGAGAGACCTTAGGGGGTTGTAGGGAAGCCGAGATGGGTCAAGAGAGGAAAGGCAGGGCCGAGGTAGGAATTTGTGGGCGGAAGTAAAGACTGAGTTAACATGAGTGGGCAGGAGGAGTGAGGGTGAGGGGAAGGCGAATGGGGGCATTAATTGAAAATGTAAAGTGAAATCAAACCGAGAAAAGAGGTGGAAGTGAGAGAATACGGATGTGAAACTGCTGGAGAAGGTTTGCGAGAAAGGAGGAGAGAGAATGCAGGCAAAGGAGGGAGTGCGACAAGAGGAGACCGGACAGGTGTAGGCTGTAAAAAAGGGGGAGCATGATGGGGCGTAAAGGGTGTTGGTGTAAAGAGCAGGGCACACAGGCGGAGAAGGCTAGAGAGCGAGAAAGAAATAAAGTGGGATAAACACAGAGGAGGGTGTAACAGAATGGGTGGTGGAGGGAGAGCCACAGAGAGCTAAAGAAGAGAGGGGGGTATAGAGGAGGGTACAGAGATATAGAAAAGAGCTGAGAAGCTGAGTGAGGAGGCAAAAGAGTGTGGGTGGGGGGACTCAAGGATAGATGCAAATAAAGGCAAAGATTGAGGAGGGAATGGTACAAAATGTGGAGGAGTGAGAGGGGAAGGTACAACGGGAGATGAAGGAAGTGGGGACGGTAAGGGGTCGGGAGGAGTGAGTTAAGAGACAATGGAGACATTATTGAAAGAGGGGAGGAATTGTAAAAATCGAGGAGAGAAGAAAAGTGAGAGGAGCAAAGAGACGGAGATAACAAGCGACAGAGATAACAAAAGACAGGTGCATGTAAAGAAATCAGGAGGGAGCTAAATTGGTGAAGGGGACAGATGGGAGGGAGAGAAAAGGGGAAGAATGAGAAAATATTCGGCGGAATCCACCCCTGAATGCAAGTGTCCAAAAGAGGAGGGGGCTGAAGAAATGGAGTGGAGGAGGGCACGACAGGTGTCAAAGAGGCTAGGGGTAAAGAGGGCCACATGGGTCTGGTGGAGAAGACCAGGGGAGAGACTACCGGTAAAACGATGAAAATGAACACCTGGTTATAGAGTGAAGGGGCGTGAAGGTGAGGGCGTGTTGAGGTGGGCGGAGTTAGCGAATAGATGGTTCTACCACAGGGAACGTGACGGAGGCAAGGGGGAGGGGGGCACATGAGAGAGCAGATGGAGGGCAGGAGGTCCTAACGAAGTTTGTGAGGGAGAGCGGTTTGAGGCGAGAGATAAAGATGGGTACTGACACGGTCTGGTCAGGAGGGTTGCTAGGGGGAGCCACAAAGGGAAGAGTGCAAAAGAGGCGGGTGGAGGTTAAAGTAGACGGCTGGGGAGGGGGAGATACGGGGAGGTCTGGGTTGGTGCAAAAGGAGGGATCCGGGAAAAGGCTACTGAAGAAAACCAGTGGACGAGGTAAATGGAAAAGGAGCGGCTAGTGAGGGAGAGCAGTGGGAGGAAAGAGTACGACATGGGAGAGGATGGTGAGAGCGGGGGGGTTGCATAGGAGGAGGCTAGCGATGCGCAGGGGGGGAGTGAGCGCTGGGGAAAGGAGGAGGCTGGTAGAGAGGACACTGCGGGGGGGGCAAAGGCTTGTGACAGAGCATGGGGAAGGAGAGGAGGCATTTCAAGCAGCTCGAGCGAGAGGGCGGGGGTAGAGGGCATGGGAGGAGGCAGGTGAGGGAGAGCTAATGAGCGTCAAGGAAGACGCACGCGGAGGCTGGCGAGAGAAGAAAGGGGCAAACAAGGAGGCTTTGGGGAGAGAACGGAGATCAACGCACAAGAGGGGTGGTGTGGAAGAGCTACGTGGGAGGGTGCAAACGAGGTGGCACTGAGGGACAGCAAGAAGATTAAGGTACAGGAGTGAGCTTGCGACGGAGGGCAGAGAGGAGAGCACGTGAGGTGGCTGGTGTGAAAGAGCAGCAGGGGAGGGGGCGGAGAGGAGGCTCTGAGGGAGAGCGACGGCTAAAGGCCGAGAGGAAAGCCAGATGGCAGCAAACAAGGAGGCTTTGGGGAGAGAACAGAGATCAACGCACAAGAGGGGGCTTGCGAGGGAGGGCACGTGAGTGGGTGGTGTGGAAGAGCAACATGGGAGGGTGCAAACGAGGTGGCACTGAGGGACAGCAAGAAGATTAAGGTACAGGAGTGAGCTTGCGACGGAGGGCAGAGAGGAGAGCACGTGAGGTGGCTGGTGTGAAAGAGCAGCAGGGGAGGGGGCGGAGAGGAGGCTCTGAGGGAGAGCGACGGCTAAAGGCCGAGAGGAAAGCCAGATGAAAGCGCGAGCAAGACGGAGAGGCAGGGCGAGGCACGCGCGAGCAAGACGGCGAGGCGCGCGCGAGAGGAAAGCCAGATGGCGCCTCTGTGCATAACTGCGCGTAACCGCACGCTCTATGCCTCACAAAAAGCTGTGGTCGGCTGTTTGAAGCCCACTCACTAAATGTCTCGCCAGAGCAGCGCATGCGCTGGCTCAGGCGAGACCTAAAAAGGGCCTCATTTATATTGAATTGGCGTAGGGCAGCGCCACAAGTCTTCTTGCTGCGCTGCCCTACGCCAATTGTGAAAGGGCAGGAATGCACCATATTTATTCCCTCTGCGTTGACGCACAAATCGCTGCAAAGGCAGGATTGTTTTTGTGCAGGAAGGGGCACCTTCCTGCACAAAACCAATCGCAAGAGGTGTTTTCCTCTTCCTACGTGTGCTACTCAATGCAGCAAACATGGAAAGAGGAAAAAACGAGGAGAAATGAAAACATTTCTCCTTGTTACGCCTGCTGAGGGGAGGAGTAAGGTCTAGGCGCTGCCCCAGGTTTACGTGATTTTGTAAATCTGGGGCAGCGTCAAAATCCATCTGTGTTCCGTGGCAAAACCCACTGCAATGCCCATGGAATGTCTCCTTGATGCAGAGTAAGGCAACACAGTGACTTGCGCTGCTTTGTCTTACTCCATATCTAGGAGGTCATGCAAAGCCACGCAGGCTGACTTTGTGTCACCTCATAGATATAATGGAGGCGCTTGTGCGCCGGAGCATCAAAAAAAGTGACACTCCGGCAGTGCAAGCCTCTCATAAATAAGCCCCAAAATATTTTGTTCGTTTTTTAGGTTTTCACCATCAGGTAACTACATATAAAATAATGGGTAGTTTAAATGTAAAAGACATTTTAAAAAGTTGTTACTCAGTGGGAAATACACTGTAGTACATTATGAAACCTCTATTATTTAATGCACTGCAGAGGTCTGTGTGTACCCAGAGAGCCACAGAATTAAATTTGGTTGGTGCAGTGAAGAATAGTGACTTGTGTATTTTTAGTGCTATGAGGTCACAGCCTGTGACAGAAAGCACTGTGAATGTGTAAGTCATTACTTTATACTTGTATTACACAGTACAAGATAGACTGCTACAAAATGTGCAAATAATTTTACGAATAAATGGTGCTTCCAAAATGTAGATTTTAGTAATACCAGACCGTAAGTAATGCAATTAATTTTTTTTAACAGTCCCTTCAAAACCTCCTCAGGGGTACTAAGCCCAGTGTAAATATAATTATTTCATTATGAAAGCACGCACTTCACAGCCCAGTTGTTAACTCTTTGCACTACCATAAAAAAAACAAATCTTTGCAATCACAATGTTTAGAGTGATTCGAGCAATTAAAGCCAGAACCGCTCCCAAGCATCCTTTACATTTGCAGATTAACTCATAGCGCACATTTGCATTTCATTCAGGCTAGCAGGCACCCTGGCACGAAGGATTGTTTAGCTGTCTGCCCGGCTTTGTTTCACAGCACAAGAGGCTCAGTTAATGAAACTTCAGCTAAAGCATTTTAACGAAAAGAATTAACCGTCCCAGGACAGTTGTCTTTTTCCAAAACGAAGGGCAAACGTTTTGGATTCTAGGCAGAAATGAGGCCTGGGAATGCGCTCCCACTTCCCAGGACTCCACGGCCCCCTTGGGGGTTGCTTCCCACGGATTGAAGACCTCTGCTTTATTTTTTATCAAGTCAGAAGGACCTCTATTTTGAGCAGGTCATTGAATCTTCCAATACCACATTCCAAAGCACTGTGCACACACAGGTGCTATTTTCCTTTGCTGAGTAGGACTAGGGATCTCACCACGCAGACATCTGTTCTGCCTTTGGTGGTAAACAGCACCAAAATGTAAAAGAATACTCAATGCAAGTGGATAAGATCAATATTACAGGATCCATGCATGACTTGGAATGGGGCTTTAGAGTTCACAGATTTTACGGGTGCGCCACCATCTTGCAGGACACATTGTTCCACAGGAGGCAGAGTACATTATTAGCACCTTCACATAAGTGCCAGGTGAGGGATATCTGCAGGTCACTGGATCCATTCTTAGGGGATTTATGCAAAAAAAAAAAAGCGGACACTTGGACCCAAGGCCAATCTATTGGTTCGGCCTTTTAGCTGTGCTACCGATGCAATGGGACACCCTGAAATGTATGCATAAGTAAAAAGAGTGATACCAAAGGGGATGATGGACGGAGCGTTAGAGCAAATCAAACACTCACCCCCAGTCAACTGATCTGGGTTTAATCCATCATCATTCTTTAGCTCACTCCACCACCCCAGTTCAGACATGGCCATATGCAAATCAGTCTGACCCTGTGCCTCATGGGAACAGTCCAGCCCGAACTGCCAAGCCATGTCTTCCCTGGACCGGAAACAAGCATCCTGGGACCGGTTTCGGGTTCAAAACCCTCATCAGCCAGGCTATCTTGAATCCAGTGGCAAAGTGAGCAAGGGACCCACGTCTGGGCATACCCTGCCAACTTAGGGCGAACAAAGCGATACCAAAGGGGATGATGGACGGAGCGTTAGAGCAAATCAAACACTCACCCCCAGTCAACTGATCTGGGTTTAATCCATCATCATTCTTTAGCTCACTCCACCACCCCAGTCCAGACATGGCCATATGCAAATCAGTCTGACCCTGTGCCTCATAGGAACAGTCCAGCCCGAACTGCCAAGCCATGTCTTCCCTGGACCGGAAACAAGCATCCTGGGACCGGTTTCGGGTTCAAAACCCTCATCAGCCAGGCTATCTTGAATCCAGTGGCAAAGTGAGCAAGGGACCCACGTCTGGGCATACCCTGCCAACTTAGGGCGAACAAAGCGATACCAAAGGGGATGATGGACGGAGCGTTAGAGCAAATCAAACACTCACCCCCAGTCAACTGATCTGGGTTTAATCCATCATCATTCTTTAGCTCACTCCACCACCCCAGTTCAGACATGGCCATATGCAAATCAGTCTGACCCTGTGCCTCATGGGAACAGTCCAGCCCGAACTGCCAAGCCATGTCTTCCCTGGACCGGAAACAAGCATCCTGGGACCGGTTTCGGGTTCAAAACCCTCATCAGCCAGGCTATCTTGAATCCAGTGGCAAAGTGAGCAAGGGACCCACGTCTGGGCATACCCTGCCAACTTAGGGCGAACAAAGCGATACCAAAGGGGATGATGGACGGAGCGTTAGAGCAAATCAAACACTCACCCCCAGTCAACTGATCTGGGTTTAATCCATCATCATTCTTTAGCTCACTCCACCACCCCAGTTCAGACATGGCCATATGCAAATCAGTCTGACCCTGTGCCTCATGGGAACAGTCCAGCCCCAACTGCCAAGCCATGTCTTCCCTGGACCGGAAACAAGCATCCTGGGACCGGTTTCAGGTTCAAACCCCTCATCAGCCAGGCTATCTTGAATCCAGTGGCAAAGTGAGCAAGGGACCCACGTCTGGGCATACCCTGCCAACTTAGGGCGAACAAAGCGATACCAAAGGGGATGATGGACGGAGCGTTAGAGCAAATCAAACACTCACCCCCAGTCAACTGATCTGGGTTTAATCCATCATCATTCTTTAGCTCACTCCACCACCCCAGTTCAGACATGGCCATATGCAAATCAGTCTGACCCTGTGCCTCATGGGAACAGTCCAGCCCGAACTGCCAAGCCATGTCTTCCCTGGACCGGAAACAAGCATCCTGGGACCGGTTTCGGGTTCAAAACCCTCATCAGCCAGGCTATCTTGAATCCAGTGGCAAAGTGAGCAAGGGACCCACGTCTGGGCATACCCTGCCAACTTAGGGCGAACAAAGCGATACCATAGGGGTTGATGGACGGAGCGTTAGAGCAAATCAAACACTCACCCCCAGTCAACTGATCTGGGTTTAATCCATCATCATTCTTTAGCTCACTCCACCACCCCAGTTCAGACATGGCCATATGCAAATCAGTCTGACCCTGTGCCTCATGGGAACAGACCAGCCCGAACTGCCAAGCCATGTCTTCCCTGGACCGGAAACAAGCATCCTGGGACCGGTTTCGGGTTCAAAACCCTCATCAGCCAGGCTATCTTGAATCCAGTGCAATGTGAGCAAGGGACCCACGTCTGGGCATACCTTGCCAACTTAGGGCGAACAAAGCGATACCAAAGGGGATGATGGACGGAGCGTTAGAGCAAGTAAAAAGAGTAGCAGCACCTGCTAGACATATGGTTATATCCCACCAGGTGACAGCAGCAGCCAGCACTTTCTTTCAAGGCTTGTTCACGTTTATAAAACATGCATGCTTCTATACATTCAACAATAGGTGATCTTATGAGGCGGTCTGAGCTGAAGACTAGTTAATTAATAACTGCAGTCTAGTTTACATAGCTAATTGGTGCTCAAATGATGATATTTAGGCTTTCTGTTTTCAGTTTTCATTTGTCGTAGATTCTGGTGGAGCGTTTTCCAATGTTTTCAAAAACTGTAAAAAACTAAAGTTTTAACAATGCTTACTCCTTTTTGCTCCATAAAACAAATCACAGGATTTCAGTCCTTATAAATGATTTTGCTTTTATTTCTATTTCCTTCTTTTATTTGTTCCTATTGTTAATTCTTCATTCGATCTCATGCCTACCCACCCTTTGTACCCTATCAAATAATATTTCATCATTTCTCTCTAATTTCCTGTCTATTTCCCAGCACTCAAACTCCTCTTTCCAGCATTCCAATCTCACCCAATGTCTAGGATGTACATATATGGAGATGTGTGTCCACCTCATTAAGATGTTATTGCTGCAATAAACAGCTAAATGAAGATTTTCTACTTAGAACATGAGATATATATTTTGGCAAGCTTTGTGCTTGGTTATTGTAAGGCAGTGTCACACTGCCCTGCTCTGTCTCAAATTACAAAGAAGGGGCTGGGCTGTAACCTTATTATTACTGTCTGACTGTGGCCTTTATCTGCTCCACTTTGTCATGGAGAAGCCTACTAAGAAATTAATATGCACACTTAACTATAGAGCCTTAGGAGACAGTAGGGGCGTAGCTACCATTGGTGCAGCCGGTGTAAAGCACCAGGGCTCAGAGGGTAAGGGGCCCACCTGCCCTGCATCAGCTTCTTGTACCCATTAGTCAGATCATCTCAATATTTTTTTCTGAGCGCCAGCCTGTGCCTGTCTCAGGGTTTACTCTTGCTAGAGTGGAGTGAGGTGGGGTTGTGAAAGAGAGCTAGACATGGCCCAAGGATGTAGATTCAATTGGTGCAGTGGTACCAAGTCCAAGAGGCCTGAGGGGCCCATTGAGCCCTGATCATTGCTGCATTTCAGAGTTCAAACAGCAGCCAGAAAGACCAATTACCTTCCTTGGACTAGGGCCCGTGACACACTGGCTCCTGAAGCAGAACGGAAGTAGTGAGAAAAAACCTTCATGAGGTGCGGCATGCTTTGGATGATCTTCCCATGCAGTTTACACCGTCAATAAATTGTTTTAGTGTTGTGATGTGTTTAATAGCCAGCACACAGGCCGCTAATAATTGATTTTTACCAACCATGCGGGCCTTTGTTTATTTGAACACAATGCAGGGACTGCTCTCCTGCTGGGCATGTTTGAAAGTTCAATTAAACGCAGTCACAGTTGTTTGAACAGGTGATGATGCCAAGTGCCAACCCTGGATTCTGGACCATAAATTCCAAGTTTCATTTTCACATAGAGGCAGGGGGAACAGATGTTGATCTTGGTTATGCTGGGACTGTATCATGTATGCATTATATGTCAAGACGCAGATAGGAAACAGGTTGTGCACCCGTTTAACCGAAATAGTAGTCTTACGCATATAGGAGGAGACACAGGCAGTGGTGTTCTTGTTCAGGCTTCTAAGCTGTAGTGTGCGGAGTTCAAACTGTAACCTGCAAATTTTCTGAGTTAAATGTATGCAATGTAGGCAGAGCAGTTTTAGCCCAAGCAGACGATACAACCCTTGTGGGCCTGCAAACGGGTGCCAAATAGTCTCATGATATGTTCTCTGTTCTTTCTGTAGGAGGGGAGGTGATGCCTATAGGTGTGCATTTTCAGACAATGATGCAAAACTAAGAGCAGGAATGTTGGCGTCAGCTCTTTATTGAACTACATCGATTCTGGAGGCATCACTATGCATAGTGAGCTTTGTTGCCACCATCCTGATACCTGAACTTTCAAAAAGCAAAGCTCTGTCCAAATCTCAGTGAAGGAGGTCATCATGGTGATGCCGCTTACCATCGACTCAGACCTTACTCAGAATTCAGCTGTAAACCTGCTGGTCACTAGACAGCAACATGCAGTGAACAATGAGCCAAAACCTTGTGATCTGAAATTATACTGAATGTAGGTCCTGGGGGTTCCGTGACCTTGCAACTTGTCACAAAGGCATTTTAAGTGGCTTCCCATGGCCAGAGTGTTTAATAGTGGGAATAGCTGTGCTTGTACTGCTATGACACTAGAAGACACCAGAATGATAAAAGTCCTACATAACAAGGTGTTTCCAGTTACTATTAAAAAAGAAAATATTCCCATCTGTGGTATTTTATCGGTTATAATCAGTTTTAACTGAAAACCAGAAATTTCCATTATATGCCACCATATTACATAATTTTAAACCGTGATATGTGCATTGCAGTATATTGTTTACATCAGATGGCACCAAATTCAGCTGCTTGCAATGTGACAACCAGGTCTTTGGCATTTCATCCTAGTACAGATGCAGAATAGAATGAAGCCATCAAATCTTACATTTTGCCAAAATCCATGCCATATTTTAGTCTTCCTTTGAAGTCCATGACATCAGGGTCTTTGTCAATAGAGCAGAGGGGCTGGTGTTGGGCTGTGGTTGTCTAACGATGCAGGACTGGAAAGATTCTATCTCCTCTCAACTTGCATATGTTTCTGGGAATGAGTAGGTGTTGGCATGGTTTTGAAGGCAACATGTCTTCCAGACGTTTACGGCAAGCTTACATTTTTTAAATTAATTCCAACATGCATCGGGAACTGGTGCAAATTCCAGAGCGGAGGTGTAACAACCCATTTTTGACTTTCCATAATCTTTCCTTATGCAATAAGTTAGTCTAGTGTTCCACAGTCAAGGGAACAATTTAGCAAGATGCCTGCTAATCTAGATTGGTTAAAAGGGCATTTTTTTATTTAATAAATCGGTGATGGTGGACAGGTTACTCTCACGTTTGCAAGCGGAGGCTCAGAACAGCGTTCCAAATTACTCATTGAGATAATTTGTTTTAAAAGGTGGGGTTGAGAAATGCCCTAGGGCGTGACTTAATTTTGGCCCATGAGGCCTTCTGTGACCTTTTTGGACTGGTCTGCGTTTCCCATGTTGGGCATGCATGTAGATTTGCATGCAAGTAAAGGCAGTGTGCGCTGCAGAGATCCAGGATAAATTTAATGTAGATATTTAAAATAAGGCAGAGAACATAAGGACCTCTGCATGTGACTGAGATGTTTGGGAGGTTGAGGGTATAGCAAGGTAGAGAACCTTGCTTTTTTGGCTGTGTTCAACAGTTGACTCGCTCATTGTTTGGTATGACATTTGGTACAGATTAGAGACGGTCTTGCAACATTATCCATCACAACAAAGGCGATCAGGTGGTCAAAAAGAATCAGCTATAGAGTGACCCTTGGTCCACTATTTGGTTTAGGTCATCCAGACATCCACCAATCTTAGCTTCATGTTTGGAGCAGAAGCCAGATAGGTTTGTGTTAAGATACTGATGTTAGACTGTGACCTCTTTCTCTAGCAATTTAGAGGCTTGAAATGCTGTGCCAGATTCTGGAGTCAGCTTGGTCAAGTTGCCTTTTTTTTTTCTTCTTCTTAAGGGGAGTCATCTCTGTAGGGGGGAGGCCTTAAGGTCTAGTATTGGAGGAGAACTTGTTTGTGTGCATCAGTACCCAATGTGTAGAGGTCTTACCGATGATGAGTTGGTGAGTGCTATGGCTGCTCCTTTTTTTGGACTTTATTTCCTTAAAGGGATCAAAGGAGTTGGAGATGGAGTCTGGCCATCAATGTGCATTGGGAGACAGTAAAAAGTGTTTTGCGTCAAATACAGCTTTGTGATAGATTTGCAATTCAAGTTTAACATCTAGGTTTTTGGGTAGGGCGTGGGACTTGTGCCAGGCTGTTTCTTGATGTGTTTAGACACTCAGTAAATATCATACTGCACTGAGACACATCCTTGCACATGCATTTAGCCACCCACCCACTGTCTCATTCCAGCATTCACAGCTTACACAACCACAATAAACTGTGTAGTTCCTATAAGACCTATATAGGATCTGCGCATTTAGACAACATACCCTGCGGGACTGGTGTCCAGACTGATTCCAGACACCCCCACCAGGTATGTTGGCCTGTGTACCAGCTAGCTCGCAATGCCACTATACCCTCCTCTTACCAAGGAGAGAACAGTTCTTGGCAACTATCGAACATGACAACCCTGATCCCTCAAGATCGTGGAAACAGTAACTTACTTTTCGCTCAGTCACTCGTGCTCACTTTTTCGCAGAGAGATACACAGACTAAACGGTTGGGACTTTTTCAATAAGCATTTATTGAACAGTCGTTATTCTAGCGTAAAATAAGTGCACTGAAATCACCAGTAGACAGTAGCATAAATAAATGAGTAGCAGCACTAAGAAAGTAAACAGATGGTAGGTTTCTACCATTTTGCTAAAATCATAAATATAGGCGAGTATATAAAATACATGGCAGTAAAATGCGTACTCCTACGAAGCAACCCTAACTAGATGTACCTAGCATGTGAGTAGATGTAAAGCCAAGAATCCCTCTAGGATAAAGCCAACCCCATTACCTGATGCGAGACCCCGTTCTGGTCTCGAGCTGAACACCCCGCAAGGGATGTCAGACCACTGCGAGCTGGAGTATCTGCACACAGGAACCTCAGCGTCTTGCGACAGTGTGTCGGCTGGGAAGTCCTGATCTCCTCTGGCTATCTCAGCAAGATGTGATGTTTATATACCCTAAAGTATCCCCAGGGGTTCTACCTGGCTGTGCCAGTGTCGGACTTAGGATGAAGTCGGGAATGAACTTTATACATAATTTATGCAGGAGTTCATGGTCCTGCTGTGATTCCAAGAAACTAAGAATCCTCATGCATAAATTAAGAGGACAGTGTTCAGGGAAAAACCCTACGTACTGTGTGTAGTATTGTAACTAGGTGAAAGGTCAGTCCCTCAAATCCGTTATGTATGTAATATAGGAGAGAACGTAGGTGAAGGGTTATGATGTTACCCGTACTTATATCGGGGTACCTATATGGAATATAACAAAACCACACACAAACTGAACAAATGCAACACGAGAATAAAAAAAGGATAAAAGAAAAGTGTAGCACCTAAACACGGTGGGTGGGAATATGCTTCCAAAGAATAAAATTAAACTAAGTAGCAGATGGCCATCTTGCAACGGTACTGTACATAAAATTGTCATTGGTTTAAAGTTCCCGCATGGCCACCACCTTCAGAACCAACCTGTTGACCATCTTGGAAGTTTTTCAGGCATTCCAAAGAGATTCTAAGAAAAATTATTATTGGGCAAATCTTCCATCGTTGGGGTTTGTCAACGAGGCCAATTTACACCAAAACCTTTCACTAGAAAAGTAATGCAAGATTTCATGAACCAAAATAAATGTCTGCAGGTAGGCGGGTCATGAACTTTAGAAGGGTGGGGATTGCCTCTTGGTAGTTAGGATTAATATAAAACATTTACAATTTTGGTTTCTCATTTAACTTTAATTGGCGACTGTAGGACTCTAATCAGGAGTAAATAACACTGCAAGCGGATAGTGTGGTGGCGATATGGGGTGGGGGAACAAGAACATAGAAAGATCAGGAATATATTGATATGAGATAGCGAGAAGGCTGGATGGATAAACAAGATAAAGCAATTGTTTTAAGGTAAGAAAAAAAGGATGAATGACAGAGGGAAAAAGAGCAGAAGGATGGAGGAATAAAGATGGAAAAAAGACAAATAGTGATTGGGGAAAAAAAAGTCTGAAGGAAAAGAAGGAAATTTCAAGATTTCTTTTGGGACAGCAACCACCCTAAACTGTTGAGCTTGCACGCCTCTAATGCTCACTCATTGCCATTTAGGATATGGTTCAAAGAGGATGGGGAGTATTTTTTTCCCCAAGCTCTCCTTTGTCTGAAGGATTTAACATGGTGAAAAAAATTTTTTGTTCATGTCAATTGGCTTTGTCACAGTGTTTTTTCTACTCATCAATGGTCATTATTTACCTGAACGCTCTGCTGTGAACAGTGTTGCTGGAACTTTAGCTCCCCATTCCTCATCTCACATCATGAAGCGTGACCACACATTTGTGAACATAATCCACCCTTAAAAACCTATTCTCTTTAACATATGCGTTTCATAATAAATCAATCAGGACTACAGCCTTTTTGTCTGAACTTTTCATAAAACAGATCAAGCCTATTGCATTATCACTAACTTGCTACCATCACCAACTCAGTTAAGCTTTTCCCTGAAGGCAAAAAGTGGAATACAAGCACTTGGGGAAGAGGAGTTGGCCTAACGGCCAGGGCGGCTGACCTCGAATCTGGGGAACTGGGTTCGAGTCTCAGCAATGACGCTAAACATCCTGTGATTCTGGGCAAATCACTTAATCTCCCCGTGCCTAACCAAAATGAATGCGTGTCCTCATGTAACGTAACTGGTGCTATGTAAAGCGCTCCGATACCCGATTCGGGTCAAGTTCGCGCTATATAAAACTCTGCAAAAAAAAAAAAAAAAAAAAAGCACTTTCAATAGAAGCACACAACTTCTGCCCATTCAAATGCTGACTCAATTTGGGGGTGGAGCCTTAGCCCCTCTGTCAGTAATGCTTCTGTAAGTTATTTTTCTGTGATCACCTAAGGTATAGCGACAGCTGCATTGACAAGTAAGACCTAAAAACATGTACGACATAGGATGGTTTCCTTCTGGCTAAAAGGTGTAGAACTATCAGCAGGATGCAGGCACTAGTTCAATGTTTCACCATTGGTGGAATCCGACTGTCAAAAGTCTGTATGGATCAGACAAAGATTTGGGAAACTGGAGGGAACCGAGCGGGAGACTAGACAATAGTACAGAACCAGATTACTCCTCGAAAAGACAAGTTACATTTCTCCAGCCAGCCCAATATAGTGAAACCTATAGGATAGTTAAATATCTACTCAAACCACTGAGGATACAGCAGTGTACGTAGTATTGCTATGCACTTGCTTTAGGTTCTATGGACATATAAACTGCCAATAAACTTGGTTACATTTAGTTTCAAAAAGGTTACGCTTTGCTCTCGTGCTCCATAACAGTATAATGTGTGTTTGGAAGTTACTACCAGTCAATTATTACAGGCGTAATGAAATAAGGATTACATTGTCGAAAAAAAGCTTAAGATGTTAGTTTTTGGGGGGGAACAAAACACGATCTTTCAGTTTTGGGGCCTGCGCTTTATGGTGGGGAATGGAATGCAAGTCGATCGTGTCAAGACCAGAAAAATTAGAAGATTGGTATTGGTTACCTTTATAATCTTGTGGGAGGAGCATGTAAAGCAGTCGCATTCAGAGGAGGTTTTTTCTATTTTTAAACGGATACTCATGAGAAACACGCAATTGTCCTCAGGGCAAGAGTTGGCCGCTGCCTTCCCAGCGATTGAACGTGAGCAGACATGCCAACATTTTAGGGCAGGGAAGTGGGAGATTTTAAAATAGAAATCGGGAGAATGTAATTTCCCCATTGACTCCTATTGCAGAAAATGCAATTTCAGGCGGGAGACAGCTAAAATAAACCAATTTTTTGCTTGAAAAATCGGTAGTCTCCCGCCTGAATCGGGTCTATTGGCATGTATGCGTGAGAAAGGGGCCCCGAGTACTTTAAAAATGCTATGAAAATCGGCCTTGGCGGGGCACGGTGTACAACATCATCTGAGGCAGGGTTTATTGGGGGTTGGGTGTGCATGTCACCCCAGGGTTGGGGGGGCGCACCTCTTAGCTGCCGCTGCGTTGGAGACTGTTCATGTGCATCGCTGCTGCCCCCCCAGGCTCTCATACCAGTCTGTCGGTGGGGGTGCAGTTCTAGCACGCGATTTATTTAGCAGGTAACAGCAAACATTTCGATCAGAAATGTTGAACGGTGTGCTTGACTACAGGGCTTTGTTAACCAGCTCTAAGGCGGCAGAGGGCGTGGACAAACACGAGGCAGAAGGTGCAGGCCGCTCGATGGCTAACACAAACAAGATGGAGTGGTTTAGCAGGAGAGCTTGCTTCTTGAAAGCCAGGATTGCCGTAATCGGTTATATGATGGGGTCTGGATGCAGAGGTCATGTGGTGTTCTCTTTATGTGTTCATCCACGTGGGTGCTTTTGGGCATCAGTAACATTCGCACTCTATAGATTGCTTACTCCAAGGAGAAGCGCCCCAGCTACCGGTGACTCTCCGGTTTGCAGCCCTGCCTACTAAACTAGCTTTTGTTTTTATTAGGTCGAGCCTAGAGTAGCGCGCAAGCGCTGCTTCTGGCGAAGACTTTATGTAGTGGGCATTTGAAAGCTGACCACACGCTCGTGCACAATGGCCTTTTCCGTGCGGTTACCCGCACGTTTCAGGCACGATGCACGAGCGTGTGGTCAGCTCAGCAGGCTGCCGCGCTCGCTCGCCCCCGCTCCTCTCACGCTGCCGACGGCTTTCCGTCATGGCTCATTAAGCGCTCGCGGCACCCTAACAACACGCGATCACTTTCGCGCGTGCCAATGCTTGTTTTTCAACTAGCACTTGCGAGAGTTCTCACCTTGTGGTTAAGAGAGCAAACGCGCATTTAAATGACCATATCACAGATGAAGTGTGTACACTTACAAAGGAAATGCCATTGGTAAGATTATATTTCCTTATTTTGTCTAGGAAGTGTCCACGTGTTTTGCCTACTGTTCGCTGCCTCAGTTTCGTTTCTCTCGAGAGATATTTCTGCGCAGTGTTGTGTTCCTTCTGTCGAGGAGCAGCTGGAACTAAATCATGACGTGGGCAATTACTGTTGAACAAACCCTCCAGCGCATTATGTGTTTAACCCCAGGCGATTCATTAATGTTGAAGAATGCGCGTGGCACTCTACACAGCGCGCACACTTGTTTACTTTATTAGGGTGAGAGGAAAGGTGTTTGAGAAGGGGAAGTGAAGAAGGCGTCACCCTTTCAAAAACCTCATACAAACAGCAGCGTAGATATGCACGCTGCCTTGACGCATGATCAGGGCACGAGTCGGGGTACCACGCAGGTAGACGGCGTCCCCCCACTTATTTTACAGGGTGGACGCCGTCCACCCTGCTCATCAAAAGCTGGATACTCGACCAACCAAGCTTTTCCAGGTGATTGCGGCTGAATCCGGAATTTCTCGGTCTGCCGGTCACCACACCCCTGCACTTAACTTTCTTAGAAGGCATAAATTGACTTGCCCGCCCATCTCTCTGCGCTACCTATCACAGCTCTTGCCTTGCATTTTTAACCTGCCGCAATCGCCTCGCATCCTTGCCGGGCTGCTGCTGGTGGCAGGGGCGTGCACGCTTCACTCCCTCGCCCCCCTTCTGCCGTCATTTATTGTTCCACTGCTGCCGGCCCGATCCCTCCTGCCTTTTGGTGGCAGCGCCCTGTATTATGCACTGAGATGGTGCACCAGGAGAGCTCAAAGGGCTTCAGATCCCCCGTCGTGTGTCAGCCCGGGCTGAGACAGCTTCCCGGGCACACACAAACAAAGACTGTTTTTGAGCTGCTTTAGGCTGGCTGGTCTGGCGTCAGTCTAAATGCAGCCGCACCCGAGTACTTCACAGGTCTTTAAAAGACCCCGAAATTTGGCTCTAGTGCGCCTCTGGTACCAGGTAAGGATGCGAGCCGGGCTGGGTCCCTGCGCTCCCCCTCAGCAGAATAGGGCCTGCCGGCCGCCTCTAGGGCGCCAGCAGCAGGTTTACTGCTATGAAGCAATGGATGGCGTGTGGTGTTTATATTCTATCTCGAGTTAAATTCTGCTGGTGTCAGAATGAAAGACTCCGATAACGCAGGCCTATCCTGAATTTTCCATGAGTGGCGCGTGCATGTTGTGATGTTCTGTGCTCGTTTCTGTACACATACTGGAGTCCCTTCCATTTTACAAAGTGAAGAGGGCAGCATCGGTGCGTGAAGCAGAGAAGCACTACTGACAATTCAGCCTGCCTGTTTTACCGAGAAGCCCCATAGACTGATTTCATGTTTGGTGTTGATGCCAGGAAGCCTGCCATGTACATGCTTCTCTGGTCCACGTTGTTAGATTTGTAGTGCAGTTGCTAAATGGTGGTAGCTCCCACAAAAAAAAAAAAAAAAAAAGCCGTGTGGTTGCCTGTCAATGAACATGGCTTTGAAAACGGTATGGCAGTGGCTGGAATTGTTGCCTTTCCATAGAATCTAATATACCATACCATATTCTTGCAAGAGCAGCTACAGTGAATGTAAAGGTATTTCCACAGCCTTGCATGTGTCACATAGGTAGGTTATGTAGATAGTGTGTGTGTGCAATGTGTAGTGCGTCTTTTTACAGGTGACACCCAGCAAGTGTGGCCTTGCTCTTGAATTGCTGCAGGTTCAGCTGTTTAAAATGACAGAAGGGCTTCCAATTAGGTGCCTTGGTAACATCTAACTCCCTCCTACTGCTATGAACTCCCAAACAAAACTTCCTAGACCTTTCCCTCTTCTACCCCCCAGTATTACTTTTCAATCTAAGACTAACATGCCCACTGCTCAAATTAATTTCACAGTTCCCTATCTTGTGATGTCACGCGCCGTGATGTCACTTCCTGTGATACTTCCTAACTTGGAGTCCCCCCCCACTTTTTTTAGGACTTGTGCCCTGCGCATGATGCGCGGGCACGTGTGCAACTTAACCGGGCCATCCGGGTCTTCCGTTTCCTCGCAGACATGGCCCAAAGTAGAATGCTTATCCACCAATTACACGACTGCTTTCAAGGGAGTGTTAACAGTACCAGTGCTGCTGATGCGTGACTGAGATGCCCCGGTCGTTTCAAGCACAGTACCTCACGAGGGAACACCATGCAATGTTTCATCAGCTGCTGGGAATACAACGTGGACTGGCAGGAAATACGTGCATGCCGCGTAGAGTAAATTAAATATACCGGTCTGCTGTTCACATAGTTAAATTACATTAGGCCTTCGTGTGAGTACTAGAGGAAGAAATAAATGAAGGTGGGCTGCTGCAGCAACACACGAGTACATTTTCCCTGATTAAATGTACACTGGCTGAAAAGCAATAGTGCTGCATAACTAAAAACTTATAAGGTCCCAAAGGCGAGACCTATTGGCTATGCCAATGCTTGTTGAATATATGTCCACTCCACAGTGCTCCACGTGCATAAAAAAAAGTGGCAGGGCCCTTCTCAGTAGGCCAATGCAGCTTACACCACCCATTGCCCTTGCCAGAGCTGCAAATACAAACAACAAAACTAGCCCGAACACTTTTACAAATAAGAAATTTCAGACTATTGCTGGCCACCCAAAACTCAGTTGGTGTGCCCATCTCAAACAAACAAACAGCACCAGCATGTCTTGGACTGCGATGAGCGCCATTGTTGAGAATTAAGTATGAGCTAAGCACTGGAAAACATCAGATCAAATTAACCACTAAATGTAGACTGAAATTGAATGTGTGTATTATGCAAAATTATGTCAATCGCCAGAAAGTACAAGTGATGTTTGGAGAAAAATGGCTGAATTCCCAAATATATTCAAATTGATATTTCAGCAAAAGCAAGGGAGGTATTACTAATATTTCATTGGTACCAGGGGCATTGCAGCTGCTGGCAATTCTGCCTTATGCAGAGGTGATCAGGCTAGTAATTATACATAAAATGCCACTATTATAATCTTAACTGCTGTGGTCTTTATTACAACCCCAACATTAGGAGCTCAATGATTTCGATTTCATGTAGACAGCTCTACTTACACCAGGGTCTTCCAACCTTTTCTGTGGTGGTTCTGGTTGCAGAGTGGTCTTCTGAAGCAAGACCCATAGCGCTTCCAGGCCCAAACGGGCAGGGCCTTCAGCAACTAAATCCCTTGGTGAAGACGTTCAATCATGGGAGGTAGCCATAAATCACAAACTGCCTGGGCTTCTGGAACCAGTTGTTCATGAGATCTTTGGAGACTTCTCGAATAAGAAAGGCTCCTACAGCAGCACAGAACCTTGCATCCAGTTTGCTGTAGGCAGATCCTTCACCGCACAGGAAAACATGTGTAGACATTACCAATTATGACGCCCTTATCACAGGATATAGTTGAACTCAAGAGCAGGGATACAGGAATCATCCATATTTCCAGACTATTATATTTACTAGCCAGGCATACAAGACATTTTAGTCTTAAGAATTCAAATCCAAGTTACTGCCTTTATTCCAGATCCCTTGTAAGTAGACATGTGGGTCAAAGTTTACCAGGGAGGAGCAACAGGAAAAGGTACAAATATTGGGCACAACAGGGATGTTAGTATCACGCATTCTTAAGTCTGGCAAAATACTTGGGAGGGAGTTTCCTCCAAAGGGCGGTCAAAATGTCCAATCCCAAAGCACTCCTACAAATATCGATTCAGATTCCAGCTCTTGCCAGCACGCTAACATTTTTCAATGACAATGAATTATTCCCCCTTATTCCGTGCATTTGTTCTCTTGCTGCCTCACTTTTCCAGCCTTCAACATTCCTACACCGATTCCACCATGGTGTATAGCAAACCATAGCCTATGCGTGGCTGCAGACTATGTACTCTAGTCTTGTTCAAAGATTGCAGCTATGAATCAACTAAAGAAGTTTTCTACTAAGAAGGCCCCGCTGCTGCTCTCGCCAGTGGCCACCTTCGATCCTACATGTTAGTGCTTTGAGCCTGGAGATGGGCTGCATAACATGCTTTTAAAGAGACAAACTAGCGAGAACTGCTATTTTTTGGCAGCAGGTAAGGGGAACATATAACACGTTAAAAAGACTCATGTGGTATTGGGCTGTACAAACAAGCACACTTTAAAAGGACTGCAGATTGACTTGTGCATGAACTACAAAATTAGCTAAATCCTTGGTCAATTTGTTTGCCTAAACAAATATTTCAATTCTGTAAACCAACTGCGCAAACGTGGTTGGCTCAATATGTTCCCAAGAACAATCCTAATTAGGTTGAAGACCACTGCTTTTATTTTTTTTTAAATCTTAAAATCGCAGAGCTCAAGCATTCACTGAAGGTATTAAGCTAGAGAACTACAACCATTTGAGTTAGAAACGGAGGCCTGAATGACTGTACAACGTTGCCAAGTTGACTTAGGAAAAAGCCATATTTTAAGCATTTTTATAAATTTGGATATTGTCCTAGGGATTACAAGATCTGACTATGTCATCGAATATTTTGATAATGTGAAAGATCAAAGAGCATACTTAATCCGAATATTTTGATAATGTGAAAGGTCAAAGAGCATACTTAATCGTTATAAGACTGCAATAAGCCATCAGGATCTAAAGAAAAGCGTAAATTAAAAGTTGAGCAGAAACAGTGACTCGCAAGTCATTCATACACTGGACACGAGCCATGGGAGAGTGGACCATATCCGGCCCAACACTATTCTATTTAATCATAGTTCTGACCCATACTCCAGCAGGACACTTTCAATGCAAGAGTTTGACATGCCAAATAAAAAGGACGGCATAATCAGACCAAAGTGTAGTGATGGAAGACTTTCGCACTAATCAACACAATATCTAGTGTGGCCACCATGAGCAGAACAGACATGAAAGTGGAGCGATAAAAAAAAACTGTTCTAGCTGGAGAGAATATCGAAGCAAACACAAAATCGTCCATGCGAATTGAATATTTTATATGAAGATAGACTGGTTAAATGGGTAGAAAGTAGATCTATAGCTGCACTGTTGGGTGACAGGGTAGGGTCAATAACAAAAAAAAGACATTTCAGTCTTGCTGTGTGTGATATGCACTTAAGAGTTTGACTAAACAAGCCTTACACTTCACAGACTTTGCCTACATTGAAGGCCCTCCACCCCTTTTACCATCAAAATAAGCTTAAACAAAAGGCATAGCACAGTAGTCTTTGATGGTAGTCACTCGATCTTCAGAATGCCATGCTTTGGTGATGCAAACACTATTCAATGCAAGTATAAACCATGGGCACTCATAAAAATGGTTGTAAAGGTCAAGTAGTATGGTTTGTGGTGTGACCAAAGGCCGCACGGATACCAGGTGGATGGGGTGAAAAATTGTGTCCTTGGGCAATCAATTTTTTGGTGCAGGTTTTTGTTCTTTTCTTAAGACACGTTCAACTAAACACTGGCAGTAAATGTGATTAGAAAGACTAACCAAGCCTCTCACTCATTCGATTTTACCCAAGGCGAGAGAACACTCACTCTTGTAATCCACTCACTTGATTGTGGTGCTGTGAGAAAGATCTGGACCTTAAAACAACGATGATTGCCCTGTGGAGTTAGTACTCCTGCTTCACCAAATTGTTTCACCATGGTCAAATCAGGACCTTCATATGCTTCGATCCCCTTAATTGTACTTATGTGATAAAAAGGTTGACAAGCCACTGAAGACTCGAGCCAAGCTCAAGTCAGATACTTGGCTCAGCTGGAGTTTTGTTTGGGGGGGGGGGTCCTCAAGCCCAAAATGAGCCCCTTCATGTGGGTTCCGTCTGCCACCCATGGGCACCTCATGAATAAGCAAATAAAGGAAAAGCATTACATTTTAATGTCAAATGAGGAAGCGAACACGCATTTTCTTGCTGAACTGCAGTGAGATGGGGGGGAAAAAAAAAGACTTTAGTAAATCGCTGCTTCCACAGGTGACCAAATTGTGTGATCCTAGACAATTGTTCGATTTCACCATGCCTCCTTTGTTCACTATCACATAATAGCACCCTGAAATGCAGAACTACATTATCCGATGTATAACAGCCTAGGTCACAGAGGATGCACGGGACACATGCCTTGCCCTCTTGGTTCACCAACACCAAGATAGAGAGACATGGCGGCGATCATGAATATTTCCAAAATCACGTTGAAAGTTAACGCTTTTAATTAATGGCACTTGTTGCAGTCAGTCTTTAAGATGGCACTTCCACGTGCTCGAGAAATAGCCATTTTAAAATTTTGAGGAGGCTTCTTCAGTCTACATTTGAGGCAAGTGGTGCGGGACACCTTCTGTGCTTCTTTTCCTTTACTTCAGTCAATATGTAAGTAAACGCCTGCCTGCTTAACTTCTTTCTGAACTTCGTGCTCAGTCAAGGACATAGCCAAGTGCTGCTCATGCAAGCAGCCCCCAGGCCGTACAATGACTATCCCTCCTAAGTATTGAAAACGTTGGACCATTTTTTACCGCTGAGCAGACATTAATCAGCGTGCCCAATACAAATTTTGCTGGCATGGTGAATAGGTTTTGACACATTTAGTGAGATGTGACAACTGCTGACAGATTTTTCCGCGACTGGTAAGTGATATAGGCAAATTAACAGCATTCAGGCGTTTCAGACAGACGTACACTGGTTTTAAAAGCGGATAGGACAAAATAACCAAAACCATTCGGAAGTAACAGAAATCCTACCAGGAATTTTGCAACTCAGCCTGCTGCTTTACTAGCTGTGATCGGGCAGGACTTTGGCAGGAAAGCATGGCATTTAAATACCTGCCAGCCCCCACAACCACAAAATTAAATAAAAAAAACTGCCCTGCTAGTGGAAGCAGTGTGGGAGAGGGTCTGGACGCTGAAAGAGCACCTTCATTATGGTCCTCGAAGAAGAAATCCAGAGTGAGCTCGAAGAAAAGAAAAAAAAAGTTACGCATGCCCAGAGTAGCAATATTATTAAACATAGAACTCATGGGATAGTAAACAAAACACGCATTGGTAAATGCATTAGGTTTCGCCTATGTGGTTTATAATAAGCTGTTTGTGCAGGCGAAACCTAAAAAAACAGATCAGACTTGACTACCAGTACTCTATTCAGTACCCGGGCAACGTAAAATTTGAAGAGAAAATGCATGAAAGAGCAATTTTTATATTAAATTTAAATAACCAGTAGATGGCATTGTTGTCCAGTTCTTCCAATTTGGGGAGAGGGACGTGAGATCTTCACACGGGCTCGCGCAGGTTCACTAATATAACTGCTCAAAACAGTCATATAATAGAGTTCAAGAACTTAAGCGCACATAAAATGTAGCAAGATCAAATTAATACTCCTCAGTGGTGTCACGATGCAACAGCTTTTTCAAAGCGTGCAGCCAGGGAAAGTAAACAAAAAGTTCCACATAACAGCAAATGAACACTAATTCGGCCTTGGTTACTGATAAGAGACCCGTTTTAAGATAAATCAAGTACAAGAGATTTCACAAACAGCGCAAGCACTGTGCAGGCGAAACCTAAAAACTATCAAAAAAAGCTATGGCAATTTTAAATGATAATTAAAAAACACATTGAGAGTGTTGCTGAAAAGCAGAATAATTAAATGCAGTGAAAAGATAAGACAGGACTCTCGGACTTGTATAAAACACAATGAAGTCAAAAAGCAATAGCTAAATTCAGCAAAAGGACTTCGAGACAAGAGGGTAACCTGTTTGAGTTTATTTTATAATCAATATTGACTTTTTAAATCTGCAACAATGCAGATATTTATGCCAGTTGTTGTAGCCAAACATGTTTTTCAAGTCCTCAAGAGCAAACATGAGTACAGGCATTGGGAACCTGCCACCAGAATTACATTTGGTCTTCGACTGCAGGCAGATGAACAGGAAACAATTTGCCATCCATAAGACCTGCTTTTTTACAGTCCCAGCTTGGTCCTCCTCCAGTGTCTTCTCTTGGAGTTGTACCTACAATAAATAAATAAATGGTCAAGGTACCATTTTCAACATGGCTGTTTGTAGATCTGCTTGTACAAATACCAACACATTTGTCTGTTCACCGGATTGATTCATAAACGTTTCTACCAGATGCAGAAAGATACAACGCAGAGTAACATGTTTCTGGAGACCACCACAAGGTTCCAAAGCAAGGCATTAGGGCTGAAAACGAATGCAAGGAGAATCTAACTGTGAAAATGTAGACTGCCTTTAGGACTGATAGAAGATAAACGTGAAACATTTGTAACGGCATGTAAGACATTAACTGCTGTGTTGAGGACCACAAGTCCTTTGGCCCTAAAGTAGGCATGATAACAGTAACGTTTAAATGGTCAGTGTCCAGATATATCACGCAAGATGTCAAATGTAGCCAAGTGATTTTAACTGTTATGATCCGTAATGCTACAGGAAAGCTCAAGCAAAATGTATAATTAATCCCAATCAAATGAGGAACCAATTTTGGTGCCATGTCATCTAACATCCTATTTTAAATAATGTAAACGTTCCTCGCTCTGTACTAAGAGTTCTATTATCCTAAACACAATCGCCATTTACTGCTGTAAAACTGTGGTAGAGTAAAATGTGAAAATAAATCCTGGCAAGCAGCATCAGACTGTTATAGACTGGAAAAAGTAACTTTAATGAGAACACACCAGTATAAATTAAACCACTCTAAATGTAAATTAAAATTAAAAAGGTAGATATACAAGTTACCAATGACAAATGTAAGTGGCATGAGTAATGCAACATAACTACTAATGGCCAATCCAACACTGCTATACCCTTATACAGCTTTACAAATAAGTTTGGGTGTCTCCAATTGAGACGAACTAACACCTACAGTATCATGGAAGACCCACGAGACATTCATAATAGCCTTGCCCACTAAAGTTTTGTCAAATGCTAGTGGAGGAGAGAGTCAAACATTTGGTATATTAACCACACACAAAATGTGCATTTGGCCATCTAACAATAAGTAAAATGATGCAACTATGCTTATGTACTTGCATGTACGCACATTCTATACAGATTTGCTCTGATGGTACTTTATTTGTACAAAACTCTACACCATGCCATCCTGGTGTAATTAGCAGCCATTTCAATGCCTGCCAGACAATTCTTCCAAATCTCATACCCCAAAGTTCTCAGAGCAAGGTTTCAACGCTATACTAGGAGATCACATGAAACGCTGACTTCAGTGTTAACAAAAGTTCCAAATATATCCACCTATTTTACAGTATTAGAGAAACAGTTGGGATTTTAGGTCGGGTTACCACAGCCTTGGCTGTCGATAAGACATCAGGTTATAGATTCTTCAAAAATGAAGAATTAGAATTAATGGGAGTGGTTACAGAGTCCCATTTGTATATTTGGATTTAGAGATGCGTCAATCAAGTAACTGTTTTGCTAGGCTGATGATGCAACAAAGCTTGTTAACTGTGTTAATGTGTGTTCTTTGATGCAGTTACTTTGATATGAAATGTTAACCACCGATTAAGGACATATTTCAAAGTACTTGCCTCTCGAATGCCATACTTTGCTAAAGGCACTAACATCTTGTTATTTGCACCTTTTTGTTCAAGTAAAGACATGCACTTAAAGATGCAAGGAAAACATTTGCCCTTAATTTTAAAGTTTTAGTAACTTGTGTCTTTCAATAAGTTGCATACATCAGTGTATAACCACATTCCATTAACAATTTGATCTAGAGAGGTCTAAAAGTATTGCTTGTAATATCTATTTAAAATACTTTTATTTATTTCAAACCCTTATTAGTCATAGGGGCTCCATAACCTTGACCTCCGGTTACAGCTCCTGAACCGTGTACCGACAGAGCAGTGCCCCTTCCCTGAGCGGTTGCCAGGTTGAGGTGAGGCTTCTTATCAATACAATACAGGTAGGACCAATAAATCAGCCACACCATCAGCAGGATTACTGGTTTTCTATTTCACTTTAATTATCTAGCACACAACACATTTTTTCACAGTAGCACATTTTGAGGTCCTGACGAAAGCCGTGACACCGTTAAGGGTCTTTATGGCTGAAACATGTAGACCCGTTTGTCTCACATGCAGTTATAAATTCACGCTGCAGGTGCACCGTTTTTAATCCTGGCACCAGGAACCAGTCAAAGTGTTCCCAGTCGCTCTTAGTAGCTTGTTTTAACATCACTATCCCCACATTTTGTATTTTTTTGTTGCGCTGTGCCCATCACCCGACCAGTTTCTCTTATCTACAGGATTTAGTACATCCAAAATAGATTAGGACTAAAACATCCCTGAGCTCCCCCCTCTCAGAGAAGGAGTTGTAGCCCTTGGCAGGGCTAGGTTTTCCTGCTAAGAGGAGAATCCCTGATGATCAAGCATGCGACCGTTGGTGGGTGATGGGATTTCGTCCTAAAGAAGGGATTCCCCCATAAGCACCGGGAGACAATTTCTTGTGTCTTTGTTTGGTATTATAGACCTGAGGATTTCTTGCGTTTGCCTGACTCCATAACAGAGCCAACGGATCCGTTTTTGCACAGCAAATTAAATTGTAGGTGGCCTTTGATTGGTTAGTTAATTGGTTAGTACATTTTGAGGGTAGTGTTGCTCCTTCTGTTTGCTGTGGAGGTGCACAGTTGTTAGTCTTTCACTGCGAAATATGCATTTCCAGGCGAGCAGACAGGGTTTGAACTCATGAAAGCACCTCTGCTTATACAGTCCTATGTTAAATTTACAAGTTGGAACACCAGTTGAACAAACTGGGCACATGGTGTTGATCACCTGACCCACCCAGTTCGAGCACCAAACAAGACTACACTGCCACAACGCCGCCAGTAATGTTTCATAGTCAATCTTTAAACACATGGCAAAGGCCAAGCATGTAGATTCCACGGCAAGCTTCCAATAGAATTGCAACAGCCAGTGGAGTGTCCAGGTAAAGCTCTGGCCACTTAAATTCTTCCTCCCGTAGCAGCCCCCAACTCTTTCATGTATGGCAATTAAAAGGAATTTATAAATAGCAGTTTAATTGCCGATTTCTGTAAAAGTTATATCCAAGAAACCAGCATACAGGGTAATAACACATTAGGAAATTAAACAACCTCGTCTTTACTTCAAAAATAATTTTTGTCCTAGACATTTTAATCACTGCCCAGAGGACAGTTGGGTCTAAAAGTATCTCTTTGGGAGTATAAACAAGCATTTGCAATAGGTCTCGCATTTACGAGAGTTTGAGCTATCGGCACTGTAAATGACAATGCCCTTTATTTATGCGTGGTTTTAAAACAGATAAGAGGCATTGCCATTTGCTATGCTAATAGCTCAAACTTTCGCAAATGCGAGATCTATTGCATTGCAAATGCGTGCTATATATTTTTTTAAAGTGTTAGGAGGGAGCGTGTCTTGCCTGCAACAGGTAAGACAAAACTATTTTAGAAAACAGTGCTATGACTAATTGAAGCCTACCGAGTAACAACACACGTAACCGGGGGTGTCGCCATGCGAGATTACAAAATGAGATGGCGGTACTAAGGAGGGAGTACCAAGTCTTTTGACCAATGAACAGCCACAGCTTTAAAGTGGACAATGACAAGCCAATGAAAAATATGGACAGCTTCAAATCCCGACCTCAATACAGCATGCCTTGCAGAGCAGCGCATGCGCTGCCCAAGCACGACCTAAATACTAATCTGGATGTACAAGTAAGGCAGCACATGTGAAAGCGCACCTTACTACTATGTTAATACTGCTCTACATTTTCGGTTGTTGAATATTTACCCAACCACAGGGAGTTAAACAGGTCGCTGTGCGGGTATCTGGTTTCTACACTATCACAATCAAGCAAGAAGATAGCCACCCACAAAATGCTAGCAGTAAGTCTCATACAAAAGTAGTGTTGGAAGCGACCAGCACATTGCACAGGTTACACGAAGAAAAAAAAACAAAAAACAATGTCAATAGGAAAAATTCCAGCCGTAATTCCACTTTAATTCCACCAAAACATCAAGATCAAAAACAAACAGGAAGTCAACAAGTTGTGGCGAGTGCGGCAGGGGACGGCGTATCCGGGTGGGGAATTGGATGTTACACTAGAAGAGGTTGGGGTCGGCGTAAAGGCAGCTCTCAGTGCAGGCTTTGTGCCCCTTGGGGTAGAGCAGAGTCAGAGTTGATGCTAAAGGGCTCATCATCAAAAACAGACTTTAGAACTTTTCTGAAATTGAATTAAAGCTGCCTGAGGGTCTGGGAATAACTCTAGAGCCCAGAGACACTTTTTGCTGTGAGGTGGATACCGGTGAAAGCCCCACAGAATATAGCGTGCTTTCTTTCCTCAAGGATACGCCAGTGCTGTGTCCGGGCGCAGAGGGGGCCAAGCGCAACCAGTCTATGCATGTCAGAGCCCAAAAGACGCCAGGCCACCCCTCTGGGTCTTGTAGTCCACCACTTGGTAGTGATCAGTGTTAACATATTGCATCATGGTTAAGAGGAAATACACAATGCTCACCCGTAAGGAGCGTCCTTTATCTTGCACTATTGCCCATGTTTAACCAATACAATGGAAGCCAATAACCAAGAGAGCACAAAACAAGAGTGTTACTAGAGCAGCTGTACTCGAGGCTTCCAGCAATAGCATTAATCCTAAACCTGTAATCACATCCACATTATATCCTACTGTTGATGGATCCACAGCTCATGAGATATAGGTCAATCCCGGTGTCCTGGAGACACCGTTCTCCATTGACTCAGTGGATGAAGCTGGATCCCAACTGAGTACTGATTCTCTTCATTCGCCCGAGGAGAGGGCAGGAAGGGGAAAAAAAAAACAGACTACATGTGTACCACACTGCAGAGAAATATCCACTGCCAAGCTTACGATGAATACAACCAGGGGCTCGTAAGTCAGGATAATATGGAGGGTCTGATACAGTTTATGGACTTTTACTGGGCAGTTACAAGTCAATGGATAAAGTATTATGGTACTCAATGCAAATGCACACTTCAATAAGGTTTCTCCCCTCTACAGCCCCCAAAACGGTCTGTGTATTGTTACGTCTATTAGCACTACAGTGGACTTGCTCATTAAAAATGCCAAGTAATTTGTCTTTCAACAAATCAGGCACCTTTTCGTCTGCTTTGACTTCTGGTATACCAGCCAGTAAAAATAAAAAAACTCCTAGTGGCAACTGAGAAAACTTTTGCACTTCAACTACCACCGGAAGCGACACTGTACATTATTCTTAGAGGTGTCCCATTGTTAAAGCCAACACAGACTGAATCAAGAGCAACTTACAAAGTAGCTCATTGATTAAAAGGTAAACAGATGATCGTCACAGTGCATGATCAGTTTAATATGGTTCGGCGGATGTCTTGGGTGTGGAATAGTCCAAAATCTGATGCAAATTATTACGTTGTAATCAATTTTAAGAATCCTGGTATTGTATGGCATTTAACAGAAAATTCGATTTTTTTGAACGTTTTATAAGGATTCAGGTGGTGCCCCTTGGTTACTTTTATAGACCCAGATTTGTTCCTCCAACCACTTCTGATGTCTGTGGTTTCCCCACGTCAGAGGTCCCCCATTAACCTATTCGGTCCCGGTCAAATAGATATGCTGTGGTGGCACAGGATACTCGCATCGATTGACTTAAGTAAAAATTCCACAGTACATTTCTCTACCCGTTTGTGAACAGTATTCTATGGGTCCTGATGCGAATCAGCCAATGTTCTCTAAAGTTTCTTCCGAATGAGAGGAGTGAAGTAAGGCCATTTGCCCATTATCCACATCTAGTATGAAGGGGGCAAGCCCGTCTGCGCCAGGCCGCTGCCAGACATGCCGCCAATTCCATAATTTTGGAACATACCTATGCCCGGAATGAGTTGCTATTAATCAGGAGGCGGTTTGTCAGGTTTATGGCTTGGGGGGGGTTTAGAGGGTCCGTTCAGCTGTAAATGCTGTGGGTTTACATCTATCTCCCCAGCAGATTCCCACGGCTGTACCCCTCCCCCAGGCAAAAGTACGACTGTTTTTCACCTGAATTGCCGCTCCCTGGCATTTTGCTGATGTTTATGATCTTTTGGAAACAATCTCCCGATACCCAGTTTCTTACTGAGACCTGGCTTTCAGTGGATCTGGTGGCGATTCCGGGGCTGGCTCTCCCGGAGGGTTATGCTATGCATACCCTGAACAGGGAAACGAGAGGTGGGGGTAGTGCGGTTATTGTTAAAACCGGCTATCCCTGCACCTTTACTAAACAGCCCATATTGGGCTGCGAATGCGCCCGTTTTAAAATTACTTTTAATCCCAATTATACCATGACAGGTTTATTGGTATATCGTCCTCCGGGTCCATCTAAAGTTTTTAGGGAAGCCCTTGTTGAGACTGTTAGCACTCTGGCACTCAATACCTCCAATTTTACAGTCTTAGGAGACCTGAACCTCCACTTTGATAACCATCTTGACTCGAATGTGGCTAATCTGGTAGCGGACCTAGCTGCTTGTCAGCTTGACCAGCGTGTTTCTGGTCCTACACACTCTGCTGGCCATCTGCTGGACCCTGTTTTTACTAACATTTTGCCTCTTACGGTCCAACCGCCGATCCCTATGGGTTGGTCTGACCACTTTTTAGTCTCCTTGTCTATTCAGGGCACTGTACCTGCTCGCAAAACAGATAACCCTTTCTCCCTTAAACGCCCGTGGTACAAATTAAATTGGGATAAACTCCAGGCTCATCTTTCCGCTACTATTCCGGCTTTGCCGATGGACCCGGACAAGGCCAACTCGGCTTTTACTGATTGGATCAATCAGCCGCTCGATAAGTTGATTCCAGCTAAATTGTCTATGAATCGCACCTCCAAATCCAACCCGTGGTACAACAACAAATTAGATGCCCTGCGGAAAATCTGCAAAAAACGCGAAAGAATCTGGAGAAGGGATTTTGACCCGATATCTAAAGATCTCTATCGGTATGCTGTAAAAGTCTATCATAAGGCTATCCATGTTGAGCGTGCTGCATTCTACGCCCAAGAAATTGGCAATAGCACCAATTCCGCAAAGACGATCTTTTCGATAGTTTCAGGTCTGAAAAATCAGAAGGGGGCTGCTGGCCCGCTGATCACCTTGGACAGGCAATGCGAGGAGCTTGCCTCTTTTTTTTCTTAATAAGGTTGAAGACATCTACAAATGGTTTACTGTGGCCCAAACCGGCTGCCTTGAGATATCTAATAATGTTACCAACGCTACTCGAGGTTTTTCCTCCTATTCAGCCGGATCGTTTACTCGCTCTTTGCGCCAAAATTAAGTCTGGCTCCCCGGCCTACCCATTGAAACCTGATCATTTCAGGAAAATTTTACCCACTATTTCTCCTCTCCTTGGACAAGTGATTAACATGACGCTTAGTTTAGCAGTCGTGCCTTCAGCATGGAAACAGGCTAGGGCAGTGGTTCCCAAACTGTGCGCCGTGGCGCCCTGGTGCGCCCTCCAAACTAGCCAGGGGCGCCGCGCTCCAAAGGTTTAAGATTTTCGGATTCAAGTCATAATAAATTGCAGGTAACATCTTAGAAATGTGAGTTATTTAGTAAAAGCATAAAACCTCTTTGTCCACCAGATGGCAGCAGAGAATTCTTTATTGAGAGTGCAGAACTGAATGTTACTAATGGAGATGGGTTACTCGTATTTCCTGCTTAAGAAGCCAGCAACCAAGAGCTTCTGCATGGCAAGAGGTCACCTGTGGCCAACCCACAACCTCAGTTACAGAGGCCATGTTAGCAGGCTTCTATAGAACACAGGAAGGAAAAGCGATTTGTAATGCAGCTACCCTAGAACATACAGGGCCCATTTTAAATGTGTGTAGCTGGAGCCTACCTATCAATGCACTGGATATAAGCAGCACCCTCCAGGCTCATACAGTTCCCAAAATACATTTGGAAGAGGAGGCAAAAAGTTTATTAGTTTTTCCTGGAGGATTAGGGAAGTACTCCAGAACTGAGGAAAACAGTGCTATTTTTAAATTAAAAAGAGAAAGAAGAAACACTACCTGCCCCACCAAGGAGCGAATTTGCCTTGCTTCTGGAGAGCTTGAGTCTGGTGGTTCTGAGTGTCAGTAAAGGGAATCAACTGAGAGAGGCTGGAGGATAGTGACCACTGCTGAGCTTGACTAAGATCTGCTCTGAGGCGCCCTATATGCCCTTATTCCACCGCACCTTCTGCTGCACCTGCATTTCCCTGACAAGCAGCGCTGAGCCCATCAGGGCCTGCGTACCTCCTCACCACCCTCTCCAGTTTTCCTATGGTGAGGGGCCAGAGAGCAATTCATACCCAGCTATGAACCTTTGTTCAATGACGAGCAGCAATAAACCCGTTTCTCCCTCATACCAGTGTAGTACTTTCGACCTCTCCATTGGCAGTTCTGACAGTGCCAGTGTCAGTTGCTTCTACCAACTCTGCAGAATACATCTGCTCATCAGGAGCACACACCCTGAGCTAAAACGAAACAGATGGGAAGAAAGCACAACCGACCCCCAGCATGGATGGTGCTCGAGCAGCGCAGTTCCACCAATGCTGCTCAACAAGAACAGTATTCCATCTGCAGAACCAAGTTAGATATAGCCTTGCAAAACTGTGCCCTGGCTTTGCGCCTTAACTACAAAGATAAACTTACCATTAAAACTGTATTTCTGTCATAGATGGTCAGACAGCCCACAGCATAGTTTTAGCTACAAAGTATCCACAAACGTTTACTCTGAGAACAGATATTTGGCTTCCTGAAGTTATAAAGTACTTCTTCCTAATGTAAATTAAGTCACATTTATTCTTATCAATTGACATGGATTGTGTGTGATAAATGTCCCAACTGAACTAGGCGTCCCATACCATTCTACACTACAGGAGTACCCCATGACTGTTCGGCATGTCATGGGGTACATGACCCAACTTTATCCCAATTATTTTCAAGGGGAAAAGTGTAAGTACCGCAGCGGTTGGACTTACAGCCATCCACCCGCAAAAAAAAAGTCACATAATAGGGAGCCGCGGCCAACGACCAATAAGCCAAGGGAGCCATGGGTTGAAAAAGTTTGGGAACCACTGGGCTAGGGTGATACCATTGCTTAAAAAACCCTCACTAGACCCTAAAAAACCTGAAAACTTCAGGCCGATTTCGTTGCTACCATGGCCTGCTAATATCAACTCACTCCTTTCAGACCATCTGACCACCAATAATAGTCTAGATCCCTCACAAAATGGTTTTCTCCCCTGCCATAGCACAGAGTCGGCGCTTCTGGCGGTGACAGAACATCTCTGGACAGCGTTGGACACAGGGCAGACATCGGCACTGATCCTTCTGGATCTCAGTTCCGCATTTGACACTGTGTCCCATGCAATCCTGTTGCGCCGCCTGGAAGAGGCTGGCATTGGTGGCTCTGCTCTGAAGTGGCTTGCGTCATTTCTGTCTTGATAGGTCGTTCCAGGTGATTGCTCCCCCTTTTTCCTCGCCCACTTTTTCCATCCAGCAAGGGGTGCCACAGGGCTCTTCTTTGAGCCCTCTGCTCTTTAATTTGTATGTACAACCTCTGGCTGCAGTAGCCAAGAGCAGAGGACTGACTGTGGTCTCCTACGCCGACGACACTCAGCTGGTGGTAGCCCTCTCGAGCAACTCTAAGCAGGACGCCTTTAAGTTTCAAGACGATCTTGCTGTAGTTGCTGGGTGGATGACAACTAACTGCCTCCAACTGAACGCCAGCAAGTCGGAGGTGTTGCTGGTGGGTAAGGATCATGGGCTATGGAATGAGCATTGGTGGCCTACGACTCTAGGCACGCCCCCCCCCCCCTCCCCAAACAGGTTGTAAAGAACTTGGGGGCTTGGATGGACGCCTCCCTCAATTTTCAGATTCAAACGAAAAAGGTGGCGGGTACCTGTTTTGGCTTGCTGCGTGGACTCAAACCGACACTGGGTTTTTTTGACGCTCCGACCAGAGAGATCATTACCCAGGCTCTGATTACATCTAGGCTTGATTATGCGAGCTCTCTGTACCTGGGGGCCAATAAGGCGGAAGTACATAGACTACAGAGAGTACAGAATGCTGCAGCTAGATCTCTCCTTGGTCTACTTAGAGTTTGTTCAGTGACCAACACTATCCGCCGTCTTCATTCGTTGCCTGTGGCTAGACGGATCGAGTTCAAGGCTCTTTGTATAGCCTTTAAAATCTTGAAGTTCGCCTCCCCGAACATTTTGACCGGCTTGCTCTCTTCTTATGTACCCTCCAGTCAGCTTCTCTCTATGGGCCAACATTTGCTAGTGGTCCCTCGAGTCAGGAGGATTTGGGCCGGAGGGCGCTCTTTTCGGTATAGAGCGGCGACGCTCTGGAACACACTGCCCTGCCCCTCCATATTCGAGGCCTTAGTAATTTTCTTGAATTCAGGAAAGCTATTAAAACTTTCCTTTTCCCCACGGTGTAGGCCTTTCTGGCCCCCCTCTGCGTTGTGGTCTCCTATTTGCTGTTAGCGCCGGGACGCCTCTTGGCTGGGGCAGCTGTCGCGCTTTAGAAATCTCTCAAATAAAAATAAAAGTCTTCTTCCTAATATCGGTGTTTTGTTGAGCACAACTTTGTCGCATAGAATATGGGGTGTCTAGGGGCCAAGCGGAACAATGTTAATTGGCTGGCTCTCATGGGAAACTACAATGTAATCCATGGTCAGAAACTGGGCTAATGCCCCTCTACACTTCCCACTAACCCGAGTACAGCCAACGGCTGCTTACCCTGGTTTTGCTCCGTTTCCCAAGTAGTACTGTTTGGACCCATCAAGCACCCCCATATTTTCAACTACTCAGGCTAAACTGTAGAACAAGGGAATTTTTTAACTATAATAATCATCTTGGTTCCAATTGTGATATCATTAACTGTGTGGAGAGAACAGTAGTGCCGATACTTGGAATGGCCCGTTATCAATAGTCTGGATAGGTGATTTTAATATTCGCTGCTCGACAAGTGAATCTTGTGGATGTTCGATACTTCAGCCGAGCCCAAAACTCATTTTCTGCATAATACCCAAGGCAAAGCCCTACATTTGTTATTGTCTACATATTATTTTTACAGTTTGCTGTTTTTTTAAAATACATAAAAAACCCTCCACGTTTACAGCCAACTTTAACTGGTAAAGGCAATTTTAGTATGGACTATATTTTCTCATGAATGGTATGCGTGCTCTGCTGATTACACAGTACGTTTAATGTGTTTAGTGATCACAATTTATTTTTGTGGACACTACAGTCATGCAGCCCAGTGTTCATTCACTCCCCTTGGTGGCAGAGGGGAATTAAAGGAATTTTGATGCAGTTGAAAAGTGTTGGTAAGCTAGGACTGCTTGCTCAACTGATGTCAAGGCACCAGAGTGACTTCTTTGACTGCGTGCATGATGAAGCAGAATTTGCGGTTATTGTTATTCCTATGCTAAATTGTCAGGGAGCTTTTGACAGTGCCCACATGTGCCAGGAGTAAGCCAACTCTGGTTTGATTCGCAGTATTCCAAGGTATATAAATACCTGCTTAACTTCCTCAAAGTAGTGCAACAGATTAATGACAATGTGCGCATTTGTTGAGTGATATAGAAAAGGGCTCCTGAATGGAGAAAGAAAGCAATCAGAATAGACGCTTGTATATCTATTTGCAGCAAGCACTCAAAGATAACCATGCCTTTTGGAAGCTTGCCAATCTTCCTTATTTCAGGGATTCCAGAGTCTGGTAAGGAATCCACAATTCCTCCTGATAAGTGGGCAACCTAATGTATATGCTGCCTCAGCCGCTACTATAGGTTTTTTTTTAATTGTAAGCGGGTAACAGGAGTGGGGATCCTGGAAGTAGGGATACTGAACTAACAGATGTGATTGCTGCCCTTAACAGGTTCCTTTGGGGGAAGGTAGCTGGTACACAGGAACTCTGGACGGACCTATTCAAGGGTTATATCGATCTTTGGGCTCCCCTGTATACCAGCGTACTAAAAGGTAATTGGTACGCAAGGTCCACCACAATCATGGTCTCATTCATACTACGCTTGTACTAATTTTTAGCGAGGGGCCGGGGGAGAGAATAAAGCAGACCCCAAGTGCTACCGGTTCACATCTCTAATTGATTCTACAGCAAAAATCATGGATAGGATTTTATTAGATTGCATTGAGACATGGGCACTGGAGAATCATTCTCGCAGAGATAGTTTGTTTTGTGCGCATGTCTTGGTACTATTGACCAATGCCTTAACATCCATCTGCTAATTATCAAGTATTGTATACTCAAGCATGGTAGCCTGCATCTGGCATTTAAAGACCTGCGCTCCACATACGACCACGTACATAGACCTAAATTGTGGAACATTATATCCACCATAGGGGTGGTGATAATATTGTTCTCTCAGGCAATAGCTTAAAGGAGGCACCTGCAAGCATTAGTAACAACCCTAATGGGGAAACCACCAAGGCAATTAAGCTTGTGAGTGGAGTACAGGAGTGTTGTATACTTGCCTCCTTTCTGTTCTCACTTTACATTAAAGGTCTTGAGAAACATCTGGCCAGTTTGTGCTTAGCTTCACTTTGTGCAGGCACATGTCCTATACCAGTGTGATTCGTTTTTATCAGCGGTGGATAAACTATTGTCACTTAATCTTCAGGAGAGATTATAATTTTAAAACAAGAATTGGCAAAGCCAATAGGTCAGGCTTCAAGTGCCAAGCATATACTTAAAGACATTTCACAAATGCTCTCTACATGTGTAGGATGTACAAATGCTGCTCCTAACATTAAATGAATGAAAGGTCAATGAAGCGCAAACTTCTGCTCGAGGGCGCCTTGCTGCTATAAAGACAGGTACAGCTACATAATCGGTGGTCCGTGTAGATACGCTGATGACATCGGGGACAGGCCCCGCTCCTAATCCTGGGAGAAGAGCCAGGTTTTCAAGGCTTTTCTAAAAGCAAATAGCGAAGGAGCAGCTTTGAGTTCCAAAGGTAGGCTATTCCAGATCAGAGCTGTGGTCCTGAAAAAAGCTCTTCCCACCCCAGGTTGATCTAAGGGGAGAAGGACTACAAGGTTCATAGTGGACCCTGATCGTAGCGTCCTCCCTAGGATGTGCCATTTAAGCTTTTCCTTGAACCGAGATGGCCCTAGTCCCTGCAAAGACTTGTAGGCCAGACAAAGTACCTTGAACCCAACACGTTGTTTGACTGGAAGCCAGTGAAGTTTCCTAATGGCTCCTCTAACTGATTCGAATTTAGGGATTTAAGAAGAAATCAGCCTGCCGCGTTCTGCAGTGTCTGAAGCTTATTGAAAGATCCCAATGAGAGATTGAGATATAAACTATTACACTAATCAAGCTATGAAAGTACAAGCGATATGATTACTGTTTTCAAAAGATCTGATGGCAAAAAAAAAAAAAAAAAAAAACTTTTTTTTACAAGCCTCAGGGAGCAGAAAGAGGTAAAAGTGATTTGATTCACTTGTTCTTTGAGGTTCAGTTCTTTATCAAGCAAAAAAACGAGGTTTTCTGCTTTAGCTACTGGTTCTGGGAGGGGCCTAATTCAGGCGGCCCAAAATGATGGATTATTGCCAAAAGGAGAACCTCAGATTTCACCGAGTTGAGCTTCAGGCAATTATTATCCATCCAGTTACTCACATCGCTCATGCAAGTTCTAAAAGCACGGCCACAGTTGTTCTAATGTTTCGCTAATGACACCACAATGTGTCTCATCTGCGTAAGAAGCTAGGAAAAAACAGCTTTAAAAAAAAATAAGTTTAGCTAGCGGCGTGACAGATTGAACAGCGTTGGGCTCAATGCGGAGCCCTGTGGGACTCCCAAGGCAAGGAGAAAGGCTTGGAGATCAATTTATCCAATGCCACTCTTTGTAGCCTATTTGCTAGAAAGGACTGAAGAAGATTAAGTGCAGTATACTCTATCCCCAGTTTCTGCAACCGGTCAACCAGAATATTGTGGTTGACCGTATCAAACTCAGCTGAGAGATCCAATAGAATCAAAGCAGCAGTCCCTCCACTATCAAGCATTTCTTGGATTTCCTCTGTGGCTACCACCAAAGCAGATTCAGTACTATGGTTTTTCCGGAACCCAAATTGGGTGTCACCCAACAAAGTTTTCTTCAATATATTCCAATAGCTGTTCATTCATTACTATCTTCACCAATTTAGCAGCAAAGGGAAGTCTGGAGATAGGACGATAGTTGTTCAGGGCCAGAGTATTGAGATTGTCCTTTTTAGGAAGAGGCAGATTTCCTGTGCACAGGGAAAGCACCCTCAGAGAACATATTGAAAATTTGCACAAGATGTTGTGCCACTTGTGCTGGAATCATATGCAAATTTTTTGGAGGACAAGGGTCTTGCAGAGCACCAGATTTAATTAATGGAATTAAATTCCTAAACTGTTCTCCAGATGGTACCTTAAAAGCATGCTCTACTCGCTTTGCAAATGATGGGAAAAAGTACCAAAAGGATTGATCTCTAAAAAATACATACAGGAATTAAAGTGACAGCGTGATGACTGAATACACTTTCCAGAGGTAAAATAATCCCACGTAAATGCCAATGGAAGCACTTCCTGGAGAGTGGGGTCATACAAAGCTTGAAATTTGACTCGTCTGGCTAGAACCAAAGCCTCGACTTGAAACAATACGCCACGCAGTTAGACCAAACCTAAACATTGTCATGTTTGCATAACCTGGGTTTTCATCTTTATTTGTAGCTGCACAAGTACATCTTATCTTGTCAGTCCAGCATCCTCAACCCACAGTTCAAACTCAAAAAACCCGATCGTTCCACGACATACTTAAGCGTCAAGTCACCGTTCAACCCAGCAGACTACCAAATCAGTCACATTGACAAATGTAATCTTCAGCACAATATATAATCTGAACATCTACCGCCTCGCTTTACTCAAACCATTTAAATATACAAAACAAGTTAAGATGGCGTCAAGAATGTCTGTAGATGTTAAAAACGAACGATTTCATCTATGTACAAATGAAATCAGAGAACTGTTTTAACAGCTTTACTCTCAGCAGGCTTAATGGCAACGCTACCACAAGATGAAGCGCTGTAATTGCAACCTGCTTTTGTGCTAAAATACATACGATAATAACAGTGCAAACAGATGCATTTAAGTCTTCTGTAACATTAAAGCTAATGATTTTTAAAAACTTGAAACCTAGTCTTCTCATTTTTCGATAGTCCCAGCAACGATTGAGCTGAAATAATCAGATGGTAGTAACAGAAAAGCTAATGTTAACCAAGTTATTTTAACAGTTCATATAAAACTGTGCCAATTAGTAGGTCGGTTCATTCATTAACAAGATCGTAGTGATATTTCATAACGAGACATCAAATCGTTAGAGAATAAGAACATAGAGATGTTTCAAAGATTCTCACGAAAGCCAACTGATAGACGGTGCATTCAACTTTCCTTCTCAAGTGACAGCCGGCTACGAGCAGAAACATACCTGATCTTGTTGCCGGTTTTCATGCGGATCCACTGCGGGATAGGTCTGTTCTGCTTCTGTTTCTTAGCGAGAAACCGCTTGATCTTGAACGTCTTGTGGGAGGACTGAGAAGAGATATGGTGGTTAATTGAAACACTGCACGCAAACACAAATCAATCAGCACCGCTCCCGAGTAACCCCATCTGCAACAATGAAAACATTCCATAAACGACCCAGGAAGCTTCGACTGTAACCGCGACTAGACCCGCTGAGTAGGAACAGTGGCACCGACCAGAGTACGAGCCGCTGCAGTTACACAACGGGAGTCGCCTTAAACTGAGATCCGAACCTGCGCTGGAGCCTGCAGCCACTAAACCCTGCGGGGACTCATAACCACAAACCGAGACCTGCCCGCCCTGGGCTTTAAGATAAAGGAACACAAAGTCTGCGGCAGTCTCCCACGGGTCTTCCCACCAGGCTGCGACACCCCTTCCCCCAGTAAGCAAGCGGATGAAGCCGGATTCATTCACCATGGTGAAGAACTTCCACCCAGTCACCACAATGGCGGATCGGAAAGAGGAAGAAGCTACGAAAGGTCAGAGGCTAAGGAGGCGGAACCAGCGAGCCTGGGCGGCTAGAGCGGCTAATGCAGGGAAAGCGCTGCTACATACAGCAGCGACATCTAGCGGCCATTCTGAGTCTCTGTGTAAAGATGAGGCTCACAACGAAGCACATATGTAGGATGTTTATTAAGAAATAAACATATTAAAACCCACCAGTGCGGAAAACGGAGAACCTCCAGCACCAGTAAACTCAGCATACAACATGATTCTTACACATTCTAACTGGTGACCTAGCAACCAACAGTTCTACATACTCTAGGAACACGAGAGCAGTGACATACTAAAGATTCCACTCAACATGTTTCCTCTTATTATTATTATTTTTTTTTAAAGAAGGAGAAAAAGAAAGGTAAAGAGTGAGAAAGAGAGAGAAGAATGAGAAAAACAAAGAAAGATGAGAAAGAGAAGAGTAAAGGAAAAGGAAATTACTTTAATACAAAATCATCAAATTTCTTGGGTAACTTAACAACTCTTTTCAAACAAGTATCAGATTTGACATTTTCAAGAGTTAACTCCTTAGAGTAAGAAACATCATGAGCATGAAAATCAGGAATAACATGAGATTTGACAACAGAATCGGATGACTCTGAACATGAATTAGAATCAAAGTCAGAAGAATTTCTGACAACACGTGTATCAACATCAGCATTATCCACACTGGGAACCACAGTTCCAAACTTCTCTTTAGAAGCTTTTAAATCAAAAAAGAATCATCAGAGCTCATCACATTAAACATTTTTTCTTGACCAGGTTTAAGAAGAACTATGGAACTTTTGTTCCACCAACCTCTTTGTGTAAAAGAACAGCACTGCCAGAGACATGAATGACCCGTACAGGATCAGTAAATTTAGAAGTACCTTTGCGTTGTAAACCAGGCTTAATAATACGAACCCAATCCCCGGCACAAACAATTTTAGATTTGGTTCTATGTACGTCATCATGGTATGCTTTGTTTTTTAAAGCAGCTTCATCTAAATTTTCTTAACTTTGTCTACAACCTTCTCAAAATCCTTGTGAACAGTAAAATCAAAACAAGGTGAAATAAGAGTACAACTCTCTCTTCCCCTCATTAAATAATAAGGGGAAACACCCGTGACAGAGTGAGGTGTAGTATGATAGGACCAAAGCTTCTCTTTAAGAAAATCAAAAACATTCCTCTTACTCTCAAGAGCAGACTGTATGCCCTCTTTAATGAATCTGTTGGCCCTTTCCACTTGACCATTTGCTTTTGGACAATATAGAGAGCCCTTTCAGCTTGAATACAACATTTTTAAGAAATTCTACCATTTTAGAAGAAATAAATTGAACTCCATTGTCAGACATGAGTAACTTGGGAAAACCTTCAATTTGAAAAACTTTTTCCAAAAACTTGATAACCACATCAGTGTTGGGATTCTCAACAAAAGTAAAATAAATCCATTTTGAAAAATTATCAACTAACACAATCAAAAATCTATATTGTCTGCCTAAAGTATCATAAGGCCCTGAAAAATCAACAGATACCTTCCCCCACGGTCCTTTGGGGTTCTCTCGTAAACCAACCGGTTCACTAGACATTTTGCAATGTTTATCCGACTTCACACAAACAACACAAGCATCAACAAATTTGTCAACAGAGGCATCCATACCAGGCCACCAATAATGTTGTCTAAGGGATCTCTTAGTGCTAGAGACACCATTATGACCATAATGAGCCAATTTAATAAGTTTAGATCTAAGACCTATTGGAGGAATAATTAAGTCATGTCTGACCAAAAAACCATTCTCGATACTGAGCTCACTAGATACCTGTGCATAACTGTGTAATCCTGTCTCAAGATTCCTAGTAGGTGGCCAGCCTTGAACAAGAAATTGCTTGACTTTATTAAGCAAAATATCCTCTTCCGAAAATTTGATCCATTCAGCTTCTGAAACCTTACCCTCACAACTGTGCAAAATGTCCACCAAGGCAACAACACACTCATGATGATCAATATTAGACTCATCATTGACATTTTTAGCTGGCAACCTAGACAAACAATCAGCTGTAATGTTTTTTCCTCCAGGAATGTGTAGGATCTCAAAATTAAACTCTTGCAATCTGGCAATAAGTCGAATAAGTCTAGAAGAAGCTTTTCCAGAACGTACACCATCTATCATATACACTAATGGCTTGTGATCCGTGACCAATTTAAAAGGTTTTCCCCATAAAAAATTCTTAAACTTCTCTACAGCCCAGACACAGGCAAGAGCTTCTCTCTCAATAGTACTATAATGTAGTTCAGCACCCCTCAAAGCTCTAGAAATAAAAGAAATGGTCCTCTCTTTGCTATCCACAAATTGACTAAAAACAGATCCTAACCCAATAGAACTGGCATCAACAGTTACAACAGATTCTCCATTGGGGTCAAACGTTTTAAGAGCAGGAGCTCGTGAAATGAGTGTTTTGACTTTTTCAAAAGCATTGTTATGATCCTCTGTCCATACAAAAGATACACCTTTCCTGAGCAATTGCCTCAAAGGTTCAACCACTAGAGCATACCCCTGCACAAATCTGGCATAGTATTCTCCAAGTCCTAAAAAGGATCTCAAGGAGCCCCTTATCTCAGACAAAGATTTCCTCATTACACTCCCCAACGTACCCTGAGGTCCTCATCTCAACTCTTGATTCCTGTTCCTAAAATTTCTCTTGCTCGGGTCGGAGGTCGATCTTTCCAAGTGATCGCCTCCCACCTATGGAACAGTCTCCCTTTGGCCCTCAGACAGGTTCAGGACCTCCTTACTTTCAGGAAAAAACTTAAGACGTGGCTTTTCCAACTTTAATTCCCGTTTTTGGCAGGTTTCTCGTCTGGCTTTCTTCTGTTGTGTTTGTTTACGTGGTTTTTTGCTTAGCGCCGGGACACTCCTGGGAGTAGCCGTGCGCTTTATAAATGCCCAATTAACATAACATAACATAACATAATAAGCAATCTTTATCATAAGGCTTTATGGCATTGTTAAGAGCGCTGATTAAATCAACCTTAGGAGAAATGCCCTCACAAGAAATTTTGTGTCCTAAATAATCAATTTCCCTCACAAAAAATTTGCATTTCTCTAGTTTGGTAAGAACTTTATCTAGTATGGAATCATGCTCCTCATGAGATTTAGCAAAAATAAGGATGTCATCCTGGAATGCTTGAACTCCTATAAGATCTTGAAACAAAACATCAACCAATTTTTGAAAAACGCTGGCTGCGGAAGCTAATCCAAAAGGCATTCTCAAAAACCTATACACTCCAAAGGGAGTGACAAAAGCTGTTAAATCTTTAGAATCCTTATCCAAGATTACCTAATGGTACGCCGACTTAAGATCGACAATAGAAAAATATTTAGCATCATTGACAGCCATGAGTAATTCTTGAATCCTGGGAAGGGGATGACTGTCAATGATAATGTTCTTATTGAGCGATCTTAAGTCAACACACAGCCGTAAATCGCCATTTTTTTTAAGAGCGATCACAATAGCCGAAATCCACTCAGAGCTATTGGTGGTTTCAATTATGCCTTCTGCACATAAATTGTCAAGATGCTCTTTAAGTTTTTGACGAACCCCTAATGGTACCATACGTACCTTGTGCTGTACAGGTATGGCACCTTTTTTTAACTTGACGTGATGAGTAAAACCCTTCACACGACCAACATTATCTGCAAACACAGCGTTATGTTTTGTTAAAATGATATTAGTACTTGAATTTTGAGTTGCAATTTGATTAACAGAAATGTCCCGTAATCTAATTGGAGTATCAGTACCTGGACATAACATTATACCCAACTTGCCTAAATCATACCATCCAACAATGTTCTTACCGTTGACTGCTACATAAATTTTTGTGAAAATGCAGCGTCCCTGAAAATTTAAATTATCCTCAAAGAAACCTAACATTTCAATGTCAAAATTGCCAAACGCTTTGGGATTGACATCCGTGACTTTAAGTTGCGTACCTTTCCATTTTTCTTCAAAAGTAACATCAGAAATAACAGTAATTGGAGAACCGGAATCAGCCATTACCTCCAATGTGATATCACCAATATGGACTTCACCCAAAGGTGCTTTGAAACTAACACCAACCATATTGACATTAATCATGGGATCATACAGGGTAATAATCATATTCTCAAGATCATTAGTCATCATCTCACTAACAGAATTCACATTTACATTAGTACTATAAGCATTTGTGCCGCTTCTTATGTTCTTACATAAAGTTTGAAAATGGCCAACTTTGTTGCATTTGGAGCATCTTCTCCTGATGGCTGGGCATTCTGTGTTATTGGCAAGATGAAACGTGGAACCACATCTGTAACAAGAAGGTTTAAAAGGCCTAGCAACATTGTTAGCTTTAAACACTTTCTTGCCAACTTGAATAGCACACACAGGATTGTTGTTGACCACACCCTCCTCAGATGATAACACTTTAGATGATTGTATAGATCTTTCAATACCCTTGGCTATATCCAAGATTTCATTTAACGTGGGATTACGACAAGCCAATAATCTTTCTTGTATTTTTTTAGAGTTGCAATTGAACACAAATTGATCTCTTATACAAATATCAACATGAGATCCAAATTCATAATTGGCAGCAAGCACCCTCAATGCTGCTACATATTGTTCAACAGTTTCATCTGCAAACTGTTTCCTCTTGATGAAAAGCATGACGTTCAATTAAAACATTAGGTTCTTCAGTAAATTGTTTTCCTAACCTAGCAATGGCTTCCCTGAAGATATCCCAAGAATCACCTGCTCCCGCTGGTGCTGCAATAGAGGGTACATTTTCAAAAATTTCAATGGCAGCAGATCCCAAATAAGTAAATAAAAGCGCATGTTTCCTTTCAGCAGAAAACTCTTTACCATCAATTGCCACAATATAGTTCTCGAAAGTTTTGTACCATTTCTTCCAGATTAAAGTAGGTTTTCCAGGTACACTCAAAAATATTGATGGTTGATTGCAGACTTGTGACGAAGCCATGACTGAATAATAATAATAAACTTGTAAGCAAAAATAATATGTAGATAAAATATAAAAATTGTGCTTACAAATAGAAAATAGTCAAAAGCTTTGTACAAATTCAAAGTGTGTGCATCACTGAAGTTGATACACACCAAATACTAAAAGCGTGCATTACTTGTAGTACTCAAATATAGTTAATCCAGATGTATGCAGTCATAAATGTGAATAAAACGAAATACGCTTCACAATATTCACAATACCCTAAAGAAGGTGTTTACCTTAACAAGCGTGCGGTGAAACACTAAAGAGCTTCGTAAAATCAAAGTGTGTGTATCACTGATACACTGCGTGACAAACTGCAGGATGAGTTGCTGCTGAAAAGCAGATCTGTCGGAAGAGACGAATAAAAATGGCCGTCACGCACAGCGTGGTATGACGTACAGTTTTCAAAGGAAATAGACCTTGTTTAGGCAGCGTGTGACAAGGCAGGATTGACGTAGCAAAGAACGTCAATAACGGGCACATCCGGCGCGAGTAAGGTGGAAGAGCTCGCGCAAAGCCCGCTTCAACTGTCAACCGCCACAGCACACTGCCGAAGGTAAGAAAAGTACCTTAAAAGTAAGCAAACTCCTCAAAACAGCAGCGGTTCGGGTAGAACATGCAGAAACACCAACAGAAGTTCACCGGAATCAGGCAGCAGTAGGAAATAAACTTTCCGCAAATGTAGACGTGCAGAGGGTCGTCTCGGTTCCTTCCTTCACGGTGGGTTTAATCCCAGTCGTCGCCAATGTAAAGATGAGGCTCACAACGAAGCATATATGTAGGATGTTTATTAAGAAATAAATATATTAAAACCCACCAGTGCGGAAAACGGAGAACCTCCAGCACCAGTAAACTCAGGTTACAAAATGATTCTTACACATTCTAACTGGTGACCTAGCAACCAACAGTTCTACATACTCTAGGAACACGAGAGCAGTGACATACTAAAGATTCCACTCAACACTCTGCCTTAAAGACTCGGATAGGGAAAGGCAAATGTATCTTCTTGTTGTTGTGACTAGTTTACGAAATACAACGGCACTCAGATTTAGTGGTTTGTCGGGGGTGGGCGGAGAAACTTGTGCCTCACTGAATCTCCATGCCTCCCCAAATACGTCGTGCTATAAGCGGTGCTTTAAATGAAAATATAGTAGTGCAGGTCATCACTAGTTAAGAGTACCGGCTTGCTCATGAGAAATGCCGTTACTCTCCCACTGAATGATGTAGTAAGCCACCCGGCTACCATACAATGTGTCAAGCATGCATTGCATCCCGAGCACCGGGCTTGGCATGAGGGCTTAAATAAAGGTGCTTCTGCTCGAGGCAGAGCACAACACAGCCATATACTAAGTGTCCCCATGGGTTTATTTGGTCCTCTCTAAAAGGCTGGTCCAAGGCCTGCGTCCCCGTTAGGGCCTGACTTAACAAATGCGTTGCAGCAGTGCTGACAAGTGCAGGTACTGTCTCTTTCAAATTCAAGAAGTGCAGCTGGTCCCGGACAATTCCTGCCCATTTAAAGCACTTGCTATAAGGATGGCTAACCTTTCTGCACTTTAATGGTTTGTTCCACAACTGTGGCTACTGTTCTGCAGCCTGCATAGAGGCACTGCAGGACACTTTCTCACTCTTTCAGTCTTTTAAGCGCCTTAAAAGAGGTGCTGATCTGGTGAACATGAGCGAAGGTGCCCACTCGGCTGGTGCGAGGAGTGACTCCGGAAACGTGACCTTTTCACCCGGGGAGGACTATGTTCAACCAATGCAGCGGTCAGAGGACAACCCTCTAGGCCACCCGTACCAACTGAGGGCCAACACCCAACCCAGACAGAGACTGAGAGACTTTGTGTGTTGAGCACCCAGTAGTGAGGTGTACTGCAAGTTGAAATTTTTTTTTTAATCATTTATTTATTAAAGTTTATAAGGGATGTAGCGAGCCACCCGGCTGCTACCATACAATGTGTCAAGCAAGCATCCAGAGGACCAGGCTTGGCCTAAGGGCTTTAATAAAGGTGCTTCTGCTGCTTGAGGCAGAGCACATCACAGTCATACACTGAGAGCCTGATTACGATGTCGGTCGGAAACTAAACTGCCCGACTCCTTGTCGGAATCGGTTCCAACCAACTCGAGGTCAGCGGTTCCTTCCGACCGATTATGATGCTTCCGAACACCGTTCGGAAGGACTTCCATTGGCTTCAATGGGAGCCTGTGTTCCGACCGACAACACAGGCTCCTATGGGGAAAATGGGTGTCTGCGGAAAACCTTGAACCCTGTGGCGGGCACCCCACGGTGCCTGCCACACTGTGCATGGGTTTACAGGGGAGTCATTTGGGTACCCCCTCGACCCCAAACCGGAAGACTCAGAATGAAGAGGGGCCTGCTAGGGGCCCCCAAAGTCAGTTTCCAGCAGCCTTTTCGTGTCGGACAGACCGAGTCGGAAAGGCTGTCGGAATGCAACATCGTAATCGGTAGGTCGGAAACGCTGTCCATTGAGCTGTATGAATTGTCTCCGACCAACTCGGATTCTCCGAATGCCAGTAAGAACCGATTCTGAATGACAGAATGGTTCCCCTTCCGACCACGAGCATCGTAATCGGTTGGTGGGAAATGTTTCCGACCGAGTCGGGCGGATGGGTTCTGACACGGTCTAGGCGAATCCGACTGTCGGTCGGAGGCTTTCCGACCAACATCGTAATCAGGCCCTAAGTGTCTCCAGGGGTTATTTGGTCCTCTCTATAAGGCCGGTCCAAGGCCTGCCTCCCTGTTAGGCCCTGACTTAACAAATGTGTTGCAGCAGGGCTGAGAAGTGCAGGAACTGTCTCTCTTAAATTCAAGAAGAGCAGGTACTCAGTACCGAACAATTCCTGCCAATTTAAAGCACTTGCTATAATGATGGCTTACCTTTCTGCATTTTCAAGGTTTGTTCCACCAACTGTGGCTACTGTTCTGCAGCCTGCATAGAAGCACTGCGGGATGCCATTTCTCACTCTTTCAGTCTTTTAAGCACCTTAAAAGAGGTGCCTATTTGGAGGAGGTAGAACATGCAGTACAGACAGCTGGACAATGCAGCTGTGGTAGTTAAATCTCTCAAGAATGTTGAGTTTAGAAGAAGCTTTGTTGGAGCATCCACACAGCAAACAAGCCTTCAAGCAACTGATTTAGAATATGGAGCTTAAGTTATATGTAAACAGCGTGGTACAACAAGGATTGGCGCTAAGCTAGGCTGTACTTTACAATGCACACAAACTAAAAGGAATACAGCATGCTTTGACATGAATATTCTACTACTACACTACTACAGCAGCTTCAGGTGCACCTTCCCTTATAGAGCTGCAAATACAGGCACCTGCTGTTAAACAGCCCTGAATGTGCAAATGAGAACTATTCTGTGGTTCTGTACTGAAAATGTGCCTCTAGTGTTTATTTAAATATATGTATATGGTATTTCCTTGCCACAATCCTAGTCAAGAGGCAGTGAAGCACCGTACACGGTCAAAGACAAGTATAAAGTCAGTGAGTGATAAGAGAGGAAGCTGGTTTATGGATAGTTTATGCATTGTGATGTAGTGTTGTTTAAAGAGGTGATTCTTCTATTCATTCTTTAATTGGAGCAGTGTTGGGACAGTACTAATGGATACAGGGATGGTGTTTCAGTTGCTTGGTGCATAGATGGAAAAGCCTGCTGCCTTATTTCGTCCAATAAGTGTGTTTCAAAGTGCTTACTGTAATGAAATGTCTCATTTTGCATGATCATCCCCCAAAGGTTTGGACTGATGCTGCTGGTTTTTCAACTCTGAGATGCACTGAGGCCTGTTAACCAGACCTCAGCGCCAGTGCTCTGACCCTTAAAAGTGTATGTTTAATTGGCTTATAACAAATTGGCATAAGTTAACTTACTCATAAGTATATGGTACCAGGTACTCAGGGTCTGTAAGTTAAAGTATCATTCATGGGCTACAGCATTTATTGTGCCACCATGAGTGTGACAAAGTAAAGCCTGTCTCCTAGCCTACCGCTGCAGACTAGTAGAGCATTTTTAAACTGATAACTTGACATTGTCATTTAAACTACTGAGAAAGTCCCGACCTTCCATTTTAATATATGTAAGTCACTCCTAAGGTAGGCCTGTTGAGCCCTTAGGCAGGGTGCACCATATTAAAATTTAGGACATCTTTTTTTTATATGTCTTAACGGTAAAACCCCCAAATTGTCATTTTTACTGTAGAAAGGCTAGTTGTCCCCTTGGCAAGTATAGGTTTATATGCTGACAACTCAACTGTGCTAACGTCTGACTACTAAAGTTGGTACTTAAAGGTATCAAAAGAATCATTACATTAAACCCAACTTGATGCCCAAGACAAATGTAACCTTTGAGTATAAGGCAACTTCATTAAGCTGCCACTCTGTATCCCATGTTCTCCAGTGGCCATTTACAGTCACCGGCCATGAGACAGCCTTCTGTCCTCCTGGGGAGTGGTGTGAATGACTCCCCAGGAAAGGGCGCAATAGAGGCTTGCCATTGGAAGAGGTGTTATCTCTTCCTAGCAGGAAGCCACCCAGTGTGTGAGCCCAAAAGGCAAGCTTAAAAGGGGAAGCCACCTTTCAAGGGCAAAAGGTGGACATACACGAGTGCTCTGGTCGAGAGGTTGGCATTGGGGACAGAGAGGGAAAAACAGTTGGCAAGCCGTTTTTCCCATGGGTGCTTAGCTCCCAGATAGCCACACCTCTAGGGTGGGCTACCAAGCTCCACACACCAACAGAAGGGTTCTGCCAACTAGGGAACTGGCAGAATATTGTACTCTGGCACAGCTAGACGCCACTAATTGCAGGAAGTCATCATCAGACAGGAGGGGGCCTGGTAGCCCATTGACTAGTAGTCTCCAAATCCTCTGAGGGCAAGTTGTTGGCATAAAAGTGGCACCCATGGAACCCAGACCTCACATCACATCTGTACTGGAGAAAGGACCAAAAAGAACTGCCCTGCTATTTCATTGGCCTGGCAAAGAGAAGTTGCACCAAAGACTGGACTGCACCTGCTGCTCCTGGCCTAGCAAAGAGAGGACTGTGCCTGTGGTGCCCTGCTCAAGGAAATTAAAAAAAGACACACAATTGATGGATGGAATGTAGAATAAATCAAAACATTCACCCCCAGTCAAGAGATCTGGGCTAAATCCATCATTCTTTTGCTCACCATGCCACCCCAGTTTAGACCTGGCCATATGCAAATCAGTCTTGACCCTGTGCCTCATGGGAACAGTCCAGTCCGAACTGCCAAGCCAGGTCCTCCCTGGACCGGAAACAAGCATCCTAAGACCGGTTTCGGGCTTTCACCCCTCATCAGCCAGGATAGCTTGAATCCAGTGGCACAGTGAGTCCGGGACCCACGTCTGGGCATACCCGGCGCACTTAGGGCGAGAAAGCAAAAGGCCCACAATTGATGGACGGAATGCAGAACAAATCAAAACATTCACCCCCAGTCAAGAGATCTGGGTTAAATCCATCATTCTTTTGATCACCATGCCACCCCAGTTTAGACCTGGCCATAGGCAAATCAGTCTTGACCCTGTGCCTCATGGGAACAGTCCAGCCCGAACTGCCAAGCCAGGTCCTCCCTGGACCGGAAACAAGCATCCTAGGACTGGTTTCGGGGTTTCACCCCTCATCAGCCATGATAGCTTGAATCCAGTGGCACAGTGAGCCCGGGACCCACGTCTGGGCATACCCGGCGCACTTAGGGTGAGAAAGCAAAAGACTCACAATTGATGGACGGAATGCAGAATAAATCAAAACATTCACCCCCAGTCAAGAGATCCGGGTTAAATCCATCATTCTTTTTGCATTTGTCACCCCGAGTGGGACGGGTATGCCCAGACGTATGTCCTGTGCTCTCCATGCCACTGGAGTCAAGCTATCCTGGCTGATGAGGAGTGAAACCCCGAAACTGGTCCTAGGATGCTTGCTTCCAGTCCAGGGTGGACCTGGCCTTGCAGTTCGGGCTGGACTGTTCCCATTGGACACAGGGTCAAGACTGATTTGCATATGGCTGGGTTTAAACTGGAATGGCATGGTGAGCAAAAAAACGATGGATTTAGGCCCAGATCTCTGTACTGGGGTGAATATATGACATTGTTCTGCATTCTGTCCATCAATTGTTCTTTTTGCATTTGTCACCCCGAGTGGGACGGGTATGCCCAGATGTGGGTCCCGTGCTCTCCATGCCACTGGAGTCAAGCTATCCTGGCTGATGAGGGGTGAAACCCCGAAACCGGTCCTAGGATGCTTGTTTTCTGTCCAGGGAGGACCTGGTCTTGCAGTTCAGGCTGGACTGTCCCCATTGGGCACAGGGTCAAGACTGATTTGCATATGGCTGGGTTCAAACTAGAATGGCATGGTGAGCATAAAAGCGATGGATTTAGGCCCAGATCTCTGTACTGGGGTGAATGTATGACATTGTTCTGCATTCTGTCCATCAATTGTTCTTTTTACACTGCTCGAGGAAATGTCCCGAGCCCCAGACAGAAGAGGATAACTCCAAGAGTGAGTTGGCTAACTTCCTGTTGCAGCTCCAGAGCTACAAAAGCCTTGGTGAGTTGGTAGCCACTATCACTTTTTTTACAGCTGACCCCCGAAGTGTACCCCAGGAAAGTGAGCCCCAAAAATCAAAAGTGGCACCCAAGTCCGCTGTATCCAGGAGAGTCGTCAACACTAGCTGCAGTTAACCCGACACCGCAAGTAAGCAAGCAAGCAAGCGAGCGAGGAGAGGGACGCCGAATTGCTGCCTTACGGTACTCTACTCTACCGCTGGCTCCACGGCTGGCCCCGCCAGCCCCCCCCCCTCCCGGCTCCCATTGATTCTTGACTTCTAGCGGTGGGAGCCCCTACGTTCCTGCATTCAGCAGTGGGAGGCTGGCCGGGCGGCCAAGCGTGACTGAGTTTCGGCGCCCCAGAGTGCTCCTGCCGTGGGAAGCCTGCGAGTAGCCGCGAGAGAGAGAGAGCGTGGAGCGTGGAATTGCGGCGCGGAGGTACGGAGGTCAAGCCGCAGGTTTGAGGGAGCTCGGCAGGAGCTTTGGGGGTCGGCGTGCAGATTTCCCTTTATCGGAGTTGGCCGGACTTTGCTGAGTAGGAAACAAGCTGAGGGTAGGTGTGGAGAAAGTGAGAGAGAGTGAGAGCGTGGCCACCTTTAGTGGTGGCCGCGGAGTGAAGTGCCCAGGTGAGCCCGCGGAAGCGGCCCAACTAGGTTGGGTGTGGCTTGCGGTGCCCCAGTGGGCCCTGCTCTCAGGTCTCTCTTCCCCCTGCCCTCGCTCCCAGCACTTCACCCAGGGTCTTTAATTACGTCCACACTGCGGCTACACTAACTGCTGCAGTCACCGCGGCAGCCACCACCGACCCGCCATTCGCTAACCCATCATTCGTCTTCCGCCCTCCCGCCTGGTGCGAGCCTGCTTCCGCCCGCCTCCCGCACAATTGGGCTTAGATCTGGACTCACAAACGTCTACTACCCGCCACCGGCCTTCTGACACCGACACTCAGATCAGGCTGGAGGCTGCACTTAGCCTTTACTCAGCCTTACAGCCTCACAGCCTAACACCGCCACATATCGCCAGACGTAACCTGACGTAAGCTGTTCAACGCAGCTTGTTCACAGCACACTAATGCTTTAATCCACCGTCACCGCCACTCCTCTGCACTGCGGCACCGCTGCCCTTATCTTTGGAAAGTAGCCGGTGCGCTGTAGCCGGCTGCTCACTTTGGGTGCAGCTTGGGTGCAGTCAGGCAGGCCTAAATCGCAGCGAGCAATGGTGAGTGGTAAGCTGTGTGCCATCTACTAAGTACCATTTTCTGGGCATTGTCTGGGCACCAGCCAGTACAGTGCAGTGTAGAGGGGTTCTGCGGACACTGCTTGACTTCGTTAGAGCGTGGCCTGCGAACCGGAGCGGCTATCTCAGGAATTAAGGTGAAGACAGCAGATTGACAAGCGCAGAGTGGAGATCGGGGAGCGGAGTGGAGAGTGAAGGGCTTGCTGTGGCCGGAAAGTTGAAGTACGTTATCCCGATTAAGCGATAAAGCGAGTGGAGGTAGGAGTCAAGCAGGCATGCAAGCTCGTAAACTAGAGCAAGATGACCTCCAGAAAATTGCGCTCAGGGCATGTGCTCTCCTCATCACCAAGTCAACCTTATAAATTAAGAAGATCGTTTAGTGGCACTAGATAACTACAGCATCTCTGCTACAAATCCCACCCTGTTATAACTGGCTTTTTCCGAAAGATGTCCCGGACCACTCCCGAGGTGGCAGCAGTGGTCCAAGAAGGCCAGACCTTTAATTTTCTTCCTGCAACGTCTTCTTTGTTGCCTCTCGCGGAATCACAGGTGCAATCTTGCAAAGGGACCTGGGCCTGGGCTCAGATCTCTGAAAGAGTGGAGGATGGTCTTAGTGAGCAATCGCTTGACGCACCCCCCTGTGCACTTTTGGACTTCGATCCTCTTGTCATCCAGCAGAGTCAGCCAATCACTTTATTAAATAGGACAAAGCAGTCAATGCAGTCAAGGAAAGACTGTACGACTGAGGCTATACCGGTTGTTTCACCAGCTCGGGGGGACACCCATAAGGGATCATGCGGGGATGGCGACCCGGATGATCGCCTAGGCGATATTCCCACGGTGGAGAAGGCAAAGTTATGTGAAGAGCCAACGCCAGCGGAAGACTTTACACTCCCGGACATCGATATAGAAGCTCAAACAAGGGACTGGGGAGACCATCTTGACTTTATGCTTAAGGATGATCAGCTAACGAGCGGACCCAGGGAAAAAAACACTCCAATTGTAAGCTCCTCTCCTAGGCGTCTTTCTATGCCTTTGTTATACTGTAGAACAAGTCATTTGTTAGGTACTTCTATGGAGTCTACCCATGATGTATTTTTGCCTGGCTCGCAATCAAAATGGGGAAATGAGAGGGATGGTGCGCCCTCAGAATATCTTGTTTGTATTGAAAAAATCTTAAATTCTATAATGTCTTTATTAGAGAAATCGGTACTGAGTTCTGACCACATATTGGAAATTATTTCTGTAATGCTATTTGAAGTGCAAAAGGTAAATAAGTCTGACACCATACCTATCTCTACGATTCACCCCCAGATGGGAGAACGGCCAAACGAGAGGCCAGTACCATACGTTCCCTCGGGAGAGTCGAGAGATGCCTCCGTACAGGCAGGAACTCCTCTTTTCCTGGTGCCCCCCATCGTTCCTTTGTGTAACCTCGAAAAGGAAGAGCTTTGTTTAAGCACACTATTCGAGGAGGCCGAACTGTGCCCCCCTCCGGAGAAGTCTACCTTGAAAATCTTCCCTCTGTTTAAGAAGGGTAGAAAGGGGGGCGCCGGAGAAGTCGAGAAAATCAGGGGCCATACCGAGCAAACCAAGCAGGTAGGGAGGGTGAGAGGGGAGGGGAAGGCCTTAATCTCTCCCTCCACTCAGGTACACTCCCCTATACTGCCAGGGAAGGAGGACAGAAAGTAGGTAAGAGGGATAGCCCAGCAATAAATCATAAGGGGGAAAACATGAAAAAGAAACATAAAAAACAAGACGATTTTCTAAACGAAAAGCGTCAAAATTGCATTTATCCCGGATCCTGGAAAGCCAGAGTGATACTCATTTAATAATGGAGAAGGGAGGCCCCAAGTCACCGTTAGCAGATGGTAACCCAAGAGAACCCACCAGAGCGCCCATGGTACCAGCTGGGAGATTAGGGGACCCTGGACCGGTAGTACCCCCACCAACCTGGTTGTCGCAGCCCCTTCAGGCAACCCATCCCTTCTTTTTTTTTTTTTAATAAACAATTTTTATTGAGCAAAAGGAAAAAGACATGGTACATTGCTTGGATACTTCGGTATACAGGTCCACTATGAAAACATGGCAAATACAACTTATATAGTACGACTCGAGTACAGTCCACCACCCCGCCACCCCACACAAGCGTGAATAACATATCTATTAGGTCGCAATCCGCACCCGGGCACTTAATCATTCCCGATAAGAGTCCCTTCCCTTTCGTTGACATTCAAAGGAGCAAGCAGGGCACTCTCATCAGGGCGGGAGTGTGTCTTCAAATCCGGAGACCTCCAGCAGAAGGCGTCGATCTCGCTTTAGCTCAATGGTAGGGGATACACATAAGTCACCTCTGTATTTGTTCCACCTCCCCCACTTATGGTCCCATTTTTGGGGGCACCCTCTGTGCTTAAAAACGTCTTTTTCGGCAATCATTGCCCTGTCCATGTCTATAGCCCAGTCCCTCCGGCATGGGGCCGTCTCTACTCCCCAGTTCTGCGCAATATTCCGTTTCGCAAGTGACCACCCAGTTGAAGCCCAAGCCTGTTCTGCCTGTGTAAGATCCGTGGCGTCCCACATGTTGAGTAGACAGAGCCGAGGGTAGTCTTAATAGATTTACCACACGCCCTCTCCATCTGCTTCGTGATGTTCCCCCAATATGTTTGCATTGTAGGACATTCCCACAATATGTGGAAGAAAGTGCCTGGCAAATTACATCGCCGGAGGCACAGAGGGTCAAGTCGTCTTCCCATTTTAAACAGTGTGTGTGCGTCAAAATAAACGCGATGTAGGATTTTCAGTTGTACCAGACGCAGGCGCAAGGGAATGGCCACCTCCCTAGGGGACGCCAGGGCATCACACCAGTCCTCGATATCCCCCAGATCCACCCCCCAGCGCTGGCGAAATCGGGTCATGGGGTCAGGTCGGTTGTTTAGAAGCTTCTTGTATGTGAGGGATATGGCCTTTGATGGCATGGGGTCAAGTAACAGTCTATCCTCCAGCGGGGTGGATGCAGCCAGAGGGCCCTCTCTAGGCAGGGCGGCAGCAATCGCGTGGCTAATCTGTAGGTATCTATAAGCCTCTGTACGAGCTAAGTGGTATTTAGCCTGCATATCTTCAAATGTTGCTAGCTTACCTTTCACCCATATGTCGCCCACTGACGAGATCCCTATCATGTCCCACTTATCAAATCCAGGGCACTGACTAAGTTGGGCCAACATGTCGGGCTCCCAGAGTGGGGTGGCCTTAGTGAGTGTGTTATTCCAACCCCATTTCTTGTTGATCCCATGCCAGGTCTCTACTGTACGCGCCGTGGGCCCTGTAAGTTGAAGTTTGCGTGGGTTTGTGTAGAGGGCCCGATTATAACCGCCCTTACCCAAGAGCCAACGGTCAGTACGAAAGTTCGGGTCATCATGCTCGCCGTGCGCCAACTTATTGATGGCGATCAATTGAGAGGCTTGATAGTATAGCTTAATATCAGGCAATGCAATGCGCCCATCATACCACCCCCTCGTCAGCTTATTGAGGGCGATCCGTGGGGCACGTCCCTCCCAGAGCAGTTCCCGCACAGTGGCCTCCAACCCAGTGAAGTAAACGTCGGGGATCGTGTTGGGGGAGTTCTGCAACACGTAAAGAAAGCGCGGTAGCACCAGCATTTTAAAAAGGGCAGCCCGTCCCAGGAGAGTAAGGGGAAGAGAATGCCAGTGCTTAACGTCAGAGCGGAGGCGGGTCAATGGCGGGAGCAGGTTAGGCTCATGGAACAAGACCGGGTCTGGGGTGATAAAAATGCTGAGGTATTCAAAACCCTGTGAAGCCACTGGTATGTTGTAGCCCCTCGGGTTACGCGGTGGGTCACCCCAAAGGACGTACAACTGCGACTTGGACCAGTTGATCGTGTATCCAGAATGGGCTCCAAATACCCGGAAAATATTTAAAGCTTGATTGAGAGATCGCGTGGGTGAGGCTAGGTACAAGAGGATGTCGTCCGCGTATAGAGAAATATGGTCTTCATGGTCGTCAGTCCATTTCAGCCCTCTAATCATCAGATCTCCCCTGATCCAAACCGCCAATGGTTCTAGAACAAGCGCGAAAAGAAGGGGTGACAGGGGGCATCCCTGCCTGGTACCCCGTTGCAGTGGAAATGCTTGTGACACATGGTTATTGACCACCACCTGCGCAGTCGGCTGAGAATAAAGGAGTCTAACCCATTTGATGAATTTGGGGCCGAACCCCATCCGGGCCAAAACCGCGAATAAGAACTCCCATTCAATGGTGTCAAAAGCCATTGTTGCGTCAAGTGACAGCAAAATGGCATCTTCCTTTATGGTGTCAATTCGTCCCAAAACCCCATTCAAACAGCGCAGATTTAAGGCAGTGTTGCGGCCTGGCATGAACCCAGACTGGTCAGGGTGTACCAATCCGGTCAGATACGGAAGGAGCCTGGTGGCCAATACCTTGGCCAAAATTTCAGCCTCTGCCGTGAGGAGGGAAATCGGACGATAAGATTTGCAGTCCGTTGCGGGTTTGCCTGGTTTGTGTATTACCACGATGGAAGCCATCCTGACTTCAGGGGGTAATACCCCGGTATCAAAACTCTCCATATACATGCTTAACAGGTGGGGGGAGAGCTTGAATGCCATTGGCTTGAAAAGTTCAATCGGGGGCCCATTGGGTCCCATGGCTTTACCGGGGCGCAAGTCTTGGATGGCCTTCTGGATTTCCGTCACCGTGACATCGCCCTCGAGGGAGTCCCTGTCAAGTGTAGACAGACAAGCTACTGTAATGGTAGACAAAAGTTCTGAAGCCATGGCAGACTGTGAGTTCGCGGCTGGTGTGTACACCGAGAAGAAATATGCTGCAAATGTGTTAGTGATGTCTTGGGGGTCGGTAAGGAGTGCACCATCTGCACCCTGAATTGAATGTATCCACCTGGATGCTCGTTCTTTCTTTTCCAACCAGGCCAACATCCTGCCCGTACGCTCGCCGTGTTCGTATACTTTATGTCGAATAGCAGTATATCGGGCCGTGGCAGCTTCATTTAGAAGCTGACGATAGTCTATTCTCACCATGTCCAGCAAGTGTTGAGCCTCTGCGTCGGGCTTCGATGCTAGGGCCTTTTCTCTTGCGAGGATATCCTCCTCGAGTTCAATCACACGTTTGGTGAGTTCCCTCCTGTGCCCTACCATGAGTGACAGAGCCCTGCCTTTTATGACCGCACCATATGCCCCCCAGATCACCGACGGTGATGAAACCGACCCCACGTTCTCGTTGAAATAATAGTCAGTGTCCTTAAGTAGAGCCTCTTTGATATGATGCACCTTAAGTGCCCACGGGTTTATTGTGAGGGTGGTTCGACTCTTAGGTTGCCCCATGGCTAGTGTCGTCAGAATCGGAGAATGATCTGAAATTCCACGGGCTAAACATTCGGAGGCCACAAAAAACTGGATATCCTGAGCAAGCGTGAATATATGGTCGATGCGGGACTGGCTGTTATGGACACCTGAATAATAAGTGAATTGTGTGGTGGTAGGGTTGAGCCAGCGCCATACGTCTACCAGACCCAGTGCGGACACAAATCCGGACAGTTGGGATCCCCCATGGGGGTCACTCCTGGGTGGGAGGCGGTCACGCGATCCATCCATTGCGAAATTAAAGTCGCCGCCCAGCACCAGCACTCCTATTGGAAGTTCGAGCAGGAGCACCCTGATATCACGCAGTACCGGTCGCTGAAGACCTGGTGGGGCATATACGGACACGAGATTGATTACCCGCCCCTCCCAAGTACCAGAGAGCGCAAAATATCTGCCCTGTGCGTCATCCCAAGTCTTATTCACAATATATGGACATCCCCTGCGTAGAAGCACCCCTGCCCCTCGCGAGCCCGAGGTGAACCCTGAGTGTCCAACCATGCGGTATCCCCATCTGTTCAGTGCACCGCATGAGTTGCCAATCAGGTGCGTCTCTTGAATCAGTACTATGTCCAGTGCCTGACGTTTAATGTACTGAAGAACAACCCCCCGCTTGATCCTGTCCCCCAAGCCGTTAACGTTCCACGTAAATATTTTTAGCGCTAGATTAGACCCCATGAGTGTAATGGAACTAGGTAAAAATAGTGTTGAAGATTTGAGGATGGACGTGTTAAGCAACGACTGTAGCCCCCTGGGGAGGATGCAATGCGATGTGTGGGAGTATGGAAACCCCCTATGCAGGGAGCTACCCGCCCTGGAGCTGAAGTAAGCCCAGGAACGGAAATTGCAGCCCCCGACCACGAGGGCCGAAGCCCGCCATGCGAGTGGTGAGCAGTGGTGAAATAGCGATGCAGTATCGACCCAGTGGACCCTATTGTGTAAGACACAGCAAGAAACAACATTGCACAAGTACCATATACAATAAAAACAAAACACCCTTCCCCATGCCCCCCTCCCACCCTAACGTCGTCCCCCCTCCCTGCCTCCCTGCTTGGCGGGAAAAGAACCTCCCGCCTCCCCCAACTTGCAGAGTGCCTGTCGCCCACCCTTAACAGCTCGGCGAACGGGAAACAACCCCACTCCCTAGAGCAACTGTAACTAAGAACGGTGATCCCCCCCGGCCGACCAACTCCGAAGTCAATAACGTAAACTATCCCCCTGAGCATGTTACGGTAAACTGGCAACCAACTCAACCCTCCCATGTCAAGGTAGCCCTCAATAGCGGGTCCATATAAATATAAAACATGACAAACAGGACTAAATGCGGAGTAATGCAATCGAAAACAGTCATCATCTAAATGTAAGGCGTGAGGAGGTCCGCCACCTCCAATTGCCGACTCTCATACGTGCAGTGTCATGCGACTCATCCTTCCGGGCTCTGAGTTGTCGATGTATCAACGGTCGGTGACCCCAGCCGATTTCCTTGGCCGCCGGGGCCTCCAGTTCTGCCTGCTGACCCGTGGGACCTCTTACCAACAGTTCTCCAGCCCTCAAGCCAGTCCCAAGCGTCCTCCGGCCTAGTGAAGAACCAGAGTTTGCCCTCAGATTCGATCCGTAGTTTGGCTGGGAACATCATAGCGTACTTGATATCTTGATCTCGCAGGGCACGCTTCACCTCCAGAAAGCTGCGACGCTGTTTCTGGACCCGCAGAGTGAAGTCGGCGAAGAACGTAACCCTGCTATTGTCGATAACTGTTGGCGGGGCCGCCCTTGCCGTCTGTAAAATAGCATCTCTGTCGCGATAGTTGAACACCCTTGCCAGGAGAGGCCGGGGTGGCGCCCCAGGCCTAGTTCTGCCTCCGGGGACACGATGTGCGCGTTCGATGGAGAAACAGTTGGACAGGCCCGCGGCTGGAGCCGCTGAAGAATCAATTCCTCCACGAAGAGGTCGGCCGCCTGCCCCTCAGCCCGTTCCGGAACACCTAGGATCCGAACGTTGTTGCGTCTCATGCGGCCTTCATAGTCATCGAGCTGCAGTGTGAGGGCCTCCTGCGCCTTTTGAAGTTCGGTCACTTGCTTCTTGAGGATGTCGGAGTCTGTTTTCAGTTCTTGCGTAGTTTCCTCAACGGCCCCAACGCGATCCGACACCTTCTTCATGTCTGCTCGAAGCAGGGCCACCTCCGTGGCCACTGTGGTGAAGCCAGCCTCAAGCGAGGTACGCACGGTCGTTATGGCAGACAAAATGTCCTGCAAGATGGGCCCCTTTTGCTCATCGGGGGGCGTCGGGTGTGGTTGTTCTCCCTCTTGGTTCTTGTGCCACGAAAACTTCTCGAGCTTGGTCTGGACATTACCGCGACCGCTACGGCCGGTCGCCATCTTGGTGGTGCGAGGCACAAATCAATGACACTAGAGAAGAGGGCGGTAGGCTACACCCCACCGGCTACTCGCCGCCGCCTGCAGCGGGTGTCAATCCCACACCGGCCTGTCGGTTTCCACAGGCTGAGCTCACCCACCCCGCTTGTAGGGATGCGGAATCAGGCAGCTCCAAGGCAATGTGTGACCATCTATTCAGAGAAGGAGGAGGGGGTCACTCTGTAGTGGAATGTTTATGCATGGGCCACCCCGACCCTTGCCAGGGAAACAGGGCGCCGCTGTACATGAAGTCCGTCCCCCCTCCAATTATCAGAGGATCCACAGGCTCACGTTCGAAGGGGCAGCGCTGGTAAGTTACCCCCAAGTCCTGCAGAAAGTCAAAGCACGGGTAGCAATAGCCGGGGGCCAAATAAAGCGGGGCCAGTGCAGACTCACCGCTGATCGTGGATTGAAAAGGCTCCCTTTGAAGGCGCCGCTATATGGAAGCGTCTGGTGCGTTGGGTGCTCCGATGCTGAGGCCGCAGGGCGCCGCTGTAAGCGCGACGGTCAATTACGGGCCCGCAGGGAATGTCGGCCCTGAAGTGCAAGTCTCCGCTTCCTCAAAGTGCGGAGACAGGAGCGAACACAGCTCCGGTGCAGAGCTGCGGTTGAGAAGGGCCCGGCCTCAGATTACCAATGTGCGGCCTGCACTCCACGCCGCGACCCCGGCGTCGAGTTATGCGCACGCCCAGGCAGACGAAGGGCGCGCGCCCAGCAGCAGGAGCCTCCGTTGCGAAGCGTTACACGTTTCTCTCCTCCGGAGCCTCCGAAGCCGACGAAACCTGGCCCAGACGTGGCGCCGGAGGCACGGAGCTGCCAGGCACAAATTCAGGAGTTGGCGGCCGGGGCACACTATATTTTGCGGATATTCCGGGAGTGGCGCGACGGAGCTCGGCTACCGTACGTCCATCTCCCTCGGCAGTTGGCCACGCCCCCAACCCATACCTTCTTGATTAACGAGATAGCTGATTCATCGGGAGGGGAAATGCGAATTGGATATGGGGTTCCCTCATTACAGACAGGGTCTGGGGTCATTGATTCCAGGGTGGATGGTAACCTAGAGGGAGAGCCCCAATTTCCAATTATTATGCAGGCTGGGCTGAATAGAACCCCCACAGAGACCACATCTCCGTCCAATAGGAACATTGAGGCACCAACTTCTAATATTGTCTCACATTTGAACATTCAACCACATGGTGGTACACAAGCCGTCAGCTTCATCGATAGGGTCCCTTTATGGATCCCCTAGAGGGACGCTCCAAAGAAAACTAGTGGGGTACAGACCGGTTTATCTTCTATTGTGGATTTTACCTGGCTATTTGATAATGAATCCATTCCGGTAAACAGAGGATTCATTCTCAGCTTGTTCTCGGAACTAGAGGCATTAAAGTTGATAGCAATTAAGGATATTCTAAACTTGATGATCAATGTACACGACACTATTCCTTATTCTAGTGTCACGTTTGGTTCCCTGATAGTGGCCAATCTGGTTTTGCAGAATTGTGAGCATTTTTTGAAACGAGGGCTCGACATAACATCTGTTATAGAATATGATGAATATCAAACTGTGGGCTCTAAAACTCATTATCTGAAAGCTCCTAGGGCTATTAATTCAGTGGCGCTAGATGCGTTGGGCCCTATACTGAGTACTCTGTGGGTAATACCAAAGACATAGTGGTCTCCGTGGACAGGAGGGGATGCTCAATAAATTTGGTGTCTGGTGTGGCAGTTGCCCCTCAGACCCCGGATTTAGAGGATGAATCTGCCCAGTGGAGCTGGGTTGCAAGAGCTCTGAATAACACTCATCCGAAAGTAGTAAGGAGCGCTCCGTTGAGGTAGCCTGGGTGGGCTACTTTTGTCCTGGAATATGGCCGGTTTGGGACCCAATGAAACGAAACTGAATTCTTTGAAAACTATGAACCCTTTAATCATATGCTTACAAGAAACGTGGTCCTGCAAAGAGTTTGAATGCAATGGCTATTTTGTTTATTCCTGCTATGCCAAGCATTCTGAAAGGGGACACGCTAGTGGGGGGGTCTCCATTTTGCTGAAAAACTCCATTAATTGGAAAACAGAAGGTTTTCTGTCACCCCTCAAACCTTTGTATATGTGTGAAGCTGACTTGTTTGGGAGATTCTGGCAGGTCCACTTCCTTCCTTGTGGCAAACTTGTATATCCCTCCTTGGAGAAATTTTGATCATCTTTTGAGTGTATTTTTTTCTTTTATTCAGGATATAGCTATTAGGGAAGAATGCCCCCTAGTGACAATAGTGGGGGATCTTAACGCCAAAATTTAAAATTCTGCTCGGGGATTTATGCCAATATTGACAAAGAGGAAATTTGGCACATTCCCGAGATTTTATTACCAAATAAAATAAAAACAGACAAACGGGGGTTCCTCCTGCTTGATAGCATCAGAAGTTTAGATTTGGTTATTCTAAATGGGAGAGTGCCTGCTGACAAAATAGCACATTTTACTTTTCACTCTCAACACATTCAGAGCCTTTTAGACTACGTGGTTGTCTCCTATCAAATGTTTGGGGCTTGTGATAATCTCTTTGTCCTCCCGTCGATATGGAGCGACCATAGCATAGTGGGTATGACAGTGGCTTTTGAGCTACCCATACTGGCTCCGGGGAATATTGGTCAGGGCATGGCTACTTTTAATAAAGCAAATGGTCGGTCCTTCTTGTCGCAAAAAAACACCCTTGAAGTAGGCTCGATTGTGAAGAAGGCTTATGTAGAAAAGCAGGGTCTTGCTCATGCCAATATTATTCACTTCTTTGAGGCCCAAATGGAGAAGATATCTAATTTAAGTTTCATATCTTCCGGACCTCGTTTGCCCAAACAGGGTACGTCCCCTCTGATACCTTTAAATCAAGCCATTAACCGTCTTGTCCAAAAACTTTATATACATTTCCTTATAGATCGGCAGCAGGAAATTAATCGCCTAAGAAGATGCTGTATGCTTAGTGGAAAAAGAAGGGAGCTTGACGCTAAGTGGATTGGGCTGAGGGAAGCCGCAAGGGCCAAAGACTCAAGAAAGTACTGGCACCTGATCGCGGAACATTGTGATTCTAGGCAGAGGGCTCTACCCATACCGATCCCAGAGAAGGACTGGGTGGACTACATCTCCCTATTATACAAAAATAACAGCCCAGTTTCTCCCATGATGACTGATGGGGTTAAATCCACTTTTATTGAATTTACTGAATTTGGCCCCCTGTCAGGGGAGGAAGTGGTAAGCTATATAAAGAATGCTAGAACCTCCGGCGCACAAGGGCCGGATGGAATCCCGATTGCACTAATCAACAAGCATTTGCAATGCAATAGGTCTCGCATTTGCGAGAGTTTAAGCTATTTGCATTGTAAATGACAATGCCTTTTATTTATCCGTTTTGATAATTAACACATTAATAAAAGGCATTGTCATTTACAATGCCAATAGCTGAAACTCTTGTAAATGAGAGACCTATTTCATTTCAAAGCGGCCGCCATTGTCCAGGGCTGCTCGGAAAGTGAAAGCGTGCATGGTGCGCTGAATGTATCAGGAAAGCATGTCCTGCCTGCAGTAGGAGAAACTCATTAAAGAAAATAGTGCGTACAGACTAAATAAGACATACCGTGTAACAACAGAAGTAAAAGGGCCAGTCCCAATGGGAGGTTACAACTGAAGACAAGGTGGTACTAAGGAGGGACTAACAAGCCTATTAATGAATCAGAAGTCAGCATTTACGAAAGACAATGACACAAGACAATGACAAATATGGGAGGAGAGTGGGCAGGGCTTCAGGTACATACTCGAATACAGCATGCCTCGCAGAGTAGCGCATGCACTGCCCAGGCTCGACCTAAAAAGGGAAGGCAACCATGCCATGAGCAGCAGGGCCATTTTAGAGCTCATGGAACATAACATGTTCACTGACTGGATGGCGTGATTGCAGCCCATAGTACAAGGCGTACTGGACCACTGAGCATAATGTGCTTTAAGAGGTGCACTTGAGAATGTCACCGAATGTACTTGCTACCTCATATTATGTTTCATTAAGGCTATTCATTAAGGCTATCTTAGAGCTTGCGAACATGAGACCATGAACGTGTTTTATTTTCAAAAGAAAATTGCACAAACAGTTGTGATAAAGCAACTGCTGGGATATTTTGAGGTAGAATATTTCAGAATCATGCTTTCTCGAAAACTGGTACAGCATCAAAAAGGAGGTAAGTAGGAATGCCGGTCATCAGAATTAAAATATGCTCCAACTTTTATGAAACAATAATGCACTACTGCTGCCTGATTCACTGCACTTAATGGGATTATCCCATTGAGGATGCCACAAAAGATCTTAAAACCCATGCTGACATCATCAAACAAAGACACATTCTGGAATGTTGTTGACTGTTCAAGATGCAGGACTGGATATATCGACTGGTCCGAGTTAAATGCCGGAATCCTACACCTTGAGTGAGACCTACTGAAGTCCTCATCTTTGGTTTCTGTGCCGTTAGTTCATGTTTCCAATACCTCAAATACGTTAGCTCACTGTGAAGCCTAAATCACACCTGGAAATCACAGAAAAATCCCAAACTACAATGCTGTAATGGACCTTCGGTTTAATGAGTGATCTCTGGAAGCCAACGGCGCTCTATGCTAGGCTGGGTGAGCTTGTGACCGCTCCTGATGGTTGTGTTTGCAGAGTCTCCCTGCGAGCACAGAGCTAACCAAAATGGCACGAACACTGTTGAGCACCGCAAAGCAAAGCCAGACTCCTGCTAGACACATCAAAGCCCTATGAATCCACTACGACTTCACTTGTGAGTCTCCCAACAGCATTTCTAGCTTCGTTTTTGCAACCTCTGCTTATGCATGGCACCCCTGGGCTAAACATGCAGGAGGATCGGATACTCTGCGCGGAGACGAATCACTGTGTGACAGTCTCACAGTGACTTACTGCAGCGCTTTGCCTGATATTTGGCAGAGATCTGGCGCAAAATTCGCACAGCAGATCCAAACTCGTCTAAGGTGAATATCTGGGGTCTTACATAGCTTACCTACCATTGCTTCACCGGATGGCAGCCATTTTAGCTCTGCCCCTTATAGCTCTAACTCTTTTGATGGACAATACAGCCCTATCATATGAGGCAAGAAACCAGAGCTGCCTCTAAAAAGTATATGCTTAATACCTCCTGAGTTGACGAGAAACACATACCTCCATTTCAATACAGGACTGAATAGTCATCACAACTTACTTTCATTAAGGTGTCAAATCTAGTGTGCCTGATTACTACTATTTTTGTCACTACTACCCTCTCTTAGACTCGATACTGCCTCTTCACATACTTGCGCCTAGTGCTAAACAACCTACATGATGGTAGACTCCAAAGAAAAAGACTTGCGAAACTGCTTTGCATAATGCAACTATGAAACCTGGACTCTGCATATTATTTCAAGTTGCCATCAATTCATACAAAGTAATCGTGAGTGTCTTCAGGAGGAAAATTTCCAAGTCAGCATGTGGAAATTAAGTGGATATTGAAGCAATCGATACTTCGGAAATCTACATACTGTGTGCATTCATTACAAAGACTGCATGAAATCCTGGTTCCCATTACATGATCTGAGTAAAACATCTGACCTTGTTTCTATTACATGATCAAAGTAAAACATCTGACATCAGAACTATAAGGAATGCTGCCTGACCTAGAGAAGGAGACGGAGACATGACAGTCACCTAGGAAGTCTGCAGTGCCAGTGCAATCGATCCCAAATAAAACAAGCTGAACAACGGAGGCGACATCGCGGGGCGCACTCCCTGCCTCCGGTGCAGATGGCGGCGAAACCGGAAGTCAGGCAGCCTTCGTTGGGACGTGGGCGGGGCCTGCCAAAGAAACAGGAAGGATTCGCCGGAGAGGACGTCCGGAACCCTGCAGGCTCCATGCTGAAGTCCCGGCCCCATCAGAGGGACAGGGCGAAGAGCGAAGAGCGAGGCAGACTGCATGGCACCAGAGGCAAGACGGAGAGCCCCGCGGCGTGCCGAGGAGACAGCCAGGGAACCTGCAGACCGAGGAGAGACGCCGGAGTCCTGAACCAGCCGGTGAGTGAGGGCTTGGCTGGGTGCATTGCCGGCTGAAGGACACGCCATGAGCGTGCACATCGGCTGTCTGAAAGAGACGCCGTGAGCGTGCACATGGCCTGTCCGGGTGCCGTGAGATGTGCACGCGTATGGTGCAGGAGTTGTGAGAACGCCGCGAGCCGTACGCGTGCACATCTCCTGTCTTGCCATACGCGTGCACATCTCCTGTCCCGCTTCCGACCCAAGTCGGCAACAATAGATCTCGGATAGCGAGCAGCGCTTTGCGCTGCATCGCTAGGCGAGACCTAAAAAGGAGCCAGATGCATGGGGTGATTTTTTAGAGCCACTGTTCAACTATTGTTTTTTTATGAATAAAATCCCCCCCTCTTGGAAGGGGAGTATTATAGTCCCTCTGTATAAAAAGGGACCGAAAACTCTGCCGGCTAGCTTTAGACAGATTGCCCTGCTGGACGCCTCAGGCAAACTATTCGCAAAAAGTATATTATGTCATCTTCAACAATGGGCGTATGATCAGAATATTCTACCACTGGAACAAGCTGGTTTTAGAAAGAACCATGGCACCCTAGACAATATAGCGGTCGTTCAGACTATTGTGGAGAAATATGTTTTCTCACGAGGTATGTCGGTGTATACAGCCTTTATTGATTTCTCCACTGCGTTTGACAAAGTGGATCGCCAAACGCTGTGGAGAAAGCTCCTTCTCCTTGGCATACCACATCATCTTCTGGGCCTTATTATGGAATTGCATACAGATACCTGGTGCCAAGTTCTGATGGGAGGTTCACGGGGGTTATCATGTAAAGTTAGAACATACAATGGGCTTAAGCAGGGTTGCCTGCTAGCACCTCTTTTGTTTTCTTTGTATATTGCTGATCTCCCTGGTGCACTGAACTCTGTGAGGGGGGATGCCCCCAGAATCGGTACAGTGCCCGTTGGCTCTCTATTATACGCAGATGATGTTGCAATATTTGATCTAATGCCCATTGGCCTGCAACGTCGTCTGGATGCCCTAAGTAAATATGCAGAGACCCATTTCCTGAAAATTAATATTGCAAAGAGCAAGATTTTGGTCTTCCGCTAGAAAGGGCTTAGAATAAAGAGATGTCTAAAATGGATGCTTGGTTCCGAAAAACTGGAATTGGTCGACTCGTACCTATATTTGGGGAAGGTTTTTTCGAAAACAGGTCGAGATTTGAAGCACATTAAACACTGTGTTAGTAAGGCTGCCTCCCAGGCGAGTGCATTAAACAGATTTTACAAAACTTGTGGGAGACGCCACTTTGGCCATGTTTTATCAGTTTTTAAGGTTAAAATCCCTCCTTCACTAACATATGCCGCCGAGGTATCGGATATGAATTATTGGCTCTCCTTTGATAAGGCGGAAGGACGAATCTTGCGTCAAATTTGCAATCTAAATTCTTTGGCCGCCCCACATGTACTACGTCTTGAATTTGGTTTAGCCTCGTCTTTTATTTTATCCTTGGCAGCGGCTCTGCGGTGGGGCAACTCCCTCTCTTGGGGGGAGGAGGGTACACTTAGGGCTGCCCTGAGAACAGAAATTTTTGACACACTAAAAGACCAATCAACGTTTTTTAGGTCCTTTGTATATGCAAATGAAACATTTGGTCTTAGTCTGAACCCCGCTTCTCCTATGCCTAAGTCTGTATTGAAACAGCTTTTAAAGAAGTCCATACCCTCTATCAGTTTGGTGAGAGATGTTGCCTCAAGTCAGTCCAGGTCCAGTAATGAGGTGGTCAGTGGGAGTGCCTTGGGGAATAAACCACAGCCTTATTTATCTTGGAATATCCCTCACGGGACTAGAAGGCTGATACTCCTACTGAGACTTAATTTGCTGCCTCTAAGAGATGTCACTGGTATCTGGGATAAAATACCAAGAGAGAAAAGAATCTGCGAAATGAGCCAGTTACAAATCCAAGATCTAAATCATGTTTTATTTGTATGTAAAAAGTTGCAAAGTGTAGGCGTGTGTTCTTAAAGCCATTTTTTATCAAATTTAATATTCACTCTGCCCAGGAGGCTCGATCCCTGGTTCTGTCTCCCCCGAATGAAATGGTTTGTCATAAGATATATCAATTTTTTAAAACATTTCTGTCTATCTATTAGGAAATTTTTTATAGTAATTTTTTTCCTATGTTATAATATGTGAGTTGGTTGGATATTTGATTGTCTTATGTATTTATTGCACTATTTGCACATTATACAGCACGCTTGATATAAGAATCCCCCCTAGGAGGCAGCAATGTATAAAGGAAGAATTTTGTGTTGTATGTAAAGTTTGTCTTTTTTAATCTGTTGATGTGTTTTTGTGGACCTCCGTTGGAGTTCCAAAACAAAATAAATAAATAAATTGATAGCTGCAGTTAAAGGGAACCACTGGTTTCGCTGTGACCGGAGACTAGTAGACCAGTGGCAACAGTTTTTTGGCAGGACTTCACCTGGACTTTGAGGGACATGACCTCTATGGCCAAAGTCACTCCACTATGTTTGTGGACTGAGGGGTAGCCTCAGGAAGAACCCAGCCGACTAGAACAGCATCCACAGCATCTTCAGCATCCTAAAGTAGAAGACTCGAAACAACAACACTCAGCTATTTGCTCCAAAGGCCATACATTTACCCCCATATTGCATTTTGATGGATATACCATGATATTGAGCACGTTCCCCTCTTCCATGTACTGTCCCATCCATTTTTTTAACCACACTGTTACTAGCAGCATTTAATCATTGAATGTAAATACTCACAATCATGACAAAAAGGGAGAAAGGAATATGTTCAAAAAGTAATTGCCCAAGAACATATAATTGGGTTATTATGGACACTGTATCCAGTCTTGAACTTTTCACCTACATATCAATTATTTCTAGTGTGTTAGTCTAATTAGTTAAGTTGAGACAGAACAAGACTACAACCCCAGAATGCATTTGGCTGTTGCACAAAATTCTAGGACTGGAAACAGTGCCCATAATTACTTGGATGCATGGGTCTTATTTTGACCCTGGCAGACTGAACAGAGTTCTGCTAGGGCAGTGGAGGGATGTGCTCTGCTGCCCTGGCAGACTACAGCTCACCATATTTAGAGATCCCCATCTGTCTGGCAGAGATCTCTGCGCCATAAGTGCAGCCGCCACCAGGTAGCTCTGTTGAATGCACTGTAGCTTTGCTGTGTGAGTGCCATGTACAATGCAATGCAATCAAACAAACAAAATACAAGTGTCTGACACATTGGGAGTTATCTTCTAGAGTTTTGTGGTGATTTCAGTGTTTAGGACTATGAGGCTTTCCTTGGTGGTCCCGAGCAAAAATAAAAGTTTGCAGAAGGTCCACCCTAAATATGGTGGATGGACTGAGGTGCTTTGACTGATAGTCTGATGCCCAAAGGGCCATAACATTAAGGCTTCCAATGGCAGAGCCATTGTAGGCTCCGCTAACAGAAATATTATGGTTTGCCCAACTCTAAATAGAGAAGACAAACCAGGAGTGTGGTGGACAGGGTACATCACCACCTTTGTTGTAGAGTCCACTATCTGCCAAAGTCTAAATAAGGCCCCATGTCTCCTGTTTCCACAGGTTTCTACCTGTGTTTCTCTCCACTAATCTGAATATATGTGAGCTGTAGACAGTTGTAAGAGTGAAGAGATGTAGGGTCTGTACACAGATAAGGCAATGAAGAGATGGTAAGAATCTCGATAGATGGGACAATGAATAGAAGCTGTGGACAGATGGAAGAGTAAGAGATGCAGAGGGTGTAGAGAGAGGTGACTGATAAAATGCAGGGGCTGTGGAGAAATTATGGGGGCTTGTCGTGATGCTGTTGAGAAAAAGGACAGCGAGGGATGCAGGGTCTGTGGAGAGATGGGGCAGTGAAAAGGTGCTGAGGATGTAGCAAAATGCGTCAGTGAAGAGTTACAGGGGTGTGTAGAGAGGCACTATAGAAGAGATGCTGGTTTTGTAGAATGATGGTGCAATTAAGTTAGACGGGGGCTGCAGATTAAAAACAATGACAGCACCATACTTCAGAGTTGCTGTTGGGTTTTGCATAATGATGATGTTACACTTTGTAGTGTTTTCATGTTTGCATTTAAGGTCTCCTCACTATGTCACTTCCCCCTCAGTGATATTTGCTAATTTTACTGTGAATTTAAAAAAAATGCTTTTTTACCCTGCAGGAGGCCCTGTGGGACCCCAGGACCAAAGCTAGGGGGTTAGGATATTCATACACTGCCCCCTTTTAGTTTTTTAGCATTTTTTGGGGGGACTCGGCTGAAGCCGAGTCCCAAAATGGCTGCCAACACTTACTGGTTGAAGTGAGGATGTCCTTGGGGGCCAACTACCCCTCCTGTTATCTTCAGTAAGTCCCACACAGCTGGATTGCAAAGAGGTCTTCGGAGACTACGTCCCCTTTCTCCACCACTCTGCAAACGCGGCTCGTGGTGCACAACTGTTTGGGGGGATAAAGTCCACTTTACTCCTGAGCTACCTTGGGGGCCAAGAAGCCCTCCTGGTACCTCCTGTAAGTCCTGCACAGTGGGATTCCTGTGAGCTGGTCAGAGGCCCAACCCCCTTTTTCCACCACTCTGCAAATGTGACTACAACTTAAAAAACTTAGAAATTCACAGAAAAAAACAAAGGTTACAGGTACGTTATATTTAGGAATTAGCATTTAACAAAGGTTACAGGGATGGTATGGTTAGGAAATGGAATTACAAAAAACCTTAGAAATTTACTGAAAAAACTAAAGGTTACAGGGACGTTATAGTTAGGCTCAGGTTTCACTCGTACAAAACCAGTGAAATTCAGCAGTTATAGTAAGCTTAGCTAACTATAACTCGCCCCCCGCAATGCACTGCTTATAACCTCACATATTGCATCACTCATGACATGGTCAGTGACATCACTGATGACATCACTGATGACATCTCAAATTACATCATTGATGACATCATCCACAGAATCTCTGACGCACTTACTCACAACCCATATAACCTTTCATACATCCACTCCGACTTCAACACTACCATTCTCAAACCCATTCACACACCCATACTAGTACTTACACAATCACTCACTAATTCATAGATCAACACACATATCAACTCACTCAACCATATAACCACTCATACACCCACTCACTCACTAATACAGCCACTGACATATCCACTCATACACCCATACAGACACTCACAGAGTCAGTCACCAATAAAGCTACTCACACACCTATTCACTCACCCATACAGTCAATCACACAGCCACATACTCACCCATACAGTTACACACACCCTCACTCACTTACTTTCTCATAACGATACCAGCACATACTCACTCACCTATACAGTCACTGACACAAGCACATACTCACCCATACAGGCACTCTCACATTCACTCACTCACTCACTCACTCACCCATACAGTCACTGACATACCCCATCACTCACCTATACTGCCTTTCACATACCCAGTTACTCACCCATATATCACTGACACATGCACTTACTCAACGATACAGCCACACACACACTCATTCACCCAATCACCCCCTCACACATGGACTCACTAACCCATACAGCCACTGACTGACCCACTCACTCATCCATACAGGCAGTCACACACCCCTTCACCCACCCACACAGACACTCAGACACCCATAGAGCTACTCAGACAGCCAATCACTCACCCATACAGAAACTAACTTACCCATACAGCAACATAGACATCAACTGACAGACAGATACAGCCATTCACACAAGTCACTCACCCATTCAATCACTGAGACACCTAATCACACACTCATACAGTTAGTCACGCACCTACTGATTCACCAATACACTTTGGTATATATATTTAACACTCATAAACTTTGTAAAAACACTCACAGTCAATGGATGATGTCATCCGTGATGTCATCAGTTATGTCATTTGAGATGTCATCAGTGATATCACTGACCATGTCATGAGTGATGTATTTTGTGAGGTCATAAGCAGTGCATTGCGGGGGTGCGAGTTATAGTTAGCTCAACTAACTATAACTGCTGAATTTCACTGGTTTTGTATGAGTGAAACCTGAGCATAACTATAACATCCCTGTAACTTTTGGTTTCTTCAGTGAATATATATATATATATATATATATATATATATATATATAAATATACATATATATACACATATACATACATATACATATATATAACCAACTGGCAGTCACCAGTAGGTAGTTTTAGTTAGGACCTAGTTTTCATAGGAAAAGCATTTTTTGACTTGCCTATAATGTTGGCGTCCTTTGACCAATCTTCTTGAAATTTTCCCCAAAAAGTGTCAAGGTAGTTTCTGGTTGTCATGAAAAGTTTGGGGGTGATCTGTGCAGTGGGGACTGAAAAATAGGAGCGCGAAATAAGGGTGTTCCAACTGCCGAACGGACTTACACCAAATTTGGCAGGGAGGTAGATGTTGGTTCAAGGAAGTGCCTTTTGCTTATTTGGTATAAATCATTTCAGTAGTTGTTGAGAAATGTAAGTTTAAAATTATAGTGCTATCGCTGGCCGCGTATCTTTCGCAGTGGTTTCACGATTAATCGCGAATGCACGCGCCAACGGGAATGCTCTGATTGGCTGGAAGAAACCTGAACAGAAAGTTGTGCCTGCCAGTCTATTGCTCGGGGACAGTTCCCGGGGCTGAAAATATCTGAAAAAGCGAACATAAGGGGTCAGAGTAGAGGTACTCTGACCCCATGTTTGAAAAATGAGGGTGTTAGTGACACAAGTTATGTATACAATTTTTTTTTTTTTTAATCGCATGCGATATTCGCGACGACACCACGACAGCTAGCGCGGCCCCCATGTACCCTTGCGGGGACATCGTGACTATCGACGTCGTCGCAAATATTATTGGTGGAAATATAAAAAAAATATATCAGTGAATCATTAATACGCATTGTTATAGAGACATTGAGATTTTGATAAATGTTTTTATAGAGTTATTTATATAGTGAGTTATCTACTGTGATGGTTAGAATTATTTATATAGTTATAATTTTTGAATGTGGTGGTGGCTATTGAATTCCTGCTTTTGCTTTCCGCTTTCGTGATGTAACCGCGGGGTTCGCGATGACCAACGTCATCGCGATCTCCGGGCTCACCCCGAAAACACAAAATAGTTGTTAGAGATGGTTTTTATAGAAACTCTCTAGAAAAACATGACTTTAGAGAATACTGTAATATGTGTGTAAAATACTGTAATATGTGTGGATATATGTGTATGTCGCCGCGATTAACAACGTCATCACGACGTCCCAAATAACCGCGAAAACGGAAAATTGGTCTGAAAGATGGTTTTTAAAGAAACTCAGTACAAAAATATACATTTAAACGTGCTTTGAAAGAAGTATGTGTATAGTAATATGTGTAGTGCAATGTTCAGAATGGATTTTTTTACATATTATTTTTGGATGTGTTGGTGGTCATTGAATGTCTGCTTTTGTTTCCGTTTTCTTGAAGTATCCACGAAGATCACAACGTTGTCGCGAAGATTGTCAAAAACGAAAGAAAAAAAACCTTTAGAAAAAAATTCACAATATTTCGGGCACTGGGTGGGTCTGACAAGAGCTGTTGCGTTGGTTGCGTGTATATGGCTGATATACATAAGACCGGATGCAGAGTTTCAGGTTACTTAGAAACACCCTGTTGCCTTCATCTGTAAAGTGCACGCCATAATTTCTATAAATTCCATGCATGTCAAAACACAGATTGTTGTTATAGATACAGCCCATACAATGGTCTCTGAGGAATGCAGAAACAGTTTTATTGTCAATCCTTGGACAGAATTGATTTGACCACTTCCATTTCGGTCTTTGGCATATATTAGAGTACACCAAGACAGTGTGAGGGAAAACCGACATCAGTTCTGCAAAGGTTTCTTTTATTAGGATTTCAAGCCCTACCCCAGTCAATGTGCTTAGGTCATTGCCACCACAGTGCACAATCATGAGGTGAGGAGCTTGGGAATCCACAATGGATTTAACCAAAGCCAGGAACTGATGAAACTTTAACCCTCTGTGGCCAAACCAAGCAATCTGCACATTTGGCAAACCCAAGTCCCTGTCAATACCTCTCTTTTTTGCAGCCTCTTTAGCCCACTAGATATAGCTGTGGCCCACAATCCATACTCTAGCATTTTGAAGTGAAGGAGCAATAGTAGTCAGGAGAATGCTGGAGCTCAATGAGGTAGTTTTCCAAAGGAAAAGCTGCTAAAATGTATATATATAGTGCTGTCAGCAGGAAAGTGAATACAATTAGGTAGTGTGTTGGATGCCTTAGGAAGAAGTCTTATTATTGGCTGTTGTTTAAATAAAGAAATGTAATACAGAGATGGATATGCTTTTGAATCTGTGGGGTAAACCACACCTGCTGTATCTCATTTGGAAGTAGCATGTTCCTTCTAGAATGTGCTGTGAATCTTTGACCTGCTGGTTCCACTGGGTTGTTAGGTACACTGAGCTAAGAGTGTATTGGTGGGAAAGGGTGTTAAAGAAACAGATAATTTTTTTTAAAAGTTGAGGAGTGATGACACAATTTAAGCAATGTAAGGTTTAATTTCCAACTCAGGACTATGTAATAAACTGTTGTGTATTATTTAAATATAAAAAAATGAAGCTAGATATAGGTTTGAACCTGTTTTTTTGCGCAATTACTCTGTGATGATCGTGAAAAAATTGCGAAAACACGCCAACAGGAACCTCGTTTTGAAAGAGAGGGAAAGGACTAACAGATGCTAACCATTCACAAGTGGATATACAGTAGTTTAAAATGAAAGACATGATTTCATTTGCAGCCTTTCTCATGATCACAGAGTGCAAAGTTGAAGAGGCTGCCATTTCATGGTTGCTTTGTATGAGAGTGGTGCACCATTCTTGTGCTTAGTTTTTATAAATCCCAACAGGGTCAAAACTATCTACAAAGAGCTAAAACAACAATATAATCTACAAACTGAATTCACTGGTCTGTACATAACTTTTTAATCCTATTAAAAAAAAAATCCTGTGGACGCTTCCCACATGTGTCATGTCTAGTGCGTTCTCCCCGGCCATGCCCCACGGGAAGAAGATGACGGAGTAAAGTGCAGGCTGGAGCCGCGGTGTCGCGTTGCTCTGAAAATCGGCCAGGCAGAGGGGAAAAATCTGCTGCACCACCTGGAGTCAATTAGGACAGTCTGAAGCGGCAGACGAGTAGAAGCCCCCGCTTTTAGGAGCAGCACGGACACTGGAAAAAGGCCACGCAGTGCAGTACGTGGCTCGGCATACGACTCGCCAGATGGAGGTAAGGACGGACAGCTACGGGGAGCCGTGGCTGGGCGAATTCCTTATTTCCGTCACTCAGGGAGCCTGCTCCTCTGCGCAGAGTTAAACTTTGTTTCTACCATACATGGAAGAGCGGCAGTTGTCTAATTAGCGGAGGCTACTATTAAATTTAGTCTTTACAAGTGATGCAAGCTAAGTGCAGGAGGTGGAGAGGGAGAAAAGGAGACAAAGAGAGGGGAATAAGGAACAGAACACTAATTGAAAGTGAGACTTAATAGAAGACATAATGCACTTAATTGCTCTCTGTGTAAAAAAGGCGAAAAAAGCCTAAAGAGGAGGGCGGATGAGAGGACGATCAAAAGAAGTAAGCTATAAGGGGGAGCTCAGAAGTATGCGCACGATTAAGCACAAGAATCTAAGCACAAGTCCTCTACCCGGCAGTCACCCTGGTAGTCAGCCGATTTTCACACAAAAAAAACTTTGTAACAAATTAGGTGCGGAGAAAATAACGGGTAGCTCACGTGTGCTGTGGAACGCACAACAAAGAATGGACTTGAAGGTACAGCACTTGCTAGTTGCAGAAAAAGCACAGACTTTGGAGACACCGGCTGCTCTGCCTGAGAATAGGCAAACTGGTAATCAACAGATGATGTCAGAGCTCATGCAAATACAGGGAGAGGATCCCTCAGAGACAAGATCTGAAGAAGATATGAATACCAGTATGGAAAGGGCGGCCCCCCCTCAGAAAACGTCTGTGGTAGAGTCTTTCTCCACACCCCTTTGCTGCAAGCAGTTCCCGTTGTTTTCTAAGTCTCACTTTGCAACAACAGCTACAGCCTCTTCTAGTCAGCCCTTGGCTCCATTGCTAATGCAGGCTACGCTACCTCCTGCACCCTCTGCATCAGTATCTTTACTCCCCCTTACGCCACAATTAGATGATAGTGAAGAGCTTATAACTCACCCTCCATCGGCAAGTGTGGCCTCAAACTGTAAGAGCGCAGCCCTTCAAAGTCCGGAGAATGGAAAGGAAACCGACCCTACAGTCCAAAGTATGTTCGAACTAATCCTCTCAGAAATCACAGAGCTTCGGGCATCACAAGCACTGGAAATTGCCTCATTGCACGCTAGGCTCTCCCAAATTGAAGACTCTATGGGGAAAATTTCTGAACGGCTAATCGAAGTCGAGGAACGTGTATCCAATCTCAAAGATAAAACAATGACGTTTGATCATGACATTTCTCAAATTAAGCAAAATACAGAGGTTGTTGAATCTAAATTACAGGACATGGAAAATTACAACTGAAGATCTAATCTACGGTTGGTAGGCATTCCTGAGGCAATGAAGGGACTCAGGTGCGAGAATGGGTTGACTCTTTACTGAAGAAAGCAATTCTTGAACTAGAAGGGGACCTAACCATCACTAGAGCCCACAGAGTCCCGTTCCAGCGCCCAGCAAATGCAAAATTCCCTCGTACCATTTTGCTAAACTTTGCCAACTTCAGAATAAAGGAGAAGATCCTCTCTAAGGCCATCGAGAAAAGAACATTGTCAACACAAGATGTGCCACATTTTAAAATGTTCTCAGACATGTCAGCTGTGGCCGCAAAGAGGCGCTGAGAATTTGTAAGAATGATCGATTCATTTAAATCGAAGGGAGCTCAGGCTACTTTGTTCAACCACCAAAACTTAAAGTCTTGATAAAAGGGAAATTTTATTTGCTGGACAATGTGGTAAAAGCGCAAGAACTACTACAGCAGATCTCGAACCTAGCCTAGGGCTACTAGAAAGCAATAGAATGTATTCAGACAATGGCAGGATTGTGGTAGAAGGAATTGTTAAGGAATTGTTAAGTCTCTGATATCGATGATCTTATGCAAAACGCATTTAAGTGAATTGGGCGTAGTAAGCTGGGGCTACCCGGAGGAAGTTCAGCCTCCGGTAGCAGAAACGCACAAGGGGGTGGTGCAAATACATGGCACCCAGAGATCTGCAGGGGGGTTTGGAGGAGATGTGGGCCACTCTTCCACACACACGGGGTGGGGAGTTCTTCAAGGGTTGGGGGGGATCACAGGGTAAGAAGGGGAAGCTTGGGGGGAAAAAAGGGAGATAGTTCTTCTAAACCTCAAAGTATCCATGTGACATTAGGGAAAAAACGTATAATAATCAAACTAGAGCATCAGGCAGTACTGTAATTTCACTATGCACTTTAGTTGCTATTTGCACTGCATGGTCACTTTACTTGGACTATTCGCACAAACACTTTAATCTGGATAAGCTAGCTAAAATCACCTGGTACTGTTATGTACCCTAGTCATTTGTTAACTGACCCTAAATATAAAGACACTTTTTTGAGGGACCTTAGATTCCCGACAAGTTTAGTCGGACAAATGATTTGTATTTCTTTAGGAAATTATAATATTGTTTATTTAGCTATGCACTTTATTCGCACTGTCACTTGATATATTTACCGTTTACAAATTATGCCTTTAGTTCAGTCTTGTATTATTACGTGTAAATCGCCTAAAGAGTCAAGAACACGCAGACACAAGCTAGGCTGTACATTTTTTCTTATTAATGACGTTTAATCAACGGGCAGCTAAAGAATCTATTAGAATCCTCTCTTTTAATGCTAATGGTTTGAACAACAAAATAAAGGCTAGGGCCGTGGAAGAATGGTTGAAAGGTAACACCCCAGATATTATATTAATACAGGAAACTCATTATGTTGATAAGAGGAAACTCCCATTCAACATGTTCCAGCAGTGGGCAGGCAGTAGCCATCTTTCATCGGCAGCTATGGCTCAAAGAAGGGTAGCAATCTTTTTTAAATAAATTCTTACCCTTCCAGACAATATATTCCCAGATAGACAAAGAAGGCAGATGGGGATTAGTGAATGGTTTAATTAATAATACCAGGCTGACTATAGCCACGATATACCCCGCAATAGAGGACAACCCTGCACCCCTATTGGATTTGCATCATGCATTGCTGTTACTTCCCAGATGGATCATTTTAGGTGGGGACTTTAATTTCTTACAGAATCCAACTTTAGATTCATCCTCAGGGGTCCGAAAACAACAAAAAACACGGGTGGGCGCAGCTCTAAATGAATGTATGCAAAAACTAAACTTAATAGACGGCTGGCTGTCCAGATTTCCAACTAAAAAAGAGTTTTGTGCTATTCAGCTAAACACAACTCCGCCGCCAGACTTGACTATTTTTTAATCTCCAGGGGATTAAACCTGGCCAATTGCACTTACACACAAAATAGCTTCTCAGACCAAGCATTATTAAAGCTTGAGCTTTCTGGAATTGACAGAGATAAAAACACCCCAAAATGGACATTTAATAGAATTCTGCTGGAGGATGAAGATTGGGGTAAGGAAATTCATAGGAAGATAGAGGGTTTCCTCCAGATAAATAGGGAAAGTAGAGAATGTCTGGGAGGCCTTTAAAGCCACAATTCGCGGAGTCGTATCATCTAAGCAGATTGCTACCAGACATGCGCAAACCTTAGAGAGAAAACAACTTGAAGGTAAAGTTAAGCATACAAGTGAACAATACTTCAGGGGCAAAAATAGTAAGAATAAATTTGCTTTAGAGTCAGCCCGCCAGAAGATGCAAGATTAGTATTTCACCAGGGTGTATACAGCTAATTCCGCTTATCTTCAGAGAGTGTACGAAGAGAGTGAGTTTACGGGTAGATTTCTAGCTTGGCAAATAAAAGACAAACAGGCCCAGAATAGAGTACATGCGCTGACCAATAATTTTTCCAAAATCCGCATTACAAATAAAAAGGAAATACAAAGTGAATTCTTAATATCTATTCTGTTAGGCAAGAGGTGGACAGTCGGAAATTAGATTCTTTTTTTAATGGACTGCCAATTCCAAAGCTAATCCCAAATCAATGTATAAAATTAATGGGTAATGGTTCAATACAAGAAATTGAAGGGGTGGTTCAGTCCATGGCTAATGGTAAAGCATGCGGGGAAGATGGAATTCCGATAGAATTAAAAATTTTTTTTAGTGCAAGCCTAAAAGGTGAACTCATTTTGCTAGCTAATCATATTCTACAGGGCGGGGGATACCTTCCTCCTTTCAAACGGCAATGGTAGTCAGTTTTTTAAAAAAAAGAATGAAGATAAGGAGGACATAAATTCATATACACCCATTAGTCTATTGAACACAGACAACAAAATCATAGCTAAACTACTAGCAAATAGAATAAGCAACTGCACGGGGTCTATAATTCATAAAGATCAATGTGGATTTGTTGCAGGACGACAACTATCTTTTAACACCACCTTTTTAGTTGAAGCCCTGGATTATTTTACTCAAAACAAATCCCAACTGTAATTATGCTTTTGAATGCCGAAAAGGCTTTTGACCTGGTGTGTTGGGAAAGCCTGTATTATTCACTTGCTAGATTTGGTTTCCCCCTAGAGTTGATGACAGTAATTTCTAAATTCTACGCGGGAGCTACGGCCCAAATAATTGTAAATACTAAAAAAGTGGGCGTCTGTAGAGTAGTTAGAGGGACAAGACAGGGCTGTCCCCTTTCTCCTCTGATTTTTGCATGTTTTATAGAGCCCCTTGCCATAGCCATAGCCTCTAGCCATAGCTATTCGCTCTATTAGTAGCTCAACATCACGAATGCCCGATATGACCAACATCAAACTTTATGCTAATGATATTGCCCTCTTTTTAAAACCATAGATTGAAGTGCAAAGTCAAATTTTTTATTTGTTTCGAGAATTCCAATCCATTGGGGGTTATAAAATTAATACATCTAAGACTGAGATTATGCTTTGCAATTGCACATCTGATTCATTATTGACAGAACTGATCCCACTGGTTAACACTCAGCCTAAGCGGTATTTAGGTGTGTATGTCACCGAAAACATCAATGATCTATACGCATTAAATTATATTCCTCTTTACAATAAAATAAAAGATAAAATAATAAAATGGAAAGATTTCCCAATATCAATAATAGGTTGAGTGGCCATAATACGCATGATAATTTTACCTCTATGTAACTTTCTTTTTTATCCATTCCAAATGTGGTCCAAATGAAATTTTTTAAGGAAGTTCAAGGTTTGTTTTCTACATTTATATGGGCCAATAAGGTGTCTAGGCTTTCAAACGACGCACTTTGTAGACCGGTGTCAGAAGGGGGACTTGCTCCCCCGACCTAAAAGAGTACTACTATGCTAACTTTGCACACACCATATACAGGACAACGAAGGTTTTAAATATTAACAGATACGATAATTGTTTTTTAGATCTAATTTATAAAGAATATCTAATCCAAGACTTTATGCGTTTAATAAAAGCACCTAAAAAAGACAGATACAAAACCCTACAATGGAGCATCAAGCGAAAAAAACAGCTTTTTGTGCATTATATGATTCCCAATATAAATGGAGAAACTTTGCTCTCTGACATATACATAGGTCAAGATCCATTACAAGACCCAGCGATTATAGCTAACTGGAGAAGTCAGGGTTTTATTAAAATAGGAGACTTTCTATTGGGAGATTGGAAAACCTGGTCCAAAATAGAACCATGCATTAAACATAGCAAAATAATTTTACAATGGTCATTCACCAGGATTAGAGGCTTTCTGTTGGAGCTTAACCCTTTAGATATCACTGACGCCTGTGAGCTAGTAGCGCACCTATTGGACCCTACAATCGTACTTCAATAGGCAGCTGGGCCTCTCTTTTCCAAGCCCGATGGGCAGGCAAATTATATCAGAAAGTGCAGAGAAAATGGGAAAAGCAGGAAGGGCTCCAAATCTCTATTTCAGCTTGGAGCAAGATAAATAGGTTCAATAGCTCCTTGCTGAAAGCGGCCAACTTTAAACAAATGCAAGACTACTCTATATGGTTGCTGTATCGAACACCGGACTTTCTGCATAAAATAAACCCCCAAATCTCGTCAAACTGTTTTAGATGCAACATGGAGGGAGGGGGAACTGGACCCATACCATTTCCGGGTACATGAAGTTAAATAGATTTTGGGATATGATTAATAGATACTGTCACGATATATTGAAAGTCCCAGATATGTTGGATACTCAGACAATGGTTTTAGGATACTCCCCTGATTTAACAGCAACCATCCTTCAAAAAAAGCAGATATACATATTGGTCCTAGCAGCTCGGTCGCTCATCCTTCAAAGGTGCAAGTCGGAGGATATTCCAACTTTTTCACAGCTACTCAGTAAATAAGATAGGATCAAGGAGTACGAGAGAAAATATGCTTTAAGATCAGGCTCCTACAAGAAGTTTAAGATTTTATGGGAGAATTTGAGTTAAATTGTAGTAAGGGGTTGCTACGCTACTGGATTAGATTTATTTATTTATTTATCTATTTATATAATATCAATGTTTATAAATCTGACTTTACGATTGCTGCTTGAAATATTGCACTTTATAAATTGATTTTTTTTTTTTTTACTGTATATGGTTTTAATAACGGCTCAATTCATGTGGATAAGTAGGATGCGGTATCAATGTATTAAGTATGGATGAACTATCTCTAAATCGAAATATTTAAAAAAAAAAAACTTTTTAATCCTTTATAAAATGACATTAGAAATGAAGATGTATGTGGGAGTTGATAAAAAGAAGTATCACAGTGATATGAAAAAATATATCACATGAACTCTATCTAGTAAAGGGTATGTGTTTAAGAGGTTAGTGGTGAATGTTTTGGGAAGTAACAGAAAATGAATTAAAGCCTCCGTATTACATTGTGTACTTTATTGAAAAATAATAGTATAGTATTGTGGAAAGTTGCAATGAGGAACTAAGAATGTTTTAAATGTCTAAACATCATGTGCAGAATAGATACATCTTATTTGCGTTCTGGGAGTTGTTGTACTTTTAGTAACATTATTAAACAGGAGTAGTGTAGTCACAAATAAAGGATGAAAACATGTTGTCTGCCTGTATATGAATTAGAAAGAAGTTATATTTGTTAGGTATGTATTGGGAGGTGTTTGTCAATGTGGTTGTTAACTTAAATCACCTTGTTGCATGTGCTTAGATGGTGAGACATGGTTCTTGTGGTTGCACATAGCTATATATACGGTGGGACTCTTGAGTTTACTTAAAGATGCAGAGAGGTATATATTTTTGGAAAGATGGTTTGAAGGTGTACATCTTTAAGAAATCGCATATATGTTTACATGGTGATCTATGTTGGGTAAGGCTGATGAAAATTCCATGTATATGGTGAGGGTGGTGTTTTTTCTATAAACATGGTTTGTTTAAAATTGAGGTGGATTAATAGTGCAGAATGCCTCAAGAGGTCTTGTGCTGGCTTCATTTAGAGTGTAACATTTGTTTGAGAACTGCTGAATATATGTTTTTGAAGAAGAAGTAGTATTATTTGAGGAATGATGTAGGTACACCATTCACAAAAGGTTTTGTGCTTTGAAAATTTTTAAATGTTGTTTTCCGTTTTAGAAACTTACTGATGCATGTGCACGCTCAGTAACAAATCAATGTATGCTCCTAGAGAGCTCTGTATGCAATTATATACCAAGTGTGATATCTAGACTTCACTCACAAATAGCTCAGTAGAAAAGCATATATTCAGTAAAACAGGTAGTTTGATACTGACAGGAGATAACCAATGAGTCAGAGATATAGTCACAACACTTTTGTATCTAACAGCAATGAAGGTACTTTCACAGTCATTCAGGCAGTATTCAGGCACTCATGCAGTCATTGAACTATGGAGACACTACCTATACATTAATCTAATCACCCAGACACTAACCATTTACTTATGCAATTAACAAGACTGTAACTATGCAGTCATTGTAACACTTGCGCAGAACCTATGCAGCCATCTAAACACCCATTTACAACCCATGCAGTCATTGAAATACTGAGGCACACGCATGAACTCATGCAAACACTTAGGTACTACTCATGCACTCATCTAATTACATAGAGAGTACCATTGTAGTAAACCTGTTATCCATCCAATAGCTGTGCACTCATTTAATTACTGAGGTAATACTCTTGCAGTAATACAATCACCCCAGCAGTACACTTACTTTCATCCAATCTCTCAAAGTTTAACATGGAGTCATGCAATCACTCAGACTCTAGTCATGCACTCATCTAATCAGCCAGACACTACTGATGCACTTATTCAGTTATCCAGGCACTACCCATGTAATTATCTAAATGCCCAGGCACTAACTGTTCACTGAACCAAAAACACATGGGCAGCAGGCATGTAGTCATGCAATCACTGAAACACTACTCGTGCACTCATCCAACCTGCTAGGTGCTATGCATGTACTTAAACAATCATGTATGCACTATCCTTGCACTCTATAAATCACTTATATATTATCTATGCACTCCTGCAATCATCCAGGCACTAAAGTTGCACTCATTTAATCATCCAACCACTATCAATGCATGCATTTAATTATTGAGCCATTAGTCATGCGCTTATCTAATCATTCAGGTACTACTCATGCACCATTCAAACACCCAGATAGTAGTGATAAACTCATGCAAACATACAGGCAGTAACTATGCTGATATGGAACGACCCATGGAGTTCTGATATACTCAGGGAATAATCCAGGTACTACCTGTATCCTCAAAGAATCACCTAGGCACTACCTATGCACCAATTCAATCATCCAGGGAGTATTCATGTATTCTGCCACAAACACATGTTTTTACAAGTTTTACTGAGGAATATGTAGGTTTTTTAACCATCTGGTGAATTATATATGTAAGCTGTGACACACTCTTTGCATGTACTTGGAAGAATTAGTGAGCTAAATGCTTTGATAGAGATTAACGTGCAGATTGTTATATGCACCGTTTCCCAAAATTTAAATCTGATACATTTAATTAGAACAGTACTGAGATACTAAATACACCAGTAACACAGTGGTAGAGATGTATCCAATAGCTCCTATTTTGTGTTTTCGGATTTACAGTTTTGAGACACTGTATGTACTTGTGCATTTGGGGCTAAATTTACAAGAAATTAATGTAGCGCGGAGCCGCAAGCCATTTGGCTGCACTGTGTGGCTTAGTTTCAAAGCACAGGGATGCATCATATTTACAACATTATGATGGATCCCTATGCTCTCCTCTGTGCTGGTGTACAACTGGCTGACATGCGCCAACAGAGGAACCCTTGCACGATGGAGCGGGGTGGCTGTGTAGTGGGGATGATTGTTTTTGAGCAGGAAGGAACACCTTCCAGTACAAAAACAATCACAAGAGGTATTTTCCTCTTTCTATGTGTGCTGCAGAATGCAGCATGCATAGAAACAGGAAAAAATGAGGAGAAAGAAAAGTAATTCTCCTCGTTGCATCTCCCTACACCTCCCCTCGGGAGGTATAGTATTCTGACTCATTCCCAGGTTTACGTATTGTTGTAAATTTGGGTATGTGGCAGAATCCATGGGTGTTGCGTGGGAACACACATGGCATGCTCCTTTCACGCAAAGTGCTGCCTGAAAAGGGCCTGTATTAATAAGGCCATGAAAAGCAACGCAGAGTGGCTTTACTTGGCCTTAAAAATATGGAGCACCACATTACGGCACCAGTGTGCCAAAAAAAGAGACGCACCGGAAAGTGAAAGGGGCTTGCAAATACGCCTCCTTGCCTTGATGTTCATTTTAAAATTTACTACAGAACTGTTCTTTCACCATGTATAAGTGAGAAGTGAGATTTGCTGTAGCTGTGTTGTACACCAGGGTGCTAAAATGTTAAAAGGTAACTAATAAATAAAGTTTGGTGTTTTGCTCTGGGTTTGTTTTATTGAAGTAAGTGTGTGTAGTAATATATCTAGGTTCATCTGTAGATTTAAAACTGCAACATAACATGAAAACTAGTTTTGTATTATGTGTAAGTGTAGGAAAGTAGGATCTGCTTCTTATGGTTACCCCCACTTTTTGCTTGATGTTACACTGTTTTTGACTAGTCTGACTGGGATCCAGCTAATCAGGACCCCAGTCTATCTGCTTTCTCCCTAAAATGTTATGTCATGTACTTAGGTACACTCCAGATTGGATACTGGGGTACCCTTGACAGTCCCTAGTATATGGTACACATGTACCCAGGGCATAGGTACACCAGAGGCTTCCCATGGGCTGAAGCATGTATTATGCCACCCATGAGAGGCCATGCAAAATGGAACTACAGGCCTGCCATTGCAGCCTGTGTAAGATGGTGCATGCACCACTTACTTTAGATATAGGTTTACTATATCTATAGGTCACTACACTTAAAACCTATAAGTCACCCCTATAGCAGGCCTTGACAATCCTGAAGGCAGTCTGCATGAGCAGAACACCCCTGCAGCCTTCGGAAACCATTCTCCCGGGTTGTCGGTGACGCAGCCAGACATATAGGTAGAGGTGCATTATATGCTCGCGTAAAATGCTATCTCGAAAACGGCTGCAATAAACCATGTCATGTTTGGTATCAAACACCTTGGAATCATACCTCCACATCGGTAACCAGTGTGGGAGGTATGATTCCACCCTTCAGAAGCAAGCTTCGTGGGGTCCCTGGTCTTCCCGGTACCAGCCTTTTCGACCCGGACAGCACAAAATGGTTGCTGCCGACCAGAGACACATTTCTGCCCTCCTGCTGCTGAGCCAAGCTCGAGCAGAGGAAGGCAGCACAATAGGCATCCTGTCACAGGGAGGTGTGACCACCTCCCAGACAGGATTTAGTGTATTGGAGCTGGGTGGGTGCACTTCCAAAGTGCCTGAAAGTCTGCACAAGGAGCACATTTGTTGTCCCTGTGCATAGTCCAGTTCAAACCAGTCCTGGGAGCTTTTGGCTCCTGCTTTGGCGCGAAACTGGACAAAGGACATGGGAGTAACCTCCCCACTGACCTGATCCTCCCCTGGGAGGGTCCCCTAAATCTGTCCAACCCTCTCCCGTGGGTACAAAAGGGCTTACCTGGCTGTAGGACCCTAGATTCGACGTGGACAAGATTCTGAACAAGAAACCACTGACCTTTGACCGTCTGGACACTGGACTTTGCTGGACTTTGACTGGGCCCGACTTTGTCTCCCTCTCAGTCCAAAGCATCGTCTGTGCCCGTGTACCATACAGGCTCCGTGCAGGACCTGTGGAGCATCAAGGACAACTGAAATATCTCCCTTGGGGTGAAGGAGTCACTCCCCTGCATTCGCAGGCGCCATAACGCAACTGACCGGTCTGCTGATCCTGAGCTCCTGCAAACTTCAAAGGCTCCAGCAACACAGGAGGTGGGCTCATATGCTCCTCGAGGTCGAGCTGCCCTCTCACCAAGTTTGAGGCCAGTATCCCTCGTGGGGACCGCATAGCCCGAACCCCTGTGCACCGCGTACTTTTGCAAGTGCATATGCTTGTTGGCGTTCCCCAACTAAGTACATTGGGCTATCAATAGCCCCAACCTCTGCCCACATTTCATACAAAGGACTTTGGCCTCCTCACACTTTGTGCCCTGCAAGCTGTGACTTTATGAAACTGCTAGAGGTCCCCTCGCGACTCCTGTACCTTCGGCCTGTGGGTCCATTTGAGGGACAACACTACTTTTCTTGGGCTCCCCTGGTTGCTCCAGGCCTGTCCTGACTCCCCTTGCTGTGGTGAGTCCCCTGGTCCTTGCTGGGCCAGACCGTAACTTTCTTTGACCTCCTTCGTGGGTTGCCGCTGCCAAGGCTTGTTGGTGCTCCCGCAGTACACCGACCCCTCAGCACTCGACATCCTTCGTGGGACAGCTCGTATCCGGCTCCAGGTCTCCATCTTCACACCTTAAGCACCCGACATCGGTGGGCATTCGTCTACAGAGCCCCTGGTCACCCCTGAGTGACCCAGACTCTGTCCCCTCTGCTTTCAGGTTCCTTCCATCAAGAATCCACCTGTGGGTTCCACCGGACACTTTCCTTCTTTCCAGCAGTGGCATTTCTTTGAAGACTCCCATTGAGAATGACGGCGGTTTCTATGCACCCGGCTTCCCTGGGATAGGTAACTCTGGTACTTCGGTATCCATGGGTGGGGTGGCTCTCCAACCTTCCATGTTCCACAGGGTTTCCTCGTAATCCACTGTGAAGGGTCCTTAAACTGTAAAACTGCAACCGCGACTCTCCCATTGAATTGTACGTAGCACGCGGTCGTGTTCTCACCCTGCACCCGTCCTCCGTGGGGTCCCTACTTACTCACCTTGGGTGGTTCCTTGAGGTCCCAGCGATTCTGAGTCCTCTAGACACTGTCTTGACTCGAGTCGTGGTTCTTATACCACTATTTTAGTATATGGTTTGGTCTCCCCCGGGAGCCCACTGTGTATTAGTGCTACTTACGATTATTTCTGTGCTACAGTATTGTGTGCTTTGTGTTTATCTGCGTGTAGCAGATACTGTGAGGTATTTAAGGTGTGTTATAACAATAAATACATATTTTTATAACTACTGTGTGGTTCTCCTTTCATTTAACCAATACAATAAGATTGCATTCTGGTAAAACAAGCTGCTTAACATTCCTTCAAGACTAAGCCTGAAGGCTGCTCTCCACAGCTACTTCTTGGATAGCTTTCTAAGGTTATCTTTGACCTCTTAAATCACCATAAGGGTTGTTTGGACTGGTGCAAGGTGCCCACTTTAATTAGTGGACATCATATACCATCCTAACTTCTCACATTGGTGTGCAGCGGGTGGGATTCAAGCCTACATTGTCTTGCCAGATAAATCTTTGTATTGATTAACTGAAAACCAGTAAGTACTAGGTACATATAATACTAGCTTAGAATAAGTAAGTTCTACTAAACTTAGGGTTGGGTAAGTTAAGGGTCTAGCACACCCTTTCTCCAACCTCAGAGAGTTTAGTTCCCACTAGGTTAGGTAGGTGCAACACCTCACCACACTTAGTATGTCTTCTAAAGGAGATGCCAGTGGCTCTCTGCCCTCTAGATGCAGTGACCTTTCATTCTAAGAATTGAAAGCCCGGCATGCCTCTAGAAAGCTGAAGACAGGGAGAAATGCCAACACTCAACGCCTCATAGAGGCCTTTCTTCTTGATGACCTTAGGAAGACCCCTGGGTCAGATGAACATGAGAAAGTGGGTGGGACAGGGAATAAGGACAGGTCAGGAGGTGACACCTTTTATGACCTAGACTCAAACCCTGGCCAGGAGGAACAAGATGTTTCCCACCTGGACAACTCAGATCTTCAGGGAGATGCTGAAGAAGAAGGCCAAGATGGCCCCCTCTTCACCCCTCCTGGAAGAGTGCAGAGTTTACCAAGGAGATCTAGATCTCCCTCTTCAGAATCTCATCACTCAGGAGAGTCTGTAGGGACCTCTGTATCTAGCAAGAGGGACCACTCTTATGACAGGGAGTACCAATTTCTGGAAATTGAAAAAGCTAAGCTTAGGCTCAGACAACAGCAATTGGCCCTGGACAAAAAGTCCCTAGAAGTCCAGAGAGCTAGAAAAATATTGGGAAAAGAGTCCCATGGTGGCAGCAACAGTGTCCCTAGAGTTAAAGAACATTCTTTTGACAATAGGAACCTGAGCAAGATTGTCCCTCCCTACCATGTTGGGGATGACATCCATAAATGGATAACTGCTTTAGAGAGGGCCTGTAAAGTTCAGAGAGTCCCTCAAGAGCAGTGGGCAGCTATCTTGTGGCTCTCCTTTGCTGACAAAGGTAGAGATAAGCTCCTCACTGTTAGAGAAGAGGATGCTGACAATCATTCAGTCCTGAAGAGTGCTCTCAGTGATGGGTTTGGCTTAACCACTGAACAGTATAGGATTAAGTTCAGAGACACCCAGAAGGCACAAAATCAGGACTGGGTAGACTTTGTGGATAGTGCCATTAAGGCTCTGGAAGGCTGGTTGCTTGGCAGCAAAGTGAACGATTTCAAGGGATTGTACAGTTTGATTATGAGGGAGCAGATTCTTAATAATTGCCAAAATCAGTTGTTGCATCAATACCTGGTTGACTCTGATCTCACTTCTCCCGAAGAATTGGGAAAGAAGGCAGATAGGGGGGTCAGAACCAGGGTGAAGTAGGGAAACCAGAACAATGGTGGTAACCAAAAGAAGTAAGATGCTAAAACTTCAGATAAGGGTGGGGACAAGGGTAAATATGACAAGTCTTCATCAGGGCCCCAAAAACCTGCATCCGGGGGGGGGGGGGAGTCACAATCTAACAAAGGGAAAGGCAAAAAGAAACCTTGGTGTTACTTATGTAAAGAAAAGACCCTTTGGACAAAGGATGCCAATTGTCCAAAGGCCATGGATTCAACTCCAACCACCACTGCCCTTAAGGCAACTGCTCCCCCTAGTACAGTTTCAAGTGGTGGTACAGGGAACAAGGGATTAGTATGGTTAACCTTGGGCTCTGAGATGGGTTCTTTCTTAGTCAGAACTCCAGTTCAGGCTGTACTTGTCTGTGATGGTGGCATGGATATTGCCACCTTATTTGTCAGTCCCAGTAACCTGGGCAAATACAGACAGCAGCCTTTGATTAATGGCAAGGAGGCCATGGCATACAGGGACACAGGTGCAAGTGTCACTATGGTGACAAAAGATCTTGTGGACCCTGACCAGATCATACTTGGTGAGATGTACCAAGTGATCAATGCTAACAATGTCAGGCCTGATCATTCCTTGGCAGTTGTTAATTTCAGCTGGGTAGGGGTAACTGGCCCTAAGAAAGTTGTGGTTAGCTCAGACCTTCCAGTAGAATGCTTTTTGGGCAATGATTTGGAGACTTTAGCCTGGGCTGAAGTGGAACTTATAACTCATACAGCAATGCTGGGCATCTCTGCAGATGTGTTTGCTGCGACCAGGTCACAGGCCAAACTGATGTCTACTGAACAGGCCCTGGATTCTGAAAGAATGGACCAGGTGCCTTCCAAGAGAAGGAGCAGGAGGGGTAAGGCTGTGTCTTCCCCCCAGGCTCAGAGAGAGGATCAGTCTCTTGAGGGAGATGATCTCAGTCCCTGTGAAGGAACTATCTCAGATGAACTGGAACCTGACCAGGTTGACTTCTTGGGGACAGGGGGCCCTTCCAGGGCAGATCTGAGTCAGGAGCAGCAAACCTGCCCCTCTCTTGAACCCCTCAGACAGCAAGCTGCTGCTGAGGCTGCTGGGAGTGTCAGTGGATCCCACAGGATCTATTGGGATGAGGGACTCCTTTACTCAGAGGGTAGAGACCCCAAGCCTGGTGCCACCAGGAGGTTGGTCATACCTTTGAAGTTTAGGGGCTTCCTACTCACCTTGGCACATGACATTCCCTTAGCAGGACACCTAGGCCAAAGTAAGACTTGGGACAGGCTTGTCCCACACTTTCACTGGCCTCATATATCAGAGGACACCAAGGAGGTTTGTCGCTCCTGTTCCACCTGTCAAGCCAGTGGTAAGTCAGGTGGTACCATAAAGACCCCCCTCATACCACTACCTGTGCTGGGGGTTCCCTTTGAGAGGGTTGGGATTGACATAATTGGTCCCATGAACCCTCCAACTGCATCTGGGCACAGTTCTATTCTAGTGGTGGTGGACCATGCCACTAGGTATCCAGAGGCTATACCCCTTAGAACCACCACAGCTCCTGTGGTGGCCAGGGCCCTCCTGGGAATTTTTTCCAGAGTGGGTTTCCCTAAGGAGGTCTTAACTGACAGAGTACAAACTTCATTTCCAATTATATCACTGCAATGTGGAAGGAGTGTGGAGTGAACTACAAGTTCACCACACCCTATCACCCACAATGCAATGGGTTGGTTGAAAGGTTCAACAAAACCCTAAAGGGCATGATCATGGGCCTCACAGAAAAGCATAGGTGAAAATGAGATGTCCTGTTGCCCTGCCTTCTCTTTGCCTACAGAGAGGTCCCACAAAAGGGGGTTGACTACAGCCCTTTTGAACTTTTGTTTGGGCATCCAGTTAGGCGTCCCTTGTGTTTGGTGAAGGAGGGATGGGAGTTACCTCTCAAACCTCCCAAGCAAGACATAGTGGACTTTGTAGTTGGTCTCCGCTCCAGGATGGCTGAGTACATGAAGAAGGCCAGCAAAAACCTTGAGGCAAATCAAGAATTGCAAAAAGGTTTGCATGAACAAAAGGCTGTACTGACTGTTTATCAGCCTGGTCAGAAAGTATGGGGGTTGGAGCCTGTGGCCCCAGCAGCTCTCTAAGACAAGTGGAGTGGACCCCATACTATTCTCGAGCAGAAGGGAGAGGTCACCTACTTGGTGGACCTTGGAACTCCCAGGAGCCCCCATAGGGTGCTCCATGTAAACAGGCTCAAACCCTATGTTGACATGGCAGACATGGGCTTACTCATGGCTACTGATGAGGGACAGGAGGAAGAGAGTGACCCACTCCCTGATCTCCTCTCACAGAACCCTGATGATGGCTCAGTTGATGGTGTAGCCTTGGCAGGCAGCCTCACTGAGCAACAGCAGATTGATTGCAGGAAGGTCCTCAATCAAAACAGGCATGTTTTCCTGCTGGAATTCGGAGTGATTGAACCCTCAGATAGCCCTTGGGCTAGCCCAGTGGTCCTGGTACCCAAACCTCATACCCAGGGTGGTAAGAGAGAAATGAGGTTTTGTGTGGACTACAGGGGGCTCAATGCAGTCACTAGGACTGATGCTCACTCCCTAGTGCAGATGAACTCATTGACAGTTTGGCCTCAGCCAAGTTCTTGAGCACATTTGACCTCACTGCTGGATATATTGGCAAATCAGACTAGCTGAGGATGCCAAACCAAAAACAGCATTTTCAACCCCTAGTGGGCATTATCAATTTATTGTAATGCCCTTTGGTTTGAAGAATGCACCTGCCACGTTCCAAAGGTTGGTGAACAAAGTCCTTACAGGCCTGGTAGCCTATAGTGCAGCATATCTTGATGATATAGCTGTCTTTAGTTCCACCTGGGAGGATCACCTGGTCCACCTGAAGAATGTTTTGGAGGCTCTGCAGAAAGCAGGCCTCACTATCAAGGCCACCAAGTGCCAGACAGGGCAGAGTAAGGTTGTGTACCTGGGCCACCTTGTGGGTGGAGGCCAGGTTCAACCATTGCAGAGCAAAATCCAGACCATCATGGACTGGGTTTCTCCCACTACCCAGACTCAGGTCAGAGCTTTCTTGGGCCTGACTGGGTACTACAGAATATTTGTGAAAGGATATGGGTCTATAGTGACTCCCTTGAATGATCTTACATCAAAGAGAATGCCCAAGAAAGGTCAGTGGACAGTTAGCTGTCAGAAGGCATTTGAGGATCTCAAGCAGGCCATGTGCACTGCTCCCATTCTGCAAAGTCCTGACTATTCCAAACAATTCATTGTCCAAACAGATGCATCTGAGTTGGGGGTAGGGGCTGTGTTGTCACAACTTAATGCAGAGGGTCAGGATCAACCAGTGGCTTTTATTAGCAGAAGGTTGACCCCCAGGGAGAAACGTTGGTCAGCCATTGAGAGCGAAGCCTTTGCTGTGGTTTGGGCTCTGAAGAAGCTCAGGCCATACTTGTTTGGCACTCACTTCAGACAGACCATAAGCCCCTCTTATGGCTAAAACATATGAAGGGTGAAAACCCCAAACTTTTGAGGTGGTCTATTTCCCTACAGGGGATGGACTATACAGTGGAACATAGACCTGGGAGTAACCATGCCAATGCAGATGGACTCTCCAGATATTTTCACTTAGAAAATGAAGACTCAACTGGGCAAGGTTAGTCTCATCTCCTTACGTTTGGGGGGGAGTGGGGTTGTGCAGGAAAGTAGGATCTGCTTCTTATGCTTACCCCCACTTTTTGCTTGATGTTACACTGTTTTTGACTAGTCTGACTGGGTTCCTGCTAATCAGGACCCCAGTCTATCTGCTTTCTCCCTAAAATGTTATGTCATGTACTTAGGTACACTCCAGATTCGATACTGGGGTATCCTTGTCAGTCCCTAGTTTAGGGTACACATGTACCCAGGGCATAGGTACCCCAGAGGCCTCCCATGGGCTGAAGCATGTATTATGCCACCCATGAGAGGCCCTGCAAAATGGAACTACAGGCCTGCCATGCACCACTTACTTTAGATATAGGTTTACTATATCTATAGGTCACTACACTTAAAACCTATAAGTCACCCCTATAGCAGGCCTTGACAATCCTGAAGGCAGGGTGCTGGGTTTTACATGAGAGGGTGCCCCTGCATGAGCAGAACACCCCTGAAGCCTTTGGGGGCCATTCTCCCGGGTTCTCAGTGAGGCAGCCAGACATATAGGTAGAGGTGCATTATATGCTTGTGTAAAATGCTATCTCGAAAACGGCTGCAACAAACCATGTCGTGTTTGGTATCAAACACCTTGGAATCAAACCTTCACAACGGTAACCGGTGTAGAGGTATGATTCCACCCTTCAGAAGCAATCTTCGTGGGGTCCCTGGTCTTCCCGGTACCAGCCTTCTCGACCCGGACAGCACAAAATGGTTGTTGCCGACCAGAGACACATTTCTGCCCTCCTGCTGCTGAGCCAAGCTCGAGCAGAGGAAGGCAGCACAATATGCATCCTGTCACACCTCCCAGACAGGATTTAGTGTATTGGAGCTGGGTGGGTGCACTTCCAAAGTGCCTGAAAGTCTGCACGAGGGGCACATTTGGTGTCCCTGTGCATAGTCCAGTTCAAACCAGTCCTGGGAGCCGTTGGCTCCTGCTCTGGTGCGAAACTGGACAAAGGACATGGGAGTAACCTCCCCACTGTCCTGACCCTCCCCTGGGAGGGTCCCCCGAGTCTGTCCAACCCTCTCCCGTGGGTACAAAAGGGCTTACCTGGCTTTAGGACCCTAGATTCGACGTGGACAAGATTCTGAACAAGAAACCACTGACCTTCGACCATCTGGACACTCTGGACTTTGCTGGACTTCGACTGGGCCCGACTTCGTCTCCCTCTCCGTCCAAAGCATTGTCTGTGCCCGTGCACCATACAGGCTCTGTGCAGGACCTGTGGAGCATCAAGGACAACTGAAGTATCTCCCTTGGGGTGTAGGAGTCACTCCCCTGCATTCGCAGGCACCGTAATGCAACTGACCGGTCTGCTGATCCTGAGCTCCTGCAAGCTCCGAAGGCTCCAGCAACACAGGAGGTGCGTTCTACGTTCCTTGAGATCGAGCTACCCTCTCACCGAGTTTGAGGCAAGTATCTCTCGTGGGGACCGCATAGCCTGAACCCCTGTGCACTGTGTACTTTTGCAAGTGCATATGCTTGTTGGCGTTCCCCAACTAAGTGCATTGGGCTATCGATAGCCCCAACCTCTGCGTATATTTCGTACAAAGGACTTCGGCCTCCTCGCACTCTGTGCCCTGCAAGCTGTGACTTTGTGAAACTGCTAGAGGTCCCCTCGCGACTCGTGTGCCTTCGGCCTGTGGATCCATTTGAGGGACAACACTGCTTTTCTTGGGCTCCCCTGGATGCTCCAGGCCTGCCCTGACTCCCCTTGCTGTCGTGAGTCCCCTGGTCCTTGCTGGGCCAGACCGTAACTTTCTTTGACCTCCTTCGTGGGTTGCCACTGCCAAGGCTTGTTGGTGCTCCCGCCGGACACTGACCCCTCAGCACTCGACATCCTTCGTGGGACAGCTAGTATACGGTTCCTGGTCATCCTCGACGTCTCCTGGTCCCTGCAGCTGTAGAGTCAAGGTCTCCATCTTCACACTTGAAGCACCCAACATCGGTGGGCATTCGTCTACCGAGCCCCTGCTCACCCCTGAGTGACCCAGACTCTGTCCCCTCTGCTTTCAGGTTCCTTCCGTCAAGAATCCACCTGTGGGTTCCACCGGACACTTTCCTTCTTTCCAGCAGTGGCATTTCTTTGAAGACTCCCACTGAGAACGACGGCGGTTTCCGACGCCACTTCAGCCCTATGCACCCGGCTTCCCTGGGATAGGTAACTCTGGTACTTCGGTATCCACGGGTGGGGTGGCTCTCCAACCTTCTATGTTCCACAGGGTTTCCTCGTAATCCACTGGGAAGGGTCCTTAAACTGTAAAATTTCAACCGCGACTCTCCCATTGAATTGTACGTAGCACGCGGTCGTGTTCTCACCCTGCACCCGTCCTCCGTGGGGTCCCTACTTACTCACCTTGGGTGGTTCCTTGGGGTCCCAGCGATTCTACGTCCCCTAGACACTGTCTTGACTCGAGTCGTGGTTCTTATACCACTATTTTAGTATATGGTTTGGTCTCCCCGGGAGCCCACTGTGTATTAGTGCTACTTACGATTGTTTCTGTGCTACAGTATTGTGTGCTTTGTGTTTATCTGCATGTAGCAGATACTGTGAGGTATTTAAGGTGTGTTATAACAATAAATACATATTTTTATAACTACTGTGTGGTTCTCCTTTCATTTAACCAATACAATAAGATTGCATTCTGGTAAGACAAGCTGCTTAACATTCCTTCAAGACTAAGCCTGAAGGCTGCTCTCCACAGCTACCACTTGGATAGCTTTCTAAGGTTATCTTTGACCTCTTAAATCACCATAAGGGTTGTTTGGACTGGTGCAAGGTGCCCACTTTAATTAGTGGACATCATATACCAGGCTAACTTCTCACATTGGTGTGCAGAGGGTGGGAGTCAAGCCTGCATTGTTTTACCAGATAAATCTTTGTATTGATTAACTGAAAACCACTAAGTACTAGGTACATATAATACAAGCTTAGAATAAGTAAGTTCTCCTGAACTTAGGGTTGGGCAAGTTAAGGGTCTAGCACACCCTTTCTCCAACCTCAGAGAGTTTAGTTCCCACTAGGTTAGGTAGGTGCAACACCTCACCACACTTAGTATGTCTTCTGAAGGAGATGCCAGTGGCTCTCTGCCCTCTAGATACAGTGAGCTTTCATTCCAAGAATTGAAAGCCCGGCGTGCCTCTAGAAAGTTGAAGACAGGGAGAAATGCCAACACTCAATGCCTCATAGAGGCCATACTTCTTGGTGACCTTAGGAAGACCCCTGGGTCAGATGAACAGGAGAAGGTGGGCAGGGCAGGGAATGAGGACAGGTCAGAGGTGACACCTTTTATGACCTAGACTCAAACCCTGGCCAGGAGGAACAAGATGGCTCCCACCTGGACAACTCAGATCTTCAGGGAGATGCTGAAGAAGAAGGCCAAGATGGCCCCCTCTTCACCCCTCCTGGAAGAGTGCAGAGTTTACCAAGGAGATCTAGATCTCCCTCTGCAGAATATCATCACTCAGGACAGTCTGTAGGGACCGCTGTATGTAGCAAGAGGGACCACTCTTATGACAGGGAGTACCAATTTCTGGAAATTGAAAAAGCTAAGCTTAGGCTCAGACAACAGCAATTGGCCCTGGACAAAGAGTCCCTAGAAGTCCAGAGAGCTAGAAAAATATTGGGACTAGAGTCCCATGGTGGCAGCAACAGTGTCCCTAGAGTTAAAGAACATTCTTTTGACAATAGGAACCTGAGCAAGATTGTCCCTCCCTACCATGTTGAGGATGACATCCATAAATGGATAACTGCTTTAGAGAGGGCCTGTAAAGTTCAGAGGGTCCGTCAAGAGCAGTGGGCAGCTATCATGTGGCTCTCCTTTGCTGACAAAGGTAGAGATAAGCTCCTCACTGTTAGAGAAGAGGATGCTGACAATTATTCAGTCCTGAAGAGTGCTCTCATTGATGGGTTTGGCTTAACCACTGAACAGTATAGGATTAAGTTCAGAGACACTCAGAAGGCACAGAATCAGGACTGGGTAGACTTTGTGGATAGTGCCATTAAGGCTCTGGAAGGCTGGTTGCTTGGCAGCAAAGTTAACGATTTCAAGGGATTGTACAGTTTGATTATGAGGGAGCAGATCCTTAATAATTGCCAAAATCAGTTGTTGCTTCAATACCTGGTTGACTCTGATCTGACTTCTCCCGAAGAATTGGGAAAGAAGGCAGATAGGTGGGTCAGAACCAGGGTGAAGCAGGGAAACCAGAACAGCGGTGGTAACCAAAATAAGCAAGATGTTAAAACTTCAGATAAGGGTGGGGACAAGGGTAAATATGACAAGTCTTCATCAGGGCCCCAAAAACCTGCATCCGGGGGGGAGTCACAATCCAACAAAGGGAAAGGCAAAAAGAAACCTTGGTGTTACTTATGTAAAGAAAAGACCCATTGGACAAAGGATGCCAATTGTCCAAAGGCCAAGGATTCGACTCCAACCACCACTGCCCCTAAGGCAACTGCTCCCCCTAGTACAGTTTCAAGTGGTGGTACAGGGAACAAGGGCTTAGTAGGGTTAACCTTGGGCTCTGAGATGGGTTCTGGCTTAGTCAGAACTCCAGCTCAGGCTGTACTTGTCTGTGATGGTGGCATGGATATTGCCAGCTTATTTGTCAGTCCCAGTAACCTGGGCAAATACAGACAGCAGCATGCGATTAATGGTAAGGAGGCCAGTGCATACAGGGACACAGGTGCAAGTGTCACTATGGTGACAAAAGATCTTGTGGACCCTGACCAGATCATACTTAGTGAGATGTACCAAGTGACCAATGCTAACAATGTCAGGACTGATCATTCCTTGGCAGTTGTTAGTTTCAGCTGGGGAAGGATAACTAGCCCTAAGAAAGTTGTGGTTAGCTCAGACCTTCCAGGAGAATGCTTGTTGGACAATGATTTGGAGACTTCAGTCTGGGCTGAAGTGGAACCTATGACTCATGCAGCAATGCTGGGCATCTCTGCAGATGTGTTTGCTGTGACCAGGTCACAGGCCAAACTGATGTCTACTGAACAGGCCCTGGATTCTGAAAGAATGGACCAGGTGCCTTCCAAGAGAAGGAGCAGGAGCAGGAGGGGTAAGGCTGTGTCTTCCCCCCAGGCTCAGAGAGAGAGCCAGTCTCTTGAGGGAGATGATCTCAGTCCCTGTGAAGGAACTATCTCAGATGAACTGGAACCTGATCAGGGTGAGTTCTTGGGGACAGGGGGCCCTTCCAGGGCAGATCTGAGTCAGGAGCAGCAAACCTGCCACTCTCTTGAACCCCTCAGACAGCAAGCTGCTGCTGAGGCTGCTGGGAGTGTCAGTGGATCCCACAGGATCTATTGGGATGAGGGACTCCTTTACTCAGAGGGTAGAGACCCCAAGCCTGGTGCCACCAGGAGGTTGGTCATACCTCTGAAGTTTAGGGGCTTCCTACTCCCCTTGGCACATGACATTCCCTTAGCAGGACACCTAGGCCAAAAGTAAGACTTGGGACAGGCTTGTCCCACACTTTCACTGGCCTCATATGTCAGAGGACACCAAGGAGTTTTGTTGCTCCTATACCACCTGTCAAGCCAGTGGTAAGTCAGGTGGTACCACAAAGGTCCCCCTCATACCACTACCTGTGGTGGGGGTTCTCTTTGAGAGGGTTGGGATTGACATAATTGTCCCCATGAACCCTCCAACTGCATCTGGGCACAGTTCTATTCTAGTGGTGGTGGACCATGCCACTAGGTATCCAGAGGCTATACCGCTTAGAACCACCACAGCTCATGTGGTGGCCAGGGCCCTCCGGGGAATTTTTTCCAGAGTGGGTTTCCCTAAGGAGGTCTTAACTGACAGAGGTACAAACTTCCTGTCCAGTTATATCACTGCAATGTGGAAGGAGTGTGGAGTGAACTACAAGTTCACCACACCCTATCACCCACAATGCAATGGGTCGGTTGAAAGGTTCAACAAAACCCTAAAGGGCATGATCATGGGCCTCCCAGAAAAGCTTAGGCGAAAATGGGATGTCCTGTTGCCCTGCCTTCTCTTTGCCTACAGAGAGGTCCCAGAAAAGGGGGTTGGCTACAGCCATTTTGAACTTTTGTTTGGGCATCCAGTTAGGGGTCCCTTGTGTTTGGTGAAGGACGGATGGGAGTTACCTCTCAAACCTCCCAAGCAAGACATAGTGGACTATGTACTTGGTCTCCGCTCCAGGATGGCTGAATACATGAAGAAGGCCAGCAAAAACCTTGAGGCAAGCCAAGAATTGCAAACAGCTTGGCATGACCAAAAGGCAGTACTGACTGTTTATCAGCCAGGACAGAAAGTATCGGGGTTGGAGCCTGTGGCCCAGCAGCTCTCCAAGACAAGTGGAGTGGACCCCATACTATTCTTGAGCAGAAGGGAGAGGTCACCTACTTGGTGGACCTTGGAACTCCCAGGAGCCCGCATAAGGTGCTCCATGTAAACAGGCTCAAACCCTATGTGGACAGGGCAGACATGGGCTTACTCATGGCTACTGATGAGGGACAGGGTGAAGAGAGTGACCCACTCTCTGATCTCCTCTCACAGAACCCTGATGATGGCTCAGTTGATTGGGTAGCCTTGGCAGGCAGCCTCACTGAGCAACAGCAGATTGATTGCAGGAAGATCCTCAATCAATATAGACACATGTTTTCTTTGACTCCTAGTAAGACCACTTGGTGTACCCATGAAGTGAACACAGGTGAGAGTCTACCTGTTAAATATAAGATTTACAGGCAGCCTGACCATGTCAGAAATTGCATCAGGACTGAGGTCCAAAAGATGCTGGAATTGGGAGTGATTGAAGCCTCAGATAGCCCTTGGGCTAGCCCAGTGGTCCTGGTACCCAAACCTCATACCCAGGGTGGTAAGAGAAAAATGAGGTTTTGTGTGGACTACAGGTGGCTCAATGCAGTCACTAGGACTGATGCTCACCCTATTCCTAGGGCAGATGAACTCATTGACACTTTGGCCTCATCCAAGTTCTTGAGCACATTTGACCTCACTGCTGGATATTGGCAAATCAGACTAGCTGAAGATGCCAAACCAAAAAACAGCATTTTCAACCCCTAGTGGGCATTATCAATTTATTGTAATGCCCTTTGGTTTGAAGAATGCACCTGCCACATTCCAAAGGTTGGTGAACAAAGTCCTTAGGGGCCTGGAAGCCTATAGTGCAGCATATCTTGATGATATAGCTGTCTTTAGTTCCACCTGGGAGGATCACCTCGTCCACCTGAAGAATTTATTTGGAGGCTCTGCAGAAAGCAGGCCTCACTATCAAGGCCACCAAGTGCCAGACAGAGCAGAGTAAGGTTGTGTACCTGGGCCACCTTGTGGGTGGAGGCCAGGTTCAACCATTGCAGAGAAAAATCCAGACCATCATGGACTGGGTTGCTCCCACTACCCAGACTCAGGTCAGAGCTTTCTTGGGCCTGACTGGGTACTACAGAAGATTTGTGAAAGGATATGGGTCTATAGTGAATCCCTTGAATGATCTTACATCAAAGAGAATGCCCAAGAAAGTTCAGTGGACAGTTAGCTGTCAGAAGGCATTTGATGATCTCAAGCAGGCCATGTGCACTTCTCCCATTCTGCAAAGTCCTGACTATTCCAAACAATTCATTGTCCAAACAGGTGCATCTGAGTTGGGGGTAGGGGCTGTGTTGTTACAACTTAATGCAGAGGGTCAGGATCAACCAGTAGCTTTTATTAGCAGAAGGTTGACCCCCAGAGAGAAACGTTGGTCAGCCATTGAGAGGGAAGCCTTTGCTGTGGTTTCGGCTCTGAAGAAACTGAGGCCATACTTGTTTGGCACTCACTTCATTGTTCAGACAGACCATATGCCCCTCTTTTGGCTAAAACAGATGAAGGGTGAAAACCCCAAACTTTTGAGGTGGTCCATTTCCCTACAGGGGATGGACAATACAGTGGAACATAGACCTGGGAGTAACCATGCCAATGCAGATGGACTCTCCAGATATTTTCACTTAGAAAATGAAGACTCAACTGGGCAAGGTTAGTCTCATCTCCTTACGTTTGGGGGGGGGGGCGTTGTGTAGGAAAGTAGGATCTGCTTCTTATGGTTACCCCCACGTTTTGCTTGATGTTACTCTGTTTTTGACTAGTCTGGCTGGGATCCTGCTAATCAGGACCCCAGTCTATTGCTTTCTCCCTAAAATGTTATGTCATGTGTAGGAGAGTAGGATCTGCTTCACATGGGTACCCCCACTTTTTGCTGATGCTTCACTGTTTTTCGACCTTAGTCTGGCTGGGGCCCTGCTAATCAGAACCCCAGCCTAGCTGCTTCCTCTCTAAAATGGTTTCCATGTGCCTTAGGCACATCTCTGATTGGAATCTGGAGTGCCCTTATAAGTCCCTAGTATATGGTATACTATGTACCCAGGGCATAGGTACCTCAGAGGCCTGCCAGGGGCTGAAGCATGTATTGTGCCACCCCTGGAAGGCCAGCCAAAAGGACACCACAGGTCTGCTACTGCAGCCTGGGTAAGGCGGTGCATGCACCCTTACTGTGATATAGGCTACCTATATCACTACATACATACACACATATAAACCTATAAGTCACTCCTATGGCAGGCCTTATCAATCCTGAAGGCAGAGTGCGTGGTTCCTATGTGAGAGGGTGCCCCTGCATGAGCAGGGCCCCTCTGCAGCGTTCGGAGACCCTTCTCTGATGCTGTTTGTAGTGCAGCCTGACCATATACTCTTAAGCGCATTATAACCTCGCGTTAAATGCTAACTTTGGGATGGCTGCACGGAAACATGTCGTGTTTGGTGTCAAACATCTTGGAATACTACCCCCCCACCAGTTCTAGCGGCGGGGGTAGCATTCCACCCTTCTAGAGGGAGAGACATGTACACACCGGTATACCCGGTACTGACTTTCCAGAGCCCTGGCATCACAAAATGGATGCCGCTGCCACAGACACGAGTCTGGCCTCCTGCTGCTGACCGAAACTCCGGCAGGGGAGGCCTGGACAATAGGTTTCCTGTCCCAGGGAGGTGTAACCCCCTCCCCAGACAGGATCGTGTGTATTGGGGCTGGGCGGGAGCACTCTCTGGTGCTTTGAAGTCCTGCACTGGGGGCACATTTGGTGTCCCTGTGCATACCCCAGTTCAAACCGGCTCAGGGGCTTCCAGCCCCTGCTCTGGCGCGAAACTGGACAAAGGAAAGGGGTGTAACCACCCCTCTGCCCTGACCCTCCCATAGGTGGGGCCACAGAGTATGTCCAACCCCCTACCTTAGTATAAGTATGGGACCCCAGTCCTTAGGACTTTAGATTTACCTGGACGAAACTCTGACACAGAATCCTGGACCTTCGACGCTCTACTTTAAGATTAGAGGACTGAAGAATCTCCCTTGGGGTCAAGGAGTGACTCCCCTGCTTGGCAGGCACCAAAGAAGCAATTGTCCGGTCTGCATCGCTGAAGCTCCCGCCGGACGCCGAAGTCGTTGCATCACCAGAGGTGGATTTCCAGACTTCCCCGAGGCTGCCCTGAGTCCCCAGCAAAGCTGAGGCCCGTAGCTGTCGTGGGTAACGTGGAACTGTGACCCCTGGACACCGATCGCATTTGCAAGTGCATCCTCTTCTGGGTCTCCCACGAAGTCGTGCTTTGGGCTCCGAGTAGCCCCAGCCTCCAGCACCAACTGCACCGAAGATCACTGGCCTCCACTCCACGAGTGTCCTGTGAGCCAGCTCCAGGTGCGTCGACTTGAGGCTCCTTTGCGGTCGCTAGTCCGTTGGCTAGTAGGCCCTCCCGAAGGCCAATCTTCTTCTGCTTGGGCTCCCTGGGTGCTCCAGGCGTGCCCTGACTTACCCTTGCTGGGTGAGTCCCACTGACCTTGCTGGTCTGCAACATCGTCCTTCTTCCATTTCCACGAGAGTTGCCGTTGCCAAGGCTTGTTGGGTCCAATCCGGTCGCCGACACCCCTGCAATCAACAAACGTCATGGGACAGCTCGAATCCAGCTCTTGGTTGTCGTCGACGCCTCCTGGACCTCGTGGCTGAAGAGTCAAGACGACCGTCAACCTACCTGAAGCACTCGACATCGGTGGGCATCTGCTCATCGCCTTCCTGGTCACTGGCTAGTGACCCAGACTCTGTCCCCTCTGCTTTCAGGTTCTTCAGATCTTCGATCCACCTTTGGATCCACCCGAACACTTTCGATTTGGCCGCCAGCAGCACTTTGCAGCAGATCGCCATTGAAAGCGTTGACGAAACCCGACCCCGAAAGACACCTATGCACCCGGCTCCCCTGGGTGAGGTAACTCGAGTACTCCGGTGCTCCCGTGGGTATTGACACTAGAACAGCCTAGTTCTCAAAGGGTTTGCTCCAAGTCCTCCTCTAAGTGTCCCTTTTCTTTTAAATTCAAACCGCGACTTTCCCCATAGAAGTTAACGGCGGCTTCGCGTCTGTGTTCCTACACTGCACGCGTCCCCCGTGGGTCCCCTGTGTCACTACCTTGGGTGGTTCCTTATGGTCCAAGCACTTCTACAGGCTCTAGGCCCTGTGTCTAGCTCAGTCGTGGTTCTTATACCACTTTATTGGTATATGGTTTGGTACGCCCCTAGGGCTCAAACGTGTATTTGTGCTATTACTGTAGATAACTAACTTATAACTTATGTACTTCAAACTCTAGCCTCATAAAGAGACTAGAGGGGTGTGTTTAGCAATAAATACATATATTTTGAATATATACCTGGTGTGGTCCTCTTTCATTTGGTCACTCAAGAGATTATAGACTGGTAAAACAAGCTGCTTTACATTCCTTCAAGACTTAGCCTGAAGGCTGCTCTCCAAAGCTACCACTAGGATAGCTTTCAATAAAGGTTGTCTGTTAGAAATGGGATATCTAGTTGGCAAGGGCTTGCACCTTTGTCCAAGTAGGGACCCTTCTTCCTAGTCAGGGTAAGGGTGTTACACTCGTGAAGTAACCCCTGCTCACCCTCGTGGTAGCTTGGCACGAGCAGTCAGGCTTAATTCAGAGGCAGTGTGTAAAGCATTTGCACATAACCAACAGTAATACAGTGTAAGCACTACAAACGGACACCACACCAGTTTAGAAAAATAACCAATTTTTATATACTCAAGACAAGACCAATTACGACAAAAATCCACAATACTATACTTTAAAAACAAATGCTTGATAAGGTAACTTCTTCTTTGCAGGAATAGTTCAAAAACAAAGTTCGTACGAGTCGGTAGCTCCGTCCGAGCCTACCGCGATGCTGAAAACCACAGAGTCTAACAGTTCCAGCCGACCGTGTCGATACGGGCCAGCAGAGTCGTGAACAGACTCGGTCACAGTACCTTTCTCGTTGTGGCTGGTACGGAGTGTACGAGCCGGTCGGCGTTCGTCGCGGTTGCGGTGCAAGACGGAGCGATGCAAGGTGCGGTGTCCCTCGATGCGGTGCAGACAGCGGCTCGATGAGCGTCGTGCAGACAGAGTCGGTGAGTCCAAGGCGTGCGATGCAGGGTGAGACGATGCTCGATGCGGTGCTGACAGGTTGCGATGCAGGCGACCAAGCCGGAGTGCGGGAGCTGGCGTCGGACAGCGGTGCGAGTCAGAGCGGTGCGTCGCAGACGTGCGAGCGGTGCCCCAAATGCGATGCGGTCACGACTCTTGAGCCAGTTGCAGCGACCGCGTCGGTCGGGTCCGGCTGGTTCAGTGAAGCGATGCGATGCGAACTGCGGTGCCCACAGGTCACGGTGCAAGCAGCGGCTCGGTGTTGGCGGCGTCGGACGTCGCCACGGTGAGACCAGGGTTACGATGCGAAGCGGGGCGATGCGGTCTGCGGTGCAAACAGGTCACCGGCCAGGGATGGATTCGGTTGACGGAGTCGGTTTGCGGTTCCCTTCCTCTGTGGCAACTGAAACAGCGTTCCAGAAGCGGTACCCAGAGGCTTGTGAAGTCTTTGTAGTCCCTGAGACTTCTTAACAGGAGGCCAGCTGGGTTCCAGGCCCTTGGAGATACTCAGCACAAGTTTGTAGAAAGTTCAGTCCTTTCCCTGCCCAAGGCAGAAGCAGCAGCTGCAGGCCAACCCAACAAAGCAACAACACAGCAAAGGGGCAGTACTCCTCCTGGCAGCTCTTCCAGCTCTTCGTCTTGGCAGGTTCCTTGATTCCAGCGAGATCTAAATTCATGGGGTCAGGGCCCCAATATTTATATCCCAAATTCCTTTGTTCTCTGAAGGCAGAGAGGCCTTTGCCTAGTCCAAACCAGTTCTGGAGCACTTTGTTGACAAGTCTCCGTCCCTTCTTTCAGTGAGTGAGGCCAGGGACATCAGACGCACCACAGGAGGTGGAGCCAGCATTGTGGAGGGAAGGCACTGTCCTATTCAGGGCCCAGGTGCAACCCCTCCCACCCATCTACATGTAGATCTTGCTATTCAGCCCTGTGCTGACTCACCCTGTCTCCTGGCATCCCCCAGCCCCTGTCACTCACACTCCAGACAAGGAATACACAACCTCGCAGAGGCAGGCTTGGATGGTTAGACAAGAAAATACCCACTTTCTAAGAGTGGTATTTTCAAACACAGAATGTTAAAACCAACTTCACTAAAAGATGCATTTTATCATTCTGAGTCCAGGCATACTAAACTCGAATTTCTACCATGTTCCCGGGGTCAGTTAGAATTATAAGCTGTAATAATCAAAACTGCCCGTTCTGGCCTATGGGGAACAGGTAGCCTTGCAATAGTGAAAAACGAACTAGGCTGTAATTCACTATCAGGACATGCCACACACACCAGGGCATGTCCTACCTTTCGCACCCTGGGTACCTTGGGCCTACCTTAGGGGTGACTAACATGTAGCAAAGGGAAGGTTTAGGGACTTGCAAGTGTGTGCACTTGCCAAGTCGACATGGCAGCCCCAGGCTGCGCACAGGCTCTGCGATGGCAGGCCTGAGTTACACTTTGCGGGCTGTTTGCGTGGGTGGCACAATCCAGTGCTGCAGCCCACCAACAGCATTTGGTCTATAGGCCCTGGCACTCGCAGTGCACTTTACAAGGGACTGACACATAAACCAAATAGGCCAATCATGAAAACACCAATCCATAACACATTTTATACAGGAGCACTTGCACTTTCCCACTGGACAGCAGTGAGGAAAGTGCGCAGAATCATTACACCAGCAAAAACAGAGTCAAAACCGGGAGGTCAGAAAGGAAAAAGTCAGGGGAAACACGCCAAAAGATGCCAAGTCTAACACATGCCCCCTCCAGCTGAAAGTAGGGAGAACTACCCAACCCCACTGGAGTTCTCTTCACTAAGGCGGAAGAACCTGGACAGACCATCTGCGTTGGCGTGTTCTGTACCAGGACGGTGTTCCACCGTAAAGTCCATTCCCTGTAGGGAGATGGACCACCTCAGCAGTTTTGGATTCTCACCCCTCATTTGCATCAACCATCTGAGGGGCCTGTGGTCTGTCTGAACCCGGAAGTGAGTCCCAAACAGGTATGGTCTCAACTTCTTCAGCGCCCAGACCACAGCAAAAGCTTCCCTTTCTATGGCACTCCACCTCTGTTCCCTGGGAAGTAGTCTCCTGCTAAGGAAGACTACAGGCTGATCCAGGCCCTCGTCGTTCAGTTGTGAGAGCACCGCTCCCACACCATGCTCTGAAGCGTCAGTCTGCACGACGAATTCCTTGGAGAAGTCAGGTGCCTTGAGCACGGGCGCCGTGCACATGGCTGCCTTCAGGGCATCAAAAGCTTTCTGGCAGGACTCAGTCCAGATCACTTTCCTGGGCTGCCTCTTAGAGGTCAGCTCTGTTAAGGGGGCAACGATGGTGCCATAGCCCTTAACAAATCTCCTATAGTAACCGGTGAGACCTAAGAAGGCTCTCACCTCTGTCTGGGTCTTGGGGGTTCCCAAGCCAGAATGGTGTCAATCTTGGGTTGTAGGGGCGCCACCTGGCCGCTTCCTACCTGGTGTCCCAAGTACACCACAGAACCCTGCCCGATCTGGCACTTACTGGCCTTGATCGTGAGGCATGCACCTTGCAGAGCCCTCAACACTTTCTCAAGGTGCTGTAAATGTTCTTCCCAGCTGGAACTGAACACAGCAATGTCATCCAGGTAGGCGGCACTGAAATCCTCCAGCCCAGCCAACACCTGATTGACCAACCTCTGAAAGGTGGCAGGGGCATTCTTCAACCCAAAGGGCATCACCCGGAATTGGTAATGACCTTCTGGGGTTGAGAATGCTGATCTCTCCTTGGCCCCATCGGTTAAGGCAATCTGCCAGTACCCAGACGTCAAATCAAACGTGCTGAGGAACCGGGCAGCTCCCAACCGATCAATGAGCTCATCAGCTCTGGGGATGGGGTGCGTGTCAGTCCTAGTGACGGCATTGAGCCCACGGTAGTCCACACAAAACCGGAGTTCTGAAGTGGCACCGGGCGCAGCAGCCTTTGGGACCAAGACCACTGGGCTGGCCCAAGGACTGTGGGAGGGCTCAATCACCCCTAACGCCAACATCTTAGAGACCTCCTCCTTGATGCTGGCTCTGACCCGGTCAGTCAACCTGTAAATCTTGTGCTTCACAGGAGGGCTGTCACCAGTGTCCACGTCATGGGTACACCAGTGAGTAACACCGGGAGTCAGAGAGAACAGTGGGGCGAACTGTCCCAACAACTGGCGACAGTCCCCCTGCTGCTCCTGAGTCAGAGTAGGGGAGAGGATCACACCCTCTACTGACCCATCATGCTCCTTGGTAGACAGGAGGTCAGGGAGAGGCTCACTCTCCTCTTCCACCCCATCATCTGTCGCCAAGAGCATACTCACTTCGGACCTCTCGAAGTGGGGCTTGAGGCGGTTCACGTGAAGGACCCTCAAAGGGTTCCTTGGAGCCTGCAAATCCACCAGGTAGGTGACGTCACTTTTGCGCTCCTTTACCTCATATGGACCAGTCCACTTGTCCTGCAAGGCACAAGATGCCACTGGGGCCATGACCCACACTTTTTGCCCAGGTTGAAATTCGACCAGAGTGGCATTCTGGTCATACCATCTCTTCATTTCTTCCTGGCTTGCTTCTAGGTTCGCCTGAGCGAGTTTCCTGAAGCGGGCAGTTTGGTTTCTAAAGGCCAGCATGTAGCTAAATACATCCTGGGGAGTTTTCCTGGGAGCTGCCTCCCAGCCTTCCTTTACCAAACTCAGAGGTCCTCTGACAGGGTGGCCATACAGGAGCTCAAAGGGGCTGTACCCAAGAGACTTCTGAGGCACCTCCCTGTATGCAAAGAGTAGGCATGGCAAGAGGACGTCCCACTTACGCCTCATGGGTTCTGTTAGACCCTTGATCATGCCTTTCAAGGTCTGGTTGAATCTCTCCACCAGACCGTTTCCTTGTGGGTGGTAAGGAGTGGTGAACTTGTAGGTTACACCACACTCCTTCCACAGGGATGTCATATACTTGGATATGAAATTGGTCCCCCTATCAGAAACCACCTCTCTGGGGAATCCCACACAGGAAAAGATCCCCATTAACGCCCGGCCCACCACTGGCGCCGTCGTTGTCCTGAGAGGGATTGCCTCCGGGTACCGGGTGGCATGGTCCACCAAGACCAGGATGTACCTGTTGCCCATGGCTGTCTTGGGATCCAGTGGCCCCACAATATCCATCCCTACCCTTTCAAAGGGTGTTCCAACAACAGGAAAAGGTTGGAGAGGAGCTTTGACCTTCCTCCCACTCTTACCACTTGCCTGGCAAGTTTGGCAAGACCTACAGTGTGCATCTGACTGCCTTCGCATTTGGGGCCAAAAGAAGTGGGTGACAAGCCTGTCAAAGGTCTTGTCCTGCCCCAAATGTCCTGCCAAAGGCACGTCATGAGCCAGACCCAGTAGGAAGGTCCTGAAGCGCTGGGGTACCACCAGCACACGGGCTGACCCAGGCTCAGCAACCTTAGGCTCACTGTATAGGAGACCACTCTCCCAGTAGATCAGATGTGACCCGGACTGATTACCAGCTGCCTGGTCTGCAGCCTGCCGCCGCAGACCCTCCAGAGTAGGGCACTCGTTCTGCTCCCTGCAGAACTCCTCCCTGGTGGGACCCCCTTCTTGCTGCCGATGGGTCAGCTCAGAGATGTCTCCCAGTTCGGCTACCTGCTCCCCTGTAGGCACCGGGCGTCCCCCTCGAGGTCCGCCTCCTCCCGGTCCGTGGGAACTTCGGGGGCCGGTTTCCCGCGCCCCCTGCCCTTTCTCTTGGCAGGGACTTGGGCCACTGTTCCAGGCTCCAAGTCCCCTTGATCACCCTTTCTGGCTGCCATTGACCGAGTAGACACGCATGCCCACTCTGGCAACCCAAGCATCTCCAAGTGAGACCTGAGCTCAACCTCCTTCCATAAGGACTGCTCCAGGTCGTTTCCTAGCAGACAATCTACAGTCATGGTAGGGCTCACAACCACCCTCAAGGGACCTGAGACCCCCCATTCAAAGGGAACCTGCGCCACCATACATTGGCGCTCTGAGTTGTCTACAGCAACTACTTGGTGGAATGCCCCGGGGACTACTTGCTTCTCAGACACCAGGTGACACTGGACTGAGGTCACACTGGCTCCAGTGTCTCTGAGAGCCTCTACCCTGTTCCCATTAATTGTCACCCAGGTGCTATATTTCTTTGTGTTAGGGGGCACCTGGTTTCCTGGGACCATCTCACTGTCCCCTAGTGAGACAAGGGTCATTTCTGCGGGATCCCCACCCTCCTGTGGGCACCCCTCCTCCCCAAGCGCTACACTAGCCAACACTTTGGACTGTCCACCGGTGGGTGGCTGTGTCCCCTTTGGGCACTTGGGGTCCCCCTTAAAGTGACCTACCTGGTCACATGCATAACACTTGCGGGGGCCGGTCTCAACAGGCTTCCCTGTAGAGACCCCTTTCTTCTTATCACCGGGGGGCTGGGAACCTTTACCCTGGGTACTAGTTTGGGGCCCTTTAGAGAACTCCTGTGCTTTACCCTTGTCCCCTCCACCTTTCTGCTGGGGACCCTGCCCACCTTTGGCTGAGTCTCCCCCAAACGCTTTCTTGTGGAACCTGGTACTCACCCAGCGGTCTGCTTCCATAGCAAGCTTCCTGGGGTCAGTTAGCTTACTATCAACTAGGTGCTGGCGCAGATCTGCAAAACATAGACTAGACAAGTGCTCCCATGCAATCAAGTTGTAGAGCCCCTGAAAATCTGTTACACTACTGCCCTTTACCCAACCATCCAGCGACCTGCAGAACACATCCACACATTCCAACCAAGTGTTGGCATCAGACTTCTTACTGGACCTGAACTGATCCCTGTACTTTTCAGGAGTAAGACCATACTTAGTGAGAAGGGCATCCTTCATGTCAGCATAGGTGAGGTGATACCCCTTACCCAAAGCTATCAGAGCATCCCTTGCTTCTTCAGGGAAAAGTGGCCACAATCCTGCTCCCCAATTCTCCTCAGGGACCCCATTCATGTGTATGGCTGCCTCATAACCCTGAAACCACCTTTGTATGTCATCCCCCTTCTTGAACTCCTTGCCTACATTCTTGGGAATGTGCACAATCCTGTCTGCCTTTCTGGACGAATTGCTGCCACCATCTGAGCCTGACTTACTCCTAAGTTCTAGCTCCTTCAGTTCTCTCTCATGCTCTAAGAGCATCTTCCCTTTCCTCTATGGCCAATCTCTTCTCCTCCCGCTCACTCTCCAGCCTGAGCTTCTGCAGCTCAAACTGCCTTGCCTCCCGCCTATCCTCCTGCTGCTGCCTGACCTGGCGGGTTCCCCCCTACCCAAAAGCATATCCACCCTGGAAATAGGCTCCTCCACCTCCTCACTGAGATTACCAGGCTGCCCACTGGCATGTCTGGCTGCTACCCAGGCCCTCAGCGCCTTCTGTAGCTCCTCCTTCCTTGTGAGGCCTTTAATTTGGACTTTCAGGTTTTTACAAATTGCTCGTAGTTCCTTTACGGCGTAGGTTTCCAACCTGTCCTCCTCAAAGATAATTTCCAGAGATGCAACGGATGATGCAGCTGTGTCAGGCATGACAAAAGTAGTGAGTTGAAAACTGGCAAGATCAAAAATAGGCCAAAAGAAAAAGAACCAGTATGTGGTACGTAATGGTCTGCGATATGGTAGTAGTGCACACCAATCACTGTAAGTCAAGTGCAAACACAAGTCCTATCCTCACCGCTGACAACCAATGTTAGAAATGGGATCTCTAGTTGGCAAGGGCTTGCACCTTTGTCCAAGTAGGGACCCTTCTTCCTAGTCAGGGTAAGGGTGTTACACTCGTGAAGTAACCCCTGCTCACCCTCGTGGTAGCTTAGCACGAGCAGTCAGGCTTAATTCAGAGGCAGTGTGTAAAGCATTTGCACATAAACAACAGTAATACAGTGTAAGCACTACAAACGGACACCACACCAGTTTAGAAAAATAACCAATTTTTATATACTCAAGACAAGACCAATTACGACAAAAATCCACAATACTATACTTTAAAAACGAATGCTTGATAAGGTAACTTCTTCTTTGCAGGAATAGTTCAAAAACAAAGTTCGTACGAGTCGGTAGCTCCGTCCGAGCCTACCGCGATGCTGAAAACCACAGAGTCTAACAGTTCCAGCCGACCGCGTCGATACGGGCCAGCAGAGTCGTGAACAGACTCGGTCACAGTACCTTTCTCGTTGTGGCTGGTACGGAGTGTACGAGCCGGTCGGCGTTCGTCGCGGTTGCGGTGCAAGACGGAGCGATGCAAGGTGCGGTGTCCCTCGATGCGGTGCAGGCAGCGGCTCGATGAGCATCGTGCAGACGTTGTCGGTGAGTCCAAGGCGTGCGATGCAGGGTGAGACGATGCTCGATGCGGTGCTGACAGGTTGCGATGCAGGCGACCAAGCCGGACTGCGGGAGCTGGCGTCGGACAGCGGTGCGAGTCGGAGCGGTGCGTCGCAGACGTGCGAGCGGTGCCCCAAATGTGATGCGGTCACGACTCTTGAGCCAGTTGCAGCGACCGCGTCGGTCGGGTCCGGCTGGTTCAGTGAAGCGATGCGATGCGAACTGCGGTGCCCACAGGTCACGGTGCAAGCAGCGGCTCGGTGTTGGCGGCGTCGGACGTCGCCCACGGTGAGACCAGGGTTACGATGCGAAGCGGGGCGATGCGGTCTGCGGTGCAAACAGGTCACCGGCCAGGGATGGATTCGGTTGACGGAGTCGGTTGCGGTTCCCTTCCTCTGTGGCAACTGAAACAGCGTTCCAGAAGCGGTACCCAGAGGCTTGTGAAGTCTTTGTAGTCCCTGAGACTTCTTAACAGGAGGCCAGCTCGGTTCCAGGCCCTTGGAGATACTCAGCACAAGTTTGTAGAAAGTTCAGTCTTTTCCCTGCCCATGGCAGAAGCAGCAGCTGCAGGCCAACCCAACAAAGCAACAACACAGCAAAGGGGCAGTACTCCTCCTGGCAGCTCTTCCAGCTCTTCGTCTTGGCAGGTTCCTTGATTCCAGCGAGATCTAAATTCATGGGGTCAGGGCCCCAATATTTATATCCCAAATTCCTTTGTTCTCTGAAGGCAGAGAGGCCTTTGCCTAGTCCAAACCAGTTCTGGAGCACTTTGTTGACAAGTCTCCGTCCCTTCTTTCAGTGAGTAGGCCAGGGACATCAGACGCACCACAGGAGGTGGAGCCAGCATTGTGGAGGGAAGGCACTGTCCTATTCAGGGCCCAGGTGCAACCCCTCCCACCCATCTACATGTAGATCTTGCTATTCAGCCCTGTGCTGACTCACCCTGTCTCCTGGCATCCCCCAGCCCCTGTCACTCACACTCCAGACAAGGAATACACAACCTCGCAGAGGCAGGCTTGGATGGTTAGACAAGAAAATACCCACTTTCTAAAAGTGGTATTTTCAAACACAGAATGTTAAAACCAACTTCACTAAAAGATGCATTTTATCATTCTGAGTCCAGGCATACTAAACTCGAATTTCTACCATGTTCCCGGGGTCAGTTAGGATTATAAGCTGTAATAATCAAAACTGCCCGTTCTGGCCTATGGGGAACAGGTAGCCTTGCAATAGTGAAAAACGAACTAGGCTGTAATTCACTATCAGGACATGCCACACACACACCAGGGCATGTCCTACCTTTCGCATACAACGCACCCTGCCCACAGGGGTACCTTGGGCCTACCTTAGGGGTGACTAACATGTAGCAAAGGGAAGGTTTAGGGACTTGCAAGTGTGTGCACTTGCCAAGTCGACATGGCAGCCCCAGGCTGCGCACAGGCTCTGCGATGGCAGGCCTGAGTTACACTTTACGGGCTGTTTGCGTGGGTGGCACAATCCAGTGCTGCAGCCCACCAACAGCATTTGGTCTATAGGCCCTGGCACTCGCAGTGCACTTTACAAGGGACTGACACATAAACCAAATAGGCCAATCATGAAAACACCAATCCATAACACATTTTATACAGGAGCACTTGCACTTTCCCACTGGACAGCAGTGAGGAAAGTGCGCAGAATCATTACACCAGCAAAAACAGAGTCAAAACCGGGAGGTCATAAAGCAAAAAGTCAGGGGAAACACGCCAAAAGATGCCAAGTCTAACATTGTCTTTAACCTATCTCCAATAAGGGGTTGTTTGGACTGGTGCAAGGTGCCCACTATAATTAGTGGACAGCATATGCCAGGCCAACTTCTCACATTGGTGGGCAGCGTGTGGGATTCCAGCTTGCTATTGTTTTACCAGATAATCTCAATTGAATTGATCAACTGAAAACCACTAAGGGTACCTAAGGTACATATAAATCAAGCTTAGTAATACAGTAAGTTCTACTGAACTTAGAGTTGTGTTAAGGGATAGCACACCCTTTCTACAACTCAAGAGAGTTTAGTAGGCCACACTAGAGTAGGTAGTGCCTACACCACACCTCACTAGTAATGTCTTCAAAGCCAGGACCCAGTGAGTCCTCGCCAGAAGCCAGTGGGCTTCTTCCCTCCAAGTATGATAAACTCCCATTCTTGGAATTGAGAGCATTATGCAATACTAGGAAGTTGAAGGCAGGCAAAAGTGCCAGCACCCAACACCTCAGGGAGGTGTTACTAGCTGATGATCTCAGCAGGCCCCTAGGGTCTGAAGGGGTAGGCAGAGAGGGTGGGGCAGAAGATGAAGAAGGGGCCAGGGGTGAAGAAACCCAGGCCCCCCTCTGAAACTGGCCAGGAAGGTGAAAATGACCTTGTCCTGGAAAACCCAATTCCTCCTGTGGAGGAGGAGGAGGAGGATCAGAAAGACCTCCCCTTTGTCCCCCAGGAAGAGTACTGAGTGTGCCCAGAAGGTCTAGGTCTCCTTCTCAGGAGTCCAACCACTCTGACACCTCAATAGGGACCTCTGTCTCCTCTCATAGGAGGGAATCCTCTCATGAAAGGAGAAAGAGACTGATTCAGTATGAGCAAGCCCAGCTTGAACTCAGAAAACAGCAATTGGCTATAGACAGGGAGTCCCTAGATCTCTATAGAGAGAGACAAAAGATGGGACTAGAGTCCCATGGTGGCAGCAGTTTCCCCAAAGATAGGGAAAGGTCTTATGACCATAGAAACCTGAGCAAGATTGTCCCTCCCTACCAGAGTGGGGATGACATCCACAAATTGATAACTGCTCTAGAGAGGGCCTGTAAAGTACAGAGGGTCCCTCGGGAGCAGTGGGCAGCAATCTTGTGGCTCTCCTTTGCAGACAAAGGTAGAGATAAGCTCCTCACTGTTAGAGAGGAGGATGCTGATAATTACAAAGTCTTGAAGAGTGCTCTAATTGATGGGTTTGGCCTAGCCACTGAACAATACAGGTTAAAGTTCAGGGATACCCAAAAAGCACAGACTCAAGACTGGGTGGACTTTGTTGATTGTTCTGCCAAGGCTCGGGAAGGTTGGTTATTGGGCAGTAAGGTATGTGACTTCACAGGATTGTACAATCTTATCATGAGGGAGCAGATCCTTAACAATTGTCAAAATCAGCTGTTGCATCAGCACCTGGTGGACTCTGATCTGACCTCTCCCCAAGAATTGGGAAAGAAGGCAGACAAATGGGTCAGAACCAGGGTGAGGCAGAAGGTACAGAACCAAGGTGGTGACCCTAAGAAGCAAGATTCGAAAAACTCTGATAAGGGTGGGGAGAAGGGTAAAGATCAAAAGTCTTCACAAGGCCCCCAAAAATCTTCTTCAGGTGGGGATTCACAGTCTAACAAAGGGAAAGGCCAAAGGAAACCATGGTGCAAGGTCTGTAAGCAAAAGACCCACTGGACCAGTGATTGCACCAAGTCCAAAGACTCTACTCCAGCCCCCACCAATGCCCCTAAGGCACCTGCTCCCCCTAGTGCAGTTACAGTTGGTGGTGGGACTACACAAGCCAAGGGTTTAGTAGGGTTGACCCTGGGTAAGGAGATGAGCTCTGACCTAGTCAGAGAACTCACTCAGGCTGTCCTAGTCTGTGATGGAGGCATCGATGTGACCTCCTCTGTGAGTCCCAGTAATCTAGGCAAGTACAGGCAACAGCCCTTAATCAATGGAAAAGAGGCTTTGGCATTTAGGGACACAGGGGCAAGTGTCACCATGGTGACACAAGACCTTGTGAATCCTGGGCAGATTATACTTGGTGAAATGTACCAAGTGACCAATGCTAGCAACGTCAGAACAGACCATACTCTGGCAGTTGTTAACTTCTCCTGGGGAGGGGTAACTGGCCTTAAGAAGGTTGTGGTAAGTGCAGACCTACCAGTTGAATGCTTGCTTGGCAATGACTTAGAAACTTCAGCTTGGGCAGAAGTGGAGCTCAGGACCCATGTAGAAATGCTGGGCATCCCTGCAGATGTGTTTGCTGTGACCAGGTCACAAGCCAAAATGTCTAACACTGAACAGGCCTTGGATTCTGGAATAATGGACCAAGTGCCCTCCAAGAAGAGGAGTAGTAGGGTAAAGGCAGTGCCTTCCCCTTGGCTCAGAAGGAAGATCAGTCTCTTGAGGGGGATGATCTCAGTCCTGAGGAAGGAACTGTCCCAGAGGAGCTTGAACCTGACCAGGTTGAGTTCTTGGGGACAGGGGCCCTTCCAGGGCAGATCTGAGCCAGGAGCAGCAGAGCTGCCCCTCTCTTGAACCCCTCAGACAGCAAGCTGCTGCTGAGGCTGCTGGGAAAGCTAGTGGTCCCCATACTGTGTATTGGGATGATGGACTCTTGTACTCAGAGTGTAGAGATCCCAAGCCTGGTGCCACCAGGAGGTTGGTTATACCTCTGAAGTTCAGGGGCTTCCTATTGACCCAAGCCCATGACATTCCCTTAGCAGGTCACCTGGGCCAGAACAAGACTTGGGACAGAATTGTCCCTCACTTTCACTGGCCCCACATGTCTGAAGACACCAAGGAGTTTTGTCGCTCCTGTGTAACCTGCCAGGCCAGTGGCAAGGCAGGTGGCACTACAAAGGCCCCCTGATACCACTACCTGTGGTGGGGGTTCCCTTTGAAAGGGTGGGGATTGACATTGTTGGTCCCATGGATCCCCAAACAGCATCTGGGCACAGGTTTATCCTGGTGGTAGTGGATCATGCCACCAGGTACCCAGAGGCTATTCCCCTTAGGACCACTACAGCACCTGTGGTGGCAAGGGCCCTCCTGGGAATTTTCTCAAGAGTGGGCTTCCCTAAGGAGGTTGTATCAGACAGGGGTGCTAACTTTATGTCTGGATACTTGAAAGCAATGTGGAAAGAGTGTGGAGTGACTTACAAGTTCACCACACCCTATCACCCACAATGCAATGGTTTAGTTGAGAGATTCAACAAAACCTTGAAGGGCATGATTAAAGGGCTCCCAGAAAAGCTTAGGCGAAGATGGGACATACTCTTGCCCTGCCTTTTATTTGCATACAGGGAGGTGCATCAAAAGGGGGTTGGCTACAGCCCTTTTGAACTTTTGTTTGGTCACCCTATCAGGGGTCCATTGTGCTTGGTGAAGGAAGGATGGGAGTTACCTCTCAAGCCCCCAAAGCAAGACATAGTGGACTATGTACTTGGTCTCCGCTCCCGGATGGCTGAGTACATGAAAAAGGCAACTAAAAACCTTGAGGCTAGCCAGGAACTGCAAAAAGCCTGGCATGACCAAAGGCTGTACTGACTGTTTACCAGCCAGGACAGAAGGTGTGGGTGTTGGAGCCAGTGGCCCCAGCAGCTCTCCAAGACAAATGGAGTGGACCCCATACCATTGTTGAACAGAAGGGTGAGGTTACCTATTTGGTGGACCTAGGAACACCCAGGAGTCCCCACAGGGTTCTCCATGTCAACAGGTTAAAACCATATGTGGACAGGGCAGACATGGGCTTGCTCATGGCTACTGATGAGGGACAGGAGGAAGAGAGTGACCCACTCCCTGACCTGCTCTCACAGAACCCTGATGATGGGTCAGTGGATGGTGTAGCCTTGGCAGGCAGCCTCACTACCCAGCAGCAGACTGATTGCAGACAGGTGCTCAATCAGTTCAGACACATATTCTCACTGACACCCAGTCAGACTACCTGGTGCACTCATGAAGTGGACACTGGGGACAGTCTGCCTATTAAAAATAAGATTTATAGGCAACCTGACCATGTCAGGGACTGTATCAGGACAGAAGTCCAGAAGATGTTGGATTTGGGAGTTATTGAACCCTCAGATAGCCCTTGGGCTAGTCCAGTGGTCCTTGTACCAAAACCTCACACCAATGGTGGGAAAAGAGAGATGAGGTTTTGTGTGGACTACAGGGGTCTCAATGCAGTCACTAGGACTGATGCCCACCCAATACCTAGGGCAGATGAGCTAATAGACACTTTGGCCTCAGCCAAGTATCTAAGCACATTTGACCTGACAGCTGGCTACTGGCAGATCAGACTAGCTGATGATGCAAAGCCAAAGACAGCATTCTCAACCCCTAGTGGGCATTATCAATTTGTGGTGATGCCCTTTGGTCTGAAGAATGCACCTGCCACTTTTCAGAGGTTGGTGAATACAGTCCTTACAGGTCTGGAAGCCTATAGTGCAGCATATCTAGATGATATTGCTGTCTTTAGCTCCACCTGGGAGGATCACCTGGTCCACCTCAGAAATGTTTTGCAGGCCCTGCAGAAAGCAGGCCTGACTATCAAGGCCACCAAGTGCCAGATAGGGCAGAGTCAGGTTGTGTACCTGGGCCACCTTGTGGGTGGAGGCCAGGTTCAACCACTGCAGAGCAAGATCCAGACCATCATGGACTGGACTGCTCCAACTACCCAGACTCAGGTGAGAGCCTTCTTAGGCCTGACTGGGTACTATAGGAGATTTGTCAAGGGGTATGGATCAATAGTGACACCCCTGAATGACTTAACTTCCAAGAAAATGCCCAAAAGGTTCAGTGGACAGTTAGCTGTCAAAAGGCATTTGATGACCTAAAGCAGGCCATGTGCACTGCTCCCATTCTACAGAGTCCTGATTACTCCAAGAAGTTCATTGTCCAAACAGATGCATCTGAATTGGGGTAGGGGCTGTACTGTCACAATTGAATGATGAAGGTCAGGATCAGCCAGTAGCTTTTATTAGCAGAAGGCTGACCCCTAGAGAGAAACGTTGGTCAGCCATTGAGAGGGAGGCCTTTGCTGTGGTCTGGGCTCTGAAGAAGTTGAGGCCGTACTTGTTTGGTACTCACTTCCTTGTTCAAACAGACCATAAGCCCCTCTTATGGCTAAAACAAATGAAGGGTGAAAACCCCAAACTGCTTAGGTGGTCCATTTCCCTACAGGGGATGGACTTCACAGTGGAAAATAGACCTGTGAGTAACCATGCCAATGCAGATGGACTCTCTAGGTACTACCACTTAGAACATGAAGACTTAACTGGGCAAGGTTAGTTTAATGTCCCTATGTTTGGGGGGGGGGGTTGTGTAGGAGAGTAGGATCTGCTTCACATGGGTACCCCCACTTTTTGCTGATGCTTCACTGTTTTTCGACCTTAGTCTGGCTGGGGCCCTGCTAATCAGAACCCCAGCCTAGCTGCTTCCTCTCTAAAATGGTTTCCATGTGCCTTAGGCACATCTCTGATTGGAATCTGGAGTGCCCTTATAAGTCCCTAGTATATGGTATACTATGTACCCAGGGCATAGGTACCTCAGAGGCCTGCCAGGGGCTGAAGCATGTATTGTGCCACCCCTGGAAGGCCAGCCAAAAGGACACCACAGGTCTGCTACTGCAGCCTGGGTAAGGTGGTGCATGCACCCTTACTGTGATATAGGCTACCTATATCACTACATACATACACACATATAAACCTATAAGTCACTCCTATGGCAGGCCTTATCAATCCTGAAGGCAGAGTGCGTGGTTCCTATGTGAGAGGGTGCCCCTGCATGAGCAGGGCCCCTCTGCAGCGTTCGGAGACCCTTCTCTGATGCTGTTTGTAGTGCAGCCTGACCATATACTCTTAAGCGCATTATAACCTCGCGTTAAATGCTAACTTTGGGATGGCTGCACGGAAACATGTCGTGTTTGGTGTCAAACATCTTGGAATACTACCCTCCGCCAGTTCTGGCGGCGGGGGTAGCATTCCACCCTTCTAGAGGGAGAGACATGTACACACCGGTATACCCGGTACTGACTTTCCAGAGCCCTGGCATCACAAAATGGATGCCGCTGCCACAGACACGAGTCTGGCCTCCTGCTGCTGACCGAAACTCCGGCAGGGGAGGCCTGGACAATAGGTTTCCTGTCCCAGGGAGCTGTAACCCCCTCCCCAGACAGGATAGTGTGTATTGGGGCTGGGCGGGAGCACTCTCTGGTGCTTTGAAGTCCTGCACTGGGGGCACATTTGGTGTCCCTGTGCATACCCCAGTTCAAACCGGCTCAGGGGCTTCCAGCCCCTGCTCTGGCGCGAAACTGGACAAAGGGAAAGGGGTGTAACCACCCCTCTGCCCTGACCCTCCCATAGGTGGGGCCACAGAGTATATCCAACCCCCTACCTTAGTATAAGTATGGGACCCCAGTCCTTAGGACTTTAGATTTACCTGGACGAAACTCTGACACAGAATCCTGGACCTTCGACGCTCTACTTTAAGATTAGAGGACTGAAGAATCTCCCTTGGGGTCAAGGAGTGACTCCCCTGCTTGGCAGGCACCAAAGAAGCAATTGTCCGGTCTGCATCGCTGAAGCTCCCGCCGGACGCCGAAGTCGTTGCATCACCAGAGGTGGATTTCCAGACTTCCCCGAGGCTGCCCTGAGTCCCCAGCAAAGCTGGGGCCTGTAGCTGTCGTGGGTAATGTGGAACCGTGACCCCTGGACACCGATCGCATTTGCAAGTGCATCCTCTTCTGGGTCTCCCACGAAGTCGTGCTTTGGGCTCCGAGTAGCCCCAGCCTCCAGCACCAACTGCATCGAAGATCACTGGCCTCCACTCCACGAGTGTCCTGTGAGCCAGCTCCACGTGCGTCGACTCGAGGCTCCTTTGCGGTCGCTAGTCCGTTAGCTAGTAGGCCCTCCCGAAGGCCAATCTTCTTCTGCTTGGGCTCCCTGGTTGCTCCAGGCGTGCCCTGACTTACCCTCGCTGGGTGAGTCCCACAGACCTTGCTCTTCTGCAACATTGTCCTTCTTCCATTTCCACGAGACTTGCCGTTGCCAAGGCTTGTTGGGTCCAATCCGGTCACCGACACCCCTGCAAATGACAGACGTCGTGGGACAGCTCGAATCCAGCTCCTGGTTGTCGTCGACACCTCCTGGACCTCGTGGCTGAAGAGTCAAGACGACCGTCAACCTACCTGAAGCACTCGACATCGGTGGGCATCTGCTCATCGCCTTCCTGGTCACTGGCTAGTGACCCAGACTCTGTCCCCTCTGCTTTCAGGTTCTTCAGATCTTCGATCCACCTTTGGATCCACCCGAACACTTTCGACTTGGCCGCCAGCAGCACTTTGCAGCAGACTGCCATTGAAAGCGACGACGAAACCCGACCCCGAAAGACACCTATGCACCCGGCTCCCCTGGGTGAGGTAACTCGAGTACTCCGGTGCTCCCGTGGGTATTGACACTAGAACAGCCTAGTTCTCAAAGGGTTTGCTCCAAGTCCTCCTCTAAGTGTCCCTTTTCTTTTAAATTCAAACCGCGACTTTCCCCATAGAAGTTAACGGCGATTCGCGGCTGTGTTCCTACACTGCACGCGTCCCCCGTGGGTCCCCTGTGTCACTACCTTGGGTGGTTCCTTATGGTCCAAGCACTTCTACAGGCTCTAGGCCCTGTGTCTAGCTCAGTCGTGGTTCTTATACCACTTTATTGGTATATGGTTTGGTACGCCCCTAGGGCTCAAACGTGTATTTGTGCTATTACTGTAGATAACTAACTTATAACTTATGTACTTCGAACTCTAGCCTCATAAAGAGACTAGAGGGTGTGTTTAGCAATAAATACATATATTTTGAATATATACCTGGTGTGGTCCTCTTTCATTTGGTCACTCAAGAGATTATAGACTGGTAAAACAAGCTGCTTTACATTCCTTCAAGACTTAGCCTGAAGGCTGCTCTCCATAGCTACCACTAGGATAGCTTTCAATAAAGGTTGTCTTTAACCTATCTCCAATAAGGGGTTGTTTGGACTGGTGCAAGGTGCCCACTATAATTAGTGGACAGCATATGCCAGGCCAACTTCTCACATCATGTACTTAGGTACACTCCATATTGGATACTGGGGTATCCTTGTCAGTCCCTAGTATATGGTACACATGTACCCTCGGCCTAGGTACCCCAGAGGCCTCCCATGGGCTGAAGCATGTATTGTGCCACCCATGAGAGGCCATGCAAAATGGAACTACAGGCCTGCCATGCACCATTTACTTTAGATATAGGTTTACTATATCTATAGGTCACTACACTTAAAACCTATAAGTCACCCCTATAGCAGGCCTTGACAATCCTGAAGGCAGGGTGCTGGGTTTTACGCGAGAGGGTGCCCCGGCATTAGCAGAACGCCCCTGAAGCTTTCGGAGACCATTCTCCCGGGTTGTCGGTGACGCAGCCAGACTTATAGGTAGAGGTGCATTATATGCTCGCGTAAAATGCTATCTCGAAAACGGCTGCAACAAACCATGTCGTGTTTGGTATCAAACACCTTGGAATCATACCTCCACACCGCATGATTCCACCCTTCAGAAGCAAGCTTTGTGGGTTCCCTGGTCTTCCCGGTACCAGCCTTCTCGACCCGGACACCACAAAATGGTTGCTGCCGAACAGAGGCACATTTCTGCCCTTCTGCTGCAGAGCCAAGCTTGAGCAGAGGAAGGCAGCACAATAGGCATCCTGTCACAGGGAAGTGTGACACCTCCCAGACAGGATTTAGTGTATGGGAGCTGGGTGGGTGCACTTCCAAAGTGCCTGAAAGTCTGCACGAGGGGCACATTTGGTGTCCCTGTGCATAGTCCAGTTCAAACCAGTCCTGGGAGCCGTTGGCTCCTGCTCTGGTGCAAAACTGGACAAAGGACATGGGAGTAACCTCCCCACTGTCCTGACCCTCCCCTGGGAGGGTCCCCTGAGTCTGTCCAACTCTGGGTACAAAAGGGCTTACCTGGCTGTAGGACCCTAGATTCGACGTGGACAAGATTCTGAACAAGAAACCACTGACCTTCGACCATCTGGACACTCTGGACTTTGCTGGACTTCGACTGGGCCCAACTTCGTCTCCCTCTCCGTCCAAAGCATCTTCTGTGCCCATGCACCATACAGGCTCCATGCAGGTCCTGTGGAGCATCAAGGACAACTGAAGTATCTCCCTTGGGGTGAAGGAGTCACTCCCCTGCATTCGCAGGTACCGTAACGCAACTGACCGGTCTGCTGATCCTGAGCTCCTGCAATCTCTGAAGGCTCCAGCAACATAGGAGGTGAGTTCCTACATTCTTTGAGATCGAGCTGCTCTCTCACTGAGTTTGAGGCCAGTATCCCTTGTGAGGACCGCATAGCCTGAACCCCTGTGCACCGCGTACTTTTGCAAGCGCATATGCTTGTTGGCGTTCCCCAACTAAGTGCATTGGGCTATCAATAGCCCAAATGTCTGCGCATATTTCATACAAAGGTCTTTGGCCTCCTCGCACTCTGTGCCCTGCAAACTGTGACTTTGGAAAACTGCTAGAGGTCCCCTCGTGACTCGTGTGCCTTCAGCCTGTGGGTCCATTTGAGGGACAACACTGCTTTTCTTGGGCTCCCTGGATGCTCCAGGCCTGCCCTGACTCCCCTTGCTGTGGTGAGTCGCCTGGTCCTGGCTGGGCCGGACCCAGGGCCGTTTCTACCACTAGTCCGGACTAGGCGGCTGCCTAGGGCGGCAAAAGGTGGAGGGCGGCCGGCGGCCGTGCCGTGGCAAAAGTTAAAAACATCATGAGAGTTCTTCTTTACTCTCTTCTCTGTCCTGACTTCGTTCTATTAAATGAATCTACCAGGTAGGTAGTGTAGGTGTAGCGCGGGCGCGGCTCGCCTTCAAATTAGACCGTCGACATCAATCATCATGACCAGGGTGACGTGACGTGACGTGAGGTCACGTTCGGCCGCTCCACGGCGGCCGCGGGGGCTGTGCCTATGCGCGCGCGGCCGGCAAGAAGAGGCAGGCAGAGCAGAGAGAGTTACCACGGCGCTGCGGCCTGCCTGCAGGCCTATCAGGTACCGGGGTCCGGGGGGAGGCCGGGATGGGAACCGTGGTCGGCAGGCAGGGTAGATCAAATGTAAAAAAAAATAGGGGGCTAATTATTTAAGGCCTGGTCAGGTACGCGCTGTACCAATGCCAAAAGGCAACAGTGCACGGCTTGAAGGTAGTGACAGTCAACTGTAGAATATCTGTCAGGTGGTCAAGGTGGAGCATGTAGAAGAAAGGCGTGGCAGGGACAAAGAGTGTGAGGAAGATGCTTGGGAAGATTTGGAAAGAGCGAGTGCAGGTGGAATTATAAGACATTGTGGTAGAGTAAAGAATGTACCGTCGCATTTTACTGTATGCTTTAGGTGGTGTTCTAGGTGTTCCTGCTGTTCCAATGATTCCACATGTCTGTCCGTTAGGTGGCAAGCAATCTGACACTACTTCATCCAATAATATTTTGGTGTGTCTGCATTGGCTGTATTTTGTTTAATGCTCATGTATAAGTTATTTATTATTTTGTTATAGATTATATCTTTGTACCAGATATAAGAGGGGAAACCCATGTAGTAGCTTAGGTAGGAATGCTGGGAATTGGAATGGTGCCATTTGGTGATTCCAAGTTCCTTTAGTGAATGTAGGAGAGACATTTGGGACAGTTGCTGCTGAGTGTGCCTACCGGTGGCTCGCTGTTCACTTACTCTTGAAAATAAATGTATATTTGAAGAAATCTTACTGTGTCTTCAGTCCTTAACTACGACAGTGTTCTTTCCTACTGCTAGCGAGCAAGCTATCTACATTTCTGCAGGACTCATATTTCTGTGCAGGCGTCGGTACATAAAGTACATTACCCAGTCATGCGTTCATCAGCGGAACCTCACCATCGCCATCAGTGGTTCATGTTAAACACTTGTTTGCTGCAGTGCTTTAGCTGTTCCCTCCCCTCTTCCCATTAGATTTTCCTCCACCTGTTAGTCTCAAGTTCCTATCATGCACTTATGTTATCCAGGAAGAGGTAAGGGCTCATTCATCATCCTGGGAGGATAAAATGAATCGAGATCATATCTTACCATATCACTGCAGGCTGGCGTCAATGGAGAGTGGAGAATTGGTGCAAAACCTTGAACCAAATACCCGTGATTGAAAGGGGGCTTTTGTAACCAAGATAATCTAATGGGACTTTTTTATGCATCCATTTCTCCCTAGAAGTCACTCTTTCAAGTGAAAATGTACCCCCTTTGAGTAAAAACAGATTTAATAGAGTCTTATAGAGTTTTTACAACCAAACAGTTACAAAGTATTACCTATTTTGCCGTTCCTGCCAAACTTAACTAACATCTGAAGTGTCTGTGCATATCCATATGACTTAAAAAACTAAAATGAATGTTTCCTTGTGTAATATAAATGGTGCTCATGTAAAGCGCTCCAATACCTTTGGGCCAAGTTCGCGCTATATAAAACTGCTAAAACAAATACCATTGGTATTAAAGTTTCCTGAAATACATGCATTGAAGACTGCAGATAGACACACCACGAGAGATGGTCCTGGGTGAGAAAGTCCATTTTGGATTTTTAAAAGTACAACAATGGGTTACTCCTCTGTTGGGCAGCTGCTCCTTAGAAGTGGGTTTGTCAATATTGTCTAGGAACAGAGTAACCACAACGACGGGTATAGACAATGTCTGCATTGAGACATATAACGTAAATGTAATATATACTGAAGCAAGTAAGCAATGGTAGATAAGAGATCATTAGATATTGCCGAATGTAAATCAAATGGATTACTAGAGGAAATGGTTTATGAAAAAAGGCAATTTACTCCGAAAAATTCTGCTTATTAATTATTTAACTTCTTTGCCAACTCTATTTAATAAAGTGTATAACTAGTATTAAGTGTCTGCTCCCGGTGAAGCCCCAGTTAGAGCAATCTGCTGAGTGTGGCCCTTTTTACAATCCATGAAATTCCTTTTGATAGATCTCCATGGAAAAGCAACTGTTATTATATTACCCTGGCTTGCAAGTGCCTTTTAGGAGCCTGCAAAATCAATACAGTCCTGTAAATAAAAGAGAGCTGGGAGCCGCTGCAATAAAACTATACACTGGGCAGCCAGAGGAGGTATTTTTAAACCACCAAACTTGCCTTTAGAAATGAATAAGCCATTGATATTGGTGAATTATCAATAAACCGGCATATTTACTCGTGTAGACCAGACTTTGAACCGAATCTTGGGATGATTGACGTTTGATGGCGAGGATTTCCGAAGTACCACAGAACTGGGCTTCTTCTTGTAAGCAACATTTCTAAATCTGCACGTAGGCTCCATTGTGAATTTCTCGTCCCTTCCATTGTTTCTCTACGTTAGTCAAATACAAATGCAGACATTTATAGTAATTATATATTTTTATTTATAGAGTTTTTTTATAGCGCAAACTCGACCCAAAGGTATCAGAGCCCTTTACATAGATGGCAAAGTCTTAGTTACAAGAGTTAAACATGATGTAAATATAAACAGGTAGTAGGCACAATATATAGCCACAATATACACGAAAGGTATAAGATAAACAGTAGTAGTTGCACGAGTTACATGTGGAATAAATGTATAGCCACAATATACACAGGAAGTATACAGTAAACATAGCAATAGCTCGAGTTACATATGAGTAAATGCAGTCATAAGGAGTAAGCACAGATACATAGCAACAGAGTATATGGGACGTATATGGTGAACAATATGAAAAGTGGTCCGTAAGGTTCTGAGGTAGTTACGCCAGAGTGTGTTGACTTGGGAAACAGTGTATGCAACATTGTGCATAGGGGGTATTCGATAAACAGTAGCAGATGCACTAGTTACATAAGGAGTATATGTCGGTACATGGGGTAAGTCTGCACAGTTATTTCAGAGAGTAAACAGAGTCTAAAGATTAGATGTCACGTAAGAGTGCTTTTTCGGATATTGAGAGAGAAAAGCGGCAGGAGAAGAGCATGAAATACGTAGGTGTTGTCGAGCTGTGAACAGTGCCAGATCAGTATGTTCTATGTATGACTGCAAACCCCCCTCCTGTTTTGAGTGTGTTGTCTATATGTTGGATTCTATAACCATCTGGGATGAGGATGTCCAGGATGTGTGTGAAGGAGGGAGGTTGTGCACTAGGTTTCAGTGATGAAGAGGGCATCTAGGTTATGTTGGGGGAAGACTGAAGAGTGCACATTGATAAGCACTCCTCCCACAACACCATCAGTTGATGCTTATCAAGCCGGCAGAAGTATTTGCATGCCTGAATCCAGAAGTGGCCCCGAAAAAGATTATCCTGGCATTGCTTGATATCTTGTCTAAGGTAAAGCTTGCTCTGTCTCGAGAATCTCGTCCCATAAAGCAGCATACTATGGGTTGGTTTGATTCTGCGTGGGTCTGTGTATCTGCCTGTGTTGGGTGTGATTGGAGGTGGTAGAGGCCAGTAGCCCTATTGTTCTCCCAACTCAAGCCCATGATAGCATAACTGAGTTAATACCCTCAGAACAGGGCAATAACACTTACATAGCCGCAACAATTGACACAGATGACTTACTTTAATACGGATTTGACAGTCCAGACTAGATAGAGAGGCACCAAAGCAGGCCTCTATTCCCCAACACCTGGATGACAGGGGGAGAGAGTGATGGTAGTAAAAGGGAGGGGGCGGCATTTTTCAATTCTCGCCTAGGGCGGCAAAACACCTAGAAACGGCCCTGGCCGGACCGTAACTTTCTTTGACCTCCTTCGTGGGTTGCCGCTGCCAAGGCTTGTTGGTGCTCCCGCCGGACAATGACCTCTCAGCACTCGACATCCTTTGTGGGACAGCTCGTATCCAGCTCCTGGTCATCCTCAATGTCTCCTGGTCCCTGCAGCTGTAGAGTCAAGGTCTCCATCTTCACACCTGAAGCACCCAACATCGGTGGGCCTTCGTCTACCGAGCCCCTGGTCACCCCTGAGTGACCCAGACTCTGTCCCCTCTGCTTTCAGGTTCCTTCCATCAAGAATCCACCTGTGGGTTCCACCGGACACTTTCCTTCTTTCCAGCAGTGGCATTTCTTTGAAGACTCCCATTGAGAACGAAGGCGGTTTCTGACGCCACTTCAGCCCTACGCTCCCGGCTTCCCTGGGATAGGTAACTCTGGTACTTCGGTATCCACGGGTGGGGTGACTCTCCAACCTTCTATGTTCCACAGGGTTTCCCCGTAATCCACTGGGAAGGGTCCTTAAACTGTAAAACTGCAACCGCGACTCTCCCATTGAATTGTACGTAGCAATCGGTCGTGTTCTCACACTGCACCCATCCTCCGTGGGGTCCCTACTTACTCACCTTGGGTGGTTCCTTGAGGTCCCAGGGATTCTACGTCCTCTAGACACTGTCTTGAGTCGAGTAGTGGTTCTTATACCACTATTTTAGTATATGGTTTGGTCTCCCCGGGAGCCCACTGTGTATTAGTGCTACTTACGATTGTTTCTGTGCTACAGTATTGTGTGCTTTGTGTTTATCTGTGTGTAGCAGATACTGTGAGGTATTTAAGTTGTGTTATAACAATAAATACGCATTTTTATAACTACTGTGTGGTTCTCCTTTCATTTAACCAATACAATAAGATTGCATTCTGGTAAAACAAGCTGCTTAACATTCCTTCAAGACTAAGCCTGAAGGCTGCTCTCCACAGCTACCACTTGGATAGCTTTCTAAGGTTATCTTTGACCTCTTAAATCACCATAAGGGTTGTTTCGACTGGTGCAAGGTGCCCAATTTAATTAGTGGACATCATACACCAGGCTAACTTCTCACATTGGAGTGCAGCGGGTGGGATTCAAGCCTGCATTGTTTTACCAGATAAATCTTTGTATTGATTAACTGAAAACCACTAAGTACTAGGTACATATAATACTAGCTTAGAATAAGTAAGTTCTACTGAACTGAGGGTTGGGTAAGTTAAGGGTCTAGCACACCCTTTCTCCAACCTCAGAGAGTTTAGTTCCCACTAGGTTAGGTAGGGTCAACACCTCATCACTCTTAGTATTTCTTCTAAAGGAGATGCCAGTGGCTCTCTGCCCTCTAGATACAGTGAGCTTTCATTCCAAGAATTGAAAGCCTGGTGTGCCTCTAGAAAGCTGAAGACAGGGATAAATGCCAACACTCATCGCCTCATAGAGGCCTTACTTCTTGATGACCTTAGGAAGACCCTTGGGTCAGATGAACAGGAGAAAGTGGGTGGGGCAGGGAATGAGGACAGGTCAGGAGGTGACACCTTTTATGACCTAGACTCAAACCCTGGCCAGGAGAACCAAGATGGTTCCCATCTGGACATCTCAGATCTTCAGGGAGATGCTGAAGAAGAAGGCCAAGATGGCCCCCTCTTCACCTCTCCTGGAAGAGTGCAGAGTTTACCAAGGAGATCTAGATCACCCTCTGCAGAATCTCATCACTCAGGACAGTCTGTAGGGACCTCTGTATGTAGCAAGAGGGACCACTCTTATGACAGGGAGTACCAATTTCTGGAAATTGAAAAAGCTAAGCTTAGGCTCAGACAACAGCAATTGTCCCTGGACAAAGAGTCCCTAGAAGTCCATGGAGCTAGAAAAATATTGGGACTAGAGTCCCATGGTGGCAGCAACAGTGTCCCTAGAGTTAAAGAACATTCTTTTGACAATAGGAACCTGAGCAAGATTGTCCTTCCCTACCATGTTGGGGATGACATCCATAAATGGATAACTGCTTTAGAGAGGGCCTGTAAAGTTCAGAGGGTCCCTCAAGAGCAGTGGGCAGCTATCTTGTGGCTCTCCTTAGCTGACAAAGGTAGAGATAAGCTCCTCATTGTTAGAGAAGAGGATGCTGACAATTATTCAGTCCTGAAGAGTGCTCTCATTGATGGGTTTGGCTTAACCACTGAACAGTATAGGATTAAGTTCAGAGACACCCAAAAGGCACAGAATCAGGACTGGGTTGACTTTGTGGATAGTGCCATTAAGGTTCTGGAAGGCTGCTTGCTTGGAAGCAAAGTGAACGATTTCAAGGGATTGTACAGTTTGATTTTGAGGGATCAGATCCTTAATAATTGCCAAAATCAGTTGTTGCTTCAATACCTGGTTGACTCTGATCTGACTTCTCCCGAAGAATTGGGAAAGAAGGCAGATAGGTGGGTCAGAACCAGGGTGAAGCAGGGAAACCAGAACAATGGTGGTGACCAAAAGACGCAAGATGCTAAAACTTAAGAAAAGGGTCGGGACAAGGGTAAATATGACAAGTCTTCATCAGGGCCCCAAAAACCTGCATCCGGGGGGGAGTTACAATCCAACAAAGGGAAAGGCAAAAAGAAACCTTGGTGTTACTTATGTAAAGAAAAGACCCATTGGACAAAGGATGCCAGTTGTCCAAAGGCCAAGGATTCGTCTCCAACCACCACTGCCCCTAAGGCAACTGCTCCCCCTAGTACAGTTTCAAGTGGTGGTACAGGGAACAAGGGATTAGTAGGGTTAACCTTGGGCTCTGAGATGGGTTTTGGCTTAGTCAGAACTCCAGCTCAGGCTGTACTTGTCTGTGATGGTGGCATGGATATTGCCACCTTATTTGTCAGTCCCAGTAACCTGGGCAAATACAGACAGCAGACTTTGATTAATGGTAAGGAGGCCATGGCATACAGGGTCACAGGTGCAAGTGTCACTATGGTGACAAAAGATCTTGTGGACCCTGACCAAATCATACTTGGTGAGATGTACCAAGTGACCAATGCTAACAATGTCAGGACTGATCATTCCTTGGCAGTTGTTAATTTCAGCTGGGGAGGGGAACTGGCCCTAAGAAAGTTGTGGTTAGCTCAGACCTTCCAGTAGAATGCTTGTTGGACAATGATTTGGAGACTTCAGCCTGGGCTGAAGTGGAACTTATGACTCATGCAGCAATGCTGGGCATCTCTGCAGATGTGTTTGCTGTGACCAGGTCACAGGCCAAACTGATGTCTACTGAACAGGCCCTGGATTCTGAAAGAATGGACCAGGTGCCTTCCAAGAGAAGGAGCAGGAGGGGTAAGGCTGTGTCTTCCCCCCAGGCTCAGAGAGAGGATCAGTCTCTTGAGGGAGATGATCTTAGTCCCTGTGAAGGAACTATCTCAGATGAACTGGAACCTGACCAGGTTGACTTCTTGGGGACAGGGGGCCCTTCCAGGGCAGATCTGAGTCAGGAGCAGCAAACCTGCCCCACTCTTGAACCCCTCAGACAGCAAGCTGCTGCTGAGGCTGCTGGGAGTGTCAGTGGATCCCACAGGATCTATTGGGACGAGGGACTCCTTTACTCAGAGGGTAGAGACCCCAAGCCTGGTGCCACCAGGAGGTTGGTCATACCTCTGAAGTTTAGGGGCTTCCTACTAACCTTGGCATATGACATTCCCTTAGCAGGATACCTAGGCCAAAGTAAGACTTGGGACAGGCTTGTCCCACACTTTCACTGGCCTCATATGTCAGAGGACACCAAGGAGTTTTGTCGCTCCTATACCACCTGCCAAGCCAGTGGTAAGTCAGGTGGTACCACAAAGGCCCCCCTCATACCACTACCTGTGGTGGGGGTTTCCTTTGAGAGGGTTGGGATTGACATAATTGGTCCCATGAACCCTCCAACTGCATCTGGGCACAGTTCTATTCTAGTAGTGGTGGACCATGCCACTAGGTATCCAGAGGCTATACCCCTTAGAACCACCACAGCTCCTGTGGTGGCCAGGGCCCTCCTGGGAATTGTTTCCAGAGTGGGTTTCCCTAAGGAGGTCTTAACTGACAGAGGTACAAACTTCTTGTCCAGTTATATCACTGCAATGTGGAAGGAGTGTGGAGTGAACTACAAGTTCACCACACCCTATCACCCACAATGCAATGGGTTGGTTGAAAGGTACAACAAAACCCTCAAAGGCATGATCATGGGCTTTCCAGAAAACCTTAGGCGAATATGGGATGTTCTTCTGCCCTGCCTTCTCTTTGCCTACAGAGAGGTCCCTCAGAAGGGGGTTGGCTACAGCCCTTTTGAACTTCTGTTTGGACACCCAGTTAGGGGTCCCTTGTGTTTGGTGAAGGAGGGATGGGAGTTACCTCTCAAGCCTCCCAAACAAGACATAGTGGACTATGTACTTGGTCTCCGCTCCAGGATGGCTAAGTACATGAAGAAGGCAAATAAAAACCTGGAGGCCTGTCAAGAATTGCAAAAAGCTTGGCATGACCAAAAGGCAGTCCTGGCTGTTTGCCAGCCAGGCCAGAAAGAGTGGGTGTTGGAGCCTGTGGCCCCAGCAGCTCTCCAAGATAATTGGAGTGGACCCCACACTATCATTGAGCAAAAAGGTGAGGTCACCTCTCTGGTGGACCTTGGCACTCCCAGGAGCCCCCACAGGGTGCTCCATGTGAATAGGCACAAACCTTTTGTAGGCAGGGCTGACATGAGCTTGCTCATGGCAACTGATGAGGGACAGAAGGAAGATAGTGACCCTCTCCCTGATCTCCTCTCACAAAACCCTGATGATGGGTCAGTTGATGGTGTAGCCTTGGCAGGCAGCCTCACTGACCAACAGCAGATTGATTGCAGGAAGGTCCTCAATCATATGTTTTCTTTGGCACCCAGTCAAACCACCTGGTGTACCCATAAAGTGGACACAGGTGAGAGTCTACCTGTCAAGAATAAAATCTACAGGCAGCCTGACCATGTCAGAGATTGCATTAGGACAGAGGTCCAAAAGATGCTGAAGTTGGGAGTAATTGAGCCCTCAGATAGCCCTTGGTCTAGTCCAGTAGTCTTGGTACCAAAACCTCACACCCGGGGGGTGAGAGAGATGAGGCTTTGTGTTGACTACAGGGGACTCAATGCAGTTACTAGGACTGATGCTCATCCAATTCTTAGGGCAGATGAGCTTATTGATACTTTGGCCTCAGCCAAGTTCTTGAGCACATTTGACCTAACTGCTGACTATGGGCAAATCAGACTAGCTGAGGATGCCAAACCCAAAACAGCATTCTCAACTCCTAGTGGGCATTGTCAATTTATTGTGAAGCCCTTTGGTTTGAAGAATGCACCTGCCACTGTTATATTCTATATAGGTACCCCAATATAGGCTCAGGTAACATCCTAACCTTTCACCTATATGCGTCCCTACATTACACACATAACGGTTCTTAGGGACTGACCTTTTACCTAAATACGACACTGAACACAGAACGCGGGATTTTCTCTGGTAAAAGCCTCATACATTATGCATGAGGATTCTTGGAATCTCAGCAGGACTACCATCTCCTGTATAATAACTATGTATAAAGGTAATTCCCGACGTCATCCTAAGTCCGACAAGTGGACCAGTAAAGTAGAACCCCCGGGGAGACCTTTGGGTATATAAACATCGCATCTTACTGAGACAAACAGAGGAGATCAGGACTTCCCTGCCGACACTCTGATGCGAGACGCTGAGGTTCCTGCATGCAGATACTCTAGCTCGCAGTGGTCTAACATCTCTTGCGGGGTGTCCAGCTCGAGACCAGGACGGGGTCCCACAGTCTCTCACTTCAGGTAATAGGGTTGACTTCATACTAGAGGGATTCTTGGCTTCACATCTATATACATGCTAGGTACACTTATGTACATCTAGTTAGGGTAGCATCGTAGGAGTACGCATTTTATTGTCATGTATTTTATATACTTGCCTGTATTCATGGTCATAGCAAAATGGTAGAAATCTACCATCCTTTTACTTTCTTAGTGCTTCTGATCATTTATATCTGTTTCTGTCTAGTGGTTGTTTCAGCACACCTATTTTACACTAAAATAACAACTGTTCAATAAATGCTTATTGAAAAACGTCCATACCGTTTATTCTGTGTATCTCTCTGAGACTAAGTGAGCACGAGTGACTGAGCGAAAAGTAGTACATTGTTACCACGGTCCTGAGGGATCAGGGTTGTCATGTTCGATAGTTGCCAAGAACTATTCTTTCCTTGGTAAGAGGAGTTTTCTAGTTGCACTGTGAGCTAGGTGGTACACAGGCCAACCTACCCGGTGGGGGTGTCTAGAAACAGTCCGGACACCAATCCTGCAGTGTATGTTGTCTAAACGCGCAGATCTTATATATGTTTACTACACGACATGGCGCCCAACGTTGGTTGGGTACTTATTTAACGGTCAAATCTGAGTAGTTCAGTTGTGCTATTCTCAGAGACCCCATCTCACATTTTCCCAGAGACGTCTGGAGTGGGAGGGTTCAAAAAATCTGCCACAGCTGAGTAGGCAAAATCCTATGTATTGGCTGTTGGTTAATCAAGCTTGAAGGACACATTGTTCCTATTGTGCATAACACCTTATCTCAGTTCTCTTGAAAGACTCTTCTTACAAAAAATGACTGAGCAGCAGGATGACGCTGTGTGTGACCTAAATCTCTCAGCCGAAGAAGAAGATGCAGATGCAATACAGATTTCAGAAAATGTTAGAAATGCCATCACCCTAAAACTAGCAGCATATGGTTTAACAGCTAGGGGTGGGCCAGTAACCTTCATGATTGAGGCACACGAATCATATAGAACAGAGGGTTAGATTCCCACAGGCAAATGCACGAACGAAAACATTTCATTACTACATAGAAGATGACATACCGAACGGAAATTGTCCGTACGAGGACATTGAAGTTCCGCTCACTCCCCAGGAGCATGCAAACTGGTTTAAAGGCACCCTCTCCCATACAAGAAATAAAGTAAGACTCGGTCAGCTCGGAAGAAACGGAGCAACATGGCCAGTACTAGCGGCCTATACACAACATCCTGACATTGAAACAATGCCAGTAGGAGACTTTCGTACACTTCATAAAGAACTAATAAGACTTTACAGAAACATGACACAGTTTGTGATGAGAACACTCACACTTCAGCCAGCCACGGCTATACCAACAGGACCAGTTCAAACATCGACAACCAAAATTCCGCCACAAACGTTACACGCAGTGATGGGTAAAATGCCCACTAAATGTGAACAAATGCCATTCTGGATAGCTAATAAAATAACACAGCTAGAGGCAGTATTTCCACACACTGGTCCACAAGAAAAGCATAGAATGCTAACAATTTGGTTGCCCATGGGGATAGCTCCCCAGATAGAGGATTGTACCACTTGGGGTACAGTCTTCGCCGCCATATATACCAGGACTCATGGTATCCCTTCATTAGCAGTAATACCAGATGTATTAAGACATATACAGAATGAGTACGGGGCAGAACCTGCTCTGAACTTAGGGATGAAGTTACTAGGTAACTTTGCCCAGGTATCAGCTATAATATTAGCAAATATTAAAGGGGACGCAGCAGCAGTGGCAATACGCCAACGCCTGAGGGATTTCACTCCTTTACAACACGAGACAGAATTACCTAAAATTATTGAAACCGCATATGCAGAATTAGGTAGAGATAGTTTGGGAGCTAGACCAGTAAAACCTCAACCGATTGGGTGGTCCCGAAAAGGATACCTTCAAGCAAGCACCGTTTTCTTCAAAGAAGAAATGGGATAATAACAAACAACAAAAGAATAAAGAGAATAGATCTCAATCCAGAGGTAGATCTCCTCAACAAGAGCCCATCCGACTGGAGGTATAACCTTAGGAATAGGGATAACATTAGAAAACCTGACAGGTATCAGGACACTGATACACATTCCTCTCGTTCCTTTCAGGGTTCATCGAAAAACTCTGAGAGGGAAGGACGGTCAGAACACAGACAAGAAGAGCGTACAAAGTCCAGAGACGCGCAACGCACTTCAGACTACGCATTCAAAAAGGAAGGAAAGCCTAAAGCACAACCTCAATTCAAAAAGAAGAAAGTAGCAGCTCTTAAGATCAGACATGCCCAGAATACTGAGGACTCAACTACTGAACGGGGAATGGGCCCTGACGATGCTAGACAGTGCAGCAGAAGTAACAATAGCTCGCCAGAACCTGATGGAATTTCTGGTAACAGCGGAGCTCAGTGAACATCTCACGGTGGAAACACCTGATACTAGGGTAAGCGTCCCACATAGGTTACATGAAATAACACTCCAAATGGAAGGGGACAAGCCCAGAAAAATTAAAGGTCTCTTTTGGGAGAACCTGACTTTTGGCTATGACATTCTTTTAGCTGAAAGAGATTGGCCACCTGCTATTGTTATGGATTGCCCAAAGGGAGAAAAGGTCATTTTTCCAGCCTTTTCTGACCTTGTTCCCACACACTTAAAACACACATATGCGCAGGAGTGGGCAGTAGCCCTTGCCCCTGCACTATATCGCAACCATGTTGGATGGGATGAAGAGTCAACCCACCACGTGATACCAATAAAATCTACTCCAACTCCACAGAGACAGTATCCAATAAAGCAAGAAGGTAAAAAACAGGTCAGGGAGATCTTAGATCAACTTGAATACCAGGGGGTGATTGTAACTTGCACCTCTTCAATGAATAATCCTTTGTTTCCAGTAATGAAACTTGACAATACATATCATCTAGTTTTAGATTACAGACATCTGAATTGATGCACAAAAACATTTGCAGTACAGAACGCACACAGTACCGCATTGATGAATAACATTGTGCGGGAAAAAATTCCAAAGAACACTAGATATCTCAAATGGATTTTTCTGCCAAAATATAGCGCCTGAGAGCAGATATTTGACAGCATTCTCAGCGCTAGGGTCCCAGCGGCAATTTTGTCGATTCCCCTAGGGGTATAAGAACAGCCCGGGGTTGTTTTCCGCCAGGGTAACTGAGTTACTTCATAATCTGGATGAGGAGGCATTGTCCTATGTAGATGATATTTATCTGACAGATGATGACCTGGAGGAACACTTAACCGGGGTGAGCACCATCATTTTGGGATTCGCCTCTGAGGGCTACAAATTCAACTTCAAAAAATCAAAAATAGCCCACCTCAATGTCCTATTTTTGGGATATGAGCTTTCAAGTGAAAGGAAAAGCTTGGCAACTAACTTTTTAGAAATGTGTCCTCTGCTCCAACCTCCAAAATCATTGAAAAATTTACAATCCATACTGGGATTCCTGAATTTTGTTAGAACATACATTTTGGATTACGCAGAAAGGGTTAAACCTTTCTAGGACCTCATAAGACCTGATTTTTCAGATAGGCAATGGACACAGGAACACACAGATATGCTTCGTTCCCTACAAGCTGACATGATAGCGTCCAAACACTTACAGACACGCGCAAATGTCCGCAATCTAGGTATCCGTATAGTTGCGGATCAATCTGGGTACACCTACCTAACATACAATGAAGGCAAAAGGGTACCCATAGCATACAAATCACACTTATACACGAACGCTGAGATGCGTTTTGCATCCACAGAGAAAATTCTGACAGCTGTACAGACTGCTGTAGTGAGAGAAAGAGCACTGGCTCAGGGGAAACAGATAATTGTCGTGACTCCAGTACTGGCCTTAGAGGCTGCTACAAAGGCAAGCGTTCCAAATGATAAAGCCTTACATCCTAGATGGATACAATGGGTTAATTCTCTCACTGCATCAGATGTAGAATACAGATACTACCCAAGTCTAAAAACACAAGCATTTTTGCAATATGAACAAGAATATCCTCTCCTGAATGAAATAATGCCTCTAGATCAGTATGAATACATAATTTACACTGACGGATCTGCTCAGCCGGCCATTGGAAGTAAACAACAATACAGCGCTGCTTGTGCAATTGTAAAAGGTCGTATGCGGGATGGCAAGTTCCATCCAAGCGATACGAAGACACAGTCTCTAGGAGACTGTACTGCCCAGCTGGCAGAACTAAAAGCTCTGTTACTGGCACTGATAAATACGGATCGAGAATCCCCCACATTAATTGTGTGCGATTCCTTTTACTGTGTCCAGTCATACAATGAATATCTTCACTATTGGGGACAAAATGGATTTAAGGACTCGAAAGGTGGCACAATTAAGCATAAAATGCTATGGGAACAGGTAGCTGAGTTGAAAAACGAACTACCAAGAGCTCACGTGATACACACGCTGAGTCATCAACGTGATGGCGTTCATGTTGAAGGGAATTCATTGGCTGATGAAGCCGCGAAGGGGGCCGTACAAACTGCTTCCGTAGCTGCAATCACTCGTTCAAAAACGAGAATAGACGGACAGATATTGGTAACTGTCATTGCTTCATGCAAAGACAATAAGGCATTCCCGAAAGGTTTTCCACTCAAGTACTCCTACAAGTTAGATGCAAATAACGTTCCATTTGCTCAGATTCCAGGAGTGGGGGATAGAATAATACCAAACATGGATCGCAGATTAGGCTTAATATTAGCTGCACACGAGGGTCTGGGTTCTGCACACGCCGGAGTTACGGTGACAGTTTCTTTACTGAAACAACGCTATTGGTGGCCAGGGTTAACAAAGCAGACCAAAGATTATGTCTTAACAGACCACTCGCGTGTGTATATTTGGACCACTGCGGCCCCTTAAAATCTGATGGGACTTACAAGTACATCATGGTTGCAGTGGATTCCTGCTCGAGATTCCTATGTGTATGGCCTCAGTGCTCAGCTGACGCTTGAACTGTTATCAAAGATTTACGAGTTTTTATAGGGACATACGCAGTTGGCACATTACATTCTGACCGTGGCCCCACGTTTAGCTCTAGGGCTTACAAGGAAGCCATGGGAAGTGTGGGTGTTGCACTACGGTACTCCTCTCCATACCATCCCGAGGGAAATTCAGTTGTGGAGAGGAAAAACCAGGGCTTAAAGCAATCATTAACAGCTACAGTATTAGGCGCGGGTGGCAGTTGGGTCAATCACTTATATGGAGTACAGCGGGCCTTGAATAACATGCCAAGAAGTTCTCTAAGGGGTGTCACTCCTTATGAGGTCCTATTTGGGAGGAGAATGTGGGCACCTGATCTTGATTGTGAACGCACAGTGGCGGATGAGAAACCTTTTGACATCAATAAATGTTTTGTAACAAGCAACAATGTCTCAAGGGTGTCATTCACAGGTCAATTATATGTGGCACAATTAATTACAACTGATTAAATCTAAAAGGGGAGAAAACCAGGGAGACATTTTCAAGTAAATGTAAAGTGTATTTCAATTGACAAACATGTTGGACATATTAAACTTCATATGTACAAGCACATGGGTCAGTAGCACTGCGTTACATTAAATGCCATGTAACTAACAAAATACTGTGCACAAGTGCTCGTGAAGTGTAGTGACGGCGCAAGTGACACGTGACATGGTATGTACAGCGAGGGCAGTGGGCGCAACAAGAAACAAGTGAAAATAAAACCACACAAGGCCATCATCAGGACCAGGTTACGTATTAAATAAGGTTGCAGTGCTCGGGCTCCAATTCTTCTTCCCCTCCCCCCTTCTCCTAATTTTCCCCCCTACATTGCTACCTTGCTTTACCTGTCCCTCTTGGTCCACTTATTATATTGCATACATATACGAAACTCTATATGTATATCCTTTTATCCCCAGCACTGCAACCTTATTTAATACGTAACCTGGTCCTGATGATGGCCTAACACTTCTACAGGCCGAAACGCCGTCGACTTCCACAGCGGAACTCTAGGCGCCCCTATTCATGGATACCCTATTCAACTGAAATTTATATTACTGTACCATTAACTGTCACAGTATCCCAAATATGTAAACTTGTGTGGTTTTATTTTCACTTGTTTCTTGTTGCGCCCACTGCCCTCGCTGTACATACCACGTCACGTGTCACTTGCGCTGTCACTACACTTCATGAGCACTTGTGCAAAGTATTTTGTTGTTTACATGGCATTTAATGTAGCGCAGTGCTACTGACCCATGTGCTTGTACATATGAAGTTTAATATGTCCAACATGTTTGTCAATTGAAATACACTTTACATTTACTTGAAAATGTCTCCCTGGTTTTCTCCCCTTTTAGATTTAATCAGTTGTAATTAATTGTGCCACATATAATTGACCTGTGAATGACACCCTTGAGACATTGTTATTTGTTACAGATTATTGCCTAGGTCTCTTTAGGGTTTATGGGCTGCCTCCTGTAGTCTGTTACTGTTTACTTTGAGCAACTACCTGTTGCGAGAGGTTGTCCCCCTCGGGACCTACTTTATTGATTCATTCATACACCAACTGTGGAGCTTTCACACAGCATGGTCTCCAGGGATACACCTAATTATTCGGACGAATACATACAAAGAATCCTTAGTGGACCTTCCCTCCTTTCCTCCACCACTACCCCGCACCTACGGGGTTAAGCTCCTCGAGAATCCTTCTTGACAGACTTGAAAAACTTAGAAAAAAACAGATCCGCACTGACTTACACGCCCGTATGCTCACGAATACCTGAAATCCAATGTTATTCCTCTTGGACTACAAATCCGCAACGTCCCGGCGATCTTCACACAAGACCCCAAATTCAGGTCAGGATTCAGCCACCTGGCAACAACCTGCTCCAGACACTGGATGGTCTTGGGAATTGACACGGCCCTGGAACATAGCCGCAAGGAATTGGCAGAAATAGCCGAATTAGAAAAACTCATTTCGGAGGACAGCACCATCACAGACGCAAAATCCCTCCTGGACAAAATAAATGTAACTATCTCCAACTTTGACACATTTGAACAAAACAAGAAAGTGAACAAAATCCAAAAGGACATTCGGAAATTCGGAATTACAGCAACGAACAGACCTATCCGTACCTGAGGGACGATATCTACGATACACCCTACCCACCACCTAGACAACAGAAGAACTGGGGAAGATACTGTAATCATCAACAAGTGTCTTTCTCTGACTCCTCCAACACCTCAGCTGAGGAGTCCAGCGCTGGGGAGGGACCAAGTACCTCAACACAACAGAGAGTCCAACAACCAAGACCCCAACCATTGATACCAGCTGGTTTTTTAGACACAAACCGAGGCAGAGGACGACCGAGAGGGAACTATCAGTATCAATACTCCGGAGAAAGACAAACCAGACGCAAGTTCTACCAGTGGGGCCCGAACTAACACCAGACAATTCCAGTATGGACTCCAACAAAATGCTTCCCATATTCAACCTATCCCAACATAACCTCTCTTCCTACGAAATCACCCTTCTAAGTAAGGGATTATCTTTCGTCCCAACGGATAAAAGCAACTTCTTTGAAATACAGGAAAACCTGCTACAATTCTTCAGGAGGATAAGACTCAAACAGTTCTTCGCAGACAGACCACCACGTGAGCACCAAAACCGCTCACCATTCCAACCCCCTTCTACTTACAATCCACCGACAGTACTGATGCCAACAGAGATGTTGACTTTTGAGAGAAGGGTCTTGCACGAGATGAAGCTCATGCAACACCAACATGAATTTGTCCCTTACAACCTCTCACTATTGGAGAAACACGCACTCAACAATCTTAAAATCAACAAAAACATAATCATCAAGCCAGCCGACAAAGGCGGAGGCATCGTCATCCAAGACCAAGCCAAATATGACACTGAAATCCTACGTCAACTGGGCAACAAGGAACATTACAGAAGGTTACCAGGCGACCCGCTGGCCGGTATTAGGGCTAAAATCTTGAGAGTGATTGAATTGGCTAAATCCAACGACATCATAACGGACAAAGAGGCCATTTACCTCAACAACAGTCATCCCCGTACCCCTGTACTGTATGTCCTACCTAAGATCCATAAGGACCAACAGAACCCACCAGGCAGACCAATCGTATCAGGCTGTGGCTCGATCCTTGAACCAATTGGGAAATATATTGACAGCATAATTAAAGAATTTGTTCCCCTTACATACACCTTCGTCCCTGACAGTATGGACCTGATCAACCAAATCGAAGACACCCCGTTCATACCTGGCACCCACTTGATGGTCGGAATGGACATCGAGTCATTATACACCAATATACCGCACCAAGAGGGCCTGGCGGTAATAAAGGGTATTCTAGACACAAGACCACAACCCACGAGAATCACTACTGACTTTGTGATGTCCCTCTTAGAGATTGCCCTCGGAAACAACTATTTTCTCTACAAGGATACCTACTACCTTCAGATCAAGGGGGTATCAATGGGCGCTTGTTTCGCCCCAAACTTTGCCATCCTTTATGTGCACCATCTGGAAAAGACCATCATTCTCACTGACCTTAATCCATTCAAGAACAACATAACCTTCTGGCGTCGTTACATAGACGACATTCTGCTCATTTGGTCAGGAAATAAAGCAACCCTTCTCCTTTTTGTGGATTGGCTTCACACCTGCCAACAACATCTGAGGTTTACCGTTGACCCCAAAGAAAACAACCTGCCCTTCCTTGATTTATCACTACAAGTAGAAAATAACAAAATTGGAACAGCATTATTCAGAAAGCCTACCGAGCGAAATACCTTACTGCACTATTCCAGCTACCATCCTCGAGGCCTACGTGATGGCCTTCCTTTTGGGCAATTTTTACGGATTCGCCGTAATTGCAAGTGGAGAAAGGATTTCTTCAGGGAAGCCGCAGTCCTCACTGAAAAACTAATCGCACGCGGATACCCCAAGAAATTGGTTACCAGAGCAAGAAAACGTGCATGGTACAATCATCGCGATACCTTACTGACACCCAGAGAGAAAAGGGCCAACTCTCGCATCCCTTTTGTCTCAACATTTTCACCCACCAGCAACAAACTGTCGCGGATCATCAAAACTAATTGGAATACCCTTGCTCCGCTCAATATTTTCAATGACTCCCCATTGTTCGCCTATCGAAGGGGCAGAAATCTCTCGGACCATTTGGTACATACCATCACATGGCCTCAAGACAACACCAAAGACAGAACAGTCAGAGGACTATGGGACCTCCCACCACTTCTTGGACATTATAAATTCCAAAGGTGCTCTGCCTGCCCTACCACACTGAATACAAAATGTTTTGAACATAATGGACAAAAATATGACCTCAAAACTTTCACCAATTTCAGATCACAGAACGTCATTTACTCAATATGTTGCCCATGTAATCTCCTTTACATTGGACAGACTACTCAGATGGTCAAGGACAGGATCCTACAACACCATAGCCGAATCAGGTGTGGTGTGCTTACAGTACCCTTGGTAACACACTTCAAAGAACACAATCACAACGAAACCGATTTCATCTGGATGGTGATTGACCAACCTTCTATACCGAGAAGAGGAGGCGATGTCCAAAGACTCCTGAACCGATGTGAGTGCCGCTGGATAGCCCGCCTTAATACGATTGAACTTGGTTTAAACACTCTGGATGAATACAATACCACACTGACTTAATCATCCTCCATATCTTCCTCTTCCACCAAAAAACTCTCTAGCCTACATCATGTAAGAAACACTACTGCTTATGTGGTCTTCGTTAGTTACTTCAGCCCATAAATACAATTTATTGCCTGTCTAGACATCCCCTCGCTTGTCCTCATGGTTTGTTAATGGATATATTGTATACAGGCACTCCCCTCGGCTGCCCTCATGAACTGTTACTCGATCTATTGCATACAGGCATTTCCTTCACTTGCCCCCATTCTCTGTTTTATTGTATACTGTGCATATAACTGGAGGACAACTCCCGACCAGCAAGGACTGTTCTTGCCAGGAATTATCTGGCTCATTTGATTTGCTGCGTAGCAATTGTTCACCATTTTGTTTTTCTTCTAATAAATAATTGTTGCTCTCTCTAACCACTGCACTTATACAACTGTTTGTATTATACTGTGATCTGAGGTCCATCATGACCCTTCAGTATACTGACTGTCCCTCCTTCGAGTCTTTCTTCCGTAGTAATTGTTTACCAATTGTTACCAACGCTGAAAAAATTCCCTTAAACATTTGTTGTTTTCCCTAACCATTGTACTTATGCAAATGGTTGAACTGCATGATGATCTGTGTTCTATTTTAACCTTTCAGCTTATTAACTGTCCTCCCATTGAGTCTTTCTTACTTTGCCCTGTTACCTTCCTCCCCGCAACTTAGTGCGGGCTCTAGTGCTCCACCTCGCACGCATCACGTGACCGGCAGCACGTCTTTATATCGCGTCTACCCACCCGATACTTTCACCTAGCCTGACTGCTGCCGGCAAACGCGATTCATTCCTGGACACTTAGCGGATCTTTAGTAAGTACTCCCTTTCCAAATCCCCCCCCCCCCTTCCCATAATTCGGCCCGTGCGTCCAATCCACCCGGCGCTCGGCAGTCTGTATACCGATTTTTAATCACGGCGCGTTGACTCTAAGTACACCGCGGTCACCTTGACATCCAGCCTAGGCCGTACATCGGGTCTCCCCAGACCCACACGCTGGTCACCTTGCCTTCACTGGGGCCCTCGACACCAGGTCCCGCTTTCCCACCACCCGACGCCACCCCTAATTGGCGCCTCTTGACATGTGGAACAGATAGCTTCACTGCTCTCAGGTCCTTGGCCACACGAGTGTCACCTTGCCCTTACTGGGGTCCTCGAGACCAGGTCCTTCTTTCCCACCACCCGACGCCATCCCTAATTGACACCCTTTGACGTGTGGAACCTGTAGGCTCTGCTCTCGGGTCCCTGGCCACACATTAACAGTCCTTTCCCACCCACCCCGGCCTTGCAGGTTACCCGTTTCTCTATCACTACCGCAGCCCAACATACTGATGGCCCCCGCCCCCCCTTTTTCCCCAACCCCTCCCCCCAGTCCCACACCATTCCCTCCTCGAGACCACACCGCGCTATCCCAGCTTTTGCAATTGGCAGCCCTCCACTTGCATCATCCACACTGGTTACCCATTAATTCCCAGGCCTTGTCCTGGCCCGAGCGCAGAGTCCACTGCTTCTAAACACCACGTTCTTCCTCCTCAGTTATCCTGCGCACAGATCTTCGGAAGCCATCTCGTACCTCCGACTCTGTACTCCCCCAGTAAGTGCGACCTCATACTCATTAATTACAGACCTCCTGTACCCTCCCCCAAATGCTTCTAAACTGCTCTTTTTGTGCACAGGTTCCATGAGGACTCCTTAAATCAACGTTCCTGGAAAATCCCCCCATTGATTATTTCGAGTGAGTTTTTCCGACCAATTCTCTATGCGCACGCCCACTTTCCTTTCAAATTCTGGAGCCTAGTCACGCGGTATTTTTCTGCAGCTTGCTCTTCGCAACCCTTGATCCATCTCGGGCTCCAATTCTTCTTCCCCTCCCCCCTTCTCCTAATTTTTCACCCCCTACATTGCTACCTTGCTTTACCTGTCCCTCTTGGTCCACTTATTATATTGTATACATATACGAAACTCTATATGAATATCCTTCTATCCCCAGCACTGCAACCTTATTTAATACGTAACCTGGTCCTGATGATGGCCTAACACTTCTACAGGCCGAAACGCCATCGACTTCCACAGCGGAACTCTAGGCGCCCCTATTCATGGATACCCTATTCAACTGAAATTTATATTACTGTACCATTAACTGTCACGGTATCCCAAATATGTAAACTTGTGTGGTTTTATTTTCACTTGTTTCTTGTTGCGCCCACTGCCCTCGCTGTACATACCACGTCACGTGTCACTTGCGCCGTCACTACACTTCACGAGCACTTGTGCACAGTATTTTGTTGGTTACATGGCATTTAATGTAACGCAGTGCTACTGACCCATGTGCTTGTACATATGAAGTTTAATATGTCCAACATGTTTGTCAATTGAAATACACTTTACATTTACTTGAAAATGTCTCCCTGGTTTTCTCCCCTTTTAGATTTAATCCGTTGTAATTAATTGTGCCACATATAATTGACCTGTGAATGACACCCTTGAGACATTGTTGTTTGTTAAAGATTATTGCCCTGGTCTCTTTAGGGTTTATAGGCTGCCTCCTGTAGTATGTTACTGTTTATCAATAAATGTTTGGCTGTTTTACAGGACCTGAATGAATCCAGAGCACTACAGAGTAATGTGCAGGTAAAACAGACCGCCACTGGGGAAGTCAAGTCAGTCACGGCAAGGCCTGTCTGGGTCCCTAAAGTCAGGGATCTGGTCAGAGAAAAGATAACGGATAAGAAAGAATTTGGACCATCCTACAGAAAGCCTGTACCTGTCCTGGCTGTTGAAGGAACAAGAACTGTACTTCTGTCGCCTCTTGCCGGAAAAAAGGAGAAGAGATTGGTCTCCATTGATCTGATCAAACCACACTATGTGGCCGATACTGAATAGTAGGCCTAGTGGGCTCATGAGTAGCCGACACCCTCCTCTCGCTACTATACAGGAAGTTCAAACAGAAAGGCTCATCACGTTTGAAGAGTCTCCTATACGGAATGATGGACTATGCAACAATGCCATGGAACCCGTTCACCTTGAACAAGGAATACAAAATCAAAATGAAAGACAAATTTCAATTCGACCTAACACTGATGTCTACATAAATATGTCTCAACAAGAGCCATCTACAAGTTCAACAAAACATGCTGAGCTACCTAAAATAGATCGAACTGCATCTGGCTATTTCATCGACTTTGATACCTTTTCATTGGATCCAAGTGAACCTGAAACAACGCCACCCCCAATATCTCATCAACAACAAATTAAAGACTTCTTCATTTTTCTAAAAAGACATACCTGGTGTCACCTTGGCTAGAACTTTGGATAATCACTGGGATACTTTTCTGGATAGGCTTAGTAACTGTCTTATTAATGGAACTTAACTTCGCCAAAGCTCTGCAGCATCAAAAGTGAACTTGCTCCTGAAACCTCATGTTTCATCACATCGTGAACAAAGAGACTTGTCATCAGTGAACATTACAGCAGTTCCTATACCTGATGGTATAGTATGGGACAAGGTTGATTATGATATATTTAGACCGACAGAACTTCTAAAAATACCTCATTTATTTAAAATTTCCTTAAATGATATCATTACCTCCAGTACATTTTCCGATGATTGGGATTTTGAAACTGTAAATAATATGTTGTCTGATTTAGAACAATCTGCCGCATTTTCTAGCAATGAAATGTTAGAAGACACATCAGACTTTTAAACAATGTATTGTTATCAACATTATGGTCATCATTTTCTACACAAATCCAGTAACCCTAGAAATGTTTTCACATATCACCAATGGGAACATTTCCCAACACCGCCGAAAAGTAGTTCGAAAATCTTTGCACAGAATTTTTCATATTTTTCAGGATTTAACATTTCTGACCCGACCTCATATTACTATAAGGTTGCACCGACATCCGCACAGAAAAATATTCTGACTAACACCAAACAGATTTACTCTGCTTCTTTTATTACCCAACTGTCTGAACAGGGTTTCGACTTATGGAAGGACACTATAGACTTAAAATCAGTCTGGGGTTCTAGAGACTGGCAAGTCCAGGGAACAGAATCGCTATTTAGAGCATGCCTCATTCCTCAGCAGATGATATTTCTAAATAATACTGTGCAACAGACTTCCTGTCTTGGAATAGCCAAGAACAAGGATTTGAACACTCCTCGGATTCCAACACCATCACATGCCGAGGAAAGCTTTACATCCGAAGAAGGGGCTACAATAGATGACATTTTACAATACAATAGATCAGACCTCAATTGGAAGGGATGGTTGGTTTGGCCCACAGACACTAATAGATGTCAGGAAAGATTCAGGGGTACCACCGAAGGGTTCAGTATCCATAGGCCAGACCCACAACATGTACAAAGAGAACATCCGGGGGTGGTAACATCATAAAGTGGTGGGAAGTTATGCCTCGATTGGCTAAAGACCTCAACACTACCACAGGTGAAACAGCACTTATCCTTACTTACAGAGGATGTAGACCCACGGGATGTTTTTACTAGGTCCCAGAAAGCCATGTCAAAAACGTTTCTTATATGCTGTCTATAATGAAATCTGGAAAATCTCCCAACAAGAAGCAGCAGAGAGACTACGAGAAATAGATAGGATCAATTTAGGAAAGGCGTTAGCCGTAGTTGACAATGGTATGACTACGTTAACATCCAGGATTTATTCACTGGGCAACATTGTATCTTCTGCTATTGATGTACTAGAACAAGATTTGTCCATACTACAGCACGGGCAATCGCATTTTATTGTCATGTATTTTATATACTTGCCTGTATTCATGGTCATAGCAAAATGGTAGAAATCTACCATCCTTTCACTTTCTTAGTGCTTCTGATCATTTATATCTGTTTCTGTCTAGTGGTTGTTTCAGCACACCTATTTTACACTAGAATAGCGACTGTTCAATAAATGCTTATTGAAAAATGTCCATACCGTTTATTCTGTGTATCTCTCTGAGACTAAGTGAGCACGAGTGACTGAGCGAAAAGTAGTACACTGTTTCCACGGTCCCGAGGGATCAGGGTTGTCATGTTCGATAGTTGCCAAGAACTATTCTCTCCTTGGTAAGAGGAGTTTTCTAGTGGCACTGTGAGCTAGCTGGTACACAGGCCAACCTCCCGGTGGGGGTGTCTAGAAACAGTCTGGACACCAATCCCGCAGTGTATGTTGTCTAAACGCGCAGATCTTGAATAGGTTTATAAGAACTACACAACACCACATTCCAAAGGCTGGTGAACAAAGTTCTCACAGGTCTGGAAGCCTATAGTGCAGCATATCTTGATGATGTAGCTGTCTTTAGCTCCACCTGGGAGGATCACCTTGTCCACCTGAAGAATGTTTTGGAGGCTCTGCAGAAATCAGGCCTCACTATCAAGGCTACTAAATGCCAGATAGGGCAGAGTAAGGTTGTGTACCTGGGCCTTCTTGTGGGTGGAGGCCAGGTTCAACCACTACAGAGCAAGATCAAGACCATAATGGACTGGGTTGCTCCAACTACCCAGACTCAGGTCAGAGCTTTCTTGGGCCTGACTGGGTACTACAGGAGATTTGTAAAAGGATATGGGTCCATAGCGACTCCCTTGAATGATCTCACCTCCAAGAAAATGCCCAAGAAGGTTCAGTGGACAGCTAGCTGTCAGAAGGCATTGATCATCTCAAGCAGGCCATGTGCACTGCTCCCATTCTGCAGAGTCCTGACTACTCCAAGCAATTTATTGTCCAAACAGATGCATCTGAGTTGGGGGTAGGGGCTGTGTTGTCACAACCTAATGCAGAAGGTCAGGATCAACCAGTAGCTTTTATTTGCAGAAGGTTGACCCCTAGAGAGAAACGTTGGTCAGCTATAGAGAGGGAAGCCTTTGCTGTGGTCTGGGCCCTGAAGAAGCTGAGGCCATACTTGTTTGGCACTCACTTCATTGTTCAGACAGACCATAAGCCCCTCTTATGGCTAAAACAGATGAAGGGTGAAAACCCCAAACTTTTGAGGTGGCCCATTTCCCTACAGGGGATGGACTATACAGTGAAACATAGAGTAACCATGCCAATGCAGATGATGGACTCTCCAGATATTTCCACTTAGAAAATGAAGACTCAACTGGGCAAGGTTAGGCTCATCTCCTTACGTTTGGGGGGTGGTTGTGTAGGAAAGTAGGACCTGCTTCTTATGGTTACCCCCACCTTTTGCTTGATGTGATTCTATTTTTGACTAGTCTGACTGGGATCCTGTTAATCAGGACCCCAGTCTATCTGCTTTCTCCCTAAACAGTTGTGTTCAGTACCTAGGTACATCCCAGATTGGATACTGGGGTACCGTTGTCAGTCCCTAGTATATGGTACCCATGTACCCAGGGCATAGGTACCCCAGAGGTCTCCCATGGGCTGAAGCATGCATTATGCCACCCATGAGAGACCATTCAAAATGGAACTACAGGCCTGTCATTGCAGCCTGTGTAGGTTGGTGCATGCACCACTTACTAAAGATATAGGTTTACTATATCTAAGGGTCACTGCACTTAAAACCTATATGTTATGTTATGTTGATTTAATTTGTAAGGCGCAACAGCTACCCAAATGGTTTCCCCTATAGCAGGCCTTTACAATCCTGAGGGCAGGGTGCTTGGTTCTAGGTGAGAGGGTGCCCTGAATGAGCAGGACAGCCCTGCAACCTACGGAGTCCATTCTCCCAGGTTGTCAGTGAAGCAGCCATATACTATATAGAGGGGCATCGCGTAATCATGCAATGACCATCTCAAAAACGGCTGCAACGAATCCTATCATGTTTGGTATAAAATACGTTGGAATCATACCCCCACACCATAAACGGTGTGGGAGGTATGATGCCAAGCACAGTGAGAGACCTCCATTAGGCTCTCAGTGTTCCTGGTACCAGCCTTCTAGTCCTGGACAGCGCAAAATGGTTGCTGCCGACCAGAGACACATTTGTGCACTCCTGCTGCTGAGCCAATCTCGAGCAGGGGAAGGCAGAACAATGGGCATCCTGTCACAGGGAGGTGTGACCACCTCCCAGACAGTATTTAGTGCATTAAGGCTGGGTGGGTGCGCTTGCCAGCTCCTGAAAGTCTGCATGAGGGGCACATTTGGTGTGCCTGTGCATAGTCCAGTTCAAACCAGTCCTGGGTGCCGTTGGCTCCCGCTCTGGCGTGAAACTGGACAAAGGACATGGGAGTAACCTCCCCCTGTCCAGACCCTCCCCTGGGAGGGACCCCTGAATCTTCCCAACCCTTTCCTTAGAGTACTTAAGAGCTTACCTGGGTGTAGGTCCCTAGATTCATTGTGGGATAATATTCAGAACTGAAACCACTGCAATTCTACCGTCTGGGCACTCTGGACTTCGCTGGACTTCGTTTGGGCCTGACTTCGTCTCCCTTCCAGTCTGCTGCATTGTCTGTGCCCGTGCATCATACAGGAACCTTCCAAGGCCTGTGAAGCATCAAGGACAACTGAAGTAATCTCCCTTGGAGTGAAGGAGTCACTTCCCTGCATTCGCAGTCACTGCAATGAAGATGACTGGTCTGCAGATCCCAAGCTCCTCCGTACTCCGTGGGCGCTGCAACCCAGATGGTGGCTCTCCAACCTTCTGATTTCCATGGGGTTTCTTAAGGGTCCACTGAGAAGGGTCCCTAATCTTTAAAATTCCAACCGCGACTTGCACATAGACTTATACGGAGCACGCAGTCGTGTTCACACACTGCACACGCCCTCCGAGGGGTCCCCATCTACTTACTTTGGGTGGTTCTGTGGGTCCCCAGCAATCCTACGTCCTCTGGACATTTGTCTGACTCGAGTCATGGTTCTTATACCACTTTCTTAGTATATGGTTTGCCCCCCCCCCCGGGGCCCACTGTGTATTAGTGCTATTTACTGTGATTTCTTTGCTAAAGTACTGTGGGGCAGATTTACAAGAACTGACGCATCCCTGCATATTAGCAGAGATGCGTCAGTTAATTTGCGTCACGTAAAAAGCACGCACGACGCAACTCCAGCAATGCTTCGGAATGCCTAATTCTAATATGCTGCGTCACTCCTTACGCCTACTTCAAGCAGGCGTAAAGTTTTGACGCAGTGGCGTCGTAAAAGTGACTCAGTGAAATCTTGTAGATTTTACTGCGTCACTTTTACGAGGCTTTCTTGCGTCGGATCGCCCACCCTGCATACATTATACCTGACGCAGGTATAATGTGATGCAGGGCTTTACAACGTGACGCATCTCCATAGATGCGTCACATTGTAAATGTGTCGCAACATGGTGCATTGTTTACGACGCCGCTCGTCACAAAAGTGACACAACAGCGGCGTAAAAGTGTCGCAAGGGGCTTGTAAATCTGCCCCTGTGTGCTTTGTGTCTATCTCCATGTAGGAGATACTGTAACATACTAGAGAGTGTTATATAGTAAATACATATTTTTATAAATACTTTGTGTGGTTCCTTTTCATTTAATCTATATCATAAGATTGCATTCTGGTAAAACAAGCTGCTTTACACTCCTTCAAGACTAAGCCTGAAGGCTACTCTCCACAGCTACCACTTGGATAGCTGTCTAATGTTGTTTGAGACCTCCTAAATCACCATAAGGGTTGTCTGGACTGATGCAAGGTGCCCACTTATATTAGTGGACATCATATACCAGGCCAGCTTCTCGCAAGTACGTATGGAGCCAAAGACAGGCAAGTTACCCCCAACAGAGCTGCAGAAAGGTCTAAAAGGTAGAGTAGTTTATTTGCCATTAGATGTCAAGAAAAACATTGAAACAGTAGGGGGAGGTAGAGATTTAGAGGAAGGAATAGTAATTCTTGTAAATGGTGTGCCTATCAAGAACAAGAAGATATGGCAGGAGTTAGTAGATGTTACTAAAGTTATAAAAGCAACTTTATTTCTGGTAAAAAACAATGTTTACTATAGAAATGTGGAAAGCCTGCAAGATATCACACATATGGAGGATCAGACATTTCCATCAACAGGTCAGATTGAGAAGGTGGATCAGTCCAGAACAGAAGACATTTATGAACATTATAGCATCCACCCTTTGCATTCTAAAGAGGTTATTTGTGATGCCATTGAGCTGTTTCAAATGAATGAGGCAAAAGGAGCTCCATTAAGTGTGTGGGAAAAAGGTTTAGAAGCTCTGTGTTTCCCACATCTTTTTCCTACTGGAGTAGGTGGCGGGTATGACGAGTGGCCTGTGCAAATACCTGCAGCTGAGTATAGATGTAGTAGACTTTATTCAGAAGACCCTAGATTTCATCAGTGTATTCCATACATACTTCACCTATTATTTGAGAGTAATTTGTCTAGCCTCTTTTAAGCAGTTAATCATATTCTAAAAGCAGGAGTTAATTTGCATAATATATCAGCAAGAGAACTTTTGGAGAAAGTTCAAGGAAAAGATGAGCTCTTGGAATACAATTTAATAAACCTAATGGCATGTGAGCGTGGAACTAATAAATATTGGTATCGGCGTCATGGTGAACTGAAGTGCATGTTGAGGATCCTTGGAGCACTTACTTGGTTCCTGACGCTGAGTTCTGCTGAATACGCATGGGATGACCTGCTTGAATTCTTGCAGGAGGCAAATTCATATATAAAAGACATTCATCTGAAGACGCCAGGAGAACTGTGCTCACTACACCCTGCAAACGTTTGCAGATATTTTAATCACAGATTTCAAGCAATTATGTATTTTATCTTGTACAAAACAAAACCTCCTCTTGATCAAGTGATTGATTTCTTTTGCCGTAAAGAGTACCAAGCCAGGCGCGCGGCGGTTCAAGATGGCCGCTTCGTGAGGCGCTCCGCTGCACCGAGCTCCGGTCGGAGTTGAAGGGTTCTTTTCCAGCATGCGGTTCCGATTCTTCTGCACAGCTCCTTGCTTCGGAAGACACAGGGCACGCTGAGGCAAGTTTCCAGACCTGTTCATGGTCCTCTTGGGTGCCTTTTCACCTCTGATGGCGTCACCTCACTGAGCCAGTTTTCTACGGCCGCCATCTTGTGCATTTTTGTTGTTGACGAATCTTTTCATTTTTTTTTCTACTTCAGCAAAGTTTTAATGCACATATTTTTGGTCTCTTTTACCCAATGCCTTCCATTAAATTATCGGCTTAATAAATGACACCAGAAGACTTCTGAGAATGCCGTTTATCTACTGGATTGTCTGACTTTTAACTGCTGCATAGCTTTATACGACATTCGCTTTGCTGATTTATGCGCTTCCATGTTTCTTCTTTCGCTGCAGCCCCACTTCAGACACTTCGCTCCCTATGTTGACGGCCATGGGGTCTATTAAGGCAAGCTCATGAGTTGTTGTAGATCTTTTTTTCATGTTTCTACGTTGGAATTATTTCTCCTCTGAGTCTCTATTCCATGTGGCAGCCATTTTGTGTGGTCTGGAGATTTTTCTTATTTGTATCTTTAACAAGGGACAATAATTTTTGGCCTTTGGAGTACTGTTCATAAATAACTGTCTTTACTTGGTACTGGCTCATCAACTAGCCACGTTGTTGCCTCACAACTGTTAGCTTGTCTAACTCTCTCCTATTCGTTGTTGCCTCACACCTGTTAGCTTGTCTAACTCTCTCCTATTCATTGGTCTGTTGTGAGGCGGTTTATCCTCTTTTCCTATCTACTGAAGAACTGAAGTTACGCTGCAACTTTAAAATAAATTCTACTAGTGGTTTGTTGACATCCTCTTTACTTGTGGGTACTCATTGTGACCTTGGACTTTTCCCTTCCAAAACATTATTTACTGCTGCGTTGTGCAACCCGCTCTGCCATGGATTCCCCACACTCAAACAAGTTGCATGGTGCCTCTGGGCCTGGTTCTGGGGGTCGTAAGGATTCATCTGCTACCACCAACAAGCACGCCAAAAAAGACCCGTCTTCTACATCGAAATCACCTCTTCCTCTGACGTTAGAGGATATTATGGATGAACTATGCCACATCAGACCCTTCATGACAGATACTACTGCTACTCTTCAGAGAAATGGTCCGGACTTGAATCAAGACCTTCGGATGTTGAACAAAAAATAAGCGATGCACAGGATGTTGTAGCCAGAGTCGATTCCCTTACTAAAGAAGTTTCTCAACTTATGAAGACTACAGAAGATTTAGAAAATCGTAACAGGCGCAACAACCTACGTATTTATGGAATTCCGGAAGGTTCTGAAGGCTCGGACACGATCTCCTTTTTGAAGTCCCAAGTTTTGCAGATTGTTGGTCTCCCGAAACCTATGGACTTTAATATCCAAAGGGCGCACAGGTTGGGTCCTCAGAGTGCTTCTTCCTCGTCCAGGCCTAGAGGTATTATCGCCTACTTCCTTCTTTATTCTGACCTCATGGCTATTCTCAATGCTGCCAAGCAACACAAGCAGATGCTCTGGTCCGGTCACAAAGTCTTTTTCAGTCAGTCAGCCAATCGACGCAAGGAATTTCTCGACCTCAGACCTTCTTTGCGATCCATGAATGCTCGCTATGGTCTTATCCATCCGTGCTTCTTCAAAGTGACTCATAAAGACAGAACTTACACGTTTGATGATCCAGCTGACCTTCGGAAGTTCATTCATGTTCGCAAGGGAGAAGCTATGGAACTGAGCAAGCCTTAAATGTTTTCATATTTGTTCTCTTCTCTGTTTTTTAGGTCCTCCTTGTGATTTTCCTGATGCAGATGTTCTTATCCATGTCCCCTCTATGTTTTGTCATCCATGACTTAGTCCGGTACATTGTTTCCCCAATGTCTGGTAAGTTCCCTTCCATTTTGTTTCATAAGTTTGCCATCTTGTCTTTATCTTTGACTTTTCCCCTTTTGTTCTTATGGTAAACCTTTTCCTCCTCGGTGCCCTCCCCCGTTTCTTGGGGTGGTCGTCTTGTTTCTTGCCCCCCCCCTCCCTCATTAATGTTCTTCTTGTCTTTGATCACTATGACTAAAGCCTTCTGGCTTTTCGTCATCCTTTCTTTACTAGCTCTTTCTGGGCGACTATGCTCCCCTCATCATCTCCTCTTTTTTCCCCTTTTCCTCCCTTTCCTCCCTTTTTCTCTCTTTTCTTGCTTCGTCTTTTTGCTCTATTTCCCACTACATCTCCATTTTTCCATTTTATATTTATGGTACTTCATTGTTCATTTACTCTTTTCTTTTTATGGCCACATCAAACGATTAGTTCTATTTTCCTTGCTCTTTGTTATCTCCTATTTTTCATCCCCTGCTCATGTCTATATCTTCTTTTCTTCTTTTTCCTTAACTTTCTTTTACTTTCATGCTTATTACTACTTAAATATTATCTATGAGGGTTTCGTGTAATTTCATGGAATGTTAAAGGCATTCGTAATCCTGTTAAAAAACAGCGAGTCTTATCTCATCTTGCAAGATTGAAATGTCATATAGCATTATTACAAGAAACACACCTTAAGTTGCAAGATTTGTCTTCACTGCGTAAACAGTGGGTAGGAGAGGTTTTCAGCTCCCCGGCAGTGAACAATAAGAACGGTGTTATTATTTTGTTTCATAAGTCTTTAAATGTTCTGTTACAAAATGAATTTCATGATACTAATGGTAGATGGTTGTTTTTGAATGCTAAAGTTAACAATGCTCAACTTTCTTTTTGCAATGTGTATGGCCCTAATGGCATTGATTTAACTTTTTGGAATGAATTTTCTACTCTTCTCTCTTCCCATGTTGCAGATGATTTGATTGTGGGTGGTGATTGTAATCAACTTATGGATCCCTTCCTTGACGGGAAATCTCAAACTAAATACATTCCTAATAAGATGCAGAAAACTTTTCACAAGGCCATTACCTCTAGAGGTCTGGTTGATTCATGGAGAACCTCTCACCCTGACATGTTAGAATTCTTCTTTTTCTCCCCCGTTCATAGATCTCACTCCCGTATAGACTATATTTTTCTTACTCAACATGCTCTTCAATTTATGACTAATTCAGAGATTGGCTCCATCCTTATTTCAGATCACGCCCCGTCATTTTAGATATGGATTACCCTTCACCTTCCCCTACATCCCGTCGCTGGCGCTTTAATAACTCTCTTCTCTTGGATTCCCAATTTGTTGAACAATTCACGCTTTTTATACAGGCATTTTATATAATAATCTCTCCTCTGCTTCTCAATTTCACTTTATTTGGGATGCCTTCAAAGCTACTGCCAGAGGCTTCATTATTGATTTTGTATCTCGGAAGAAAAAGAAAGCTCTTATGGATTCAACTCTCATCCTAAAACAAATCAAAGCTCTTGAACATAGATACTTCACTACCAACTGTCCTGACACTCTGTCATCACTTATTAAAGCAAAAATGCAATATAACAAACACTCTTGGGATTCCGCGTGCAATAATCTCCTTAAATTCAATGCAAAAATGTACGGTGGGCGGAATAAAGCAGGTAAATCCTTAGCTAATTGCCTCAAAATAAAAAAGCAAAAATCTAAAATTGTGGCTATCACAGATAATTCCGGAGCTCGGCATATTACAGACGCTAAGATTCTTGATTGCTTTATTCAATATTATACCTCCTTTACACTCCAGAGTCCACTCCTTCACCTGAACAAATTGACTCCTTTTTTCGAACTATCCCTAAACCTCTTGATGATTCCGTAGACTTCACATCCCTAGATGTTCCTATTTTGGAGAATGAAATCATTAATGCTATTAACCTATTACCCAAAGACAAAACACCCGGCCCGGACGGTTTTACCGTTCGATTTTTCTTCACTTTAAACAACTTTTAGTCCCTCAGTTATTCTCATTGATTAATCATTTTCTTACTACTGGTGAGTCAAGAGGATCTTTCACTCAGGCAATGTTATGTCTGATTCCTAAAAAGACAAAGACCCTTCCCTTTGCAAAAATTATAGGCCCATTTCCCTTATTAACACAGACTGTAAAATCTTCGCTAAAATACTTGCCCTCAGAATCAATAAAGTAATCCCTGACCTCATCAATATTTACCAATCGGGGTTCGTCAAAGGTAGATCAATTACTGATAATTCGATAAAACTTTCCTCAATATTATTCACCTTGCTTCCAAGATGGATTCACCAGTTGCTGCCATTACATTAGATGCTGAGAAAGCATTTGATAGGGTCAATTGGGACTTTATTTTTGGTGCATTGAGATGGCATGGCTTCAGTCCCTTCATTATTAAATACATTCATCTGTTATATTCTGCCCCCTCTACTTCCATTTGGGTAAATGGCTGCCAATCTAAATACTTTCCACTCCTTAGAGGTACTAGGCAAGGTTGTCCTCTTTCCCCACTTTTATTCATTCTTGCTTTAGAACCTTTCTTAGAGAAAATTAGACGTTCTACACATTATACAGGTCTCCAATTTAAAAACATTGACATTAAATTCACTGTTTACGCGGATGATATTTTATTATATATCTTCAATCCTTCTACTTCCCTGCCTGCTTTTTTTTCTTTATTACAAGAGTATTCGTTAGTTTCTGGCTACAGACTGACCATTGATAAGTCTGAAGTTTTACCTTTAAACAAATTCTGTCTTTCTCATATGTTTCACGGTTCTGGTTTTGAATGGAATCCCAAGAGTATCAAATGTTTAGGCATTCTATATGCCAACACCATCAGGGAAACTATTAAAATTAACCTTGCGGATATACTCAAAAAACTTTCTGTCCTTATTGAGAGCTGGTCCCCTCTTTTCTTATCCTGGTGGGGTAGATTGGCCACAATTAAAATGATGCTCCTTCCAATTATAAATTTTTATCTTTCAATGCTCCCAGTTTCCCTTTCGCTCACCTTTTTTAGCACCATCAATCGCTCCCTAACCAAATTTCTATGGAACAATCGTAAAGCTAGGATTTCACTTTCTCGTCTTCAACAACCCAAAGATTTAGGTGGAGTCAATTTTCCCAATCTCAGACGTTATCATTCTGCATTCACCTTGAAACAAATATGGACTTTTTTAACCGAATCCCCTCATACTCCTACAACGGCTTGGAGTTCGTTAGAACAAGCTCAATTCACACCTTTTTATTTCTTACAGCTACTCGCTTATCTCAACCCCGAAGCGTTTTTCCACAACCATCTTTACTCATTCCAAAGCTCTTGCATCTTCTTTGCTTCAAACTCATCTTTCCTCTGCGGATCAATTCTCTCATACTCCAATTTGGTATAATAAATTCTTAAAGATCAACAATAGAGCGTTGTTCTGGAAGGAATGGATTGATAAAGGCATTATTACTCTAGACCATTTGTTGAAGGATAGGTCCCCTAGGGACTTTTTGGACATTCGTGAATTTTTTGGCATTTCCACCTCACATGCTCTTCAGTATCCCTTACTGAAGGCTTCCCTGACTCATCTCCTTTCCCAGGACTGTTCCCCTAATACACCTGACCAGGTTTCCTCCTCCTCACTTGATTTTTCTACCCCTCTTAAAGCAGCTGTTATTTACAAAATGCTATCCCGTTCTCTGGATGTTAGAACTAAATCTAAATTAGAACTCTTATGGGAGAAAGATCTGGCCCAAGATTTCTCATTTCAAACTTGGGATTCTACCTGGTCAAAAATACACACTTCTTCACATTCAGCTAGCACTACACAAACTCTATTTTTTTTTTATAACAGACTTTTTTTCACTCCTTCTGAACTGCACAAATTTAAGTTATTAGAATCCAAAAGATGTTGGTCTTGCTCTTATGAGAACAGTGATTTCCTTCATATGTTTTTCCATTGCCCTTTGGTTAAGTCCTTTTGGTCTCGTATCTGGTCGAAACTAAATGAAATTTTATCTACAAAATTTTCTTTTGACATTGTACATGTATTTTTGGGTAGTTCTTCACCTCTATGGGATGTCCAAAGCAATGTTAGCAAATTTATAGACTTGTATTTAGCCATTTCCTTTCAGATCATCACCACCAACTGGAAGGACACTTCAAAAATGTTGTATCAAGCCTGGTGGAACTTGTTATGTCATCATCACAGGCTTGATCGTGCCTTCGTCACTTCATTACCTCTATTAATCAAAAAAGATTTGTTGTGGTCACCATTAACCCCTTTTTCTCTCTAGAATTGCTTCCTGATTTCACTCGTTTTTATGGTACCATTGTTATCTTTATCACTTTATTATTCTTAATTGTTTTATAGAATAATTTAATACTGTTTAAATTTTTATGTTTCCCCCCTCCCTCTCTCTCTTCCCCCTTCTTTTTCTTCTCCTTCTCTCCCCCGCCTTTATTCAAAATGTTAAAATGCATTTTTTTCTACGTATAATTTTTCCCTCTTGAGGGTTTTAATTGCATTTTTGTCATTTATACTTTTTTTTGTTGCTATTATTTCCTTTTGCTATATGACCTTGTAATGATGTTTTACTATGTTTATTATCTCAATAAAGCATTCTAAACTAAAAAGAGTACCAAGCCAGAGGTGGTCCCCATATTCACATGCTGTTGTGGGTAAAAGATGCCCCAAAGTTTGGAACACACAGTGATGAGTCTGTGTTGTCTTTTATTGAGCAGTATGTAACTTGCTCCACCCCAAAGGAGAGTAGTGACAACATATTAATTCAACAAGTTCTACAATTCCAAAATCATAGATGTGGAAAATACCATCAGCGAAAATACAGAGCAAAAGAGAAAGTTTATACCAGATGTCGTTTCGGATTCCCACTACTTGTCATCTCACAAGGAGGAGTCAACAGCTTTTTGTCTGCAGTCAGACATACACTGACAAGGAATTCATCAAAAAATACATACAACCTAAGAAGAACAGAGGCCTCCAAGTACATTAATGACTACAACCCTGTCATTCTGAAGATGTGGAATGCAAACATGGATGTACAGTTTGTTGCAGACAACTCAATTGCTGTTGCTTGGTACGTTACACCTTATATAACAAAGTCAGAGAAAACCGAGATGAAGGAGATGTGGGAGGAGATTTCAGCAGAAAAGAGTCTTACGTAGAGATTGTACAGTTTTAGTTTGAAAATGCTTTCTCACAGAGAGATAGGTTCCTATGAATGTGTAAACTGGTTAAGCTCAGCTAGTTTGTTTTCTAAATCTAGAGGAGTTCTAAGGGTGAGTTTAGGGCTTGCTAATACTCGTAACAGAGTACTGAAGTATTTTCCTGAAATTCAATATCTTGCAGAATTTGAGCCACACAGTACAGCTATTCTGAAGAGTAACATGCTGGATAGGTACTATCCAAGAAGAAGCCCTCATCTGGAAAGGATGTGTCTCTATGAAATAATTCAACATAATACTTTCAGAAGTAATGCCAGTGGAAACATAGGTGAAGGTAAATTTGCTGTGGCTGGATGTGAAGGATGTTTGGTGAGACATAACAAAGGAAATATAATCAACCATCGAAAGCTGAGCTGCTAAATTCCATACAAAAGAGAGCTTTTCTATTTAGCCTTGTTACAGTTGTTTAAGCCAGGGCGAACTGAAGTGAGCTACTTGGAGATTTGGACTGTTATGAAGACACATTCAACGCTGTGAAAGACAGTATTGAGTGCTGTGTGTTTCCAGTGTATCTTCAAATGTAGGGAGAAGTGATTGAACAAGAAGAAACAATTACTGCTGAGATAGCAAGAGAGAGTTCTCTGAGCAGTCAAAGTTCAGCACCTGGCAGTCAAGATCCTCTTTGACAGCAATCATTGAAAATGAAGCTGCAATAGCCATGAATGTGGATCTAGAACTAGAAGAGCAAGACCACAGACTCTTTGTCAGTGAAATTGCTCTCCCACCCTCGCAGCTCCACCATTGAGTGAGGCCTCCCCCAGCCCCTGCACTCTCTAGTGTGAGTGTCCGAGGCCCTCCTCCACCCGCAGGTTCACCTGCGCCTCATCCCTGGTGGTCCAGTGGACCTCTGTCTCCTGCTTTCCGCTCTGTTTTTTCACTTGTTTTCACTCGTCTTTTCACTCATTTTCACCCTCTTTCCTAATCTATTTTTCTGCACTTTTCTGCTTTCTGCTTGTTCTCTCTTTTTCCCTTTATTCCTACTTTTCCTCCTTTCCTGACCGTTTTTCCCCCGCGGCCCCTCCCCCCCAGCACGACCAGCTCGACCAATCCAGCTCCCCTCCCCGCTCCCAGCTGTCCAGCCCTCCCCGACCCCTACTTAATGGCGGCAGCGGGCATGCCGCTGGCACGCCAAAGGCGCACCAAAGGCAAGCCCGTCTTCGCCCATTCGCAACCCGACCGCGACCAGCGCCAGGAACCCTGGACCTCCGCCCCGCCAACGCTACGACCCAGCAGCACTCCACGCACTCAACCCAGGCCGCAACAACAACTGCAAGCTAGCATCACCAGCCGACACCCACGGACCCTTCAGCTGTCACCACTGCCGGCACACCTGCAGCACCGCCAAGAACACGGATCCAGCTCAACCCGCCCACAAGAACACAACCGAACCGAAGACCCTGCAATGCATCCTCCTCAACGTCCGATCCCTCCACAAACACGCCACCGAAATCTGGGACCTCCTCGACAGCACCACACCGGACGTAGCGTTCTTCACCGAAACCTGGACCAACACCACCTCGGGACCGGACATCGCCATCGCCATCCCCCATGAATACAAGATCTCCAGGAAGGACCGCCCCACCCGCCCGGGAGGAGGAATCGCCATCGTCTACAAATCCACCCTCCGCCTGAGCACACTCCCCGACGAGCCCACAGACCTGATGGAACACCTTCACTTCAAGATACTGGCCAGCCCCACCGCCACCCTCCGAGGAACCCTCATCTACCGACCCCCTGGACCCCGCGGACCCTTCGCCAACTCCACCACGGACATCATCGCCCGCAGGCCATCATATCCACCAACTACACCCTGTTGGGAGACCTCAACTTCCACCTCGACAACCAACTGGACCCCAACACCACATCCCTCCTGGACAAGCTCCACAACATTGGACTCCGCCAGACCGTGACCGAGCCCATGCACTCAGCAGGACACACCCTCGACCCCCTCTTCACTACAGGAAACTCCATCACCTTCAGCCACACCACCGAACTCCCATGGACCGACCATCGTTGCGTCCACTTCACCTTCAGAACACCCACCATCCACAGACACCAGCACCTGCTCCCACGTAGAAACTGGACCAAAATCACCGACGACCAGCTCACCTCCTCACTCAACAATTCCACCCCAACCATCGCGGAAAACGACGACCCCAACACCGCAGCCCGAACCCTGCATAGATGGATCTCGGACAGCGCCAACACCATAGCCCCCCTCAAGAAAAACAACAATACCCGCACCAAGAAAGCCAGATGATTTACCACCGAACTTCGAGAGTCCAGGCGCACTTGCCGCCACTTCGAAAAGGCCTGGAGGAACACCAGATCCACAGAAGCCCACAACAACTTCAAAGCCGCCACCAACGCCCACCACCAACTCATCAGAGAAACGAGGAAAAAAGCGATTGAAGACAGAATCTCCACCCACGCGCACAACAGCAAGGAACTCTTCAGCATCATCAAGGAGTTCGCCCAACCCACCAGCGAGTCTACTGACATCCCTCCCTCACAAGACCTCTGCGACAAACTCAGCACCTTTTTCCACCACAAAATCAAGAGCATCTACGACAACTTCGACGAAGACAACCAACACACTGAACCCTCACCAACCACCCCGACACCCGGAAACCAGCGATTGACAACTGGACAGCCCTCCCCACCGAAGACACACTGAAGACAATGAAGTCAATCCACTCAGGGGCCCCCACGGACCCCTGCCCCCACCACATCTTCAACAGAGCCGCCGACACCATCGCAACCATGCTCCGCCACACCATTAACCGCTCCCTGGCGACCGCCTCGTTCCCCAACGACTGGAAACACGCCGAGGTCAACCCCCTCCTGAAGAAACCCTCATCGGACCCCACCGACCTCAAAAACAACTGACCCATCTCCCTGCTCCCGTTCCCAGCGAAAGTCATTGAGAAAGCCATCAACAGCCAACTCGCCACATTCATCGAAGAACACAACATCCTCGACTCCTCCCAATCCGTCTTCAGAAAAAACCACAGTACGGAAACCGCCCTCCTCGCCGCAACAGATGACATCCGCACCCTACTGGACAAAGGAGAAACTGTAGCCCTCATCCTCCTCGACCTCTCAGCGGCATTCGACACAGTCTCTCACCGCACCCTAATACGCAGACTCTATGACGCAGGAATCCAGGACAAGGCCCTCGACTGGATCCGCTCCTTCCTCTTCGGCAGAACGCAGCGGGTCAGACTCCCCCCTTTCCTCTCGGACCCTACACCTACCACCTGTGGAGTCCCCCAGGGCTCCTTCCTCAGCCCGACGCTCTTCAACGTCTACATGGCTCCACTCGCCCCCATCGTCAGAACCTACGGACTCAACATTGTGTCATACGCAGACGACACCCAACTCATCCTCTCCCTATCCAACGAACCCAACACCGCCAGACACAACTTTCGAGAAGGCATGGAAGCCATCGCCGAATGGATGAAAAACAGCTGCCTACAACTAAACACCAACAAAACAGAAGTACTCATCATGGGCCCAAACCCCGATGCCTGGAGTGACACCTGGTGGCCCCCCGCCCTCGGAAACCCGCCAACCCCCACGGACCACGCACGCAACTTGGGAATCATCCTGGACTCCGAGCTCAAAATGGACCACCATATCAACTCCGTCTCGTCTTCCTGCTTCCACACCCTCCGCCTCCTTCGTAAGACCTTCAAATGGATCCCCCTTGAACACAGAAAGACCGTCACTCACGCCCTGGTCACCAGCAGACTCGACTACAGCAACGCCCTCTACGCCGGAATAAACAAAAGCCTCACCCGCAAGCTACAGAACATCCAGAACGCCGCCGCAAGACTGGTCTTCAACCTGCCAAAACACTGCCACATCTCCCAGCACCTGCGCACACTCCACTGGCTCCCCGTCGAGGCGAGGATCACCTTCAAGATACTAACCCACACACACAAGGCCCTCCATGGCACCGGACCAGCATACCTGAACAGCCAACTCAAATTCCACGCACCCCAAAGGACCCTACGATCAGCCTACCTCTCCTACGCCGTGGTCCCCCGCTCCAGAAAGACCAGATCGGGAGGCCGCTCCTTCTCCTTCCTCGCGGCCAAAGCATGGAACGCCTTTCCGCTCCACCTCAGACAGACAACATCGCTCCCCATCTTCGCAAGAAACCTCAAAACCTGGCTCTTCGACAGACCCCCTCCTTAATGGAATGGAACCTGCACCCCCCCCCCACCCCTAGCGCCTTGAGACCCTTACAGGTGAGTAGTCACGCTTTAACAAACCCCTGATTGATTGATTGATAGAACTACTAATACAGCAATTAAATGCAGATCAGAAATACATTTTTGAAGAGGTAAAAGGTAAAGTAGTACATGGATTTCTCCATGAGAAGAAAAGTGTGCATTTTGTACATACAAACCAGTTCTATTGTACATAAGTGGTCAAGCTGGAACTGGAAAAAGCTTCTTGATTAAAGTACTGATAATTTACCTACAGAAGACAACAGATTCCAATTTGTCGTGTGTAGTCACTGCGCCAACAGGCCTAGCTGCTCATAATGTTAAAGGAGTTACCCTTCATTGATTATTAATGCTGCCTGTTGAACATGACAACAAATTACAATACAACAAATTATCTTGATGATGCTTGTCATGAAGTGGCAAGAGTATTAAGAAAATTAAAACTACTAATTATTTATGAAGTCAGCATAGTGTCTAACCTAATGCTAGCTTTTATACATTTAGGAATGCAGCAAATGTTAAAAACTGACTTCGATGTACTTTTTGGAGGAAAATACTTAATAGTCTTTTTGAGACCTGCTTCAACTAACTCCCGTAAAAGGACAACCTGTATTCAAGAAACTACAACATAATGAAACAAGGAATTCACTAGGAAGTATTTGAAATGTAAACATATGGGAAAACTTTCAATACAAAGAGTTAATCTAAAATATGCGCCAAGCATCAGATATGCATTATGCAGATATACTTAAGGAGATAAGAGTGGGGGTCCTCATAAAAGAGAGAAAGACAGTATTACAAATCCGTTTCATCAAAAATTTGTTTCAAAGTAATGTTTCAGCTGCTGAAGTAATGTATAATTTTGTTAAGGAAGAGAAGTCTATTGTTTGTTTGATGCAAACTCTTGAGAAGTGTAGTAAATTCAATGAACAATTATTGCAACTGGAAAAAGAAGAGATTGTAGAAATTAGAACAAATGATAAAATGGAACATCGAGGAGCTACAGTGCTACTAACAGTAAAACTGCAATCGACATTGGATAGTTTAGAAAAGTCTGTGTCGAAAACTGCAGGATTAGAAAAACAGTTTGTTGTGTAATCTTACGCCGTTATTTAAATGTTGAAGAAGGGCTAGTGAATGGCGCAATGGGTAAAGTTATGAAATTTATTAATTATCCAAACAGAAATTATGTGGATTGCTTAGCCATAAAATTTGATGATATTGCTGAAGTTAAGCAGATTGGTAGATGCGTTGTACGTTTCCTACTTGTGAAAGACTTGTATTTCCAGCAAAAGCAGTTCCCAGTGTCTTTAGCGTATGCAGTAACTAATCTCAAGGTTTAAGTGTAGATACAGGTCTTGTTAATATTGGTAGCAGTGTATTCAAAGACAGAATGTCATATGTTGCTTTGTAGCAAATTAGAACATTGTCTGGTTTATTTCTGATTGATTTTGATGCGAAGAAAGTAAGTGCTGACGTGAGCTGTGTAACGGAATATAATCGGTTAAGAGCTCAATATGCTCTTCATTTAGGCCAGTATCCTGTGGTTGAAAAAGCAATACTGTGTCCAAAGCGGAAAATATCAAAGCAGTCTATCACAGTTGAACAGAAAGAGGAACAAAAAGAAAATCAACAAGGAGGAAAGAAAAGAAAACTACAGCACAATGAGGAAATACAAGACTATCAAATAAATCTGGAGTGAACTGTTATGCAAATGTAGTGCTTAATGGACTATACACATTTGCCTCAGTTTACAAATTGTAGTAAAGAAAAGGTAGATAAAAGAATGTCTTCACAACTATATAGTTTACTTGAAGAATTAAGAAGTGACAGAAGTATTATACATTCTGCTACTGGAATAAGAAAACTCACTGATGACTGTACTGGATCAGTAGTGTATTAATTTCTAATGGTAATGCTAGGACTATTAGATGAAGAAGATGTGAATATCAATTAATTATTTGGTTTAACTTATAAATGGACCCGTAGCTGTGAAGATTGTGAAAGTACGTCTAGCACTGAAGTCAATTCAGAATGATTCCTCTACTTGACATTACCAGATTTTAAAGCTGCGCCCTTGGAAGATTTAACTACAAACGCCCATCAAGATATGACCTGTCCAAACTTCAAATCAGAACTTAGGTCAACGTTGTTTCTGCAAAGGTATGGAAAATATCTCATAGTCATACTACAACAATGCAGAGTGGATGGTACTAAATTAGGAAATGAAATTACAAACTTTAAAGCTGCACAAATTTCAATCTCAAAAAGAACTTTTACAACTATAGCAATTATATTTCATGAAGGAGTTAATATAACCTATGGTCACTACACAATATATTTAAGATTTCAAACAGGATGGACAGAGTGCAATGATATACAAGTGACATTCAAATCAAGACTACCTAAAAAGTTACAAAACTCATATCTGCTATTTCTAGAACCGAAGTTCTAAGGAGAATCTAGGATAAGAACATATGGTATTGTGTTTCTATTTATTCACAGTGGTTGGAAGTTGAGATATATTACGTGTGTCAAATCACTAATCTAGTGGATGGAGTCATCCAATCACTCAGGTACTGCACTTGAATTCATCTAATCTCCCAGCCACTACTCAGGTACTCATCCAATCACCCAGGCGCTACCCATGGAGTCATGCCTTCACTTAGTCGCTACTAACACAGTTATGGAATCACCTAGTCACTAAACTTGCACTCTTTCATTCCTCCAGGCACTCCACTTGCAGTTATCCATTTACCTAGGCACTACACTTGCAGTCATCCAATCACCCAGGCAGTACCCATTTAGTTATGCATTCACTCAAGCAGTATCTATGCAGTCATGCAATCACCCAGGCACACACTTGCACTTATCCGTTCACCCAGGCACTACCCATACACACATGCAATCACCCAGGCACTACCCTTGGACTAATCCATTCACTCAGGCACTACCCATGCACTCATCCAATCACCCAGGCACTACCCTTGCACTCATCCATTCACCCAGGGACTATGCATGCATACATCCAATCACCCAGGCACTACCCTTGCACTCATCCAATCACCCAGGCACTATCCATGCACTCACCCAATCACCCAGGCACTACCCTTGCACTCATCCATTCACCCAGGCACTACCCATGCACTCACCCATTCAACCAGGGACTATGCATGCATACATCCAATCACCCAGTCACCACACTTGCACTCATCCATTCAATCAGGCATTATCCACATACTCATACAATCAATCAGGCACTACCCATGCACTAATCCAATCACCCAAGCAGTACCCATGCTCTCATCCATTCACTGAGGCCATACCCATGCAGTCATGCAATCAACTAGGCACTACCCATGCACTCATCCAATCATACAGGCAGTACCCATGCACTCATCCAGTCACCCAGGCACTACCCTTGCACTCATCCATTCACTTAGACACTACCCATGCACTCATCCAATCACCCCAGCACTACCCATGCACTCATCCAATCACCCAGGCACTACCCTTGCACTCATCCATTCACTGAGGCACTACCCATGCACTCATCCACTCATGCAGGCACTACTCATGCACTCATCCAATCACCCAGGCAGTACCCATGCACTCATCCAATCACCCAGGCACTATTCATGCACTCACTCAATCAACCAGACACTACCCTTGCACTCATCCATTCAATGACGCGGTACCCATGCACTCATTCAATCACACAGGCGCTACTCTTGCACTCATCCAGTCACCCAGGCAGTACCCATGCACTCATCCAATCACCCAGGCACTACCCATACCCTCATCCAATTACCCAGGCACTACCCTTGCACTCATCCATTCACTCAGGCACTACTCATGCACTCATCCATTCACTCAGGCACTATCCATGCACTCATCCACGCACCCAGGCACTATCCATGCACTCACACAATCACCCAGGCACTAACCTTGCACTCATGCATTCACTCAGGCACTAAACATGCACTCATCCATTCACTCAGGCACTACCCATGCACTCATCCAATGACCCAGGCATTACCCTTGTACTCATCCATTCACTCACACACTATCCATGCACTCATTCATTCACCCAGGCACTAACCATGCACATATCCAATCATTCAGGCACTACCCATGCAGTCATCCAATCACCCAGGCACTACCCTTTCACTCATCCAGTCACTCAGGCACTACCCATGCACTATGCAATTGCCCAGACACTAACCATGCACATATCCAATCACTCAGACACTGCCCATGCACTCTTCCATTCACTCAGGCACTATCCATGGTTTCATCCATTCACTCAGATACTACTCATGTAGTCACCCATTCACTCAGGCACTAGCCATGCACTCATCTATTCACTCAGGCACTACCCATGCACTCATTCCATTATCCATGTATCATTCTTTCATTCTTCAATACACCGCTCATCCAGTCATTTACTATTGCAAACATTATACACAAAAGGTTTTTTTTGGGGAGGTTTTGGTTTTTGTGTGTGATTTTTCAACTTATTAATTTTTCTTTTTCTTTTTTGAAACAAAAATTAACTGCAACTGGCAGTGGAAAAACTTGAAGAAGCTCTCAGAAACATAAGAATACTGCAAGGACCCAAAGACAAAATCAACATTTGTGAGTCTTGCAACTGTTGCAGAAAGCTGTTATGTTCTGCTCACCAGCACTAACCACAACTCCTCACCAGCACTAACCGCAACTCCACAGTCCATAAAATAAGTGGCGATCCGGCTGCATTCGGGTGCAATATCTTGAGACTGTTGTTGAACTTCAGAAGGCACTCTTTGTCCAGGTGTTGATGCACTTGCTAAAGATCTAGATGGACGTTCAGCCTCTCATTGTCTCTTTTCAGCTTTTAATCGGTTTTTGTGGAAAGTTTTCAGATGGTAGAGCATTGAAGTATTTTTTATTTGTATCTCTCGACAACTTCTTATCACAAATTGTGCATTGCACAATTTTTGCCACAGTCTTCGATTCTCCAGAAGGAGTTGTGAAGAACTCCCATGCGATGCTGCTTTTTTTCTGTGGAGGCCCCTCATCTGCAGACTCTTCAGAATCTACTTCCTGGACTTCATGGTTTTCCTGTTTTTGCGGGTTTTCCCTCTGTTGTTGTTCTGTTGTCTGAGTTGCCATTTCTTTAATAAAGTTGTTAAAATTACACCAGAAAATTGCAGACACCTTCTCTCACTGAAGTGCTCTCAGAGAAAGAACCAGAAAGGTGTATGGATGTGTTCTTCCTAATGTTATAAGAAAAGTGTATGATCCAATCATATTTCTTTGTTCCCCGGTGACATGATCTTCGTGATGATCGGTGTCCTCGCAAAGACCGGAAATTGAACAGAATAATTTGAAAATAAGTAGCCAAACATAAATGTTAATCTACTGATATTAAACCCCAAATGTGTGTAATACTATGTAATATGTATAAATATGTGTAATACACTTTACCGAAAACACGCGTTCATCGCGGTTACCGACATCATTGCGACGTCCGGCATAGCCACAATCACACAAAACACCAAATAAAAGGCTTTTAATTGAAAAAATTCTTCAAAAAGTTAGGTTTAAAGAGTATGTCAATAACAACTTGTGTCAAATATTAATGAAAATATCTCGAAGTATGTGTCTCGCAGTATTAAAAAACCACACGCACTTTGCAAATACCGACGAAGCCGCAGTCTACAGACCCACCGCGAATATATAAAACACCACATTGAAGAAGTTTTTTCACAAAACCATCACACAAACTCAAATATAAACTCTACATTACTAAACAACTTGTGTCTGACATTAAGTAAAGTCTGTCTATATATATGTGTAAGACTTCCTCAAAAACATGCACCTTTCACGACGTCACTGCGGGTATCGCCACATCGTCAACGCTTATTAATCTACTGAAGAAAATACAAGCTTATAAAAATACACCTTATAGAGCCATTTTAGACAGAAAATACAATTTAAAAACCTTAGAAATTCAATAAAAAATCATAGGTTGCATGGACGTTAAAGTTGGCAAATAGAATTTGAAAAACCTTAGAAATTCACTGAAAAAAACAAAGGTTACAGGGATGTTATAGTTAGGATTTAGCATTTAAAAAACCTTAGAAATGTACTGAATAAACCAAAGGTTACAGGGGCATCATAGTTAGGAAATAGAATTAAAAAATCCTTAGAAATTCAGTGAAAAAAACAAAGGTTACAGGAGCTAACTATAACTCGTGCCCCCGCAATGCACCGCTTATAACCTCACATATTACATCACTCATTACGTGGTCAGTGACATCACTGATGACATCACTGATGACATCTCAAATGACGTGAAGAAGAGTGTAGTGCGTGCACTGCCTCAAGATGAGCTCCTGATATAATTTTGGTTATATCGTGCCTCCTGGGTGTCACTCTCTGTACAAGAGTGATAGATTGCTGGGCATGGATGCACTCCCACGACTGTGAGGAGTGTCCCCAGGGCACAGTATTGGGCCCCCCTCCTGGGGGTTAATCGGTTAAACACCACAGTTTTTTTCCGTAGCTGGTTGAAGTAATAATGACTAGTAGTTATTCCTTCATACTGTTCGTTTGATTCTTTTTTATTTCCTTGAATGTAATTCAATCATCATTACGTTCATAGGCGCGAAATCGATTACATTCAATTGGTCCCAATGCATTTCGGCTTATGAGGCCTTCATCTGGGGACTATCTGTGAAATAATTAAATGCATCTCTCAATCACCAATACATGAAGAATATAGCACAACTCTTACTGTTATATGTGTGAAACATGCTTGCATAGCGTGAAAACTACGTGCAGTTAACAAATAAATCAAGTGCTCGAGTGAATTCTATGGATGCCGTTTGCATTCCTCGGCTCAATGAAGTAAAGGATTGGGATGAGTGACACCAGTTCAATAAAATGCCGTTACGTGCCTTAAAGAAACAAAAGGGAACAAAAGACGCGTGTTTACTGAAGTGATAAGTGCTCAGAACAATTCTATCGGTGCCATTACTCCACAACACGGGTACGATAAGCGGCCGTTACGTGCCTGGAATGAACAAAATGAAAAACATGTGTGCAATAAAGTTACAACCGTTACATCCCCTATACAGAGGGCGATGCCCGATGAAATCATTTACAATATCGAAGTGCTCAGATATTACTTTAAAACGACGTTATGTGAGCGTGTGTCCGCTTGGTACTTACTCATGGAGGTTGTTAATGTGAACCCGAGATTTCACGTTCTGCTGCAAAAGTGAGCCGGCAGACATGCGCGTTATTTACGGACTCTCACGTGACGAGGGCCGTTTCAGTGAACTACTAGTGAAATAGACAACAGACTCTGCGGTCTGTTGTGGTGGCTTATCGTGAAATGAAATGCTATAGTAAAAGTTAAAATGCTATGACTAAAAGGGGTGAGGTTAAAGAAATTAAGGAATTAATGAATAAACCAAAAAATAATGATAAAAACAAACAAGTTGAACTGCGGGTATCAAATATGTGATATAGGAGACCAAGTCAGAATATGGTATTCAGTTCTCGTCACTGGTCAACAAATGATGGTGATCATCATTGTAGTCATAAATAACATTGAAATTCCATTCTGTCATTTAATCCATGGGGTTTTAATGAATTAAGAAGTCGTACCCAGTAGTTTTCACGCTGTAATAAGTGATTCCGGTTGTTTCTTCCTTCTTGTTGATCCACGACTTCAAGAGCGCAAAACTTTAACTGGCTAACGTTGTGATGTGCTTCCACGAAGTGGCTTGCTACTGTCGATTTTAATGATTTTGTTCTGATGTTACTTTTATGTTCATTGACTCTAATTTTGAGTTTACGTTCAGTTTGGCCAACATACACTTTGCCACAAGGGCACTTCAACATGTAGATAAGATTGTTCGTGTCACACGTAGCGTTAACTTTTAATTTGATTTTATGGCCCTTCATGGGATGTGTTATTTGAGAGCTCTTGATCACGTTATGACAATTGTTGCAGTTCCAGCATGGAATTGTTCCCTTGTATGTAGTGGTCTGTGCTTCAACCAGCTACGGAAAAAATCCTTGTTGCCCCCTCATGTTTCCCATCTCCTCTATTTCCAATCTGCTGCTGATGTCAGATACCGGGACCTGCACTGTACCTTTAAGGATCTGGAGCACCAAACTCCTGGGCCGCCACATGTGACCTGGTCACATGCACCTATCAGCAACTGGAGGCGTTCGGAGGAGGAAGTGAAAGGGACCTGCGTCAGCACAACGAGCGCGTCTCCGGAGTCGAGTGGTCTCTTGCCTGAAGCTGTAGAAGTGGAAACCGATAACCTAGACGTCCCGGTGCGGAATTCCCCCAGCGGAAAGAGGGAGCCGAACCCGATTTGGCACTGCGACCACGCCAGCCACGTTCCTGGAGGAGCGTGGCTTCAAGAGGTAGTGATCGTGTCTCTGCCCTTTGGGTTAAGGGTAGGGGAGGCGGGACGGTACCTGGCGTCAAGAAGCCAAAGTAAAAGACGCGCTGACATTCAATCCAACTAGTCCGGATTGGAAGCACGGCGCGCGATTCACTGGTGGCGGTACTTGGGTCTTACGTCCCCCACTCCCTTCCCTTTACAAAGTATTTCCTCCACGGGACCCAACCTTACTTTTCCTTCTCTTTTCTTTTTTTTTACTCCCTGAACCACGGAGCGTGAGGATCCGAAGAGGACACAACGACTCCTGGGCCCGTGCACTGACAAGTTCCGAAGCAGACTCCTCATATCCCCCCCCCCCGAATAACTGCCTTATTAAAAATAAAAAACCCTTGAAACGCTACCTCTCACCGTCATTCTGTCTCTAAGCGCCACATATATATATATATATATATATCTATATATATATATATACACACACATACATACATACATACCGCCATGACAGGGTTTGGGGCCCCCTTTGGATTAAATCAGAGCTTATAAAGCGCATGGTTACTCCAACGGAGTGTCCCAGCGCTGAGACATCTCAGTCCATGACAACAGAACCCTCCCCCCCCAGGGAACCACTGGCCCTAGCATACGCGATAAATTCGCAAACCGGAGCGCTTAACACCAATCCCCCGGGGATGACTGAAAAAAACAGGTTTTAAGTTTTTTACGAAACATTACTTCAGATGGATACATCCTCAATTCCATAGGTAGGTTATTCCAGGCCTTAGCCGCGAGGAAACTGAAGGATCTACCTCCCAAACGTGCCTTTTGAAATTTTGGCACTACCAACTTAGCAGTGCCCATACACCTAAGATACCGGGTAGGTCTGTAAGCAGTAAGTAGCGGGTGCAGGTACCTCGGCCCTTTCTCATTGAAAATCCTGTGGCAGAAACACAAGGCCTTGAAAGTAATTCTGGCCTGTACTGGTAGCCAGTGTAATTCCCTCAAGGCTGCTCCCACCGATGCACACCTTGGAATATTCAATATCAACCGGGCAGCTGCATTTTGGACCTTCTGTAGAATATTCAAGTTACTTTTTGTAACTTCTAGAAAGAGGACATTGCAGTAGTCCAGATGAGCTGTAACCAGGGCTTGCACAATGGTCTTTTTGGCATGTAATGGTAGAATGGCCAAGATTTTCCGCAGCATTCTTAGAATGCCAAAGCATGCTCCTGCCACAGCTGATATCTGTTCTGCAAACGATAAGGTGTTGTCAAACCAGACTCCCAAATTTTTTATCTTAGACTTGGGAGTCGGGGTTGGTCCTAGTTCCTCCGGCCACCACAAGTGTGACCAGATGGAGGACTGTTTGCCAACCACCATCACCTCCGTCTTTCCTGCATTTAATTGCAGACAGCTGAACTTCATCCAGTTCGCAAGATCTCTCAGGCAGGCTTTGAATTTAGGCCCAGCTTCTGCCTCCTTTTGCTCCAATGTGACAATCAACTGAGTGTCATCAGCATATGACACCAGTTTCACCCCATGTTTCAATACAATATCTGCCAGTGGGCACATGTACACATTAAATAAAGTTGGACTGAGGGCAGAGCCCTGTGGTACTCCTTGAGACAGAGGACATATCTCGGACTTAAAAGGACGTTGTAAGACCTGGAAGGATCTATTCTGTAGGAAGTGCTCGATCCATTCCCATGTGTTACCTCTAACACCGGCCTCCCACAGACGCTCCAAGAGAAGGCCGTTGGAGACCGTATCAAACACCGCACTCAAGCCCAGCAAAATCAGTGCTGCCGTCCTTCCCTCGTCCGCTGCTATTTTTAGTGCATCAGAAGCCAGGGGTAAGGCCGATTCAGTGCTGTGAAATGCCCTAAAGCCAGATTGAGTTTCATGGAGAACTTGTTTTTCTTCCATGAACTTAGTCAATTGGATATTTAGAAATTTCTCTGCAATTTTAGCAAAATAAGGAAGCAGAGATACAGGTCTCAAATTTTCTGGGAGCACCGGATCTAAAGATGGTTTCTTTAGTAATGGCACCACCATTGCGTGTTTCCAATTGCTTGGAACCTGCCCTGAGCTGAAGGACATCTTCAACAGATTAGTGAGCACCGGTGCAATAGTTTCCTTCCCTCGCAATACCATATTAGGAGGAATAGTATTCAAGGGGGAGCCTGATTTGACTACTGACATGAGTTGTAGTACGTCACTTTCCTCTGGAAGATGAAAAGTAAAGCTTCCCTGACCCAATGTTCCATTTTTTGGTGGGGCAAAGATATAGTTCCTGCTGGTTTCAGGGAAGGTAGCATATATTTTCTCTATCTTTTCCCAAGAAAAAACAGCTACTTTATTACAGTAGTCTGCAGATGCAGGCAATACTGCTGTGACGCGCTCTAAGGAAGTAAGGGGGCATATTAGCAAGGGCTTTATCGCCGCTTTAGCGGCACTTTTTGCCGCTAAAGCGGCGATTTTTTTATCGCCCTATCAGCAAGCTGTCGCTAACAGGCGTTAGCGACAGCTTTCAGGCGATAGCGGCCCGTTTTCCCATCGCCTTGCATGCCAGCGATAATTATCGCTAATGACATGCAAGGTAGGCGTTCCCAACTAAAAGCGACTGAAAACAGTCGCTAACACAACTTCTCCCTATTAGCAAGGCAGGCAAAGCGATAAAATAATTTGCGCTAAGCGCGTTTATCGCTAGAATTTAACACCTGCTAAAAACATGACTTACCTGTTTGTTGAATAGGAGGTGGATTGTCAGGCTAAGTCCACCATGGCGTTAATGCGTGAATATCGCTGGATTTCCAGCGATATTCACGCATTTTGCCGCTATCGCTGGATATTTTATCGCATTGGAGATAAACCTTGCTAATAGCATGTTATCTCCGTGATAATATCCAGCGATAGGCGGCGTTAAAAAATACGTGGTAAGCGCGGTTAGCGATAATTTTCGCCTGTTGTTGCTAATATGCCCCTAAGTTGTTTGACAATACTAAAAATGTTCTTTGGGGTATTTTTTGCAGTTTGAATTTTCTCAGTATAAAACTTCCTACACGTTCTCCTAATTTGTTTATGATAAAACTTGAGTGCTTCTAAATATTTCAACTTATTCTCAGTCTGATAATTCACCCTCCAACAGCGTTCAAGGCGTTTGCATTCCATTTCAAGCAATGCCAATTCCTCTGACGGAGTTTGGCGGACACTCTTGCAGGGTTTCAGAGGTATTAAAGAGTCCACTGCTTCCTTAATCCAAAAACAGACTTGTTCGTCTGCTATCTGGGTGTCGGCCACTAATTCCGGTGCGCTTGAGGCCAATTTATCCCTGAAAGAGTAGTGAGTGAGTAACGCCCATTTCCAGGTCATTATAGACTGGCCGCTTTCTCAAATTGCTGGAGACCTTTCTAGGATTCACAATCCTAAATGGGAGGATCAAATGGTCAGACCAGACTTTAGGCACAGGCGGCAGCGCTTCCACTTGAGTACTGTTTGAAAAGATATTATCTAAAATATGGCCCTTGGTGTGCGTAGAAATATGGACTAGCTGTTCTAGACCCAAGGCCTGTAGTCCCATTGTCATCTCACCAATTTCTCGATTTTCTTTGTTGTCCAAATGTAAGTTCAAGTCCCCTAAGATTACGAAATTAGGGTAGCGGATGGCATAGGGGGGCACTGTCTCGGCCAACTCATTAATAAATGCTCTAGCCGGGCCCGGAGGTCTATAAATGAGGAGACTCACGACTGACCACTCGCTATTAAGAGACATATTAAAGAGGACCGCTTCGCAACCAGACATCGGCAGTTTAGACATTTTTATCTGGTATTCTTTTTTAAAAATCACCGCTAGCCCACCCCTCTGCCCGGATCTGTCGGCCCTCAAAATAGCATATCCTTCAGGCAATGCTTTCAGGATATCAGGTGCTGATTGTTCATGGAGCCACGTTTCCACTAAAAATAACCCTGCTGGCTTTTGATCCATTAATAAGTCATGAATTTCATGGCTGTGTTTACTAAAAGGCCTGCAGTTCAGAGACAGGCAGAGTACGGAGTCATTAACAGATTCCAATACTCCCCCTTCTTCCTATTCTCTGTAACTGCCGTAAACAAAAAGTTACATTTCCTACAACCATTCATTTCTGAACCCACTGCGACGGAATGTAAACAGTCTTTGTCAACTGAATTCCTAAGAGCCAGAATCTCTGCTGAAGAGTAGTAGACTGTGTCCCTTGCGAAAGAACCAGGGGTCCTGGCCCCTGGCGCCGTACGCATGTGATTAAGTAGTGTGTAGGCTGGGAGCACTAGACCGCTCCACCTTTACACAGAGGTATGTTGTTTTCTGGAGACAGATTGGGGGATTGACCCGCGTCCACCACGAGAGAAAGAAAGGGATTTTCCTAATGTAAATGTTAAAGCAGAGGAGTGCAAGGGATGCATGTGGGCATTTATACCTCTTCTTGCGGATTTGTGGATGACATCGCTGCTGTAAATATGAAAGTAATTACGGCAGCATGGACAGATTATGCGCAAAATCACATTGGCAATGTATTCATTTTAACTGTGACTACAGCGTTTTTGAACTATACAGAATTGAGAACTAAAACTGTGAGTACTGCAGTCCAAGTACATGTTTTACCAGCTGCCCAATGTGCATTCTGGGAGATGTTGACCACTAAGACTACATAATTACTGAGTAGTTTGCCTTTCAAGGAGCACGTGGTCACTCTGCACCATAAAATGCTGTTCACCTGTGATCAAGTCTTATCTCAAAGTCGAAACACGTCAGGATTAAGAATGGTGCTGCTGCTCTCATGTTGAATAAAAGCCTCTGTTTTCCAGAAACCGGGTGTCAGCAATTTTCTTTGATATATATATATGACCCACCGGGTCCCTACTCCCTGGACAAGGCGAGGCCAGAAACCACAATACTCTTTTGCATGTGCTGACGTGGATTTATTCAACAGTTCACACGGAGCCCCATCGGGTGCCTCCAACTCTTCACAAACGTGCAAAAGGTGTAAAGTTAAAAAGAAATTATTTCTGGCCGACGCATTTCAGCGTGATGCCTTCCACTGGGCCTATTGACCACCATGGCGTTCCGGTCTAAACTATATAGTCCTTCCTCTGTCGTGCTGCCACCAAGAACACTAGAACATGCAACCTCATAATATTCACAGCTTCATTCATGCCCCATTGGCGTGTATACCACGTTTAGCTTGCTTTATATTCTTAAGAAAAAGCACATTTGCACGTAATTGTTCAGCCCTGTCCTCAATATTTCATATTCTTCTCATATGTTATTGCATCAACATGGACATGAAATGTTTATTATACATTCATTGCAATGCTCATGTGATTTATTCCACTTCACACAAGTTGTTGAAACCCCCAAATCATTGTTTCTTCATTCTAATTAATACAAACATCTCCCATTGACCACAAGCATCAATCCACAAGATAATGGGGTAATCAAAACAACATGTGCTTCCCAACATAATGATATAATCAATATTATGACTTCTCATATATGACAAATACTGTACAATTCCTATTATCAATCAATGAGAATAAAGTGTCACGTGCATTATGCAAATTTTCATCAATTCAATCAAGTACGCATATCATTATAAAGGACATGCTCCCCAACAAAGGGCGATCTCAAAGTGACCAGTGCCAATAAATATCCATATTAGAGACTATATTGCAACTGATACCAGAGTGGTCCCGAGGTTCGGAACTGTAAACAAGATCTCAAAGTGACATGTGCCTATATCAAACTGTTGTTTATATCAATGAAATTATCATTGGTTATGTGAACAATCAGAATAGATGGCCCATATCATACTCAAGTCATTCTTAAACAAATTATAAATTATATAGTCCCTGATCAAGCTTCATGGGAAAGGGGCACACTCTAAAAAAACATCTTTGTGTTATGTGAGTACTAGAACGATTATATGCTCAGTGCCGTCCCGATGACAATTACCTCATCAATTATTGTGTCCTGTGCATAGTGCAAATCAGTCAGTCACATTAGGACATATGTAGACACAGTCCCAAAAGGAAAATAGGATCTGATTTAAAAGCTTGGCACTCTAAATACTATAGTTTGCAGTGGGTCTCCACATCCCCATCCAATTAATTCATAATGCGTTGGTCAAATCAATGTAAAATTTCAAAAACACACCCTCCACATTTTAAACATGACATGATTGTCTTTAGGACCTAAGGAGGTCTTTCAAAGCAATATAAACCGTTCCCCTTATTCATAGCAAGATGTGGTAAGCAATTCCTCCTTTCTTCATACATAAACATGGATCATAAGTAGATACTAAATCCCCAAAATTCAAGAGCTCTACCCCTAATGAGTAGGCTATTGACCCACAATCTAAAACATATCCATCAAAGTGCATTGTGCTGTAATAAAATTGTAAAACCCTTCATAGATAACAATTTATTCAATGGCAGAGATCTCTTTGCGACAATATTTCAAAGCTGGTCATTCTGGGGCACTATGACATCATTCATTCTAAATGGAATCAAAGATGCACATGGAGGTCTGCATCTGTATTGTGTCCCCAGGGGGTTTCTGTATCCAGCATTACAATTAATCTGGACTCCTCTCCACGCAGTTCTTTTTCCCAGTCACCTCCTCGGCTATTCCTCTTCACATGTTTGATTCCATAGAATGTGAAGCCTGTTAGGGATCATTCGTGATGTTTCTCAAAATGACTGGCCATAGGATAGCTCTTGTCCCCATTTTTTATGGCCCACATATGCTGTAGTATTCTAACTTTTAATTTATTGATCGTACTGCCAAAATACAGCTTGTTGCCATCACACCTCAATACATATACTACATGGTCAATTTCACAGGTTATGAGGTCCCGAATCATGATTGTGCGAACCTCAAATGTTTGGTAAGTATTCTAATTCAATCCAAACTGGCAAGCTTTGCAAGAAATACATTTCACGAATCCAGTTTTTCTTGTGGACAGCCAAGTCCTATCCTTGATAGGGTTATAAAAGCTACGTGTGAGAATATCCCCTAGGGACTGCGTTTTCCTAGAGGTGATTGGGCCTCTGTCTACAATTTCCTTAATATGTTCATCACTTTTGAGTATATGCCAATTTTTCACATGATTCTCTTAATACTCGATTGGGCCGGGCCAAATTCCAAGAACAATCTTTTCACCTTATGATTTATTTTAGCTGTATTCATCCTCTGTTGTTGATACAATACCTCCTCCCTTGGTTTTTTATCCACTCTTTGTTTTGCATCCCTCAGTACATCATGGGGATATCCTTGTTGAGCAAACCTGCCCATCATCTTAGTGATTTCCTTCTCATACTTTTACTTGGTTGAGTAGATTCTCTTAGCTCTCAACATTTGGCCATAAGGAATACTCCACTTCAATACTGCTGAATGGCCACTACTGGCATCTAGGATCGAATTTGTAGCTGTTGCTTTCCTATGTATTCTTGTCTTAAGTTCCCCAACACTGACTTCTAGTACTACATCCAGGAAGTCACAGCAGGTTTGGCTATAAGTATTGGTGAGCTGGATGTTCACTTGATTGGTGTTCAACTTGGCAATAAACTTCTCCAGTTGTAATATTTCTCCTTTCCAAAGTATAAACAAATCATCGATAAATCGAGTCCATATCACAACATTCCTCATGTATCCATCATTCTTTTCAGCCCAGGCCACCTCCTTCTAGTCACTGAAAAAAACAAAGGTTACTGGGACATTATAGGGACATTATAGTTAGATTCACATTTTATACACACAAAACCAAAGAAATTCAGCAGTTATAGTTAGAGTTATCTGAAGAAACTAGAACTTGTGCCCTAAGGTAACTATAACTCATGCCCCCGCCATGCACAGTTTTCTCAACAAGATTGTTATTGCAAATGTTTCAGTGATATTATCAATGATGTCATAGAAGATGTCATGAGTGATGTAATATGTGGGGTATTGAGCAGTGCATGGCGAGGGTTCAAGTTATAGTTACCTTAGGGCATGCGTCCAGAAAGAGCCCATTTTGTGATTTGGTGTAAATCCATTCAGTAGTTGCGGAGTTATTAAAGGAAAACATATTTGTATATCTAGATGCGCGGACCCTTGGCGAATCCGACAGATCTTGTGCAGAGATCTGATTGGCTGACAACACTTCAAGTCAAAAAATAATTCCCTTTGAAATCACTGATCATTCATAATTTCCATACAAGGATACTCACGCAGCAACCATTCATCACCCCAATTCTGAATGTGCAAATTGTTTCACAGTTTGCTAAATACTCATATCACAAGTTTTGTAATAAAAAGTCCTTATATCAAATATCATTACAAATTTTTAAAAGGATTACATTTCATTCAATGAAGGAGGACTCAGTACAAATTACTAAAAAATACATAAACATTACATAAAATCAATCAATAAAAAAAAGAAAACATGCAAGACAGTCACATCTGTCGATGATTTAGACTAGTTTGTAGGACTCAGTAAAAACAATCCATGATGACAACCAACTCCTTCTCTAATGTGTTCATTTGTTCCTCATACTTGGCACAACCAATTGAACACATTAAATAAGGAGTTGGTTGTCATAATGTGTTGTTCGGGTCAGTCGAGTTCACATTATATAATAAAAAATGTCTCACAGTCCCTGGGGAGCTGCCGTGAATGTGCTTTGAAATTAGAGTTTTGACATTTCACCATGGCATATGAACTGGACGGGGAGATTAAGTGATGGACGCTGAAGGTGAACCACCGAAGATGGGTAACGACACGAGCAAAAAATAGCACCCCAAATGAACACAGAAGCATAATATTAACAGTAAGTGGGCGGTGCTCTGTGGCAAGAAACCAGGCAAAAAAAGGAGGGACAAAGAGGAAAAATTAACCACTAGCAAGCCAGCATTTTTGAACGGCAATCAAAGGGACGAATAAAAAGGCAATGGGCGGACTGTAAGCCCACAGAGTGAATACAGCATGTCTAGAAGAGACAGCGCATGAGCTGCCTAGGCTCGACCTAAGAATTGCACTCACACGTAGGGAGCTGCATTTTTGGTTGCTCCCTGAGTGTGGAAGCAATGCCAGCTCTCACTGGAGGTGGGGAGCCGGCAGGGACCGCAGGGGCTTTGAGGCTCCCCCTGCAGTCCCCAATGCTGCACACTGGGTGCCCAGGGTGGGCTCCAGAGCAGCCAGCATCAAGAGGCCGGCCCTCAGGGATGGGGTCCTTGGGGCAAAAATCGGCCCAGGGAAGGGGGCCGCGTGGTCTCCCGCCCCCTGAAATCCTTAAAAGAGGTGAATGCACCATTGATCTATTGGAGCGTAATCTGATCTGTAGTGACTGTGATGAGTGGTTTCTTTCTTGTCGTCTCTCGGGGAGAGCAGTCAATGGTTCTCCCTCTTAATTACCCTGAGTATGCAAATGCCCAAAATCACCTGCAAGCTCTGCCTGTTTGGCCCCACCCCATTTACAAGGTATTGCAGCCTTTACCCATGTTGATAGACAGCTTACCAAAAGAGCCCAGAGCAAGTTTCCCAACGATTTTAGTGACACCCTCTTGATGCAGAGGAATATGAGAACATCTCCACCAAACAAAGGTGCACTTACTTCATAAAGTTAAGAGGAAGAAACCTTGTTTGGTGGAGATCCTACTCTTTGTAGTCTTGTCGTTTTCTCTAGCAAGGGTTCATGTTATCACATATTTGTGGATCAAGACCTCCAGGAACAATAACATTTCCAAAACTACATGCACACAAGGTCAATGGAGACATTTCCTTGTGGTCCATTACACAGCTGTAATGTGGATTATGTACTAGACATTTACCCAATGAGGTAGCACTCACTAATTAGCCAATACAAAGTACTCCATTTGGTTAGACATTTTGTACAAAACTGTGGACTCTTGTTGGATGAAGGGGCAGGTGAGCTTATGTTCTGGCTCAGTTTCTCACACAGCTACTGACACACCTACACAGACACACAGACACCCACTCACACACCCATTCAGCCACTCTCACATACACTCACAGACCCTCTCAGACACCCATCCACACACCCACAAAACCACTTACACACCCACTCACAGACCCATACAGCCATTTATACACCCACATAACCACTCACATGCCCACTCACAGATCCATACAACCCCTCACTACAGACACTCACACACCCACACAGGCACTCACAAAACCACTCATACACCCACACAGCTACTCACACACCCATTCACAGACCCACAAAAGCACTCACACACTCAATAACAGACCCATACAGCTACTCACACACCTACTCACAGACCCATTCAGCCACTCACACACCCACAAAACCACTCACAGACCCCTCAGCCACTCACACACCCACTCAAGACCCATACCGCCACTCAGACATCTACTCAGACCCATACTACCACTCACATGCCCAATCACGCACCCATACAGCCACTCACACAGACACTGACTGTGCAATACAGCCACTCACACACCCCCTCACTTATCCATACACCCACTCAAACAGCCACTCACTCACTCTTACACCTACTTACACACCCATAGAGCCACTCACACAGCCACTCAGTCCCCCACACAGCCACTCACAAAATGCACCCACCCATACAGCCACTCACCCACCCATACAGCCACTCAATCACCAATACAGCCACTCACACACCCATTCACACACCCATACAACCACTCCCGCACCACTCACACACAGATACGGACAATCACACAGCCACTCAGATGACATAAGTTATATATAGTGTCACTCAGTAGTATAGAAAGAATAGTAATTTAACTTATGCAGTAGCTTAGTATATATCTTTAAGTCTCAGAAACATTTACGAAACACAATCACTGGATGATGTCATCATTGATGTCAATTGAGATGTTATTAGCGGTGTCATGAGTGATGTCACTGACCATGTCATGAGTGATGTAATATGTGCGGTCATAAGCAGTGCATTGCGGGGGTGTAAGTTATAGTTGGCTCAGGTAACTATAAATGCTGAATTTCTATGGTTTTGTATGTGTGAAATCTGAGTCTAACTATAACGTACCTGTCACCTTTGGTTTTTTGAGTGAATTTCTAAGGTTTTTAAAATTATATTCCTAACTATCATTCAATCACTCAGGGGTTTGTGAAGCGCACTACTCACCCGTGAGGGTCTCAAGGCGCTGGGGTTGTATTTGCGCAGCTTCGTCTCATCCGAAGAGCCAGGTCTTGAGACTCTTCCTGAAAGCTTGCAGTGTGGGGCCTTTTCTGATGCTGAGTGGGAGTTCATTCTAGGTCTCGGCTGCTATGTAGGAGAAGGATCGCCCCCCTCTCTGGCTCTGCGGATGCGTGGTATTTTGGCTAGGGCAAGATCGGCGGATCGGAGGCTTCTCTTGGGCGCGTAGAAGGAGATTCTTTCGTTGAGGTATTGGGGTCCGATGTTGTGGAGGGATTTGTAGGCGTGAGTGAGGAGCTTGAAGGTCACTCTTGTTTCGACGGGGAGCCAGTGGAGTTCTCGTAGGTGTTGGGTGATGTGGTGTTGTCGTGGGAGGCCAAGGACAAGTCTAACTGCGGCGTTCTGGATTGTCTGGAGTTTGAGGAGTAGAGATTTGTTTATTCCGGCATAGAGAGCGTTACCATAGTCCAGTCTGCTGGTTATGAGTGTGTAGGTGACGATCCGTCTGGATTCGGGTGGGATCCATTTGAAGGTCCTGCGGAGGATGTGGAGGGTGTTGAAGCATGCATAGGACACGGCGTTGATCTGTTGGTGCATGGTGAGGGGAGGAGTTGAATATGATGCCGAGGTTGTGAGCGTGGTCTGTGGGTGTGGGGGTTAACTGAGGGTGGTGGGCCACCAGGTGTTGTCCCATGCTGACGGGTGGACCCGAGGATGAGGACTTCTGTTTTCTCTGAGTTGAGCTTTAGGCAGCGGTTGCTCATTCAGGAAGCGACGTTCTTTCATGCCTTCCTGGAAACTGTGTCTGGTGATGTCGGGTTCGTTGATGAGGGAGAGGATGAGCTGGGTGTTGTTGGCGTAGGATACTATGCTGAGTCCTTGTTTTCTGATGATGGTGGCGAGAGGGGCCATGTAGATGTTGAAGAGTGAGGGGCTGAGTGAGGATCCTTAGGGTACTCCACAGCTGATCTCTGTGGGTTCGGAGTGGAAGGGTGGGAGTCGGATTCTTTGTGTTCGGCCGGCGAGGAAGGAGCGAATCCAGTCGAGGGTGGTTCTCCGGATGCCGGCATCGTGGAGTCTGGCGGTTAGTGTGTGGTGGGAGCCGGTCTTAAAGGCTGCTGGGAGGTCTAGTAGGATGAGGGCTGCCATGTGGCCCTGGTTGAGGAGGGTGCGGATGTCGTCTGTGGCAGCTAGGAGGGAGGTCTTGGTGCTGTTGTTGCTGCGAAATCCAGATTGGGAAGAATCGAGGATCGAGTTGGCTTCTATGAAGTTAGTGAGCTGGTTGTTGACGATCTTCTCGGTAACTTTGGCTGCGAAGGGGTGGAGAGAGATGGGTCGGTAGTTCTTGAGGTCCGTTGGGTCTGCGGTGGGCTTCTTGAGGAGGGGGTTGACCTCTGGGTGTTTCCAGTCGTCGGGGAAAGTGCCTGTTTCGAGGGAGCAATTGATGGTACGTCGTAGTTCGGGTCCCACGGTGGAGGCGGCTCTGTGAAAGAAGTGGGACGGGCAGGGGTCAGTGGGTGCTCCTGAGTGTATACTTCTCATGGGCTTTACGGTGTCTTCTGTGGTGACAGGGGTCCAGGCGGTGATGGTGGGCTGGGTTCTGGTGTCCGTGGGAGGAGTAGGGTCAGTGTCTAGACTCTGCTCGTCGAATTTGCTGTAGAGAGTTCTGATCTTGAGATGGAAGTAGGAGCCGAGTTTTTGCAGAGGTCCAGGGAGGGAGGGACATCGGAGGATTCGCTGGGGTGTTTGGTGAATTCTTGTATGATGCTGAAGAGTTCCTTAGAGTTGCGGGAGTTGGTGAGTATTCTGTTCTGGATGAAGTCTCTCTTTGTGGTTCTGATGAGTTGGTGATGTTCTGTCATGGCGCTTTTGTAGGCGGAGCGTGCTTCGGGGGTTTTGCTGTTCCTCCAAGCTTTCTCGAGTCGTCAGCACATGCGCTTGGTTTCTCGGAGGTCGGTGGTGAACCAGGTGGCTTTCATGGTGCGTTGTCTGTCGGAGTTCCGGAGGGGGGTGAGAGTGTCTGCATAGCCTGTGATCCATCTGTGGAGTGCGTTGGCTGCAGAGTTGGCGTCGGTTGTGGTGGGGGGAGGAGCGTAGTTGAGGGTGCAGTTGAGGTGCTCCTCAGTGATCTTGCTCCAGTTCATGCGTGGGGGGTGAGGTGTGGGCCTGTGTGTGGTGGGCTTGGAGAAGGAGAAGTGGACGCAGTGGTGGTCTGTCCAGATGGGTTGCGTGGTGTGGCTGACACAAGAGTTGTGTCCTCCAGCGAAGATGGGGTTGAGGGTATGTCCTGCCTTGTGGGTGGGGGTGGTGACAAGCTGTCTCAGTCCGATGTTGGCGAGGTTGTCCAGGAGGGCGGTGCAATTGGGGTCTCTGGGGTTGTCGAGGTGGAAGTCCAGGTCTCCGAGGAATACGTAGTCCATGGATGCGATGGCGTGTGGTGCGATGAGGTCTGCGATGGTAGTGGTGAACATGGCGCGTGGTCCGGGAGGTCTGTAGGCAGGGGAGTTGTTCTGGGGTTGATCTGGATCTGGAAATGTAGGTGTTCCATGGGGGACGTGGAGTCATTCGTGCTGGATGTGGTGAGTCGGAGGGAGTTTTTGTGTATGTTGACGAGTCTGCCTCCAGGGTGGTTGAGGCGGTCCTTCCTCTGGATCTTGTATCAGTCAGGGATGGCGGTTGCAAAACTATAACGTCCCTGTAACCTTTGTATTTTTCAGTGACTATATATATTATATTATTATATACATATATCTATGTATGTATGTATATATATATATGTATATATACATACATACATATATATCATTCACGTTCTCCTGCCACTTGCTCTGAACTCAGGGCGGGTGCTCTTCCCCACAGCGAGGGCAGGAACTCGCTAGCTTGTCAGCAACCTCCAAGAAAAATCGGGAGCACTCACGGGGTCTCATTTGTTAAAAGATTTTATTCCACAACAGCTATTCCCTCCACACGACATGTTTCGGCGTAGTTGCCTTTTTCAAGTGCTGGAAATGAACATGCATTGGCGTGATCGCCTTCTTCAAATGCTGAAAATGCAGAAAAATAAAACACAGAGTCTGGTTGGCTATAAACGATGAGATCACCACTGCCATTGGAGCCTCACTGGCCAATGGAAGATTAGTAAATGTTCCGGTCGAAAACTTCTACGGCTTTCATGCTATTCGCACACCATGATTTCCCCACCGAATTAAATATTCTGTCCATATGGTTAAAATCCTAAAATCCATTCCCCGATGGGAATTACAAGGGGATCCTGGCGTCCGCACCTATTTTCGACCAATGCTGTAAGTGCAGCATTCCACTCCAGCTGCAAATCATCCCTTGTTCAGGGGTAATCAGTCCTCCGTGAGCTGAACCCCTCGCCGCAGCAGCTCGATGAAAAACCACGACGTCCCAGCAGGTGTCCGTTGAATAACCGCGGCACCACAAGTTCAATAACTCATGCCCTCCATGGGCTACCGGCTGTCCTCGCACATGGCAGGGGAAATCCCTCTGGCGCTGGCACCAGAGGTATTTCCTTTTCCCCCCGACAGCCTCGGGAGCTGGGGAAGGGCTTCCCCAGCTTCCGAGGCTGTCTGTGTTGTTTCTGTGCCATGAAGATCAGCGCGCACGTCGCGCTGACTTCATTGCACAGAAACCGAAACTAAAATGAGCCTTGAGGCTCATTTCAGTTTCACTTTCTATGTGCTCAGGGAGCTATCTCAGCCCCCGAGCACGTAAAAAGACGGGAGAGGTATCATTGGAAAGGGGAGAATCTCCCCTTTCCAATGGTACCCCTCCCTAGTGGATCCCTGCTTGGGGATCGCCCCAGGGGGGCGATCCCCAAGCTGGCATCCACCCACTAGGCACCAGGGAGGGGGGAGCGGCCCCTTGGGCAAGGGCCTTTGCTCCCCCCATAAATTTTGGGCTAAATTCAGTCTTTCTGCCCCCCCTGGGGGGCAGATGGGGGCTCCAGCCCCGAATCTGCCCCCTCGGGGGGGCAGAAAGCCCACTAGAACCCGGGATTTCTTTTACCACATAAATTAGGGGTGGGGTCTGCCCAATATGGGCACGCCAATGCCCCCACGCCCCCTGCACAATTAGAGTCTTTCTGCCCCCACCTGGGTTGCAGATGGGGGCAACAGCCCCCAATCTCCCCCCCCCGGGGGGGCAGAAAGCCCACTAGATGCCAGTTTTTTTTTTTACGTTTCATTTTGGGGTGGGGGCTGCCCAAGATGGGCATGCCAATGCCCCCACCCGTCCCCCCACAAAATTCCAGTCTTTCTGCCCCCCCCCTGGGGGGCAGATGGGGGCAGTAGCCCCCAATCTGCCCACACGGTGGGGCATAAAGCCCTCTAGAAACCAGGGATTTATTTTATTATGTAAATTAGGGGTGGGGGCTGCCCAATATGGGCACGCCAAAGCCCCCACCCCCCTGCACAATAACAGTCTTTCTGCCCCCCCCAGGGAGGCAGATGGGGGCAGTAGCCCCCAATCTGCCCCCCGGGGGGGCAGAAAGCCCACTAGGCGCCAGGTTTTTTTTTTACGATGAATTTAGGGGTAGGGGCTGCCCAAGATGGGCTTGCCAATGCCCTGACCCCCACAAAATTCCAGTCTTTTTGCCCCCCGTGGGTGCAGAATGCACCCTAGACACCAGGGATTATTTTTTTTATATGCCCGGGGTGGGGGCTGCCCAGAATGGGCATGCAAATGCCCCCACCCTACCCCCTCAAAGAAAACTAAAGACTTGCTGCCCCTCCAGGAGGAAGATGGGGGCAATAGCCCCTTATCTGCCCTCGGGGGCGGGCAGAAAGCCCACTAAGCGCCAGGGATTTTTTTTATATAGGTAGGGGTGGGGGCTGCCCAGAATGGGCATGTCAAGGCCCCCACCCCCAAAAAAATGATATAGTATTTCTGCCCCCTGTGGGAGGCAGATGGGGCAATAGCCCCTTATCTGCCCCCACGCCCCCGGGGTGTGACAGAAAGCCCACTAGCCACCAGGGATTTTTTTTCTTCAAAAGTTCGGGGTGGGGGTTGCCCAGAATGGGCATGCCAATGCCCCCACCCCCCCAAAAAAGATTCCACAGCCTTTCTGCCCCCCCAGGAGGCAGATGGGGGCAAGTAGCCCCTGATCTGCCCCGGGAGGGCAGAAAGTCCACTAGGCGCCAGCGATTATGCTGGCTTTTCTATTAGTAGGGGTGGGGGCGTCCCAGAATGGGCATCCCAATGCCCCCCCAAAAGAATAGCCACAGTCTTTCTGCCCCCCTTGGGGGCATATCAGGGCAATAGCCCCAGATTTCCCCACTCCCCATGGCGGCAGAAAGCCCACTAGGCACTGACTTTTTTTCATGATGTGCCTACGTATGGATTTTGGGTCCTAGCGCAGCCGGCACCTAGGGAAATATAGCAAACCTATAAATTTTTGAAAACTACACACCCAGGGGAATCCATGATGGGGTGACTTGTCTGGCTCTCACCAGGTTCTGTTACCCAGAATCCCTTGCAAACCTCAAAATTTGTAAAAAAAAAAAACACATTTTCCTTACATTTCTGTGGTGGAAAGTTCTGGAATCTGCGTGGATCCACAAAATTCCACCCACCCCGCATTTCCCAAAGTCTTTTGAGAAAAATGGTACCTCACTTGTGTGGGTAAGCCTAGTGCCGGCAACAGGAAATGGCCCAAAACGCAACGTGGACAAACCACATTTTCACAGTGAGAACGGACCCTTTTTTTGCAAAGTGCCTAGCTGTTGATTTTGAACCCTAGCTCTGCCGGCACCTAGGGAAACCTAGCAAACCTATACATTTTTTTAAACTATACACCCAGGGGAATCCAGGATGGGGTGACTTGTCTGGCTCTCACCAGGTTCTGTTACCCAGAATCCCTTGCAAACCTCAAAATCTGGAAAAAGAAAACACATTTTCCTCACATTTCTGTGGTAGAAAGTTCTGGAATTTGCGTGGATCCACAAAATTCCACCCACCCCGCATTCCCCAAAGTCTTCAGAGAAAAATGGTACCTCACTTGTGTGGGTAGGCCTAGTGCCGGCAACAGGAAATGGCCCAAAACGCAACGTGGACAAACCACATTTTCACAGTGAAAACGGACCCTTTTTTTGCAAAGTGCCTAGCTGTAGATTTTGAACCCTAGCTCTGCCGGCACCTAGGGAAACCTAGCAAACCTATACATTTTTGAAAACTAGACACCCAGGGAAATCCAGGATGGGGTGACTTGTCTGGCTCTCACCAGGTTCTGTTACCCAGAATCCCTTGCAAACCTCAAAATTTGTCAAACAAAACACATTTTCCTTACATTTCTGTGGTGGAAAGTTCTGGAATCTGCGTGGATCCACAAAATTCCACCCACCCCGCATTCCCCAAAGTCTTCCGAGAAAAATGGTACCTCACTTGTGTGGGTTGGCCTAGTGCCCATGACAGGAAACGGGCCAAAACGCAACGTGGACACACCACATTTTCACAGTGAAAACGGACCCTTTTTTTGCAAAGTGCCTAGCTGTAGATTTTGAACCCTAGCTCTGCCGGCACCTAAGGAAACCTAGCAAACCTATACATTTTTGAAAACTAGACACCCAGGGGAATCCAGGATGGGGTGACTTGTCTGGCTCTCACCAGGTTCTGCTACCCAGAATCCCTTGCAAACCTCAAAATTTGTAAAACAAAACACATTTTCCTCACATTTCTGTGATGGAAAGTTCTGGAATCTGTGTGGATCCACAAAATTCGACCCACCCCGCATTCCCCAAAGTCTTACGAGAAAAATGGTACCTCACTTGTGTGGGTGGGTCAAGTACCCGCGACAGGCAAGGGCCCAAAACCTATTGAGGCGACATCAAAATTACCTATCACAAAACAACCTGGTTTTGCAAGGGGGGGTCCCATGAGTTTTTGGCCCCGGGGTCAGCGGCCATCTGGGGAAACCTACCAAACCCACACATTTCTGAAAACTAGACACCCGGGGGAGTCCAGCAAGGTATGGCTTGCGTGGGTCCCCCAACATTTCCCTACCCAGAATCCCCTGCAAACCTCAAATTTAGCTGGAAAAAAATCACTTTTTTCTCAAATTTCTGTGTGGGAAAGTTCTGGAATCTGCGTGGATCCACAAATTTCCTACCACCCAGCGTTCCCCCAGGTCTCCCAATAAAAATGGTACCTCACTCGCTTGGGTGGGTCAAGTACCCGCGACAGGCAAGGGCCCAAAACCTATTGAGGCGACATCAAAATTACCTATCACAAAACAACCTGGTTTTGCAAGGGGGTCCCATGAGTTTTTGGCCCCGGGCTCGGCGGCCATCTGGGGAAACCTACCAAACCCACACATTTCTGAAAACTAGACACCCGGGGGAGTCCAGTAAGGTATGGCTTGCGTGGGTCCCCCAACATTTCCCTACCCAGAATCCCCTGCAAACCTCAAATCTTGTTGAAAAAATAAATTTTTTCTCACATTTCTGTGTGAGAAAGTTGTAGGATCACTGGGCTGACACAAATTTCCTACTACCCAGCGTTCACCCAGGTCTCCCGATAAAAATGGTACCTCACATGTGTGGGTAGGCATAGTGGTTGCAACAGGAAATGGCCCAAATCGTACTGTGGAGACTTCAAAATTACCTATAACAAAACTACCTGGTTTTGGGGGGGCACCTGGTTTTTTGGTCCTGGGCTCACCGCCATCTAGGGAAACCTACCAAACCTACACATTTCTGAAAACTAGACACCCTGGGGAGTCCAGTGAGGTATGGCTTGCGTGGATCCCCCAAAGTTTCCCTACCCAGAATCCCCTGCAAACCTCAAATTTAGCTGAAAAAAACACATTTTCCACATATTGTTGTGTGGAATCACCGTGCTGGCACAAATGTCCTACCCCACAGCATTCTCCTTAGTGTCCCGAGTAAAATGATACCTCACTTGTGTGGGTGTCCAATGCAGAATTGGCTAAAAACGTATTTTTAAAAAATGTAGCGCTTAGAATTGTCGGTGCTATACCCTAAATCCCTATGTTTTGGGCTCTTCCCAGTCACAGGCCCTTGCCCCACCCACACAAGTTAGGTATCATTTTACTCGGGAGACTGAGAGGAACACTGTGGGGTAGGACATTTGTGCGGGCATGGTGATTCTACCCAAAAATATGTGGAAAATGTGTTTTTTTCAGCTAAATTTGACGTTTGCAGGGCATTCTGGGTAGGGAAACATTGGGGGATCCACGCAAGCCATACCTTGCTGGACTCCCCCGGGTGTCTAGTTTTCATAAATGTGTGGGTTTAGTAGGTTTCCCTAAATGGCTGCTGAGCCCGGGGCCAAAAACTCATGGGACCCCCCTTGCAAAACCAGGTTTTTTGGGATAGGTAATTTTGATGTCGCCTCAATAGGTTTTGGGCCCTTGCCTGTCGCGGGTACTTGACCCACTAACGCGAGTGAGGTACCATTTTTATCGGAAGACTTGGGGGAACGCTGGGTGGTAGGAAATTTGTAGATCCACGCAGATTCCAGAACTTTCCCACACAGAAATTTGAGAAAAAATTGATTTTTTCTTCTAAATTTGAGGTTTGCAGGGGATTCTGGGTAGGGAAATGTTGGGGCACCCACGCAAGCCATACCTTGATGGACTCCCCAAGGTGTCTAGTTTTAAGAAATGTGTGGGTTTGGTAGGTTTCCCTAGATGGCCGCTGACCCTGGGGCCAAAAACTCATGGGACCCCCCTTGCAAAACCAGGTTGTTTTGTGATAGGTAATTTTGATGTCGCCTCAATTGGTTTTGGGCCGTTTCCTGTCGGGGGCACTAGACCTACCCACACAAGTGAGGTACCATTTTTCTCGGAAGACTTTGGGGAACACGGGGTGGGTGGAATTTTGTGGATCCACGCAGATTCCAGAACTTTCCACCACAGAAATGTGAGGAAAATGTGTTTTTTTGGACAAATGTGAGGTCTGCAAGGGATTCTGGGTAACAGAAACTGGTGAGAGCTAGACAATCCACCCCATCCTGGATTCCCCTGGGTGTCTAGTTTTCAAAAATGTATAGGTTTGCTAGGTTTCCCTATGTGCCAGCAGAGCTAGGGTTCAAAATCTACAGCTAGGCACTTTACAAAAAAAGGGTCAGTTTTCCCTGCGAAAATGTGGTGTGTCCACGTTGCGTTTTGGGCCGTTTCCTGTCGCGGGCACTAGGCCTACCCACACAAGTGAGGTACCATTTTTCTCGGAAGACTTTGGGGAACATGGGGTGGGTGGAATTTTGTGGCTCTACGCAGATTCCAGAACTTTTCACCATAGAAATGTGAGGAAAATGTGTTTTTTTGGACACATTTTGAGGTTTCCAAGGGATTCTGGGTAACAGAACCTGGTGAGAGCCAGACAAGTCACCCCATCCTGGATTTCCCTGGGTATATAGTTTTCAAAAATGTATAGGTTTGCTAGGTTTCCCTAGGTGCTGGCAGAGCTAGGGTTCAAAATCTACAGCTAGGCACTTTGCAAAAAAAAGGGTCCGTTTTCACTGTGAAAATGTGGTGTGTCCAGGTTGCGTTTTGGGCCGTTTCCTGTCGCGGGCACTAGGCCTACCCACACAAGTGAGGTATCATTTTTCTCGGAAGACTTTGGAGAACACGGGGTGGGTGGAATTTTGTGGATCGACGCAGATTCCAGAACTTTCCACCACAGAAATGTGAGGAAAATGTGTTTTTTTGGACACATTTTGAGGTTTGCAAGGGATTCTGGGTAACAGAACCTGGTGAGAGCCAGACAAGTCACCCCATCCTGGATTTTCCTGGGTGTCTAGTTTTCAAAAAAGTATAGGTTTGCTAGGTTTCCCTAGGTGCCGGCAGAGCTAGGGTTCAAAATCTACAGCTAGGCACTTTGCAAAAAAAGGGTCAGTTTTCACTGTGAAAATGTGGTGTGTTCATATTGCGTTTTGGGCCGTTTCCTGTCGCGGGCAGTAGGCCTACCCACACAAGTGAGGTACCATTTTTATCGGGAGACTTAGGGTAACACAGAATTGTAGAGCAACTGTTATTACCTATTGACTTTTGATGCATTTCTGCCTTCCAAATGAAAGACAATGTGTAAAAAAGAAGTCATTTTGAAAAATGACCTATAATTCTCATGCTAGTATGGGTACTCACAATTTCTGAAATGTGCAAATATCTACTGTTTCTAAACTCTATATTTTGTTCCAATTTCAGAAATACATAGGTGTCTCTCATACCGATTTTTCCATGTATATAGTTTCCCAAATTAATTGCTATATACGAAGTACATAATAAAAAACCATTGCAAGACGCTGCTCAGTTATTGGCTCTGGGTTCGTCGGGTTCTTGGTGAACCCACAAGTCCTATATATCCCCACAACCAGAAAAGTCCAGCAGATGTAACAGTATATTGATTTCAAACAGCTGTCATAATTAGAAGAAGTTACAGGTGAAAACGTTGACACAAATGGCTGTTTTTTTCAACTAATTTTCAATTTTTTCTATATTCAACGGTGAGTTTCTATAAAGAAACCTTGAAGGATCTACACAAATGACCCCTTGCCGAATCCAGAATTTTGTCTACTTTTCTAAAATGTACAGCTTTCCAGGATCCATTATGGCTTTCATACCCATTTCTACCATTAACTGGAAGGAGGTTGAAAGCACAAAAAATAGCAAAAATAGGCTATGTCCCAGAAAAATGCCAAAACTGTGAAAAGAAATTGGTTTTCTGCCAAAAGTCTGCTTGTCCCTGAAAGCTGGGAAGATGGTGATTTCAGCACCACAACCCCTTTTTTGATACCATTTGCAGAGAAAAAACCAGACTCTTTCATCTGTAGCCCTTTTCCCCCATTTTTCCCCCCAAAAACAAACTTTAGCTGTATTTTGGCTAATTTCTGGGTCCCCTCCAGGGGAATCCACAAACCCTGGGTACCTTTAGAATCCCCATGATGTTGGAAAAAAAGGACGCAAATTTGGCGTGGATACCTTATGTGGTCAAAAAGTTAACTAAGCGCGAACTACCCCAAATAGCCAAAAAAAGGCTTAGCACAGGGGGGGAAAAGGCCTAGCAGCGAATGGGTTAAAAGATTTTATTCCCCAACAGCTATATATATGTGTATGCAGATATTATATATATTATAGGTTTTTGTGCTGTTATTGCACAATATGTAGTGGTATAAAACCCATATTTTAAAGGGAACTGTGAAATGTGGAATTGTTTTAATTGGTCCCTGGATTTCATCATCATAAGGAGAGCCCCCACCAATTCTGCAGAGCTTTTCCATTGACAGGGCTGCTAGGCTTATGCATCATGGAGGACTAAATTATGTAGTAAGGTTATGTAACTTTATCAGAAAAATACAACTTATGTGGCACTTTCTCTGGTAGTATTATTTTCATCCATGTGAACTAGAAACAAACGTTTTAGTGAAATCTGAAAATGATGTGGCAAATATGGTAAGTATAAATTATGTGGTAAATGCTGCAGCCACAGAATCACATAAGTCCTCTGACCCACACGATAGACTACAGTGTCAGTAACAATTTAGACAAGAAAGGGGAACCAAATGTAAATATTCTAATTCCCATCAGTACCCATTGTTAGTTGCACAATGAAGAAAACAGCTTTTTCAAGCTACCCCAAGCTAAACATGTGATATTTTAAATACATAACTGGTAACATGTAATCGCAGGACTCTGGTGACATTTACAAACCACAGGGACCTCAGCCCCGTGGTTTACGATGTCACCAAAACCCCTTGATGGCAATATTGGAATATTAGACCCTATAACACAGTTTCCTGTTATGTATCCTATAAATATATATGCTCATATATATATATATTCACAGAAAAAAACAAAGGCCACATGGACGTTATAGTTAGACTCAGGTTTCACTCATACAAAACCAGTGAGATTAAGCTTTTTGGTTAGTGAGCTAACTATAACTCACGCCCACGCAATGCACTGCTTATGACCTCACATATTACACCACTCATGACATGGTCAGCGATCTACCTGATGACATCTCAAATGACATCACTAATGACATCACTGATTACATCATCCAGTGACTGTGTTTTTAAAATGTTTATGAGTGTTAAATATATATCAAACACAAGGAGATGATGGACGGTGCGCTGAAACTTTTCAGACACTCACCCCCAGTCACAGATCTGGGTTGAATCCATCATCGTTCTTTAGCTCACTTCGCCACCCCAGTTCAGACACAGCTATATGCAAATCAGGCTTGACCCTGTGCCTCATGGGAACAGTCCAGCCCGAACTGCCAAGCCATGTCTTCCCTGGAACGGAAACAAGCATCCTGGGACCGGTTTCGGGCTAACAGCCCTCATCAGCCAGGCTAGCTTGAATCCAGTGGCAAAGTGAGCAAGGGACCCACGTCTGGGCATACCCTGCCAACTTTTTACGGTTCAGGGAAGACCTGGCTTGGCAGTTCAGGCTGGACTGTTCCCATGAGGCACAGGGTCAAGACTGATTTGCATATAGCTGGGTCTGAACTGAGGTGGCGAAGTGATCTAAAGAATGCTAATGGATTCAACCCAGATCTGTGACTGGGGGTGAGTGTCTGAAAAGTTTCAGCGCTCCGTCCATCATCTCCTTGTGTTTGCTTTGTTCGCCCTAAGTTGGCAGGGTATGCCCAGACGTGGGTCCCTTGCTCACTTTGCCACTGGATTCAAGCTAGCCTGGCTGATGAGGGTTTTGAACCCGAAACCGGTCCCAGGATGCTTGTTTCCGGTCCAGGGAAGACATGGCTTGGCAGTTCGGGCTGGACTGTTCCCATGAGGCACAGGGTCAGACTGATTTGCATATGGCCATGTCTGAACTGGGGTGGTGGAGTGAGCTAAAGAATGATGATGGATTAAACCCAGATCAGTTGACTGGGGGTGAGTGTTTGATTTGCTCTAACGCTCCGTCCATCATCCCCTTTGGTATCGCTTTGTTCGCCCTAAGTTGGCAGGGTATGCCCAGACGTGGGTCCCTTGCTCACTTTGCCACTGGATTCAAGATAGCCTGGCTGATGAGGGTTTTGAACCCGAAACCGGTCCCAGGATGCTTGTTTCCGGTCCAGGGAAGACATGGCTTGGCAGTTCAGGCTGGACTGTTCCCATGAGGCACAGGGTCAGACTGATTTGCATATGGCCATGTCTGAACTGGGGTGGTGGAATGAGCTAAAGAATGATGATGGATTAAACCCAGATCAGTTGATTGGGGGTGAGTGTTTGATTTGCTCTAACGCTCCGTCCATCATCCCCTTTGGTATCGCTTTGTTCGCCCAAAGTTGGCAGGGTATGCCCAGACGTGGGTCCCTTGCTCACTTTGCCACTGGATTCAAGATAGCCTGGCTGATGAGGGTTTTGAACCCGAAACCGGTCCCAGGATGCTTGTTTCTGGTTCAGGGAAGACCTGGCTTGGCAGTTCGGGCTGGACTGTTCCCATGAGGCACAGGGTCAAGACTGATTTGCATATAGCTGGGTCTGAACTGAGGTGGCAAAGTGAGCTAAAGAATGATGATGGATTCAACCCAGATCTGTGACTGGGGGTGAGTGTCTGAAAAGTTTCAGCGCTCCGTACATCATCTCCTTGTGTTTGCTTTGTTCGCCCTAAGTTGGCAGGGTATGCCCAGACGTGGCTCCCTTGCTCACTTTGCCACTGGATTCAAGCTAGCCTGGCTGATGAAGGGTGTTACCCAGAAACCGGTCCCAGGATGCTTGTTTCCGGTTCAGGGAAGACCTGGCTTGGCAGTTCGGGCTGGACTGTTCCCATGAGGCACAGGGTCAAGACTGATTTGCATATAGCTGGGTCTGAACTGAGGTGGCAAAGTGAGCTAAAGAATGATGATGGATTCAACCCAGATCTGTGACTGGGGGTGAGTGTCTGAAAAGTTTCAGCGCACCGTACATCATCTCCTTATGTTTGCTTTGTTCGCCCTAAGTTGGCAGGGTATGCCCAGACCTGGCTCCCTTGCTCACTTTGCCACTGGATTCAAGCTAGCCTGGCTGATGTTACCCAGAAACCGGTCCCAGGATGCTTGTTTCCGGTTCAGGGAAGACCTGGCTTGGCAGTTCGGGCTGGACTGTTCCCATGAGGCACAGGGTCAAGACTGATTTGCATATAGCTGGGTCTGAACTGAGGTGGCGAAGTGAGCTAAAGAATGATGATGGATTCAACCCAGATCTGTGACTGGGGGTGAGTGTCTGAAAAGTTTCAGCGCTCCGTCCATCATCTCCTTGTGTTTGCTTTGTTAAATATATATATATATACCAAGGTGTACTGGTGAATCAGTGGGTGTATGAGTGCCTGTTTGGATGATTCAGTGGGTGCGTGACTGACAATATCAGTGAGTGATTTGGTGTCTCATTGAATGTATGGGTGAGTGACTGGTTGTGTGAATGTCTGCATCTGTCTGTCAGTTGGTGTCTAAGTGGCTATATGGTTGTGTGAGTGGGTACATGAGTTTCTGTGTGGGTGAGTGATTGGTTGTCTGAGTAACTCTATGGGTGTCTGAGTGGATGTGTGGGTGGGTGGGTAAGGGTGTGTGTGACTGCCTGTATGGATGAAGGAGTAGGTGGGTGGGTAAGTGGCTGTATGGGTTAGTGAATGCCTGTGTGAGGGGCTGTATGGGTGAGTGAGTGTGTGTATGGCTGTGTTGGTAAGTGAGTGCATGTGTCAGTGGTATATGGGTGAGTAACTGGGTATGTGAAAGGCAGCATAGGTGAATGATGGGGTGAGTGACTGTATGGGTGAGTGAGTGACTGTGAGAGTGACTGTATGGAAGAGTGTGTGCTTGTATCAATGACTATAGGTGAGTGAGTACATGTTAGTATCTGTAAGAGTAAGTGAGTGAGTGTGTTTGTAACTGTATGGGTGAGTAAGTGGCTGTGTGATTGAGTGTATGAGTAGGTGTGTGAGTAGCTCTATAGGTGACTGACTCAGTGTGTGAGTGGCTGTATGGGTGTATGAGTGGATATATCAGTGGCTGTATTAGTGAGTGAGTGGATGTATGAGTGGCTGTATGGGTGAGTGAGTGGATGTGTTTGTTGATCTATGAATCAGTGAATCAGTAGTGTTATGGGTGTGTGAATGGGTTTGAGAATGGTAGTGTGGAAGTTGGTGTGGGTGTATGAAAGCTTATATGGGGGTGTGAGTGGGTGCTTCAGAGATTCTGTGGATGATGTCATCAGTGATGTCATTTGAGATGTCATGAGTGATGTCACTGACCATGTCATGAGTGATGTAATATGTGAGGTCATAACCAATGCATTGCGGGGGCGCGAGTTATGGTTAGCTCATTAACTATAACAGCTGAATTTCACCGGTTTTGTATGAATTAAACCTAAGCCTAACTATAACGTCCCTGTAGTTTTTGTTTTTTTCTGTAAATTTCTAAGATTTTTTAAATGTGAATTCCTAACTATGACGTCCTTCTAACCTTTTGTTTTTTCAGTGAATTTCTAAGGTTTTTTAAATGCTAATTCCTAACTATAACCTACCTGTAACCTTTGTTTTTTTCAGTGAATTTCTATTTTTTTTACATTATAGTCATGTTTGCAGAGTGGGGGAGAAAGGGGGCTAAGCCTCTGACCAGCTCTCAGGAATCACAACACACAGGAGGTACCAGGAGGGCTTCTTGGGCCGCAAGGTCCCTTCAGGAGTAAAGTGGACTTCTTCCCCCAATCAGTAGTGCGCCAGGAGTTGCGTTTGTAGAGTGGTGGAGAAAGGGGGCGTGGGCTCTGAAGACCTCTTAGCAATCCCGCTGTGTGGGACTTACTGGAGGTAACAGGAGGGGTAGTTGGCCCCCAAGGAAAAATCCCCATAGACACAACTTGGGGAAAACTCGTTTTGGGACCCCCTTTTTTCTCGACCCCCGCTTGAAGGATCACCCCAAAACACAGCAGCTGAACCAAAAAGGGGACGTTTTGTGAACATTTTATGAAGGATCATAAAGCAGCACCAAAGTTATATGCAAAACAACAAACACTTGTCCCCAAAAAATATTTATTACCTACTGGCGGCTCTCAGTAGGTAGCTACAGTTAGGACCTAGCTTCCATAGGAAAAGCTTTTTTTGACTTGCTGATATCTTTGGCGCCGTTTCATGAATCTTCACAAAATGTTCCCAAAAAAGTGCCCGGTGATTTGCATAGAAAGTTTCTGGGTGATCCTTCAAGCAGGGGGAGAGAAAAGGGGGTGGGTAAAAAAATTTGAGTTTCCCATGTTAATTCCCATAGGAATTTTAGACATGACTACAACCTGAACCACAAATTTGGCAGAAAGGTAACTGTTGGTCCAGAAAGTGATTTTTCGGGAATTGGTGTAAATCCAGTCAGTAATTTTCTGAGATATTAAAAAAAAATGCATATATAGGGACGCAGATCCTCCGAGGATCCGGCAGTCCCCGTGCTGAAATCGTATTGGCTGCCAACACTTCAACCAGGTAGTGTTGGCAGCCATCTTGGGATTCGGCTTCAGCCAAGTTCCACAAAAACGTTTACAAAGAAGGAAAGGGAGCAAGGTAGGAATACCCTGACCGGGAGTCGCGTTGGATCCACTTCTCCCACGCTTCTCTACTATTTAGCCCCGGGTGGGCCAAGTCCTGGGGGCATGTGGTATTAAAAAAAAGGAGGGGGGCACACGGAGCCTCCCTCCTGAGGCTCTTTTAAGCCCTAGGGATCACCACCTCCCAGGGCTTTTATAATATAATGGATGGGGGCCAGACAGACCCCCCTCCATGGGCTCTATTGAGCCTCGGGGACCACTACCTCACCTGTGTTTTATTTTAAATTTGGAGGGGGCCGCAGCTGTCAAAGTGCCCCCATCCGCAGGAAGCAGAGGTTTTATCTCTTTCCCTGCCCACAGGCATGCAGGCAAAGAAAGAGATGAAACAATTGCTCCTGCACGAAGGGGGCTGGCTTTCCAGCAGCTCCCTCCGTGCAGCAGCAATGTCAGCTCCCGCAGGAGGAGGGGAGCTGGCTGGGACTGTGGGGGCCTTGAGGCTACTCCCGCAGTCCCAGGGAAAAGAGAAGAAAGAGGCAAAATAAAGGTCAGAAACAAGCAGAATGAGGCAGAATAATGGTCAGAAACAAGCAGAAAGAGGCAAAATAAAGGTGAAAAATGAGCAGAAAGAGGCAAAATAAAGGTGAGAAACGAGCAGAAAGAGGCAAAATAGAGGTCAGAAACCAGCACCAAGAGGCAAAATAAAGGTATGAAACGAGCAGAAAGAGGTAAGTACATGTGAGAAACTAGCAGAAAGAGGCAAAATACAGGACAGAAACGAGCAGAAAGAGGCAAAATAAAAGTGAACAATGAGCAGAAAGAGCAAAATAAAAGTGAAAAACGAGCAGAAAGAGGCAGATAAAGGTCAGCAATGAGCAGAAAGAGGCAAAATAAAGGTGAGAAATGAGCAGAATGAGGCAAAATAATGATCAGCAACGAGCAGAGAGCCAAAATGAAGCTGAGAAACGAGCAGAAATAGGCCGAATAAAGATCAGAAGGGAGCAGAAAGAGGCAGAGACCATGTCATGAGTGATGTAATATGTGCTGTCATAAGCAGTGCATTGCAGGGGTGTAAGTTATAATTAGCTCAGCTAACCATAACTGCTGAATTTCACTGGTTTTGTACGAGTGAAATCTGAGCCTAACTATAACGTCCCTGTAGCCTTTGGTTTTTTCAGTGAATATATATATACATATATTTTACATAGTGGAGATCTCCACCGTGTAGTTGTAGCTAGGACCTTCTTACCATAGAAATGTTTGGTTTACTAATAATTTGGCGACGTTTGGGCAGAAAACGCAGGTTCCCCATGCATTGTCCATAGGAATTTGATAACTGCTCTACCGCCAAAATGGCTGAATGGAGTTACACCAAATTTTGCCTAAAGCTAAATCTTTATCCAGAAAGTTTGCATTTTGTGTTTTGGTGTAAATCCGTTAGTAGTTTTTGAGAAGTTAATGTTCAAAATGTATGTATAATGGGACAGTTGGATTCGGGAGTTCCGCAGGCATGCAACTTCAAATAACAGTGCGATCTGATTGGCCATGGTGTCTTTTTTTCCAGTCAGTCACCTCAGTTCCATGGGAGCGAGAAGCTCCCATGAGTCCCACAGGATTCACCCTCTGATATCCTGGCCGCAACATGAAGAGAAGTGTTACGTCTGCTATTACTGACTCAAGGACTCGACCCATGTCCTTAAAAGAAAATAAGGTATAAGAGTGCAGAGTAGGGGTGCCCTGACCCTCTAGACCTTGTATGGGGGGGTCCCAGAGGGACCCTGCCCTTTGGGGTCAAATCTATTATTATTTTTTCTTTTTTGAGGTTCCGTAATTCTGCAGAGTCCTGTGGGAGCCAGTGGGCCCCTCTTGCCCCAGCAACAGTCCCTCAGAATCGGGAAAACAATAAAAAAAAAAAAAAGAGGGCCAGGCCATGGGTCCAACCCCCCACCTTGCACAGTTTGCCAGACACAGGCTGTTTATTGCAGGGCCTGGCCGTAGGCCTGACCGCATGGCCAACCGCATGCCTCGCAAGGCCGAAAGCCGGGTGCGGCGGGAGGTTAGCATAGTTATATATGGTAATAATATTTTACTTTATGTTAAGAAAAGCCTCAGACATTCACTGAAAAATATAAAAGTCAAAGTAACTTTATTGTCAGGAGAAAATGTCAGTTTAAACGTAATATTTTAAACAAAAAACACCAGTTATAGTTAACGCAATAAACTGTAACTCGTGCTCTTGCCACACATTGCTTATGACCTCACATATTACAACACTTATGACATGTTATATGACATCATTGATAACATCACTGATGACAAGTGATATTACATCATAGATGACAACACTGTGTATGGCGGGGCGTGACTTCTAGTTTCTTGAGTTAATTCTAACTTTCCATCTAACTATAACACCACTTTATCCTTTGCTTTTTTCAATGACTATATATATATATATATATATATATATATATATATATATATATATATATATATACATAGATAGAGCTAGATATATATATCAACATATATATACATATATACATATACATATATATATACACATCTACATATACACATATACATATACATATACATATATACATATATACATATATATACATATACACATATATATAAATATATATATATATATATATATATATATATATATATATATATATATATATATATATATATATATATATATATATATACGCATTTGTGCAGGGACCCCATGGTAGACAGAAAGTAGCCTGGGGGATGTCTTTGTAAATTTAAAATCCATGTGGAACACAGCATGGAGGCTTGAAATTAGATGCATTTTTAAATGAATTCGATCTAGTACATACCCTAGACAAGAGGTCTTTGTCCAATAATGTTATTAACCCAACTTATATCGGAAGAGGCTGTGAGTCTTTTATAGATTTTATTTTTGTTTCAGCACTTTTTCTTGCGAGTATTAAAGATATTGGGATCCCTATGAGTATTTTAGCGATCATAATCCAGTTTGTATTACAACTTGCTGCCCCCTCTTACTCAAAAATTTTGGAAATGTGATAGAGGGGTGATGAAGTCGGAGGGTGGTGGCAGGAGACTCAAGTGGGCTCAGGTTGTGCCAAGGTAATGGACATTTGTAAAGCGGATACTAGTAACACACCCGATGTATTGGGCGCATTTGAAGTAATCTCTAATGCAGTCTCTGGCCTATTGGCGTTTAATAATTTTGAAAAAAGGGGGCCCCTACTAAAAAACAATGGATCTTGCTAGCTGTAGGGAACAATATCATTTGGGGAAAAAAAAAAAGCTATCCACAAGATATATAACAACTATTCAATGTAAAGCATCAGGCCTGGATCTGTGTGAAAACAGTACACATAAAATAATCATATATATGAAACTGCAAACAGTTGCTTTTTGATACAAAATTGTATTTCTTTATTTTAATAAATCAATTTTTTCTGTTCATAATTTCTTTATAATTTCATTATACGTATTAAATATGTACTTCTTTTTAAAAAGAATTAGATAATTCTTTTTATACATAAATAGTAAAGTGACACAGATCGTTTTTCACAAACACAACATAACAGTGCTATACATAAAAGGTTTTTTCCATTAAAAACCAAGAGAAGGAGTTGTTAAACAATTCAAAGGCTGGCGGTCGATGGAAAAACACTTTTTTTAGAAGGAGTTGTTAAACAATTCAAAGGCTGGTGGTCTATGGAAAAACACGACGCGCGTTTCGGCGTTTAAGCCTTCGTCAGGTGGAACCGTCTCAACTTTCTCTATAATAAAGTGTAGAATAAACACAATAAGAAGCTAAAAAACACTTAAGGCCTGATCATTTAATACTGATATACATTTGAGCATTGAAAGCTTCTATTCCTTTAGTATCTATGTCCATATTGCCAAAGACACTTGTATATCTATTGATTGATTCATATTACAATTGCATATAGCACACACATTATTTCTATAGCGAAGCTAACACCCTATACTTACTTATAAAAGAAAAAGAAAAAACATATGTATATCGAGATGTAGGGAGCATTAAAGTGAATATACCTTTATAGCTCCTGAAAAAAAGAAAGATGAAGAACATGGAATTGATCACTTGTGCACAAGAAAAAGATGTGAGGCTTACTCTTAAGTGTTCTCTACGTTAAGAAATTCAATAAGAGACAGATCTTTTACATGGTGAATATATGGTGGTTCTAGATAGCCATAAAAGTACTCTCTTAGTCATCAGTCATAGACCAAAGCATATTAAATGCGTGCCATGTACCTATAATCTGTCAGGACGCTCAGAGTTAATTATTAGGACCAGAGCTGATTAACACTTCTCCGTAACAGGGGGCGCAACACCAGTTCTATAGTATCTGCAAGAGGTAATATGTGAGAAGATGCAAAGATAGAGAATAATAATTACATCTTATCCCTATTTAATTTGCTAAACGTCAGCAAATGTAAAGTGATAATAGTATCTTGCGATATACCTGATTAAGATGGATTATGTCACGGCATATAGATGGCATGGGTCTAGTTAATGCTTCCCGAAGGCTACGTAGTCTGTAAAGACAATGATCAAGCATCCATTAGTAGCTCCTATCGCTATATAATATTTATTTCAACCAAGGGGTTCTTATTTACATAGCCTTGCAAGGCTCACTAAATTAAGGTACTTCCAAAGTATCTAACAGTTGATGGTAAATATTTTGTTATCCCTCCACATAGACCACTTAGCATACAATTTGTTCTAACGATTTTCTTCATAAGCGAAGCGGTAACAGAGAGATAATATTTTGAAAGAGATAATCATATTGTTTAGGACATTCTGTGTGTATATATATGCCCGTTCTTATTAAAGACACACAAGCATATACGTTTTCTCTTTTACTTTTAACTGTCTATGGATGGTCCGTTTTTACTTACTTGATGAAACGTATATGTTTTATTTAAGTGCGTTAAGGAGAGAAGCCAACGATCATTCTGAATTCCTGCTGGTTTCTTTTTATCTTCAAAGTTTGTCTAGGGATGTAATACATATACAAATATGTTTTGATTACACCCCACTCTAGTTATATCCATGCAAGAAGTCATGTCAATCAAAGGCTTGATTAACCCACACCTTTTATATCATCTCATTGCCGATATTGCATATGTCCCCATGAGAGGCAGGAGATATTACCCGCCATAAACTTCCAGTGAGTTATCATTGCCAAAGCTTACCGTTAAGGTGGATAGATCTACGGGGAAGCCACTCGCCCTTTCTGTCCCACGGAAAAGAGAGCAATGCTTCTCTTCTGGTGTCTTTTAGTAGGCGAGTGATTTCCGTGTGTGAATGGCGTCTGACGTCATCCAAACTGCGCCGGTCATGCCCTGCGTGCATAGACCTGGAAATAGGACTATCTGATTATTCGAAAAACGGCATCCATTACAAAATGGATAGCTGGGCTTACTATTGTAACTATTATTCTTTTGTATAGGGCGATCTTTAGTTAAATCACATCCCGTGTGTACTACAACCTTCATTGTTTTTATGTAAAAAATCCTTTAATAGCATATAAAGTCTCGTAATAGCATATGAAACGTACTTGCTATTTTTGGGGCACAAATGCCCACTAGTACGATAGATACACTTCTTTAGGATATGAATAGACTCAATTCCTATGCGAAACCATATTCACAATAGATGCTGCACAGTGAATATTATATGCTGAAGTCTATCTGAATACATGTAATTCAGAGCTAGATGTGATTAAACGTATACAGGTCTAAATATAAAACTGTCACTATCACTCTATGGCCTTTATCTTATAATGAATTACTGTCAAATGCATAGGCTCAAAATATGTCCTTATTACAGCATTTTTAGAAAAATCGTTTTATTCCCTAGAATACATGTAGTTATCTGTATACAGGTCTAGATCTAAAGTTATCACTATGGAACTAAGGCCCTTGGCCTATTGTGAATTACTATCATGGACCTGCGCCCAAGGTATCTCCTGGTTCAAACCTTTTTTAAAAGTGTCCAGGGTAAATATCCAATATACCTCACGTTTTTTGCGGATTAGTTCGCTGCTTTGGTTGTTCTTAGGTAAGATTAGTTCAAGGATGAACCATTCAATGTCATCCTCGGTATGATTCAATGTGACATAATGTTCCACTATTGGTGCTGACATCTTTTTAGTTCGAATCGCTGAGCGATGCTCTGTAAGTCGTGTGTTAAAACTACGGGATGTTTCACCAATATACCCTAGTCCACATGGACAGAGCAAGAGGTATATAACATTTTTGGTTTTACAGTTGGTCATATTTTTCAGTTTGACCATTGAGTTGTATTCTGTCATTTTCTATTGCCAAAGGGCAAATTTTACAAGTTCCACATCTGAAATTTCCTATTACCGGTGTCATCCCCACAATACTTCTCTGTACTGGTTGTTTAACAGGGAGCATCCGTGATCTAACAATTCGATATTTTATATTTTTATTCTAACGATAAGCAAATAAAGGCTTAGGGATTTTCTCTCCGGATTCCTTGTCAGTATTTAAAATAGGCCAACTTGAGGAGATAAACTGCCTTATCTTTGCATTCACCATAGAATGTCTGGTGACAAATACTAATGTAGAGGTTTTCTGTTTGCTGTTGTTCGTTAATAGATGTTGTCTATCATAGAACCTTGCTCTTTTATAGGAATCTTTTACTAGTTTATGCGGATATCCTCGCGCTAGAAATTTTTTCTCATCTCTGCTGCTCTCATGTCAAAGTCTGCAATGGTGGTACAGTTTCTGCGTAAACGCAGAAACTGACCAAAGGGGATGCTGTTTATCTGTGACTTAGGATGAAAACTATTATAGTGCAGAAGCGTATTACGCGCCGTCGGTTTAGTAAATAAGTCTATTGCTAGTTTGCCAGCAACATGTTTAATAGTAATGTCTAGAAATTCAATCTGATTACTATTAATTGCAGAGGTAAAACGTAAATTTTGGTCACACAGATTTAACCATACGAGAAACTCATGTAAGTTGTCCTCATTGTCTGACCAGATAAAGAAAATATCATCAATGAAGCGCGACCATTTCCAAATAGATTCGAAAAATGAATGGTGCAACTTCATTGTAGATATGTGTATGTTCAAATTTGGCCATATAAATGTTAGCCACTGTTGGCGCACAAGATGCGCCCATGCTTACTCCCTTTGATTGTTGAAATAGTTGGCCATTAAACTCAAAGATATTGTCTTCAAGAACTATCTTGAGACGTTTAATAATAAAGTTTTCGTTGCAGTCAATGTTCATGATTTCAATGAACCATTCCACTGCCGATAACGCCCCTTGAATTGGTATGTTACTATATAGGCTTTCTATATCGAGAGTTACTAGCCATTGTTGCTGTGGGTTAAAAGGGACCTCTTCTATAAGGTTTATTATATGTCGTTGGGTGTCATGGACATATGCCGGCGTTTTGTTAACATGGGGGCGCAAAATGGCGTCCAAATATTTGGATAAAGGTTCTGTGACAGAACCTATCTTCGAAACAATAGGTCTGTAGGGTGGATCCTTCTCATTTTTGTGTATTTTGGGGGTACCGTACAGACAAGCCATCTTTGAATTCTGCACATTAAGGTAATCATATTCCTTATCACAAATATCCCCATCTCTCAATGCTTTACTGGTGATACGCTGAATTTTATTTTTTACTTTTTCAGTTGGATTTCTACTAATTTTAGAGTAAAAGTTAGTATCTTGTAACATATCTTCCATTTTCCTCACATAATCTGTTGTATTCATGACTGCGATTCCCCCACCCTTATCACAACTTTTAATTGTGATATCAGAGTTATTTTTGAGAGTGACTAAAGCTTGATGTTCTTCAGGTTGGATATTATAGGGTGTTCTTTGTACTTATTTAGTTGCTGCAATCATTTTTTGATAAACCACCTGTTCAAATACGATGGCCTCCGGTGGTACTTGTTCAACCGTAGGCGTAAAGTTAGATTTTGGCTTTAAGCCTGATTTATTGATTTGCATTGAACCGGTATTCTGTTCAGCAAAAAACAATTTTAATCGAATTTTGCAAAAAACTGCTGTTAAGTCACTAAACAATTCAAATTTATTCAGACCTGAGTGAGGAACAAAGGTAAGACCTTTGCATAACAATGAATAAGTTGCTGGTGTCAAATCCGAGGTACTCAAATTAAAAACTGGAATTTCTTCTACTCTCGCCAGTATTGGGCATTGCGCGTTACCAGAAATTGATTCTGGTTCATCTGGTTTCCCCGATACCTGGGTTGATGTAGAGGCCTCCAATTGCCTCTGCGAAGGTTGCGCCTCCCTAAAAAAGACTGGGGAGCTTGATAGGGTCTCGATGTGTACCGGCTATTTCTATTCTCAAACTGATTGGATGGGTTATCATTATCTGAATCAGACGTCTCTGAAAATGTTGTAACTTTTCTATTGTATCGTCTGTAATCTTGTTGATCTTGTAACATACCTTCCTGTTGTGTATAATAGTGTTCCGATAAATACGGATACGTATTTTCCTTAGTGGAAAAACAAATATCTTTTTTTAGTTTATCGGTTTTTCTTTTATGAAGATATTCTGTATACGAGTTTAGTTCTTGATCTATTTCCTCTAATGTTTTTTTAGCCTCATCTACAGCTGTATTATTTTTGATCTTGTTCTCTAATTCTAAAATTTCAGAGATTAATGTCTGTAACATTTCTTTTGCCGTTTCAATGATCAACATCATTAAATCGCGAGAGCAACGATTCGCGATCATTGACCATTTTTCCAGGAACGCTTTAAGTTGAACAAATAATCCTGGGATATTTTTTACCCTCAATCCTTGGGGGATAACTCCTGCTCTTAAATATTCTAGCATGTATTGTCCATGCAGTTCTATTCTTTTGGTCTTTTTCTTTAAGGCTAGGAGTTTATTAAGATCTTCATTTTTATCTGAATTTACAGTCGATTGTTGGCCAAATACCCCCGTACCTCCTACCATTGATGCAAAGTCATCATCACTAAAGCCAAATGTCATTAAATTGGCCATGACTTATGTATGCTAACTATATGTTAGTAAGCAACGTTTAGAGAATAAGCTCTCGGGGGATTTTAGATTTTGAGAAGAAAGTGAGAAAATTGAAATTAGTGGATTAAAGAGAAACAATGAATAATGAGATAGCTTCAACAAGTGCTAATAATCATACAGTTCCCTGGGAACATGGACAAAGACAAGATAAACATACTGGACTTGCCTAGACAGGCTATCCTCTCACAGACAGGCTGCGAGACTTACAATTTTGAAAAAAGGGGACCCTACTAAAAAACAATGGATCTTGCTAGCTGTAGGGAACAATATCATTTGGGGTAAAACAAAAAGCTATCCACAAGATATATAATAACTATTCAATGTAAAGCATCAGGCCTGGATCTGTGTGAAAACAGTACACATAAAATAATCATATATATGAAACTGCAAACAGTTGCTTTTTGATACAAAATTGTATTTCTTTATTTTAATAAATCAATTTTTTCTATTCATAATTTATTTATAATTTCATTATACGTATTAAATATGTACTTCTTTTTAAAAAAATGATAATTCTTTTTATACATAAATAGTAAAGTGACACAGATCGTTTTTCACAAACACAACATAACAGTGCTATACATAAAAGGTTTTTTCCATTAAAAACCAAGAGAAGGAGTTGTTAAATAATTCAAAGGCTGGCGGTCGATGGAAAAACACTATGCTTTACATTGAATAGTTATTATATATCTTGTGGATAGCTTTTTGTTTTACCCCAAATGCTATTGGCGGTTCATACCTTCCGTCTAACAAATAATTCTCCTAGGTGGTTTGATCAAGGGTGCTCTAAAGCAGCAAAGGATCTTAAGCAAGACCTGAGAGATAAGCTTAGAGATCAGGTCAGGGTTAAACTCTGCCAGTGCACCTATAAACAGGGGATGGCTAGGCATAAAAACGATTTGAGGATGGTGGCTTGGGCCGAGTTATCCAAGGCGAGTACCCTGAAGTGTAGTGCAAAATTTTGGAGTATCATCAACGGACAGTAGGTGGCCTCATCCCTAGAGGCACATATAACAGATGACTCATGGGTGGCATACTTTGAGGACTTTGAGGACATTTACAGCTTAACTCGGGACGATCATACTTCAAGTGGGGTGGACTTGATAGGAATTCCCTTACTGGTGTTTACTTGTGAGGAAGTGAGCAAAGGTATAGTGGGCCTTTCAAAGAACAAAGTGCCGGGCCCCAACGGCTAACGCCTGATCTCTATGTTAGTGATGTGAAAGTCCAGGCTCCCGTTTTAACACCTCTCTGCAATGCGGCAGTGAGGGTAGGCCCTCCTAAATTATGGGGCCTATACACAATTGTGCCCATTTTTAAAAAGGGGGACAGAGATAGCCCTCATTGTTATAGGCCAATCTCTTTACTCGATTCAGCCCCAAAGGGGAAGAGTTCTTTTGAAGCGACTTTCTGTCTGGGCAGAGGATAATGATGTCTTAACTGATGTCCAGTACGGCTTTCGTGCAGGAAGACCAATATTTGAACCTGTTCATATTAGGTAAATATACATTGGCTCGGCCTGGCTCCATAAATCTAGGCTTTATGGATCTTACTGCAGCCTTTGACTGGGTTAACCGGCCAAAACTGCGGCAGATCATGTTGAATATGGGGGTGGACCCTAACATAGTCTTTTTTCTTAGAGATCTTCACAGAGACACCAAGGCCGTAGTAAGATTCTCCAAAGACATGCACTGCACTCAACACTTTAGTATTAAAAGAGAGGTCAGTCAGGGCTGTTTTTTGGCCCCTTTTTTGTTTAACCTATATGTGAATAAATTGAAATAGTGTTTGTAGTGGTGAGAGCTGATTGCCCGCAAGTGGGAAAACGCAGCTTGCCTGTTCTGTTATATGCGGATGATGCAGATCTTATGGCCAAGACTGTGAAGGGGCTCCAGTTGTTTTTGGATTCCTTCAACCTCTTCATGGGGGAGTTGGATCTTTCAATAAATAAGAGTAAATCTTTTGTCATGGTCGTAGGCCCGCGTTTTACTAAAACATCAACATTTACATTACGATCCGCTACTCTCCTTAAGACCAAAACATTTACCTATTTGGGCATACTGTTTAATTCAAAATCAAGTTGGCTCCCACAGATTAACAAAACAAAGGGAAGCTTTTATCTGATCAAATGCTGCAGTGTTTAGTCTTGCTTCCAGGCTGGGGAGCAGGCCCATTGGCGCCCTTCTGCAAGTATATAGAGCCAAGTGTATTTCCAAAATTACACATGGGAGTGAGATCTGGGGGTATATAAACTCTGTAGATTTGCAGGTCGCAGAAAATAAGTCCTTAAGGTGGTTCCTGTGTGTTCCTCAGAATAGTCCTACTTTCTCGGTTCACGAGGAACTGGGTGTGGATTATTTGACAGACACAGTGGCTTTTCGCTCTCTGGTGCTATGGCTAAAGATTTGGCTAAGGCCAGACATTTAGCTCAGTAGGGAGATTTTAAAGGATTGTCCATCTCTTGATCACGCCTTGCTTATTCCCTGGCTCAAGTAGATCAGGGCCTCTCTTCAAGAACTGGGGATGGTAAGTCTTTACAATACGCCAGAGGGGATATGTAAAGCAGATGTCAACAGGGTGAAAGATCTTTTTTTTGAGAAAGAGATCCATGGAGAGGGAAGCGCATGCATTATCTAAGGCCATTTCATGCTGAAAACAGTGTCCTCGGTTGAGATATATCTCCTTGAGGTTAAAAATAGGTGTTAGACCTGGCATCCTTGGCTTGGGTCTCCCTTCCATTTTTTCGTAATGCCTCCACTGTTGCTGATATGTTTTTGCTGGACTAGATGCTCATGGGCACTTTGCCACTGCTAATCAGTGCCAAAGTGCAAGTGCTCCCGATCGTTAATTGATACATGTATTAGTGACTCCATGATTGGATGATTGGTTTACTTGTCAGTCCCTAGTACAGCGCACTCAGTGTGCCCAGGGCTTGTAAATCCAATGCCGCTGGTGGGCTTGCAGCACTGGTTGTGCCACCCACAGAAGCGGCTTGTAAAATGTGTCTCAGGCCTGCCATCGCAGAGCCTGTGTGCAGCCTCGGGCTGCCATGTCGACTTGGTGAGTACACCCACTTACCAGTCCCTAAACCTTCCCTTTACTGCATGTTGGTCACCCCTAAAGTAGGCCCTAGGGCAGGGTGCATTGTAAGTATAAGGTAGGACATGCCCTGGTGTGTGTGGCATGTCCTAATAGTGAATTACAGCCATTTTCGTTTTCACTATTGCAAGGCTACCTGCTCCCCATAGGCCAGAATGGGCAGACTGACTATTACACCTTATAGTCAGAACTGACCCAGGGATATGGTAGAAAAACGAATTTAGTATGCCTGAACTCAGGATGATAAAATACATCTTTTAGTGAAGTTGGTTTTAACATTCTGTGTTTGAAAATACCACTTTTAGAAAGTGGGTATTTTCTTGCCTAACTATCCAAGCCTGCCTCTGCTAGGTTGTGTATTCCTTGTCTGGAGATTGAGTGACAGGGGCTGGGGGTGGCTACAGGAGACAGGATGAGTCAGCACAGGGCTGAATAGAAAGATCTGCATCCAGAGTGGAGGGAGGAGTTGCACCTGGGTCTGAATAGGGCTGTGCCTGCCTTCCACAATGCTGGCTCCACCTCCTGCCGGGCGGCTGAGCACTCTGCCCCACATTCTGAAAGGAAAGAAGGAGTCAGAAAAACAAAGTGCTCCAGGACTGACCAGAACTGGTTTTGGACTAGGCAGAGGCCTCTCTGCCTCCAGAGAACAAAGAGAATCAGGGTATAAGAGGGGCACCCAGACCCCAGGAAGATTAGATCACTTTTGGGAACAAGAAGAAACCTTTGCTGAGGAGCGGAACCAAGAAGAAACTGAGGAGAGACTATCCCTAAGCCTGAAGTGCTGCTTGGGGGATTGGCCTGCAGTGGTTTGCCTGACTGCCAAAGAAAGGAGAAAGGAACTTTTGCTTTGCTGTGACTTTCATCAACTTGTGAAGGATCTCCAAGGGCTTGGAAGAGAGCTTGCCCCTGACCGAAGTCCCAGGACCATTGGACTTCACCCCCTTTGTGAATTGCTGCTGGAAACTCTGTTTCAGTGGCTGCAGAGGTAGGGAGCTGTGACCGACTCTCACGACCGACTCGGTGTCCTGTAAGCACCGCATCGAAGCACCGTCTCGCCCTGCAACGCACGGCCCTGGTCTCACCGACTCCGTCAACGAGCCGCTGCCTGCACCGCATCGAGGGACAACGCGTCCTGCAACGCTTCGCTACGCCGAATCGAACTGGTCCGACCGACACGGTCACTGCTGCTGAGTTCGAGTCCTGTGACCGCACCGGAGTTGGGCACCGCTCGCACGCTTTGCGACGCACCGCCCGACTCGCACCGCTGCCCGGACTGATCGACGCCAGCTCCTGAATCCGGCTCCGTCGCCGCACCGCAACCTGCCAGCACCGCATCGAAGCACCGTCTCGCCCTGCAACGCACGGCCCTGGTCTCACCGACTCCGTCTCGACGACGTCAACGAGCCGCTGCCTGCACCGCATCGAGGGACAACGCGTCCTGCAACGCTTCCATTTTGCATCGCGACCGCGACAGACAGCCATCCGGCTCGCACGCCCGTGCCTGCCGCTTCAAGTAAAAGGTACTGTGACCGAGTCTGTCTACGCTGTGTTGGCCCGTCTCGACGCGGTCAGTTGGATTTGTTAGACTCTGTTTGTTCTCGACATCGCCGTAGCCGGAGGAGGCTACCGACTCGCACAGAACCTTGAATTAAGCCTTTTTGATCAGAACTAAGCATTCTTAACAGTATTGTCGATTATTTTTGTCGTTTATGGTCTTGTGATAAATCTATATAAAGTATACCTATTTTTATAAATATATAACCTGTGTGGTGTCCATTTGTAGTGTTGTCACTTGATTACTGTATGTGTTCACAAATGCTTTACACACTGCCTCTGAACTAAGCCTGTCTGCTCGTGCCAAGCTACCAAGAGGGTGAGCAGGGGTTATTTCGGGAGTGTACCTACTTTCCCTGACTAGACGCAAGGGTCCCTATTTGGACAAAGGTACCTACCTCTGCCAACTAGAGACCCCCAAATCTAACATTGGTGGTCAGCGGTGAGGATTCGGAACTTGCATTTGTGACTCATGTACAGTGATTGGTGAACACTACTTAGTGAGTGCAGACCAAAACGCAACCACATACTTTTATAGCATTTTTTCTGGGATTTCCTATTTTTGCTAATGCCAAGTTCAGTCACTATGGAGAAACCAGCATCAGTAGCCTCTGTCGAGTGTGATTGGGAAGAAGAGAGGCTGGAGTGCTACACCCTCAAACAGCTCAAGCAATTCTGCAAAAAATTTAAAGTGTCCATGACCGGACTCTCCAGGAAGGAGGACCTTCAAAAGGCGCTGAGGGCCTGGGTCGAATCAAGGAGTGCCCCTGTGGAGGGGGCTGAGAATGCAGGAGGGCAGCTGGAGGGGCTATTGGGTCTAGGGGCTAGAAGACCACCTTCCCCAGTAGGTAGCAGTGTTTCTGCCAGAGGACTGTCTCCAGAGGAGTTGGAGGACAGGAAGGAGAGTAGGATGCACGAAATGCAGCTGACCAAGCTCAAGCTGAATGGGCAGTTAGAATTCGAAATGCAAACTAGGAAATTAGCCCTAGAGGAAAAGAAAATGCAGTTTGAACATGAGAAAGTTTTGAGGGAGTTGGAATTGAAGGCCAAGAGCTTAGAGATTACTCCCTCTGGTGGCAGTGTACCGCCTGTGCCTGTTGAAGCTAGGGTGTATATTCCCAAAGATGTGGTGAAGGAGTTTTTAAAAATGATGACATAGGGCAGTGGTTCAAAGCCTATGAGGTAGCCATGTCTTCCCACCGGGTCCCTGAGAAGGATTGGGGAGCGGGGTTGTGGGGACGGTTCCTCAGTGAAGGGCGGGATACCATGTTGGATTTGCCCTCTGAAGTCTATAATTCGTACAGCCACATGAAGGATGCCTTAATGACTAGGTATGGTTTGAACCCTGAGCTTTATAGGCAAAGGTTCAGGAACTGTAGTAAGATTGAAAGCAGTACCTGGGTTGAATATGTGACCTTCTTTTGCAGAGCCTTGGATGGTTGGGTAAAGGGTAGCAAAGCGACTGATTTTCAGGCGCTCTTTGATTTAATTGCCTGGGAGCACTTGTCCGGTAATTGTTTTCCTGAGCTACGCCAGCACCTGATTGATAGTAAGCTGACTAACCCTAGGCAGCTTGCTGAGAAGGCGGACCGCTGGGTGAGTACCCGGGTCCACAAGGGTCACGTGGGAGACTCCGCCAAGAGTGGGCAGGGTCCCCAGCAGAAGAGTGGGGGGGACAAGGGTAAACAGAAGGAGTTCCATAAAGGGCCCCAAAGTAGACCCCAAGGGAACCAAGGGAAAGGTTCCCAGCCTCCCCTGAGAAGAAGCCAGTGGCCCTGACAGGCCCCCTGTTCACCAGGGACCACTGGTATGTTACAAGTGTGGCGCCCCTGGCCACAAGGCAAACGATCCTCGTTGCCCTTTGCATGGAAAACCAGCACCCACCAGTGCAGTCCCCCGGCAGTTGGCTAGTGTAGCCCTGGGGGAGGAGTTGGGTGCCCAAGGTGGGGGGATCCCACAGTGTTTTCCCTTGTCTCATTAGGAGACTCTGAGATGGTCCCTAGGACCCCGCTGCCTGAGAACACTAAGAAATACAGGCAGTGGGTGACCATCAATGGCCATAGGGTGGAGGCTCTGAGAGACACAGGAGCCAGTGTGACAGCTGTCAAGTGTCACCTGGTGTCTAAAGAGCAGGTTATCCCTGATGCATTCTATCCGGTTGTTGCCGCTGACAACACAGAGAGTCACTGCAAGGTGGCTCAGGTTCCCTTTGAGTGGGGGGGGTCTCGGGTACTCTTCAAGTAGCTGTGAGGCCAGCCATGCCTGTTGACTGTTTGTTAGGGAACGATTTGGAGAGCTCACCTTGGGCTAAGGTGGAGCGGAGTGCGCATTTAGAAATGTTGGGCTTGCCTGATTGGGCATGTGTGACCACCCGGTCAATGGCAGCTAAAGGTGTTCAAGAGGACCTGGAGCCTGAGAGGGAGGCCCAGGTGCCTGCCAGAGAGAGAAGAGGCAGGGGCGCGGGATACCGGCCCCGAAGTTCCCACGGTCCAGGAGGAGGCAGACCCTGAGGGGGATGCCCTGGAGCCTACAGGGGAACAGGTAGCTGAACTGGGGGACCTACCTGAGCTGACCCATTGGCAGCAAGAAGGAGGACCCTCCAGGGAAGAGTTCTGCGAGGAGCAGAACGCATGCCCCTCTCTCGTGGGTCTGAGGCAACAGGCCACAGACCAGGCAGCAGGTGATCAGTCTGGATCACATTGGGTTTACTGGGAGAATGGTCTCCTGTATTCAGAGCCTAAGGTTGCTGAGCCTGGGTCAGCCCGTGTGCTGGTGGTACCCCAGCGCTTCAGAGCCTTCCTACTGGGGTTGGCTCATGATGTACCGTTAGCGGGACATCTGGGGCAGGACAAGACCTTTGACAGGCTTGTTACCCATTTCTATTGGCCCCAGATGCGCAGGAGTGCCGCCACTCACTGCAGGACATGCCAGACTTGCCAGGCAAGTGGAAAGAGTGGGAGGAAGCACAAGGCTCCTCTCCAGCCATTCCCTGTGGTCAGCACCCCCTTTGAACGGGTGGGTATTGACATTGTGGGGCCACTGGACCCCAAGACAGCCATGGGCAACAGGTTTATCCTGGTCTTGGTGGACCATGCCACCCGGTACCCTGAAGCCATCCCTCTGAGGACAGTGACGGCCCCCGTGGTGGGACGGGCACTGATGGGAATTTTCTCACGTGTGGGATTCCCTCAAGAGGTGGTGTCTGACAGAGGTACCAACTTCGTGTCCAAGTACATGAAGTCCCTGTGGCAGGAGTGCGGTGTAACTTACAAGTTCACCACTCCTTACCACCCTCAAGGAAATGGTCTGGTTGAGAGATTCAACCGAACCCTCAAGGGCATGATTATGGGTCTGGAAGAACCCATGAGGCGTAAATGGGACGTCCTCTTACCATGCCTGTTGTTTGCATACCGGGAGGTGCCACAGAAGTCTCTAGGGTTCAGTCCCTTTGAGCTCCTCTATGGACACCCGGTGCGAGGACCTCTGAGTTTGGTCAAGGAAGGCTGGGAGCAATCTCCCAGGAAACCTCCCCAGGATGTATACAGTTACATGCTGGCCTTCAGGAACCAGACTAGGCGTTTCAGAGAGCTTGCTGAGGCAAATCTGGAAGCCAGCCAGGAGGAGATGAAGCGGTGGTACGACCAGAATGCCACTCTGGTAGAGCTTCAGCCTGGTCAGAAAGTGTGGGTCATGGCCCCTGTGGAGCCCTGTGCGCTCCAGGACAGGTGGACCGGCCCTTTAACGGTGGTGGAGCGCAAGAGTCCAGTTACCTATTTGGTGGACTTGCAGTCTCCCAGGAACCCCTTGCGGGTCCTGCATGTGAACCGCCTGAAGCCCCACTTGGAGAGGTCCCAAGTGGGCATGCTCTTAGCTACAGATGATGGAATGGAGGAGGAGACCGAGCCTCTTCCTGACCTCCTGTCAGCCCGAGAGCAAGATGGATCAGTGGAGGGAGTAAACCTCTCTACCTCCCTGACACCTGAGCAGCAGGGTGACTGTCGCCAACTGTTGGGACAGTTCCCTGACCTGTTCTCCCTGGTTCCCAGTGTCACTCATTGGTGCGTCCATGATGTGGACACTGGGGACAGTCTTCCTGTGAAGCACAAGGCTTACAGGGTGACTGACAGGGTCAGAGCCTGCATCAAGGAGGAGGTCTCCAAGATGTTTGCGCTAGGGGTCATTGAGTCCTCTAACAGCCCTTGGGCCAGCCCAGTGGTCTTGGTTCCAAAGGCTGCCGCGCATGGTGCCACACCAGAACTCCGGTTCTGTGTGGACTACAGGGGACTCAATTCCGTCACCAGGACTGACGCCCACCCCATCCCCAGAGCTGATGAGCTCATAGATCGGTTAGGGGCTGCGCGGTACCTCAGCACGTTTGACTTAACGTCTGGGTACTGGCAGATCGCCTTGACTGATGGGGCCAAAGAGAGGTCAGCATTCTCCACACCAGATGGGCACTACCAGTTCCGGGTGATGCCCTTTGGGATGAAGAATGCCCCTGCCACCTTTCAGAGGTTGGTCAACCAGGTGTTGGTTGGACTGGAGGATTTCAGTGCCGCCTACCTGGATGACATCGCAGTGTTCAGTGCCAGTTGGGAAGAACATCTGCGCCACCTCTGGGAAGTGTTGATGGCGCTGCGGAGGGCAGGCCTCACAATCAAGGCGAGTAAGTGCCAGATTGGGCAGGGTTCTGTGGTGTACTTGGGACACCAGGTTGGGAGCGGCCAGGTGGCGCCCCTTCAACCGAAAATTGATACCATTCTGGCTTGGGAGCCCCCAAGACCCAGACAGAGGTGAGAGCCTTCCTAGGACTCACCGGGTATTACCGGAGATTCGTCAAGGGGTATGGCAGCATTGTTGCCCCCTTGACAGAGCTGACTTCCAAGAAGCAGCCCAGGAAAGTGATTTGGACTGACGCCTGTCAAAAGCTTTTGACACCTTGAAGACTGCCATGTGCACGGCGCCTGTGCTCCAGGCACCCAACTTCTCCAATGAGTTCATTGTTCAGACCGACGCTTCAGAGCATGGTGTAGGGGCTGTTCTATCACAGATCAATGAGGAGGGCCTAGACCAACCTGTAGCCTTCATCAGTAGGAGGTTACTTCCCCGGGAACAGAGATGGAGTGCTATTGAGCGTGAGGCATTTGCTGTGGTCTGGGCACTGAAGAAGCTGAGACCATACCTGTTTGGGACTCACTTCCGGGTTCAGACAGACCACAGGCCCCTCAGATGGTTGATGCAGATGAGGGTGAGAATCCAAAGCTGTTGAGGTGGTCCATTTCCCTACAGGGGATGGACTTTACGGTGGAACACCGCCCTGGTACAGAACACGCCAATGCTGATGGTCTGTCCAGATTTTTCCGCCTTAGCGATGAGAACTCCCTAGGGGTAGGATAGTTCTCCCCACATTTCAGCTGGAGGGGACACGTGTTAGACCTGGCATCCTTGGCGTGGGTCTCCCTTCCATTTTTTCGTAATGCCTCCACTGTTGCTGATATGTTTTTGCTGGACTAGATGCTCATGGGCACTTTGCCACTGCTAATCAGTGCCAAAGTGCAAGTGCTCCCGATCGTTAATTGATACATGTATTAGTGACTCCATGATTGGATGATTGGTTTACTTGTCAGTCCCTAGTACAGCGCACTCAGTGTGCCCAGGGCTTGTAAATCCAATGCCGCTGGTGGGCTTGCAGCACTGGTTGTGCCACCCACAGAAGCGGCTTGTAAAATGTGTCTCAGGCCTGCCATCGCAGAGCCTGTGTGCAGCCTCGGGCTGCCATGTCGACTTGGTGAGTACACCCACTTACCAGTCCCTAAACCTTCCCTTTACTGCATGTTGGTCACCCCTAAAGTAGGCCCTAGGGCAGGGTGCATTGTAAGTATAAGGTAGGACATGCCCTGGTGTGTGTGGCATGTCCTAATAGTGAATTACAGCCATTTTCGTTTTCACTATTGCAAGGCTACCTGCTCCCCATAGGCCAGAATGGGCAGACTGACTATTACACCTTATAGTCAGAACTGACCCAGGGATATGGTAGAAAAACGAATTTAGTATGCCTGAACTCAGGATGATAAAATACATCTTTTAGTGAAGTTGGTTTTAACATTCTGTGTTTGAAAATACCACTTTTAGAAAGTGGGTATTTTCTTGCCTAACTATCCAAGCCTGCCTCTGCTAGGTTGTGTATTCCTTGTCTGGAGATTGAGTGACAGGGGCTGGGGGTGGCTACAGGAGACAGGATGAGTCAGCACAGGGCTGAATAGAAAGATCTGCATCCAGAGTGGAGGGAGGAGTTGCACCTGGGTCTGAATAGGGCTGTGCCTGCCTTCCACAATGCTGGCTCCACCTCCTGCCGGGCGGCTGAGCACTCTGCCCCACATTCTGAAAGGAAAGAAGGAGTCAGAAAAACAAAGTGCTCCAGGACTGACCAGAACTGGTTTTGGACTAGGCAGAGGCCTCTCTGCCTCCAGAGAACAAAGAGAATTAGGGTATAAGAGGGGCACCCAGACCCCAGGAAGATTAGATCACTTTTGGGAACAAGAAGAAACCTTTGCTGAGGAGCGGAACCAAGAAGAAACTGAGGAGAGACTATCCCTAAGCCTGAAGTGCTGCTTGGGGGATTGGCCTGCAGGGGTTTGCCTGACTGCCAAAGAAAGGAGAAAGGAACTTTTGCTTTGCTGTGACTTTCATCAACTTGTGAAGGATCTCCAAGGGCTTGGAAGAGAGCTTGCCCCCTGACCGAAGTCCCAGGACCATTGGACTTCACCCCCTTTGTGAATTGCTGCTGGAAACTCTGTTTCAGTGGCTGCAGAGGTAGGGAGCTGTGACCGACTCTCACGACCGACTCGGTGTCCTGTAAGCACCGCATCGAAGCACCGTCTCGCCCTGCAACGCACGGCCCTGGTCTCACCGACTCCGTCAACGAGCCGCTGCCTGCACCGCATCGAGGGACAACGCGTCCTGCAACGCTCGCTACGCCGAATCGAACTGGTCCGACCGACACGGTCACTGCTGCTGAGTTCGAGTCCTGTGACCGCACCGGAGTTGGGCACCGCTCGCACGCTTTGCGACGCACCGCCCGACTCGCACCGCTGTCCGGACTGATCGACGCCAGCTCCTGAATCCGGCTCCGTCGCCGCACCGCAACCTGCCAGCACCGCATCGAAGCACCGTCTCGCCCTGCAACGCACGGCCCTGGTCTCACCGACTCCGTCTCGACGACGTCAACGAGCCGCTGCCTGCACCGCATCGAGGGACAACGCGTCCTGCAACGCTTCCATTTTTGCATCGCGACCGCGACGAACAGCCATCTGGCTCGCACGCCCGTGCCTGCCGCTTCAAGTAAAAGGTACTGTGACCGAGTCTGTCTACGCTGTGTTGGCCCGTCTCGACGCGGTCAGCTGGATTTGTTAGACTCTGTTTGTTCTCGACATCGCCGTAGCCGGAGGAGGCTACCGACTCGCACAGAACCTTGAATTAAGCCTTTTTGATCAGAACTAAGCATTCTTAACAGTATTGTGGATTATTTTTGTCGTTTATGGTCTTGTGATAAATCTATATAAAGTATACCTATTTTTATAAATATATAACCTGTGTGGTGTCCATTTGTAGTGTTGTCACTTGATTACTGTATGTGTTCACAAATGCTTTACACACTGCCTCTGAACTAAGCCTGTCTGCTCGTGCCAAGCTACCAAGAGGGTGAGCAGGGGTTATTTCGGGAGTGTACCTACTTTCCCTGACTAGACGCAAGGGTCCCTATTTGGACAAAGGTACCTACCTCTGCCAACTAGAGACCCCCAAATCTAACAATAGGCATAATCGTTTTTTATTAACTAGGTTTCGTTTTGAGATTTGCAATGCTATTAGCTTTCCCTTGTGGCAGCAACAGGAGTCACAAACCTTTACCTTGTGGTTTTGATAATAAGTCTTCTTATGAAAAGCCTAGGAAGAAATTTATTATCCCCAACTTGACAAAGGCAAATTTTACTCAGGTCAGTCCTGCTTTAATATTTTTACAAATGCTTTCAGGGGATATCATGTTTAGTGTTCTTAATTTCTTAAAAGTTGCTACCAGATTGAGAAACAGTCGAGATTGTAGTCTAGCAGAGGATTGATGTGATTCTTCTTCAACCTCATTTGCATTTTGTGTATTGAGTTATGGCCAATTTAAAATTTTCTTTTTCTTACTTGTATAGCCCCTGTTGTGTCTGTACTTGTAATTGCGTTAATGGGACTTCCACAACACTCTATGAGTTATGTTGTATTTTATTTGTATGTCTTTTTGTATTGTATCAGCTGAATTTGCACATGTATTTATGATATTAGGACTGAATTATATCTCGCTGTCTCCTTAGGCTTTTATTGATATTGTATTTTATTGGTTGGACTGTGCATAGCGGTGCTTTTATAGATTTATTTTTAAACCGAATATAGCTTATTTGAAATGAAATATATATATATATATATATATTTATATATATATATATTCAGCAAAAATTCTGTCACGGACGACAAGAAAAGCGGTACACCGATTAAATCAACAGTGTTTATTCATATATATATAAATATATATATATATCTCAAATCACAGCAATTCTTTAGTGCACAATGTTACACAAAACAGGCACAGACTCGAAATCTTCTGGTGCAGAGTTTAAAAAGATTTATTTTCATTACAGTGTGCAGCCCATGACACGGTTCGGCCATGTCCTGTGGCCTTGAAAAAAAAAAATATATATATATATATATATATATATATATATATATATGCTGCCAGTTTCCTGCTAGCACAGCGGCGCTGCAAGAAGAGCCCACACTCCAGGTAAGTCCAATTCAATTAAATTTTATTTTTGCTGACGCGTTTCGACCAGAAGGTCTTTGTCAAAGCTAGGGAAGGTACATAGTAGTGTAGTATTTATAGCATACATTGTGACATAGAAAAACAAAATAAACATAGGAAAAAGACTTTTAGGCATTATAGAAAATGCCAACTCATCAGTCACATGAAAAAAGACTATCTCTAGTCAGGTAAGTATCTTTTCTGTCCCATGTAAAATTGTGTTGGGTAAATAAAATATTGCACAAGACAATGTTGTTATAGCCACAACTGAATTAATTAAACATAAAAAATGTAAAAGAAAAAAATGATAGTTAGGAATGGGCCTAGGCTGGAGACGAGAGTAGGCAGATGCAAGTGCTAGAAAGTAACTCTCACCTCAAGGGTCTCACAGTGCCCAGTTTCTCAGAACAAATGACATTGCAATGTAGTGCCCACTGGTGAGGAGGCACCGAAAAGTAAGAAATACAGGTCAAGTGACCGAACAGTACAGTATTCTTGGTTGTTCTCCTTGAGCCGAAGACACAAAGGGAAATGTGGAGTACATTCGTGTAGTGGCTGTTAAGAGAGCAGCCACAGTGGGTAGGAGAGGAGGCAAGGAAAGAAAAGAGGCAAACATGAAGAAGGAGGAAAAGATTCAGAGAAAAAGGGAAAGGAAAGAGATGAAGAGAGAGAGAGGGAGAAAAAGGTGGAGTACTAGAAGAAACCCCCGTAATAAGTGTGTTCACTTATTATTCTCAGCATTTTTTAAATAATAATACTATGTGCACTTTTTCCACCACAAACGTGTGTCAACCTTTCATCTGTGTTGAATGTTTTCTGTTTCATTTTCTATATAGAGTAATGTTATCTAGGTTATCTTCTTTGCTCGTTTTCAAAGTGAAAGACATAGAAAGTATCTTCTAAATCACAAACTATTTCCTTTGTCTGACATGCAATGCATCATACAGTATGATTTGTAAATGCAAAAAAGATATTATTGGTAGAGTTCAAATTATTTATAGAATTCTTTTTTTTTTTAACAAAATCATAATTTTGGGGTTAAGACAAAAAAGCCTTGGTAAGGGGACAAAAGGAGGGAAATGCAAACTTCGAAGGAGTTGCGCAAATAATGAAAACAAGTCAGAAAGCGTAAAGGGAAGCAGCCTACATGCAAAGGGGGATAAAAAAAAGTACATAAAGGATCAAAAAACAAAAGTCAACAGTCAAAAAATAAAGTGAGACTTCTTCAAGTCAGAGGATGTGTCCAACTCAGGGTCCTGACTTGTGGCAAAAATCACTGTCCAGCCTCACTCTCAGTTTGTACAATAATATTCAGATCCTTCTCTGACATAGACATAAATTGGACACCCAAAGCAAGAAAGAACACAGGGTGAAGCAGGGAAAACAGTGAGGAAAGACGAAATGGGAGATAGAACTAGAGGAGGTGGGGCAGGTATGGGAGGCATGCAAGTCATGGTGACAGTTAAATTATGTAACTGGGAGGGACAGTATCTCGAAGAAACTGGACCTCTTCAACTAAGTCCCAGGCATCATTCCCAGGTGTGTTGCAAGTAATCTTTTTAATATATAAGTCAGCATTTTTTTGTAAGGAACAATATCTAAACTGTTAAAACACACATATCACCATGTTAAAAAATTAAACAACCTTTTAATTGTGGAGTCTCCTATTTTTTTAAATATAGATCTACAATTAACATAAATATCTAAACATATTTTACAATATTATTGAACAGAAAATTATTTTTACAAGTGTTGTGAACTTATTTACTTTTCACTATACTTTACCATATGTCTGCCCTGACTGCTGAATCTCCCTACAGAAAAGTATAGGAAAATGTAAATATCTATATTTAAAATGTTAACGGTTCGTGCAAATATTTTTTGTATAAATATCAATAAAAATATTCTTTTAACTATCTTAAATGTAAATCTGCAAAAAACAACAATAATATTGAATAAATGTATAAATAAAAATGCATTATATAAAATATATTATATTTAAAAAGTGCTCAAATTTTATAAAGAATTGAAACCTACAGAATTTATTATACATTAATAATTATTAAAAGTGATGTAAACGTTTATTTAAAAGTTTTATGTGGATTTAATAACAAGCCATTTAGTTCAATTAATTTTAAAATAAAAAAGGATAGTAAAATGTTTTGTAATGAAACATTGTTAGAAGGTGGTCCAGACAATATGGGCCGCCCGGATTTTTCGCTTTTTGAGCACCTAGGTGTTGAGGTTTTACTGTGGGAGAGCCTCATAAATTGGGACTCATCCACAGTGAACTCATGATGAAAGAGACTGCATGTGGATTTTACTGGTGTCCCCCTAGCTTGACTAGGCCGCTGCGCAGCAGCTGGAGTAAGGGGCACCGGGCTGGTTACATGCAGACACCTGTGTACATGCGTGTGCACACGTGTAGGGGCTGCGCAGGGGAGATTCTTGGCGTGCGCAGTCCAGGAGCAGCTACAAAGTGAATGGTGTGGCAGGACTTATGCAGAATTGGGTGGTGACACGGAATAGGCCTTATACACTAGGAAGGAACATGCCAGGGAAAGTCAGTGTGCTTTACTGTGCTTTTCACTTCATTATTCCCCTATGGGGATGTGGAGCCCATGTGCTAGATTAACTTCCATAAGGCCTACAGATTCCAGACACGCACTAAAGTCCACTGTAGCGGATGTGAAAAGAAGTATTCTGCAGAGTCCAGAGTCATATTTGTACTGCTTTTGGGTCACCCAGAAATGTTACATCTCTCTGAGTCAGATCATAACCAGGGCCTGGCTGGGGGTTGACCTCAGCAGGCTGGATTGATGACCTTTCCCTCCCAGAGCGAAGACCTCCTTTCCACGAAGGGAAGATAGGCGGAGCTACAGGCTCATCCATCAGCAGCTATCACTGGGTGCCAGGCACCAGGCTGCACCTAGGAGGGAAGGGCTCTGGTTTCAGAGTCCATGTGGCCAGAGACCCTGGACGACGCCATTTTGAACCAGCCCAGAGGCTGGACAAGAAGGAGGGAGCAGGGGCAGGGAAGTGATGTGGCGCTGTTGGATAGGACCAACAGAGACTTCCTGCCAGCCCCTACTCAACTTTTAAAAAGTGCTTGCACAGGAAGAGAAGCTCTCTCTGGGGTGTGGTCTGCGGAGGCGGAAGGTGCTGGAGCCTGGCGCAATGGGCAGTTGGAAGGAGGAACCCCTGACTGTCCCCCAGGGCCCTGCCAGCACCAGAAGAAGAGCCCAGGACCAGTGCGCAGAAGCAGAGGCCTCTGCGCAGGGAGAAGAGAGGCCAAGGAGGAGAGACAGGCGAAAGGCTGGCGCAGGGAGCCAGTGAAGACAGCTCCCTGCCGAATCCCCCTCTCAGAGACCCCGAGGGCGAAGGAGAGTGTTCCCCGTGGCTGGGGCTGGCCACCAGGAGCAAGAGGACGCAAAAATGGGGCAGATCGGACCCCCAGGGGCTGAGATATGGCCCCCGGAAGGTGAGCGACCTTTGACCCCTGGGGAGGAAGGGAAGCCGGGAGCGCCGTCGCGCTCCCGTGAAGGTGACCCAAGAGGGGCCAGGGACCCCATCCCCGGGCCCCGAAGCAAAGCCGGGGAGCGCCGTCGCGCTCCCCGTGAAGATGTCCCCCTACACGGGGTGCCAGGAGCCCACCCTGGCCCCCGCCGAGCAAGTGAAGACGGGGCGGGGATCGCCGTCGCGCCCCCCACGAAGAAAGGAGGCGGGGGAGCGCCGTCGCGCCCCCGTAAAGAGTGGCCATAGGGGCTCGGGACCCCATCCCCGGGCCCCGAAGTCAAGTCGGGAGCGCCGTCGCGCTCCCCGTGAAGATATTCCCCCACGGGGGTCCAGGAGCCCACCCTGGCCCCCACCGAAGCAGAGCAGTCAGGGAGCGCCGTCGCGCTCCCTGTGACGAGGAGGCGGGGCCCGGGACCCCATCTCCGGGCCCCCGAAGACCGCAAGATGGAGGGGAGCGCCGTCACGCCCCCGAAGATGTCCGGGGGCCTGGGACCCCATCCCCGGGCCCCGAAAAGCAGGTGGAGGCTGGGGAGTGCAGCCGCACTCCCCGAGGTCCGGCACGTCTGCCCGCTGGAGCGGGCAGGCCAGAAATGCCTTGCCGGCTCCCGCGGCAGCACACGAGGGTGCTGGCCGGGCGGGGAGCCGGCGGGGGCAGCCGGGGGTGGGCTCCCCGGGCTGCCCTCCAACGCGGAGGTCCTGCGGGGGTCCCGGGTGGGACCGGGACCCCGTACGAGGGAGGCGGGGCCCGGGGGGGACCGGGCCCCGGGAAATTGGCAAAGCGGCCGGGGGTGGGCTCCCGCGCCGCAGGACTTACCTGGGGGTCCGGGTGGGACCGGGCCCCCACCGAGGCCCAAGAAGCGGCCGGAGGCCCACATCGCGGCTCTCCCCGGAGCAGCGGGAGAGCCGCTCATCAGTTATGCGGGAGCGCCCATAATGCCTTGCAGGCCTGGACCGGCCTGCAGGGGAAACATAGCATTTTTTTCTGCTTGTGGTGGCCCCAGGAGGACGGGGTCACCACCACACATGTGCCAAGGTGCTGGGGGAGCTGCTGGAGGAGCGCAGTCTCCCCCAGCACGAAGAGAAAAGTCCCTCCCTACGTTTCCTAGGGAGTTCATAAGGATAACTCCTCAAGGGCTCAACCTGCTGTAGTACACCTTCTGGGCTGGAACTTTTGTTCTACAGCTGAGGGTGTTTTGCGAAGTGCTCATGGAGTGAAGGGCTGAGTTGGGGATGTCTGGAGAAGGGCATCCCCTAGAGGTGAAGAGGTGTAATTGCACCAGAACTGCATTTACTCACAGTTATTCCTTTTTAGAGGGACTGGAGGTCACATATGTAATGTGAAGTACCTGTGTAAGGTTATGTCATAAGCAAAGTGGGTTATGTTGCCAGGCATTCCTGCTAGGGTGTCTGGCTGTATAGGCGTAATCCTGTGATTTCATCTGTGATGCCTTTAGGGGCTGTAATTGCAACGCATTTTAATGTCCAACAAAGGTGCTGAGTACTGTCATTCTAAAGTGTGCGTAAACATGTATTTTTGCTGCTGCGCTTAAGTGAAGACCCAGACTGCTAGCCCTTAAGATATAGAGGTGCATACTTTATGGTCAGTAGGAAATGCTCAGTCAGGGTTATGTGTCACCAAGGCAGGTGTACCCATTTTTAATGCGCGTTGAGGTACTGGGGTGGGTCGCCACTGGGATGGTGCCAGTGCGCAGGGCCCTCGCTCCAGGTTAGGCTCAACACACTGCATTAGGGGGCAAGATGATGTGCATACATGGGAGTGGTGGTACTAGACCCCACCCCCTTTTGGGAGGGGTGGAGATGTTACGCAATGTCACAAAGTAATTCCAACAGCTTATGTATATTTGTAAATTGGTGCATAGTATTGAGTAGTGTGTGTGTTTAATAAATGTACTCTTACTTTTATAAAGCAAAGTACAGACTGGACAATCAATTATTGAGTGTTATTTCTGCGCACCTGCAAATGGCGATTACTAGCCCACACCACCTCCCTTGAGTAAAGCCTCAGACTGCTCTGCAACGCTACCCTCTGAGAGTCAGGCGCTACAATTGGGTGTTTGGTTCCCAGTGAAGGACAAATGTAGTCATGTTATTTGTGCAGGCCTCACAGATACTGCCTCGTTTTCCAACATTGGTGGCTAGCGGCGGGAAACATAGTATCCCATTCTGGTGCGCATTTATAGCATTTGATAAGTCCAGTTTTGCCACACATTACCTATGCAGTAATGAGCAAATGGAAGAGCGCAAGGCTCTGAGAAGGGTTCAAAGTTTGGTTAGGTGAACTAAAGGTATGGGAAAGGAAAGCCCCGCGCACATACGTGTCATGTGAAGATATTATGGTTGAAATGTAAACTGTATTGATATGACCGCGCTATGTTGATGATCACGTGCTAGCGGGATGGTGCTTTCCAGGAAATGATTGCATACAAATGTTCTGAGCCATATTGTACACCTTTGAACCCTAACACTACATACACTACACCTGCATGAGGAGGGTGTCTCCTCAAGAGATAGGGACAGCAACTGATACCTACTTCACAGGTGGGGGTGTCGGGGTGGATTGACCTTTGTGGGGGACAGGAGAGAGAGGGGGTCCTGGGAAATTCCAGCGCTTTTTAAGGGCAGGGAGGGTTTCCACAGAAGGGGCCCCAGGTGTCCTTCCCCCGCTGAAATGTTACTTGCCATTGGCGCAGGCCAAAACCACTGGAAGGGTGGGGCAGGAGGTTTCTTTACCCCAGGTAGTAACGCCCCAGGGGTTCCCATGGTGGGGGACCCCAAGAAACGTTTCCCATGGTGGGAGGAGGGTGTGGTAGAGTTGGGTGTCCGGCAGGCCCCCCAGGTTAACTGGTGGGGAGTTGAGCGACCCAGGGGTGGCCCCTGGTAGTGGGTGGCCCCAAAGGAGGGTAGTTCTTAAGTGATGGTGTGTAGTGGTAGCCCCTACGTACCCTAGGTGGGCGAGGTAACTGACCCAGTGGAGATCGGAGTGGGGGTGATGTACTCCCTAGTTTCCAGGTGAAGGGTTAGTGGTGGACCCTGAGGCGTCAGGGTCGGGTGGACGGTGACCAGTCCGGTAGGTCCTGTGGGTCTTGAACCCAAGGACCATGACCATGGGGGTGTTCCCCTAGCTCGGGGCAGGAGGTGGACTTCTGCAAGGTAGTACCACCCTGAACACAGGTGGGGCCTATCTTAAGTGAGGGGACCCTGTGGTTCGCAAAGGGGTGGTGCAGGCCTAGCCGGGATCTTTAGGGTCCCTGGCTTGGTGTGGTCGTGCTACCCTGAAGGCAGGTGGGGCCTATCTTAAGGAGGGGACCCTGCTCTTCATAAGGGGTGGTGCAGGCCATCCTGGGACCAGGTAGGTCCCTGGGCGGTCTCCCACGGCGCTGCTGGGAGACCGGGGAGGGCCATGAGAGGTGGGCCTGGGTCTAGCTAACTCGGGGCCCACAGGCTCTCTAAGGGTACTCTGGGAGGAGGGCGAGCCTCTCGGAGGGAAGGGTGCATAGGCCCTGTTCTCGCAGCGGAGAACAAGGAAGGGGTCTAGGTTCCTGGGGTAGTTTCCGTGTGGAGCTACTGACGGGGGGAATGAGCTGTAGGATGTCTGACGGGGCACCCTCAGTGTTCCTCCCTGGCACTGCCAGTGTGGTAGTGAGGCCGGTCTGAGGTCCTATCAGGGAGCCAGGCCAGTGGCCAAAGGGTGCTTTTCTGTGTGGGGAAAGCACGAGTGGCTGTGCTTTCTTTAGGGAAGCCAGTCGTCCCGAAAGGGTGGTGGCAGCAGAATGACCTCAGCGGCAGGCTGAGGGTGTGGGTCCAGAGAGGTTGCATCTTTGGGGTGCAAGGACCAAACGGAGAGAGGGTACTGGTTGGAACAAACTCCAGAAGGGAGACCAGCTAGTGACCCAGGGGATGGGATGTAGACCTGTCCCGGAAGACCGCAACGGTGCTGAGGCACTGGACCCTTGTCCAGAGAAGGGGTAGGCATAGTGTTGCATGCCCAAGGGCAAAGGTGGGCCTAGTGAGGCCAAGTCCATGTAGACCATGAGTGACCTAGAGGTATCTAACCTAGAGCCCGGAGGGTTCTTAGGGTAGTCTGGGATCCCTGTCATGGGTGGAGATTTCATGGATGGGAGGAGTAGGTGGTCTGAGCGGATAACTGGTGAGTAAGGGGGTCTGGTCAGAACCCCTTATAACTAGTTATCGCTGACTACGGGAAGAATACCCATGTAGGGTGGCTACTTCTTCCCTGTAGGAATCAGCTGGGCGCGGCGTGTGTTAGAAGGTGGTCCAGACACTATGGGCCGCCCGGATTTTTCGCTTTTTGAGCACCTAGGTGTTGAGGTTTTACTGTGGGAGAGCCTCATAAATTGGGACTCATCCACAGTGAACTCATGATGAAAGAGACTGCATGTGGATTTTACTGGTGTCCCCCTAGCTTGACTAGGCCGCTGCGCAGCAGCTGGAGTAAGGGGCACCGGGCTGGTTACATGCAGACACCTGTGTACATGCGTGTGCACACGTGTAGGGGCTGCGCAGGGGAGATTCTTGGCGTGCGCAGTCCAGGAGCAGCTACAAAGTGAATGGTGTGGCAGGACTTATGCAGAATTGGGTGGTGACACGGAATAGGCCTTATACACTAGGAAGGAACATGCCAGGGAAAGTCAGTGTGCTTTACTGTGTTTTTCACTTCATTATTCCCCTATGGGGATGTGGAGCCCATGTGCTAGATTAACTTCCATAAGGCCTACAGATTCCAGACACGCACTAAAGTCCACTGTAGCGGATGTGAAAAGAAGTATTCTGCAGAGTCCAGAGTCATATTTGTACTGCTTTTGGGTCACCCAGAAATGTTACATCTCTCTGAGTCAGATCATAACCAGGGCCTGGCTGGGGGTTGACCTCAGCAGGCTGGATTGATGACCTTTCCCTCCCAGAGCGAAGACCTCCTTTCCACGAAGGGAAGATAGGCGGAGCTACAGGCTCATCCATCAGCAGCTATCACTGGGTGCCAGGCACCAGGCTGCACCTAGGAGGGAAGGGCTCTGGTTTCAGAGTCCATGTGGCCAGAGACCCTGGACGACGCCATTTTGAACCAGCCCAGAGGCTGGACAAGAAGGAGGGAGCAGGGGCAGGGAAGTGATGTGGCGCTGTTGGATAGGACCAACAGAGACTTCCTGCCAGCCCCCTACTCAACTTTTAAAAAGTGCTTGCACAGGAAGAGAAGCTCTCTCTGGGGTGTGGTCTGCGGAGGCGGAAGGTGCTGGAGCCTGGCGCAATGGGCAGTTGGAAGGAGGAACCCCTGACTGTCCCCCAGGGCCCTGCCAGCACCAGAAGAAGAGCCCAGGACCAGTGCGCAGAAGCAGAGGCCTCTGCGCAGGGAGAAGAGAGGCCAAGGAGGAGAGACAGGCGAAAGGCTGGCGCAGGGAGCCAGTGAAGACAGCTCCCTGCCGAATCCCCCCTCTCAGAGACCCCGAGGGCGAAGGAGAGTGTTCCCCGTGGCTAGGGCTGGCCACCAGGAGCAAGAGGACGCAAAAATGGGGCAGATCGGACCCCCAGGGGCTGAGATATGGCCCCCCGGAAGGTGAGCGACCTTTGACCCCTGGGGAGGAAGGGAAGCCGGGGAGCGCCGTCGCGCTCCCCGTGAAGGTGACCCAAGAGGGGCCAGGGACCCCATCCCCGGGCCCCGAAGCAAAGCCGGGAGCGCCGTCGCGCTCCCCGTGAAGATGTCCCCCTACACGGGGTGCCAGGAGCCCACCCTGGCCCCCGCCGAGCAAGTGAAGACGGGGCGGGGATCGCCGTCGCGCCCCCCACGAAGAGAGGAGGCGGGGGAGCGCCGTCGCGCCCCCGTAAAGAGTGGCCATAGGGGGCCCGGGACCCCATCCCCGGGCCCCGAAGTCAAGTCGGGAGCGCCGTCGCGCTCCCCGTGAAGATATTCCCCCACGGGGGTCCAGGAGCCCACCCTGGCCCCCACCGAAGCAGAGCAGTCAGGGAGCGCCGTCGCGCTCCCTGTGACGAGGAGGCGGGGCCCGGGACCCCATCTCCGGGCCCCCGAAGACCGCAAGATGGAGGGGAGCGCCGTCGCGCCCCCCCGAAGATGTCCGGGGGCCTGGGACCCCATCCCCGGGCCCCGAAAAGCAGGTGGAGGCTGGGGGAGTGCAGCCGCACTCCCCCCGAGGTCCGGCACGTCTGCCCGCTGGAGCGGGCAGGCCAGAAATGCCTTGCCGGCTCCCGCGGCAGCACACGAGGGTGCTGGCCGGGCGGGGAGCCGGCGGGGGCAGCCGGGGTGGGCTCCCGGGCTGCCCTCCAACGCGGAGGTCCTGCGGGGTCCCGGGTGGGACCGGGACCCCGTACGAGGGAGGAGGGGCCCGGGTGGGACCGGGCCCCGGAAAATTGGCAAAGCGGCCGGGGTGGGCTCCCCGCGCCGCAGGACTTACCTGGGGGTCCGGGTGGGACCGGGCCCCCACCGAGGCCCAAGAAGCGGCCGGAGGCCCACATCGCGGCTCTCCCCGGAGCAGCGGGAGAGCCGCTCATCAGTTATGCGGGAGCGCCCATAATGCCTTGCAGGCCTGGACCGGCCTGCAGGGGAAACCTAGCATTTTTTTCTGCTTGTGGTGGCTCCAGGAGGACGGGGTCACCACCACACATGTGCCAAGGTGCTGGGGGAGCTGCTGGAGGAGCGCAGTCTCCCCCCAGCACGAAGAGAAAAGTCCCTCCCTACGTTTCCTAGGGAGTTCATAAGGATAACTCCTCAAGGGCTCAACCTGCTGTAATACACCTTCTGGGCTGGAACTTTTGTTCTACAGCTGAGGGTGTTTTGCGAAGTGCTCATGGAGTGAAGGGCTGAGTTGGGGATGTCTGGAGAAGGGCATCCCCTAGAGGTGAAGAGGTGTAATTGCACCAGAACTGCATTTACTCACAGTTATTCCTTTTTAGAGGGACTGGAGGTCACATATGTAATGTGAAGTACCTGTGTAAGGTTATGTCATAAGCAAAGTGGGTTATGTTGCCAGGCATTCCTGCTAGGGTGTCTGGCTGTATAGGCGTAATTCTGTGATTTCATCTGTGATGCCTTTAGGGGCTGTAATTGCAACGCATTTTAATGTCCAACAAAGGTGCTGAGTACTGTCATTCTAAAGTGTGCGTAAACATGTATTTTTGCTGCTGCGCTTAAGTGAAGACCCAGACTGCTAGCCCTTAAGATATAGAGGTGCATACTTTATGGTCAGTAGGAAATGCTCAGTCAGGGTTATGTGTCACCAAGGCAGGTGTACCCATTTTTAATGCGCGTTGAGGTACTGGGGTGGGTCGCCACTGGGATGGTGCCAGTGCGCAGGGCCCTCGCTCCAGGTTAGGCTCAACACACTGCATTAGGGGGCAAGATGATGTGCATACATGGGAGTGGTGGTACTAGACCCCACCCCCTTTTGGGAGGGGTGGAGATGTTACGCAATGTCACAAAGTAATTCCAACAGCTTATGTATATTTGTAAATTGGTGCATAGTATTGAGTAGTGTGTGTGTTTAATAAATGTACTCTTACTTTTATAAAGCAAAGTACAGACTGGACAATCAATTATTGAGTGTTATTTCTGCGCACCTGCAAATGGCGATTACTAGCCCACACCACCTCCCTTGAGTAAAGCCTCAGACTGCTCTGCAACGCTACCCTCTGAGAGTCAGGCGCTACAATTGGGTGTTTGGTTCCCAGTGAAGGACAAATGTAGTCATGTTATTTGTGCAGGCCTCACAGATACTGCCTCGTTTTCCAACAAACATGTACTCTTGTATAGATTTAAGACATTAAATTATATTTTTAGCTTTCTTTAACTAACGTAATTTAATTTCATATTGGGTTGTTTGTTAAGTCCCTAATTCCATTATTATCTATGGGAGGAGATGCAATGCCAGTGGATGGCCATGTGTGCAGCTAGACTTACTCCAGCTCTGAGTAGAGAACCCTTTTTTCGCTGTTGTAACTATAGAAGTGCAGTTTGTGAATAGTTACAGTGGCGGCTGGTGAGATTTGAAAGAGGTGTGTCGTAAAATAATTATTGTACTGCACTGCAGCGAGCGAGCGTAGCGAGCGAGCCCGAACAACCTACGGAGGGTTCGGGGGGGTTCTTCCCCCGAGAAAATTTTGAAAAAAGAGTGGGCAAATGATGCATTTTCAAGCAAATGTGAGAAAGCAAGAAGGTTCATTAAGAATTGTGAAAGTGTAGTTATGACATCAATAAAGAGGCTTCACATGATAATGACGTAGGTTCCTGTTGTTTCTGAGCTCAGTACTGCCCTGCAGCAGTAATTTTGTACGTACACTCCAATTCATAAGCAACCAGCTTAATAATCTATGTAATATTTCAGCCCACAGAAGCAAGATAAAATTAGCCTTTTAGAAATACAAACTGTATACAGTGTGCATACACACATTACAAACAGGTTTTGAGGGTCCTACAAAGCTAACAGTCCAAAGAAATTTGTAATGGGGCGTCGAGACTGGGGCTTGGTGCTTGACAGGTCTTACATACAAGCTGTAGAACAGCAAGTGTTCCTGCTGGATAAGTACAATCAACCATTCGCTATAATTGTGCAGATTTTTCACTTATTTAAAAAATAAAATACAAGGCTCTGCTCCTTTCAGCACTCCTACCAAGGCAGGTCTTAAGGTGCACTCATGTAGCTTATAGGCGACCTTGGTTCCCAGTGCCAACATCCCTGCTCCTTACCTTCGACAGGGGCATGAAACAGCGCCTCATGGCCATAGGGACCAAGCTTGGCACCCACAGGATTCAGCTTGAGTATGCCAGGCTTTTTTTAAACTTTCAATGTCTGACCTGTCGCACAGCACACACTCGAACCTAATCATTAAATCTGTGGCGCTTCAGAGCCATTACAGTCGGTACCTGAGGAGAAGCCGCCATTTGCTGCAGATTCTCATCTGTTACTACACTGCACATTCGCGCGCGCAAGGAAACCCTGGAAAGAGTGAACATGGACAAAAATAAAACATACCTCAAAAGTTGGCACTTGTGACTCCAGCTGCAGACTGTTGCTCTCAGAACACTTTCCCCATTATTATGACGCGAGCAGCAAGTGCAACCTGGTCATATGAGAGGATGCTATTAAGAAAGGACCGGCATATTTGAATTAACTTTGTAAGTCTCCGTACAGAACTGGGAATACTGTACAGAATTCCGCTGGGTGAAACTAAGTCAGCACAATAATTCCACGTTCTACGGGAGATTTAATTATATTAACAGGAACTCCATGAGGAAAGTTCGGACCATAATTTTGGTCACTTGGAATTTTAAGGCGGAATTCCCTCATACTTGTACTCGGGGGTTTAGAGCCATGTTCAACTACAAAATGGGCACTGTTTCCACAAAATAAATCACAAAGGAAATATTAACTGCACAAATAAAAAAGAGCTGGCCTGAAGATGAATAGGTATAAAAGGGGCAACAAGGGTTGTACCAGTTGAAAACAATAGTAAAGGGACAGAATGTATGAAAAACAGATAGTATTGAAAATAGAAAGAAGCACAGAAAGTATACAAATCAGAAAGACAAAAAATTGAAATTTTGGGTAAAAATAAAAAGAAGTAATCAAGATGTTCTCCTGTATTATGAGTAGAGTTAGAAATCTAAAAACGGAGACCTCTCCAGTCACAGTATACTAAATATGTAGTAGTAGATATGGTGCTCTTACACAAAGCACATACGGCAGAGAAAGAAACGATAAATTGTGGAACAGTAAAATGACTACTAGTCCCATAAGGGTAAAATATATGGTGTGAAGGTGGCTTATTGCTGGAAATGACAGTTTGTTTTCTTTGCCTCAAATATAACTGCCAGTGATTTCAACATACCCCTAAAACAGGCAGATAAGTCTCATGTCATCCATCACAAATGGTGTTAAAGTCACTCATGCTAAACTCCTCGAAAACCGAGTTCCTATACTTTCCTTCCTCATCACCATCCACATCTCTACCTGATTCAATCTACTTTCCCCTGAACTCTGAAATGTATCCTCTCTGCCAGAAACCTTGGGGTTCTCTTCAGCCTTATATAAAAACGGAATCCTACATAACCAGCACAGCAACCACAGTGAGATACCAATTAAACATATGCAAGATCTACCCACACATTCCTTTCAACACAGTAAAAACAATCCTTAATACACTAGCAGCTGCGGCCGGCATGCTCGCGGGAGAGAGGGCGGGGGGGGCGTGGGTGTTCGCGGGTGCCGGGTGGGGAATAAAAAAATAAAAATAAAACTTTACCTACCTTAACCCCGGGTACCGCGCCACCTCCACTCCAGGACGGTGTAATGCTGCAGCCGGGTCCCGCGTGTACCTGCATGAACAGGAAGCACCGAAGCAGCCAGCAGGCAGCCTCCCTCCCCTACCCTTAGCCAATCAAAACGCTGCAATGGCAGCGCTGTGATTGGTGAGGCGCAGCGGAGAGCGCCCCAGCCGGGCTCCTGTTGGGAGGCCATTTTCTCTATGTATGCTGCATGCAGCCTACATAGAGAAAAAAGGAGAGTGCGCATGACTGGGTTGGTCGGCCCTGGGGCCGACCAAACTGTCAGTACCCACAACAGTGGGCAAGCCACTCCCCCCTTGCCCTCGAGCAGGACCGCCCACCCACCCGCACCCAACCAGGCACCAGGCACTTCTGCTTTCTCGCAGTGCGAGAAGCAGAAACATAAAATGGTAGTTTTACCATTTTATGTTTCTGCTTCTCGCACTGCGAGAAAGCAGTGGGGCGACGCCCCCACGCCCCTATGGAGGAGCCGCCACTGAATAGTTATAGGCTTACTCTTTTGTGAGTGGCTTGATGTCCCTCCCTAAATCCCTCCCTAATCCTCATTACTACTCCCTAATCCCCTCGCCTTTAGTAGTAAGTATTACCCATCTTCCAGTCACTCCCCTGTGTCCCTCCCACTAAAAATTAAAAATGTATACGTACGTGTGCGGAGACTCTGCACTCGGGGCAGAGATCTCCACACATATAAGTATAGGAGAGGTGGAAACTCCGAAGGGAATGTTTGGTGAATAGAATTTGTAGCATTTTTGTGGTACTACAATGTACCAAAAAATGCAGTTTGTGAATAGGCCCCTTAGTGATTTTATTTGAATATGGTCCTTCACAAGTAGCCAGTGCAAGCTTATTTATCCTGGGTACAGGCATGTGGTCCTGCTGGTGAAGCTATTATGACATTCTGAAGATGTTGCATTTTGGGAAACTAAGGCCCCCATTACGATGGCGGTCGGACGAGCATCCGACTGCCATCGTTGTGGGATGGAGACCGCCCAACATGTAGCCAGCGGCTCCACCCACCATATTACGATCCGACTGCACTGAAGGCGGTCGGAAACATGCCTTTTCCATTTGCAGCTTGTTTTGTGGCCCAGAAAAGGGCCGCAGCACAAGCCACAATTGGAAAAGGCATGTTTTTAAACATCCATACACCGTGTGCCAGGCACCATTTGGTGCTTTGCACAGGCTGCATAGATGTTTGGGAGGGCACCACATGGGGCCCCCTGTGGTGCCCCTGGTCATATTCCAGTGGCCAAAGGGGAATTGGGGCCTTGCTTGGGTCCTCCAAAGTCCCTTTCCGTCTGCCTTTACATGGTGGTGGGACTGCCATGTAAAGGCTGACGAAAAGGGACATCCTAATCCCTCGGGCAGTGCCTCCGCAGGCACCGCCCCCATTGTAGGGATTGGGCTCCGAACGCCGCCCCATCGGGCTTCTTAAGCCTGTCGGAGGCGGCAGTCTTTACCCCTGCTCAAATCGCTCTGACCGCAGGAATTGTAATTTGGCGGTCGGACCGATACACTGGATGTCAGACGGACCGCTACAGACGACCTGTCGTGGTGATCTGCCCGACATCGGAATGAGGCCCTAATTCTTAAATGATGAGTGATTCTGTGAAAATAAGCAAGTTTAAAGTTCAAATAATAGCTAGTCCCAAAGCTCACAAATCTGAGCCCCAAGTGACCAGCAAGACCCAGAGCATTGCTGGACAGCACCACGGCCACAGAAGCCTACCAGCAGTCCTGAGTTCTGTCCAGGCACGATCGGTCCAGCATCCTCATCTCACAATTTAATTTTCTCCCTCAGACAACAACTGAGAGAAAATGAGACTAAAGAAGGTAGGAAGGTAAAGTGTTTGTGTGAGGCCCATACCATGATAGGATGCATATGGACATACTAGTCACCTGACAGTACACATAACATCTCATTGCGTGGTACCCAGCTTCCCCTCTTCAACAAAATGTGATGGAGCCTGTGTGTGAGAACTCAGATGCATACACAGAGCAGTATATTTTCTCTGTGATGGCGCATGTGCTGCAGGTCTGGATTGTAAAAAGAACAGATGATGGACGGAATGCTGAATCTCTTGACTGGTGGTGAATGTATCATTCATTCAGCATTCCGTTCATCATTTGTTTCCGTAACACTTTTCGCCCTAAGTGGGATGGGTATGGCCAGACATTGTCACGTGGCCCATAAGGACATTGTCGTCTTCACTAACTTAGCATGAGCACGCTGCAGCTTGCTTGCTGCTTTGCGCACGTTACTACACATCTTTATTTTTGCAATAATTTCAATGACTATTTTCACATGAGAACTCATCGCTGTGTTCACTCTCTGCATGTTCCTGGGATCTTGACTGAACATTATGTGCAAGGTCGAACAACAATGCCCCTTGTTATTTTGTTCTGGCCAGGCCTTACCCTTAGACAAAACATACTGATGCAGCTGTTGTTTGGACAAACGTACTTCGGTTTTATTAGAATACACGAATAGGTAACACACACTTGGAGAGGGACCTTTCCAGGGAGAAGAGCGAGACAGCGCCTATGATGTAGATCTACCATCTGTAGGCTAAGGTATGGGGTCTGCTGACAAAGCCCAGAGATCTTCTAGTATATAATAATACTGCTTCTTAGCAAGGGGAGGGAGGTTAGGCTCTATTGTCTTTCCATGATGACATCTCCCTTCATGATATATGGACTAGCTGCTATGCTAACTGTATTTGTACTGTGCATTTTCCTGCTTGCTGTGGCATGTATACAGCATGTTAGGGCACGTTAGTTAAAATAAATATTTTAAACTATTTCATGTCTCTGTCAGATCTTATTGTGGACAAGTACAAGAGTGTGAGCGAAAGGGTGTGTCTTGTTACCGCGATTCCTGAGAGTTCTGGGAGTGTTGTGTTCTGGGGTGTCTAATCATTTGTTTCTCTGTGAGTGAGTAGGAGAGCAAGAGAGGCAGTAAAGCTAGTCGGTCCTGGGTTCATGGGTATTAAGGTGGTAGGATGACTCAGTCCCTCTACACCAAGGTCCTATAATCCTGCGCATAGTTCAGTGTTTGAGCAGAATCCCTCTAACAACATGGGTCCCTTGCACACTGTGCCACTGGATTCAAGCAAGCCTGGCTGATGAGGGGGGTAATACCCCAAAACCGGTCCCAGGATGCTTGTTTCCGGTCCAGGGAAGACCTGGCTTGGCAGTTTGGGCTGGACTGTTCCCATGAGGAACAGGTTCAAGACTAATTTGCATATGGCTGGGTCTAAACTGGGGTGGCATGGTGAGCAAAAGAACAATGGATTTAACCCAGATCTCTTGATTGGTGGTGAATGTATGATTCATTCAGCATTCCGTCCATCATTTGTTTGCGTAACACGCAGGTCTGGATTGAGCAACACGGGCAGGTAGTGGGCAACACAATCAGAAAGAAGTGGCAACAGAGAACGAGAGGGTGAAACAAGGAATACAAACTAGAGAGAAAGGCAAATAAAGACGTAGAAACTGGCAGAAAGTCAGAGACTGAAAGAGGTATCAACAGAAAAACAGACAGTTGCAGAAAAAGAGGCGCAGAGGGAGAGATAGAGTGACAGAAAAAGGAAGAGATAGACAAAGAGACAGAAGGGGTGAGTGAAATCCAAGCTTTCTTGCCTGGAGTCTGCACCTAAAGGAGCTTAGGCTCGGTGCAGGAGGCTGGCTTAGTATATGGTACACACTTATTTATGTGATGCACCTTGCACTAATCCAGGCAACACTTACAGTGATTTTAGTGGTTTTTGATAACCATAGCAAGCTCTCAAAGTGGTAGCTGTGGAGAGCAGCCTTCGTGTAGTGTAGGTTAAACGAAAAAGAACAACTCAGTGTATATATAAAAATATGTATATTTATTACACAACACTCACTAGCACATTGGTATATCTCCTACCCGGAGATATCAACACAAATACACAACAATACTTCAATTGCAATACGGTAAGTAGCACAAAATACGGTAATCTACCATTACTTCGCGGGCATTTCTACGTATTACTATTAGTGCGCATTTTTTAGTTCGCAGGAACTTTTAGTACGCATGCTTTTACTTAGCATGCTGTTACTACGCAATTACCGTTACTTCGCAAAGTGAAATACTTTGCAGACTATCCACATCGTTGTTTGGAAAAGGAGGCGCTTCCGTTTCCAAACAACGACGTGCTGCTCTTAAGACGCTTGAAGAAGGAGAAGAGTGGATCCAAGAGTGAAGGTGAAGAGAGGGCCCATGAGGGTAAGTGGGGCAGTGTATTTTTTAGGGTCGTGCAGGGGGTTGTGTTTAAGGTTTAAGGGTTGTGTTTGTGTAGTGTAATTTGGGTTTAGGGTAGTGACGGGGGTCGAGAAGGGTAGTGTTTTGGAGTAGGGACAGGACTGTGGGTCGGGGAGGGATGTGCAGGGGGTAGTGTTTTAGGGTTTAGGGTAGTGTTGTGTTTGTGTAGTGTAGGGTAGTGTTTTAGGGTTTAGGGTAGTGTCGGGGGCGTGCAGGGTAGTGTTTGAGAGTAGGGTGCGGAATAGGGGAAGGGGAGGGGCGTGCAGGGGTAGTGAATTAGGGTTTAGGGTAGTGGTGTGGTGTTTGTGTAGTGTAGGGTAGTGTTTTAGGGTTTAGGGTAGTGTTGGAGGGTCGTGAAGTGTAGTGTTAGAGTGTAGGGTCCAGGCAGGGGGAAGGGGGAAGGTCGTGTAGGGGGTAGTATATTAGGATTTAGGGTAGTGTAGTGGTGTTTGAGTAGTCTAGGGTAGTGTAGTGTGTGAGGGTTTAAGTAGTGTTGAGATTTTATGGTGAATTGGGGTTTAGGGTAGTGGTGTGGTGTTTGTGTAGTGTAGGGTAGTGTTTTAGGGTTTAGGGTAGTGTCGGGGGGTCTTTGAAGTGTAGTGTTAGAGTGTAGGGTCCAGGCAGGGGGGAGGGGGAAGGTCGTGTAGGGGGTAGTGTATTAGGGTTTAGGGTAGTGTAGTGGTGTTTGAGTAGTGTAGGGTAGTGTAGTGTGTGAGGGTTTGGGTAGTGTTGAGATTTTATATACATTGTATGTTCGATTTATGTACACAGAAAAAATTATTAAATTAATTATTAAAAAAAAGATTTATTTTCGAACTAATAATTTTGTAAAAGGGTGAAGAACATATTAATTGTGAAAAATGTATGAAATATGTGAGTTAAAAAAAAAAGGATATTTTTTATAATTCACGATTATTTAGTTAATAGCCGATTTTAAGAAAAACTCCCCCACCCTAAAGCCCTTCGGATGATTTTAGTGCGATTTTTTTTAATTAGCATAAACCATTACATGAAAAAAACGTAGAAGTGCAATGCATAGTAATAGAATGCGGAAAAAAAGCATTTAAAGTAAAGTTCTAACCATTTGCGTTATAAATGCATGCGCAGTTAAAACTTGCGAAGTAATGGTTTATGCTAAGTAAAAACATCGCACTAAAATCATGCGAAGTAATGGTATGCGAAGTATCGACATACATTCACAAAATACTGTGGTCTCTAGGGAGAGACCAAACTATATACTAAAAAAGAGAGATGCGAACTGCAACTAGGAACAGGACTTGGACCAGGAGACTCAGAGGAGCTGAGCACCCCAGGAACCACCCAAGGTAAGTACCCAGGAACCCCACGGAGGATGTGTGCAGAGTGGAAACACAGCAGAGTGTCCAATAGAAGTCAACGAAGAAGTTGCGGTTGCAGTTTTCAAGAAGAAGGACCCGTCCCAGTGGACCCCAAAGAAACCAGTGGAAGACAGAAGGTTGGAGAGTCACCCCACCCGTTGATACCCCAGGAACTAGATTACCTATACCCGGTGAAGCCGGGTGCATAGGTGTGAAGTGACGTCAGAAACTGCCGTAGACCACAATTGAGGACTTCAAAGAAGATGCTGCTGGAGAAGACTGTGCAAGAGTCCGCTGGAATCCTAGGGTGGATTCTTGAAGAGGAGAACCTGCAAGCAGAGGGGACAGAGTCTATGCCACTCGGAGGTGACCAGGAGGCACGGAAGAGCAATGCTCGGAGGTTCTGCTCAGAAGGCCACGGCCGGTGCAATTAAACGTTGGCACGGCAAATACCAAGGCTGTGTATTCATGAATTCACCGAAGGCCTCTTTAATCCACTACCAGGCACTGCTGCCCTATTATCTTGCTCTTGCCGGTCCCTGCTTTCTCCCTGTCTGCCCGTTTTTCGTCTCAGTCTTCCCACTTCTATACCATTTGTGGGTTTTTCTCTCTCTTGCTCACGGTCAATATCCAATGCAGAAAAATAAGTGCTGGTGGGCCCGGCCAGCAAGCACCGGCTCAAGTTAAGCATTGCTTATACTCGCAAAGCAAACATGGAATTCAATTACATATTTTGAGTCTTCCTTTAGGAATGTCTTTAAAAGCACTGTTGTTTGGTCAAATTCTTAAAGAAATCATGATTGAAAATGCACCATTTATCCCAAAAATATTTTGTCAGTTAAAAACCTGACCTCCCCACCCCCCGACCCTTGCTAGGGACAGCCATGCTCACATAGGCAGATTCCGGATTTAACAATACTCTCGGCAGGCTCAAACCTCACCAGCCACAACCGGTAAGATTTGTACCTCACAGTTATTACTACTAAAAAACATGTTAGGAAAATGACTCTCTTTAGAAGGAAGGACCAGTAACTTACCTGCAACTCCAGCTGCAGTTCAGAATACACTCTGGGCCAGATGTATCAAAGGGTTTTAATCACTGTGTCTCTATGGGAAAATGCCTCAGTACATATGGCCCTCTCTCCCTAAATAATGAGATACTGACTGAGTCCAGGTGGAGTCAGTGTTTATCGTCCTCATAAAATGAAAGACTCCTATGATGCTACCAGCCCCATCGAGCCTACAGCGACCTCCACGGACGTGGGGATGGGGGTAAGTCAGGGGGCGCAGCTTTCAGAAAGGATGAACTGGAGGTAGGCCATTCCAACCTGTAATTGTCAGCTGCATAGATGCATGACGTCAAATCTAGAACTTTATAGCAAAGCTCTGGAAACCATTGCAGCAGTAAGCAATGCATGGCTCCACACGAACAAAAAAAAGTATTTACGCTCAACCCTGAGCCGGGAGTTTCCTAGGCCTCGAGGCCACATTGTACACACCCCAAATGTTTATTAAGTACTTTCTACTTTACGCCCACGTTTGTTCGCAGTGAATCCGATCTCTGATGCTGTTATTTGTGTTTACTATTTCTGTAGACAATGCTATGGTGTGATTTATTCACCGAAAATATTTTAAACTAAAAATGATATGAAGTTGCCAACATAGGCATATACACTTACAAAGACGGAAAAATGACACTGTAGTTTTAAGAATATCGAAGCGCTCGGCAGACCCAGCGTACCTCAGTGCCAGCTGGCCTCTCCTTCCATTCTGACTGCAGATAGCATAATGCCATGGAGATCCATGCATTGGCTCTATCTGGAGGAGGGAGGGTTGTTTATGAATTTAATGAAGACAGAAATGATCAAAGGAGGAGCTAGAACATTCAAGCTCCCCTCCTTTTATCCATACCCCTGACACTGAACGAAAGTGAGTCCGCCCTCCCCTAAGAGTTCCCTTCACCCACCCATGCTTTCTTAAATCATCCTCATTCGTTTACACTTTTATCCATCCATCCTTTTATCACTCCGTCCATCCATCATTTTCTCCATCCAACATCCATCCAACGGATGGATCATAATCCATCTAACATCCATCCATTTATTCACCTATTCCTCTTTTGATCCCCCTTCCCATTCATCAGTGTATCCATCTGCCCATCCATCCACCCATTCTACCATCAACCTATTCATTTATAATTTCGTCCTTTCGCACTCCTTCCACCCTTCTCTCCACCCCCCTTCCCTTAAATCCTTCTGTCCTTCGTTTCACCCTGCCTTTCGTGCTTCCTTCTCTCACCCTCTCTGCCACCTTCATTTCTTTCTCCTTTCATGTCTAATTCCTTCCTGATATTCTACCCACCTTCCATCATCCCCTTCGATATTGCCTTTTTTTCTACCCATGATTTCCCTTGTCCTTTTCTTGTTTTTTAGGTCTCGGCCTGCACCAGCGCTTGCGCTGGTCTGGCCGAGAGTTTTAGTAAGCGGGTTTTGGAAGTGCAAACCCACTGGCTTTCGGCTGGCGACCAGCTTGCGTTCACGATAGCGTGCACGCGCGCAGCTGCCATCTGGGTTTCCTATCTCTTCCTCATTTCCTCGTCATGGCTCATTAACTCTCTGGACTCTGATGTTTCAATCGCAGCAGCAGCTCACATTACCAACTGACGGCCCTGGACTACAGTCACATGAAAAACAACAGCGATTAGCATTGAAATGCAAGCTTTTTTTGTCTAGTTAGAAATATTGCTTCGGTGGGTTGATTTCACCTTATATCGCTATTTGTTTTATATTGGGAGTCACAGCCTAATTACCAGTATTTTTGTCTCACTCTGTTTTTTTTAAAATATTTATTCGCGCAAAGCACAAAGCTATATTTAAGGTTACTTTTTCCGCGTCACTTCTTCACTCTATTTAAACTCCACACCCCCCACTCTTATTGTCTCTCTCCTTCTCTCTCTCTCCCCTCTCTAATTCTCTCTCTACTTAATTAACTCTCCCTCTCTATCTTTTTTAGCCTTTCATTCTCTCACCCCTTTATCTGTTTCTCTTTCAAACTCCTTCATTCACTCTCTTCCCCTTCTTTCTCCCTCTCTATCCCGCTCCACTCTTTATTCTATGTACACCCTTTCTCTTTCTTTCTCTCTCACCACCCTCTCTAATTGGGCATTATATCTTCACTCTATCTCTCACTTGGCAACACCACAGCATCACTCAGCATCACCACAGCATCACTCAGCGCAACCACAGCATCAATCAGAGCCAGCACAGCATCACTCAGCACCAACACAACATCTCTCAACGCCATCACAGCATCTCTCAACGCCATCACAGCATCACTCAACGCAACCACAGCATCGCTCGGTGCAACCACAGCATCGCTCAGTGCAACTACAGCATCGCTCAGTGCAACCACAGCATCGCTCAGTGCAACCACAGCATCGCTCAGCGCCACCACAGCATCGCTCAGCGCCACCACAGCATCGCTCAGCGCCGCCACAGCATCGCTCAGCGCCGCCACAGCATCGCTCAGCGCCGCCACTGCATCGCTCAGGGCCACCACTGCATCGCTCAGGGCCGCCACTGCATCGCTCAGGGCCGCCACTGCATCGCTCAGGGCTGCCACAGCATCGCTCAGGGCCGCCACAGCATCGCTCAGGGCCGCCACTGCATCGCTCAGGGCCGCCACTGCATCGCTCAGGGCCAAGACAATATCACTCTGCACCACAGCAGTATCACTCAGCAAGACCTGAGTATCATTCAGCATCACCTCAGCATCGTCTCTGCAACAGTCACCACCACCACCACTACCACCTCAGCATCACTCAGCATCACCTCAGCCTGCTCTCGGAATCTGGCATCTGTTGATTCTCCCCTAGCGTCTGGCCGCTGCTAGTGTTATAATACAGGTACTAGTTCCCAACCTTCACCCTCCGATTGTTTATGCCCCCTCAAAAAAAAAGCTTTAACAAACAACCATTGCAATAGGCAGAAACAAGTTGCCAGCATTGCAAGAACAAAAGAAAACTGAGGACATTTTTTATTGTAAATACTTTTTTTAATATGGTCGTTCAGTTTTACATAATGCCTTCTTGGTCATATATAAAGTAACAAAAATGCTTCTGACACTTTTTTATTATAACTTTTCAGCATGCTGCACAGCAGTCACACTTCTCTACAGCACAGCTTGAAGACATTGGCAAAGTCAATAGCTCTGGCTAAACACTTATAAGGCCCCAAAGGCGAGACCTATTGGCTATGCCAATGCTTGTCCTTTCTTACCTTTCTCTCAAGTGCTCTGAAAGTGAAGTTTGCATTCGCTGTATTCAGAGAGGAACTGTCGAGGCCAAGAAAGAGCAGGTTACAGTCATCTACCCTGGAAAGAACACAGGTCAAAATGACCTGTCCATCTGTCCAGCAGGAGAACAACAAACCTGTTTCCCATACAGTTCGCAGATGAAGCTTCGACTTACACACTCTCCAGAGTAGGTGGTGCTGAAGGTATGGACAATAAAGAGTACATTTATACTTCCTCAGGGTCACACTAGAGACCAAAAGTGTCGAACTGAGGCTTAGCCAAGGCCCCCAAATGTTGTCAGAAATCCACATTTAAGTTGACTTGCCAAACCATATTTAGGTGAACAAACTGGCCTGTGATTGGTCCAAAGGAATCAGAGTCGGGTGCATGGCACAGTCGTGAAGGAAAATGGCAGCTTAAGTTCCCAGCTCCTGATAGCAAGAACTAAATTGTGGTTACGAGTCTCAGAATGAATGACTTAAAATAGGTCAGGAAATTGCACTCTCAGGCCCTCAATATGAATTGCATATGTGCAGCAATTCTGGTTAATGACACACGACAATCTTTTGGTATAGATAACTGGAAGGAACCTGCTTGAGCATAACAGTTTTTTTCCTTTCTCAGTTTTTTAATATGTGAATTGGTTTTAATCATTGTTATTTGTTTCCAACTATACCTTGAAAGGTAGAATAATCTATGTATTAGGGGAGTTTTAATATTTATTTTGTGGATAAAATTGAAACCACTTGAACAAGCACTTTATGTAATTTGTTTCCTGTATTGAATGCAATTGTGATGTATATCCATTTGTTTTTTGCTACCGATTTTTAATTGTGGTGAAAGATAAAAGATTCATATATATATATATATTTATTCATATACATAACTGTTCTTTTGTGATCAATGGCTTTTCAGGGTTTCGAATGATTAAGATTTTATATTTATGTTCACTTGTTTTCAATTCTATTCATGGTTATCATCAATTTATTTTTATCGAGAAGAATTGTTTTTTTAATTTTAAGATCTTTGATTTTAGTGGTTCTCTATTAACAGGTGGGTCCGGATCACTACTGGTTCTTTTTAATAATAATTTTTTATCAATAACTTCAGGTGAAAAGGGATTTTTTTTCTCGTTGTTAATTCTGGTTAATGCACATACCATAGTTATTGGTTTTGTGATAACTATGGGCAGGTTTAACCTACTGCTATTTATCGGGGGTAAACGCCCAGTATTTAGCAAACCATACAGATTTCGGTATGGTAAGGATCAAAATCTGCATGTTATTCCCCAAAAGCATATAATCAGTTGGTATTTATCACAGCCGATAACTTGAGACTCGGCTGAATTGGATTTTATCAATAGCACTACCACAAAAATAAGAGCTTAACAGGGATAATAACACAGAGGGGCGCCCTCCACGCAAAGTCAACTACAACACAGCCCCAATCACATTCACACCAGTACTCTTTTAACCCCTTCCCTGCGTGGGTAATTCCCCCACAGGTGCGGGGGGGTAGGGGGGGTGAGCGCGGCGCCGCGGTGCTCGTGACGAGACCAGCTCGTCATGAGTCACAGTGGAGCTGTGCTCATGACGAGCTGGTCTCGTCACAACCCCGCCCACTCATTAATTCTCCCGCACAGGTCGGGGAATTAATACCGCGTGGGCGGCGCGCAGCTACTGTGACGAGACCAGCTCGTCATGAGCACAGCTCCACTGTGACTCATGACGAGCTGGTCTCGTCATGAGCATCAAAGGACTTAAGTGATCACTCTAAATAGAGACCCTGTAACCCATATCCAAATTAGAGCTGCATACTGCTCTGGTGCAACTTGGAGTCAGCCCATATGTCAGGGTGTGACCCTTAATCGACAAAGTATTGTGCCAATGGACCGTAAACAAAAAATATACAAAATTATAGGAAAAGCTTCACTTAAGCAACCACCATGAGCATGTTGTCAATCATATATCACTCTCCTGCATCCATCAATCAAAAGGACTTAAATAAAAAAAAAAAAAAAAGGACAGACAAATAAGAAGGGCTGTGTGGTGTTCTCAACCTGTGTCTCTGCCTTCTTTGTAAGCCACAGGTTCCAGAACCTGGAACGTGGCAAAGGTTGCTAAGCGCCGCTTGAATGTTTGGTCAGCAGTTGCTCCTAGCTGGCTGCTGGATGGGGTCTACATCTATACCTACTTGAATAAACCCAACTTCTCTTCAATAACCGGCTCCTTCTACTTCTTTGTTCGAGGCATGTTACTTCAGGCTGTTTGCATTATTCTGGTCTAAACATGTTATAATGTTTTTAATCATGAGCCTGGGCATATGGTAAATTATGTATGGCCTGCCTTTCGGACTCATTTTTAACGTTTTTTGTGAAAGGAAGTAATTATCTCCTTTTTTTGAGCACCTTTTGATTGATAGATGCAAGACGGTGATATATTTTTGAGAAGTTGAGCAGTTATATACACCAAGCATAGAGATACTCATTTTGTTTGGTCTGCCTACTATTGTAGGAAAGTGCCAATGATGATACAGCGAGCCAGTTGTTCAATATTAGCCATAAGGCTCATGTTGGTTGCTTATGTGAGACACTTCCTATACTTTTGTATATTCTTGTATAGGGTCCATTGGCCCCATACTTTGTTGCTTAAGGATCACACCCTCACAAATGTTCTGACTCAGAGTTGCACCAAAACAGTATGAAACCCTAATATTCATGTGCTATAGGGTCTGTATTTAGGAAGATCATTTAAAAGAGTACTAGTGTTAATGACATCGGGACTGTGTTGTAATTAAGTGATAAATATCACACCATTTACCGGGCCACTCATAAAGAGGGCCTAAATAGTCTAACATAGTCCAAACTTAAGATCCTTTGTAACTGTAATGGACTGGATGATGTTTAGAGAGTAGCACAAATATGGGGCAATAGGTGCTCTTACTATTCGGGGACGTTTCACACTTCCTTAAGTGACTACATTTTCACCCTATGAGAACATTTGCCTAGTTTCTCTGACACTAGGCATATTACCAAGTGGATCTCTGACCACCCACCATTGTAGACTACAATGCAGTTAGCAAATCGACTTGGGTGAACGCCAGTTTGAGGCATGGCTTCTGAAGGATAAAACAGTTACAGTTCAGGGGAGGCCACGGAAGACGTTTTCTAGGAAAACAATGGGCTGGATCAGTCCTTGGTGTAGAAGAGGCCAATCTATACCTGATGTAGTGGGTAAACACAGGTCATGTTTCCACAGGGCTAGAGATGCAGAAAAAGCTGTCTTCCCCCAGGATCCACATACTTAACTGCAGAAAAAAGGTGGTAACAAGAGGGAATAAAAGTGAAAAATCTCCTGGCTTGACTTAGGGGAAGGGATGAAAGAGATAGGCAGATCACATTTCTGTTGAAGTTTGGGAATGAGGAATTTGTGTTGCCAGCTTCAGTGTCCCCTTTTTAGGGCTTGCCTAAGACAGTATGCATGTGCTTTTGCTTGTGAGAGCTATTGTGTACAAGGGGTTTGGAGTCCACCCATTGCATAGCATTTGCTGGGTTTATTGTTACTCCTATTTACTGCCTCCTAATTGGGCAGCTTGTGCTGGCTTCACTTCCTCTTCTTTCATCTGGAGCATGGACCAAGTACAGATTGCTGCATCTTGATAACTGTCCTTCTCCTGCTCGTACGGTGATTGAGGTACTATTTTCTTCATCTTCTGGGTTCATGTTACTTCTTCCCACCCCACCCCCTTGTCCGTGTTGCTTCTTCCCAACCCTCGCCTACCCTTGTTTGTGTTGCTTCTTCACCTCCCACCCTTGTTCGTATTGCTTCTTTCATCCAACCTCCAGTTGTCCGTGTTTTTTTTTTATATCTCACCTCTCAACCTCCTGTTCTCCGTTTTGCTTCTTCCCCACGCTATGACGTCCCCTTGATGTGGTCTGACATTCTGGCTGCATTACACAGAAGTCCTTTTGTTTCATCTTGGACAAAACAACCTCAGTGATATGGGGCGTTTTAAAATGTGAGAAACATCGCTTTACTCCGTCATTCGTTGCACCCACACCACACATTCCAGCAATTGTCTTAACTGAAATTCTCACCCCAAAATCAAACCGCAAGCAGTAGTTCTGGTATTTCAACTTTTGCCAGACACACCCACAGTCTGTCCTTTTCCTGGATGCATTCCACACCCTAACTTCTGCCTATGATTTGATGGTTTGTCTCCATCTAAATAATAATAGATGGTCTGTCTCTTTTTAAAATATTAATAGCTGTTGTAACTGAACTTTAAGAAACTCCTGCTATTGACTTAGGCAGGATGAAATGCAGCATCAGCCCTGCCCTGCCCTTGTTGTAGAGAGGCTACACACAGATCGCAACAGTAGAACCATTCTCCAACTGGGCTATCTCACCAGCCTACGCAGCAAGTGTGCTACTTACAGGCTCTTCTGCCTCACTGGGAGCAGTATGAATGCTTGTGCCTGTTTTTCACTCCCAGTCGTCACCCTCCCATTGTCTGTGTTGTTTCAGTCATCCCACCCCTCACACCCCCGCCCACATGGTGTCATGTTGCTTCTTCCCCCCTACCCCCACCCTCATGTTGCTTCTTCCCCACACCCTCACCCTCCCATTGTCTGTGTTGTCTCCTCCCTCCCACACCCTCCCCTTGTCTGTGTTGCCTCTTCCCTCCCACACACCCCTCCAGTTGTCAGTGTTGCTTCTCCTCCCGCCCTCACCCTCCCCTTGTCTGTGTTGCCTCTTCCCTCCCACACACCCCTCCAGTTGTCAGTGTTACTTCTCCCCCCGCCCCCACCCTCCCGTTGTCCATATTGCTTCTCCCCTCCCCTCCCCTCCCCTCCCGCCCCCAATCTCCCGTTATCTTTTGCTTCTTGTGTCCCACACCCTTATCTGCACAACAAAAAAGGTGCTATGACATGGCCAGTGTTGACAGCGTCATAGCGCTTTTTTTTTTTTTAGCTCCCCGTTTCCTCCCACCCTCCCTCCCTCCTGTGATCCGTGTTGCCCACCCATCATAAGAAAAAGAATGCTATGAAGTGGCCAGCGCTGTCCAAGTCATAGTGCTTTTTAAAAATAACTATTAACCACGCTGCACAGCCGCCATAACATGGCTAAATTACATTGGCAAAACCAATAGCTCTCACATAGGTGAGATGTATTGGCTTTACCAATGCATGTTTGGACTCTTGATGTCTCTTCTGCAATCTTCCATGACTTTCCAGCTCAATGCGCTATGTCATACAGGGCCATTTAGTGCTGGTGATAGGCTACTGCTAGAAACAAAATAAAGATCATTATTGATTTACTTCTGAAAGCATTTGTTAATCCAGAGGTATCCTGGTACCAGGAGCATTAAATACAGAGGACAGATGAGGTTGGCTTTCAGTTTCTGGCAAAAGAGTCCACAGCTCACAAGGCGATGGAGAGCCAGAGGAAGAGCATTCTAGAGCTGGGGCTCGTCTCTGGTGCTTGGGAGAACCTTTATACCAGAATCTGCAGGAGCAAAAATCCATTAGAAACACTTGGTCTAAAGACTGAATATGCATGAATGGATTGGAAAACACCCCCAAATATGAAGTTATGGAGAGGAACAGGTCACAGACAAAACCGGTCCAACCTCGCTGCATAAGTGCTTGTCAGCCTCCCTGACGAGTCGCTTATAAGAGCTGTAGAATATATGTTCTTGTACATGCAAGATGTGAAAGAAGCCGGGGGAGATGCACATTTCTGGAGAATACGCCGAATGATACAAAAAAAGAGGGTCAAATTTAAAGAAAGACAAGTTGATTTTTTCTCCTGTGCAATTCAATAGTGGACAAGGCTATGGAATCGAAAAGGATTGTTGCATCCAGCCCCATCTTTAATGTTTAAAACACCCTCAGAGGGATTATCCTATCACGTTACACGGATGGCTAGCGCAGAAAATAGCATAATGACTAAGTGCATCGGTGTTACATCCTTCTCCGTGTAATTGTTAAGACAGCGCCTGTTTTCTTGTAAAGCAGCCTCTCCCAGACAAATTCCCTTCCCACAAGAAAGCCATGAACAATATGAGAGTCCAGGAAAACTTGGAAATTGTTGCCTAACCCATAAGCAGGTTGAAAACTTTCATATCTTTCAGAAAACAGATATTTCTGTCTTAAGTACTGCAAATATATCTCACTCACAAATGAACATCTACGCGCGTTTGCATGAGGCACATAATTTAAGTGTTAAGCCCAAAGACCAGTAAACCGCTTTGGCAGAGACACACAGTAGACCTTATGGAACTGCAAAAGAAAACAAAACTCAAGACAGAACTAAAATATACAGCTGTTGCCCAACTTCACTAGCAAGGAGGACCAGGCACTCACTGTAAATCTTCACTGCTGTTGGAAGCCTCCATGAGAAAGGCGATCCAGTGAGAGTAGTTCACACACTTTGATAAGGATGCATAAGACCAAAAACTTGAGGCTAAGCAGTAAGAACCCGAAAACGATTTCAGAACAAGGCCCCTTTGAGGCTTAGAAGCTTAAGAGTCGTTGTGCTATTCTAGAGGTCCTCAACCAGTTTAGGATTGATTTGAAATCCTAGGTTGGAACTTCAGAAACAGGAAGTGGATAAGCCCCCTTATGGGAAATGTTCTTACATTTTGTTGTAAAAACCTGCAGTGCAGTTTCTGGACCTGTCAGGTTGCTGGGAATCAAATGACGACTCGCCATCAGTGCAAGTGCATTAGTTCAATGTCCCAAATGGCAGACCTTATGTTGGTGTGAACAAGTACGAATAGTTAGCCCCACTTGAAAGGTTGAAGGAAGAAAGCCTGGACAGTACATTCAACAAGGTGTAGTCAGAATTGAGACCGGGTAACACGTTGCTGCTGACTAGGCTATGAAGAGATGCATTTGAAGCTGCTGGGTAACAAAGCTCTCTCGAGGATACCTTCCTTTTCCATGCAGAAAAATCTCCATCAATTTCTGAAAAAGGATGCAAACAAAATGGCTTCTAGAAGCGCCTGTTTAATGAAGATGGCTATTCTTATCGAAGTGCCTCTAAGAATGAGAACCATTCCAGTATATCTAGTAGAAGGGTTTAGAAACATCAACAAACAGTTGAAATGATAAATGAGTATTGCCCTGATGAAGTTAAAGTCCGATGGACCATTTTCCTGCTGTGAAGAAACGATTTTTTTTTTTAGTTCAAGAAGATTTATTTGTTTTTTAATAATGACAAGCAATACAGAAGAAAATGAGGAGGGAGAAGAAAAGATCAAATAAAACACGTGACATTTGCGTGATGTGTACATAATTGTGATACATACAATTGTTGTAGTTAAAATAAATAAAATGACAATAGACGAAAGCCCAACTCTCAGGATGTAACAAAAGCATGTGGCGTTGAGCCATGGGCTGAGTTATAGGACTTGAGATGAAACAGGTGTAACTGCACAGTGTACACATTTCAACGAGTGTTCCTGATGAGGTGTCGAGGAAGAAAGGGGGGTAGGAAGGACAGGGAAGAGAGGAGGGAGTAAATAATTAGCTAGCATTCGCGCCAAGAATTTTCAATTCTATTAAGGACACGGAGGCGAGGATTATGCTTCTCTTTCGTTTATTTGCTACTCACAGCAGCCAATGAAAAACGTTTTGTATGCAAATAAAACTACATTTCCCATGATGCTTAGTTATACATCACATCCTGCATGACCCTATAAGAGCCACCATATCCTGTTGCTGAGCCTCTTTCTTTGCTCGAACATTTAGTCCAATAACATTAACATTTTAGTCCAAGAACATTAACTCAAGTCCAAACAACCATCCTCCAACGTGGAAGAACCATAACCAAACTGGAAAGTATACGTCTTCTTAACCAGAAGTACTTCTAATCCATCTTCTTTTCAGAACCTGAAAGGAACGAAACACAGGAAAAACCCGTAACTTCTGCTTAAACAGAATATAAAGTACATACGGGTGGGCAAACATTACAAACATTGTAATAGAACCGGGTGGGATAATCCTCGCCTCCGTGTCCTTAATAGAATTGAAAATTCTTGGCGCGAATGCTAGCTAATTTTTTATTCTATTACAGGACCGGAGGCTTCTGATTATGCTAGTTTAACGCTTATCAAACACAACTGAAGATATATCACCCACCGGTTTATAATAAAATTGTTTAAATGTAGACTCAGAAGACCAATCAGCAGATCTCATAATATCTTGAATGGTAGAGCCCAACATAAAGGTTTTTGATGCCATGGCACCACAAACGGAGTGTGCCCCAAACAGTTGGGTATCAATACCAGCCTCTTGCATAACTGACTTTAACCATCTGGCAATGGTGGCCGCAGACACAGGTTTAAAAGGCTTCTGCAACGCAATCAACAATTGTGCCGAACCATCAGGTCGTATAGACCGAGTACATTCCTCATAGGCCTTGAGGCACTGAACCACACATAGCTTTGCATTACCAGGAAAAGCATGATATTCAACACTTTGTGACAATGTTTTAGTCCTGGCAGTAATGTTAAAGGAAACTCCCTCCGGAGTAAATACTCTACCTGTAAGATCCAGAGCTTTCACGTCGGAGGAACGGCGACAGGCAGAGAGGCATAACAACATAGCGAGCTTGGACGTTAGTTGTTTCCTAGTTAACAAATTATTATCTGGCCATCTGTCAAATAAGGAAAGAACTAAGGAAACATCCCACAACAATGAATACTTTGGTTTGGGAGGATTCACTACGCGGATACCTTTTAGCAGTTTACAAATTACTGAGTGCATGCCCACAGGTTTGCCATCTACCTGGGAATGACCAGCGGAAATGGCGGACCGAAAATTGTTAACGGAGCGGTACGCCAAGCCCTTGGACGCTTTCTCCGATAAGAAATTCACAACATGGGATAAATCGGCCCCCACAGGATCCACGTGTTGTTCCACGCACCAACGAACGCAGCCCTTCCAGGCTGAAGAATATCGTTTCCTGGTGGAAGGAGCCCAGGCTTGGTTAATGAAGGCCGCAGCCTTGTCCGAAAATCCCGGCATTTGCCATTGTTGCCTGAAAGCCTCCAGGCCATCAGGGACAACTGCCCCGATACTACCATCGGATGCACCTCTCCATGAGGGCCCTGGAGCATCGTCGACGACCACGGAATCATCCTGGGGGAGTCGCAGCTCATCTCCAATAGTATTGGGAACCAGGGCTGCAACTTCCACAGTGGGGTTATTAGAATTACCTCCGCCCGTTGACGGGTTACTTGTGTAGTCACCCTGGGAATCAAGATGAAGGGGGAAAGGCATAATTCAGACCTTTGGACCAGTCCTGAGAAAACGCATCCGTCGCTTTTGCTAACGGATCCGGCCTCCAGCTGAAAAACGTCTGCAGTTGATGATTCAGTCTGGACGCAAAGAGGTCTATCTCGCATGTGCCCCATACAGCTTGCAACCAACTGAATATCTGGGGCTGGAGTTGCCAGTCGCTGTAATCTTTTAGATACCGTGAGTTCCAATCCGCTACTATGTTGGATTGTCCCGGAAGGTATTCGGCTATGACCGAAATCTGACGACTCAGGCAGTAGTGCCAGAAGTCCTTCGCTATCTCCGCTAGTAGTGACGACCTCGTGCCTCCCAACTTGTTGATATACCTCACTGCTGAGATATTGTCCATCCGCAGAAGGATGCAACAGGAGACCTGTTTGGGAGAGAGTGTCCGGATCGCGAACGACCCCACTAACAGTTCTAGGCAATTGATATGCAGCTCGAGCTCGCACTGGGACCACCGACCCCAGGTGGAGATATCTCCGCAGCGCGCCCCTCAGCCCCACCGGCTGGCGTCCGACTCTATGACAACTTTTGGTTGAGAGCCGAAGATGGCTCTGCCATTCCACGCTTCCACGTGGCCCAGCCACCACTGTACCTCCTCTCACACTTCGTTGGAAAGTGGAACCCGGTCCGTGTAGGACAGACCCTTCCGAAGGTGTTGGATCTTCAATCTCTGAAGGGCCCGGAAATATCGCCTGTATGGAGGATGCCAGAAGACCCACGATTCTGGCAATCACCCGCAATGAGACCGTCTGCTTGGACAACAGTGTGGAAAGCTCCTTCTTGATATCTCTCAATTTGGAGCGGGGTAGGCTCAACTGGGCCGTTTGAGAATTTATGACGAACCCCAGAAAGTCCACAGTCTGAGAAGGACATAGAGCCGATTTGGGTTCGTTGATCACAAAACCCAAGTTTTGAAGAATAGACATGGTCATGCGCAAATGCTGAGCAGCTAAAGTCGGAGTCTGTGCCATGATGAGTATATCGTCCAGATGCACTATCATGCGGACGCCCTGTTCTCGTAAGTGCACTATCACCGGTTTCATCACCTTGGTGAAGCACCACGGCGCTGAGGAAAGTCCGAAAGGAAGGACCAAATATTCGAACCACCGGTTCCGCCACTGAAACTGCAGAAAACAGCGGTGAGGAGGAAATATAGGAATCAACAGGTAGGCGTCTTTCAGATCCAACCGGACCATCCAGTCCCCTTCCTTCAACAAATCTGCCAAGAGATGGATGCCTTCCATCTTGAAATGGTGGTAGATCATGAAGTGGTTGAACTCCTTTAGATTCAGTACTAACCTGTGACCTCCGCCTTTCTTCTGAACCAATAATATATTGCTGCAAAAACCGCGAGGACCATCGTCGCAATATGCAATCGCGTGTTTCTGCAGCAATGCGTCGAGTTCTGCATCAATAAAATCGAACTCTAGTAGGGAAAAAGAGAGTTGTCGGGGTTGAATGTCCTGAAAAGGAGTCTGATAAAAATCTAGGTGAAACCCCTGAATTGCCTGTAAAACCCACACATCTTGTGATATCAGAGCCCAATTGTGATAGAAAAACTGAGTACGACCCACCAAGGGTAACAGAAAGCTGTCGGTAGCTCTTACCTGCAGACTCTGGAGCTTGGAAGCCCGCTCGATGTCCACCTCTGTGGAAGCGTCTTCTGTTGAAGCGCTGTCTGGTGGGATAGAATGTTCCACCACGAGTGGAATCCCACTCGCCTCGACCACGGCCGTAGTCTCCTCGCTGAGGACCTTGTTGGTACTGGCGGCCTGGCGAGCGTCCTCTGCCTCGCCCGGCCCGGTTAAAAAGGCCTGCCTGGAAAATCCGCTGTATGCCAGATTGGGCCTTGTCAAGGGACGTGAATGTACCTATATATTTGGAAACGTCCTTCACGAAGCGTTCACCGAAGAGATTACCCTCTGCCAGAGGACCAGGTTCTGCCGCTGCCAGCTCCGTCAAGTTAGAATCCATCCTCATGAGGAGCGATTTACGTCTCCCAGTGGAGATGGCACAGTTGGCGTTCCTCAACAAGCAGATCGCCCTTTGGGTTCACCCAGCCAAGATGTCGGGATCTACGGGAGCACCAGACTCCTTCGCCTCCAGGGCCATTTCCAAGATTTTGGCTAGTGGCCCCGCCACATCCAGGAGCTTGTCCTGGCAGCCTCGCCAGGCACGATCAATTCCCTTCTTAGGGTCTTTAGCGAATTTCTTTAGAAAGGTAAGAAGGCTGACATCTATGTATGGGGTGTCCGCCACCTTATCCGGGATATCGGGCCTAGGGCACTCGGAACGCAACCTGTTACGCACGTCTTTATCGAAACTTTTGCGCAGGTTGTCGTGGAGGTACGCTGCCACTTCTGGGGCCGGTGCCCAATCCGACGACCTAGGGTGTACAATGTCGGCCGGATTAAAAGTAAAGGGGGTGTTTAAGATTTGGGGTGGATCCTGCTCCACATTCTTTGTCTTCCGTGACCGTTTCTTGGGAGGAGCCTCCTCCTCGGGGATGTCTGTCCCCGTAGTGTCCGTATCGGTGTCAGTGTCAGTGTCCCTACGTTCCTGGCGCTTAGCCTTATCTCCCATGCTGGGTGGGGTAGAAGGTTTAGGTAGTGTTGCCAGTGCACCAGCATGGGGCCATGACTTTGCCTTAAGCTCGCCTGGTGCCTCGTCCTTTTGAGGGTCGGCTGGTGCAGTAAAACCATGCCGCTTAGCAAACTTCTCCAACTGCTTAGTAATGGGTTTCAACGCAGCGGCCAGTGCCTGCTGCACAGTCCCAGGAACTGCTTTCTCAATGGCCCGATTGACAGACTCTTGGACAGAGCGTCCAGAGCCTCCACAATATTGTCCTCCAAAGAAGTTGCTTGTACTTCCTCCTGATACAAAGCATCCTCTTCATCTCTGACCCAGTCATCCATTTTTAGATAGAAATAATAAAGAATGAGGACCAAAACAGAGGAGTAAGAAGGGGGGAGCCAACCCAAAGCACACCAACAGAGATAAGGTACCTAGCTCCTCAGCAAAAGCTGTATACAAATTATTACAGCCCAAAGGGCGTAGAGAGAGCCAATACAGATGATTTGTGGAGTGTGTGCTCACTCCAGGGCCAGACGACTCTTGCAGCCAAGTCAGGCGTATGATCGGAATAATTTCCTCGAGGCTAATGCCCCTCGGAGTGATCGGGGGAGCGCGTGACGTGCGTAGCCCAAAACCTACTAAAAAGTAGCCCAATTTGGCTATGCACGTCGGAGCGAGTTCAGCTCTCAAGTAATACCGCCCGGCAAATGAGGGAAGCCAACTGCGGTTAGAAATCACCAAAACGCTGCCGAGAGCAGCGCGGGACCTGTCGCTCCCAGCGGGAGCCTGAATCAATTAGCCCGAGCGGGCGGAACAACAAAGCATGTCAAGGCTCCCAGCTGGAGATTCAGATAACACTGCCCGAGCCGGCTGGCACATAAACATAGCGCGCAACGTGCGAGCAGTCAAATATGCATGAATATATTAACCTTAGGAGCGGAAAAACAATCGCATTTAAGCAAGTATAATTAACATGCAAATCAACTTAACTCTGCGTGATCAGCAAAGAAAGAGGCTCAGCAACAGGATATGGTGGATCTTATAGGGTCATGCAGGATGTGATATATAACTAAGCATCATGGGAAATGTAGTTTTATTTGCATACAAAACGTTTTTCATTGGCTGCTGTGAGTAGCAAATAAGCGAAAGAGAGGCATAATCAGAAGCCTCCGGTCCTGTAATAGAATCATGTGATACCGTGTGGGAGGCATCGAGGACTTAAATGCCGCTAGCAAGGTATGGGAATAGTGGCCAGGAAGAGATTGAGGCATTTCCTTTTCGGAGGGTGTTACAGATAAAAAAAGGCAGAGTGTACCCCAAATACGTTGGGAAGAAATGATCTTAAGGCAGTATTCCCAACAGTAACTTCGAGTGATGAGAAACAGACCCACGATACGGGTGAGAATGTAATCTAAACCGAAAGCCTTTAGCTTCACTATGCTAGATAGTTGAGGACCCGGAACAATCTGAAATGTTTCTCCTTACCTGCCACGTATATACAGCTTTGTTGATGCTCTGTTGCAGTCGCTATGGAACCACTGCTCTCTTAAATATTTCAGCAACACTTTGTCTAAACCATGTCGTCTAACATACAGTGCTGTTGCCCATTTGTGACCGGACATCTTCACCACATGGTCTAGGACCATCGAAGCGTAAACGCTCTCATGAACCTGTCTGCTGCTGTTTCTTATACCTTGAGTATCTGCATCTCAGGAGTCTTGATACATTGACCATTAGTACCATGCGGGGCTCTTACTTCTTGCGGTGAGGGATTCCTCACAGGAAGGTGTTCTGATACTCCCTTACTTTGACAACAAGCAAGCCCTGCTTTCATTTCCTTGTAGCGCACTAGGTGCGGGGAGCCGCCTGGTTCCTGTTCCGGTCGGCGGTCATCTTAGGTAGGCCCCACTGGTTTTAACTCTGTTTATGCTTTCTTTTCTATTATTTTGTCGTTTTTATTTTATTTGTGTAGTTTCTTTCCCAGTATCTCCTTCTGGGAGGGTAGCCTGCCAGATAGGAGCAGAGCTGCTAGGCTCCAGTTTTAATTTGGCCCTCCTCGATCCCAGTGTCTGCCATGCCTTAGGCATGCACTCTTGTGGGCGGGCTACTTAAGCATGACGGCTGCGCAGACGCAGCAGATTCCTCACTGCAAGGTCCTCTGATACGCCCTTACTTTGACAAGCGAGCCCTGCTTTCATTTCCTTGTAGCACACTAGGAGTGGGGAGTTGCCTGGCTCCTGTCCCGGTCGGCGGCCATCTTAGGTCAGCCCGCTGGTTTTAGCCCCATTTGTTTTTTCTTTTCTCACTATTATTTTGTCATTTTTCTTTCAATTGCGTAGTTTCTTTCCCAGTATCTCCTTCTGGGAGGGTAGCTTGCCCAGTAGGAGCGGAGCTGCTGTGCTCCAGTTTGTTTTTATTTGGTCCTCTTCGATTTCGGCATCTGCCACGCCTTAGCCACGCCCTCTTGTAGGCAGGCTCATTAAGCATGACAGCAGCGCAGATGCGCCGCTGGAGTGCCAAAGGCAAGCCGACAGTGCCAGGATCCCTGCTGGTTCAGAACCAGCCATCTTGCAATACATTGCTAAGGAGATTGTCCAACTTGCTCCTCCAATTGCTGGAGTTTGTAAGCACTCTATGGACTTCTCTAGGAGTGAAACATGTGTGGTAAGTGTGTTTTTGTCTTCTCGATTCCTATAATGGAGGGACTCAATGGAAGTAAAGCTGGACATAGGTCACAGGCGGCACTGTGCTACTTACTGAACTGCCTCTCCCTACCGAAAAATTAGGCAGAGATCTATTACCTCCTGATAGACCACCAGCCGGATGTGCTTTTTCTTGCCGAAACCAGGCTAACAGCACAGTCGGCTCCGGAAATCCTCAATGCTATCCAACAGGGCTATGCAAACATGAGACAGGATAGACCAACCCAAAGCGGAGGAGGGATTGCAGTAATTTTTAATTGGCATATCCCATGCACCTTCTCAGAAGTAGAGATTGTAGGGTGCAAGGTGGCCTTTTTTACATTATCTTTATCCAATAATTGCATTTTAGCAGGGTTCCTGATCTATCCCCCTCCTGGCCCAGCCTCACAGTTCATAACTGCCTTAGTGGACAACCTATCCACTTATGCGCTACGTTACTCAAACTTATTTATCATATGTGCATTTTGAGGAAGCCACATGTCGCGCTGTAGCATCTCTCACTGAAGACCTTGATGAACAAGTTACTTACCTTCGGTAATGCTTTTTCTGGTGGATACAGTATCTGCCTGTGGATTCCTCACCTTTTGAATTACCCCTTGCGCCAGCATTCCACAGAAACTTTTCGCTTAGCTCTCCCATGTCGACGAGGACGTCACAATGGCATGGCTCCGCTCATGACTCCGTATGGCATCATCGGAGTCATAAGAAGACCTCGTTGGCGTGCTGACGTCAGTTCCACCCATTTTTTCTGTGCCTTTGAGGCAAACGGGTGGACCGACAACATAGTTGGAGTATACACACTATACAATATATACACTAATACACACAGTATATAACTAAAGAGGAAAAGCTAAAGAAACAAAGCATTTCCTCACAACCAACAGTTTGGCAAGCAAAAGACATAGGAAAAAAACCATGTCAAACAATGACCACTTTTTCAGTATACGAAGGTGGACAAAAGGGAGGAGAGTGGGTCAGTGAGGAATCCACAGGCAGATACTGTATCCACCAGAAAAAGCGTTACTGAAGGTAAGTAACTTGTTCTTCTGATGCATACATCTGCCTGTGGATTCCTCACCTTTTGAATTGAATCCCACAGCAGTCCCGCTCCCGGAGGAGGGTGTCCACCTACTCATACCAAAAAGTCCTGCAGCACAGAACGAGCAAAATGGCCATCCCTCCTCACCTCGGAATCCAAGCAATAATGCTTCGCAAAAGTGTGGAGGGAGGCCCATGTTGCAGCCTTAGAAATGTCAACTACAGGAACACCTCTAGCCAAAGCAGATGTGGAAGACTTAGCTCTAGTAGAATGAGCTATGATACCTTCAGGAGGCTCCTTCTTGGCCAGGGCGTAGCATATCTTGATACACAAGATGATCCACCTGGAAAGTGTTCTTTTGTGGACTGCTTTGCCCTTCATCTTCCCCACAAAGCCAACAAAGAGCTGGTCATCCAACCTTGAGTCTTTAGTTCTGTCCGGATAGAAGCTGACCGCCCTTCGAGGGTCCAGGCGGTGAAGTCTCTCTTCCTCATTGGAAGAGGGAGGGTAGAAGGTAGGCAAAGTAATAGACTGACCCAGGTAGAAAGGAGAAACCACCTTAGGCAGGAAAGCAGCCCTGGTCCTAAGAACCATCTTGTCCACATGGGGAATAGTGAAAGGAGGATTAGAACTAAGAGCCTGCAGTTCACTTACCCTCCTGGCCGAGGTAATAGCCACCAGAAAAATAGTCTTGAAAGAAAGCAGCCTCAAAGGGCAACTATGAAGAGGCTCAAAAGGAGACCCTATCAGAAATGTAAGAATTAAATTCAAATCCCACTGAGGCATTATGAAGGGAGTGGGAGGAAACCTATTGGTGAGGCCTTTATTGAACCTCATAACAATGGGGGACTTCAACAAAGATGGCTGGTCCAGCAAACAAAGAAAAGCCGACAAGTAGCCCTTAACCATCGCCGCAGCACAACCTTGCTGGGCCAAAGAAAGTGAAAAACTAAGAACATCCGATAAATGAGGCTTCAAAGGATCAATGGACCTCTCTCCACACCACTTCACAAATCTGGCCCAACTAGAAGAATACAAATATTTGGTGGAGTGTCTCCTGGACGATAAAATAACATCCACCACATCCGATGGGAGAGAGAAAGAACTCAGGTAGCCCCGTTCAATCTCCAGGCATGAAGGTGCAGGCTCTGGAGGTGGGGGTGTAGAACCTGCCCCTGCGAATGAGAGAGGAGATCTGCCCTGAGAGGGAGACGGAGAGGAGGGTGCGATGAGAGGTGAAGATCATCTGTGAACCACACCCTTCTTGGCCAATCCGGAGCAATCAATATGACTTGGGCCCGGCTTGGCGAATCTTCCTCAGAACTCGAGGAATCAAGGGTATGGGAGGAAACGCGTAAAGAAGCCGAAAGCTCCAATCCATTTGTAACGCATCCCCCAACGTTCCCTGCATCGGATACTGAAGACTGCAGAATAACGGGCAGTGGGGGTTCTCGTGAGTGGCAAATAGGTTCACCTGAGGAGACCCCCCACAAACTGAAGACGTGGCGAAACACCTCCGGGTGAAGCCTCCACTCGTGATCGGCTGATTACTGCCGACTGAGACTGTCCGCACGAACGTTGAACACTCCGGCCAGATGATTTGCAACTACACAAATCCGATGACCCTGAACCCAGGACCAGAGCCGCAGAGACGATACAACCCTACCCCTCCCTGCTTGTTGATATACCACATTGCGGTAGTGTTGTCCGTCAGGACCTGAACCGACTGACTGCGAAGGGAGGGAAGGAAGGCCTTGAGAGCCAAACGTATTGCCCGCAATTCCAAAAGGTTGATGTGAAGCAACCTTTCCTCTGGAGACCAAAGGCCCTTGACCTTCACATCCCCCAGATCAGCACCCCACCCTAGAGTGGAGGCATCCGTGATCACTGTGGTCACTGGTGGAGGAAGCTGAAAAGGCCTCCCTTGAGACAGGTTGCCCGAAACGCTCCAGCAAGACAGATCCGCTGCAGTGTCCCTGGAGATTCTGACCTTCTCCCCGAGGTCTCCATTGTGTTGAAACCACTGCCTGCGGAGGCACCATTGGACTGCCCTCATGTGCCAACGTGCATGGTTGACCAACAGTATGAGGAAAGCGAACAGACTGAGCAGACGTAGGACAACCGCTCTATTGTGAAACAAAGGAATCATTTCCTGAATGTCGAGAATCCTTTACGGAGGCGGGAAAGCACGACACACATTTGTGTCCAGTACTGCCCCTATGAACAGGCTGCGCTGAGAGGGCACCAGGTGTGATTTGGATACATTTATCAAGAAACCCAAGTTGAACAACAATCGCGTTGTTACTTGCAAGTGACGCAGCACCATCTCAGGTGACTTTGCTTTGAGCAGCCAGTCGTCCAGAATCCCCGACCTTCTGAGATGTGCTGCCACCACTGCCATCACCTTTGTGAAGACCCGTGGCACGGAAGTGGGACCGAACGGAAGGACCACAAACTGGTAGTGTTGAGATCCCACCGTAAAACGGAGATATTTCCGATGCGACTTCTGGATGCGTAGATGAAAATGTGCATCCTGCAAATCGATCGACACTATCCAGTCTTCCTGCTGCAGCGCCAGAAGAACCTGAGCTAGGGTCAACATCTTGAACTTTTCCTGTCTGAGATAAAAGTTCAAAATCCTGAGGTCCAGGATTGGCCTCAAACAGCCGTCCTTCGTGGGGATCAGGAAATACTGGGAGTAGCAACCCTGACCCTGCTCCTGCTCTGGAACCACCTCTATCGCATCTTTCTGTAACAAAACCAGAACTTCCTGCTGCAGGAGCAGCAGATGGTCCTCTGAACACCAGCCCTGATGAAGAGGGTAAGGAGGTGGAAACTCTAGGAAGGGGAGGGCGTACCCATTTTCCACAAGATTCAAAACCCTATGAGCTGATGTAACATATTTCTAATCTTGTAGAAAATGGGACACCCGGCCTCCTACGGGACCAACATGCTCTAAGATGGGGGATCTAGAGCTGCTTTCCTGTATTACCGGTGTTGGGGGCAGGAGAGGAGGAAGAGGAAGACTGGGTGGAAGACTGTTGTCGGGAGGCACCCCGCAGACGGCCTCTACCCTTCCCTCTGTACGACTTGTACAAATGATTTCGCTGCTGAGGCTGTTGACGGCCCAAAAGGAAGCTCCCTTTCCAAAGCCTCGAAACCTCCTGAAACCATAACCTCTAGGCTGAGATTGTAAGCCCAAGGATCTCGCCGTAGCCCTACTGTCCTTGAAGCGTTGTAAAGCTGAGTCCGCCTTCGTTCCAAAAAGTCTGGACCCATCGAAAGGCAGATCAAGTAGAGTGGCCTGCACAACCGGAGAGAACCCCGAAGACCTGAGCCAAGCATGCCTCCTGATGGCCACAGAGGAACCCATCACTCTGGCAATAGAGTCCGCAGTATCTAAACCAGACTTGATCACTTGACGGGCAGCCGCTTGTGTATCTGCCAACACTTCCAAGAAGTGACCACGATCATCCTCCGGTAGTTTAGGAGCTACCCGTCTAGCAGAATCCATTAAGGAATGAATATACCTCCCCAACACGCATTTGTAGACTTTAAGGCCATGCTGGCCGAGGAGAAAACCTTCCTGGCCGACTGCTCCAACTTTTTCGAGCCCCTATGCCCTGGAGTGGTGGGGAACGAACCAGCCGACTGCTTTGTCGAACAAGAAGCTTGAACCACCAAGCTGTCCGGCGAAGGGTGGGAGGTTAAAAAGGCCGGATCATCAAGAGCAGCCTTATACCGCCTCGCACAGTTCTCGATATCACAGGGGCAGATAAGGGCTTCTGCCACACTTCCATAATTGGCTCAGTCAAAGCCTCGTTAAAAGGCAACAAAGGCTCAACCACAGAAGATGGAGAATGCAACACTTCAGTCAACAAATTTGACTTGACTTCAGCCGTGGGCAATTGCAAGTCCAACAGATCAGCCGCCTTTCTGATAACTGAATGATAAGGAGCAACATCCTGCGAAGGCAAAGCTTTAGGGGGAAGAAATTTCACACTCCGGGGAAGTGTCCAAGCCACTGGCCTCCTGAAGGCCCTTAAAGTCATCCACTGTGTCGATGATTTCCCCCTCTTCAGCTTGATCCTGCTGGTACTCTTCTTCCTCCAAAAGCCTCTGGGCATCCCTTCTGGAGCGCATCCTCGGTATCGGCGGCGCCAGGCGTGGCACTGGTGACATCAGCGCCAGTGTCGAAGGAGGACCTTCAGAAACAGGCAACGGCGCCGAACGAATCCAGGAAGGTGCCGGCCCAACTCCAGACGGCGCCGGAGACTGAGGAACCGGCGTCGAAAACATCAGCGCTGGGAACAGCCATGATGGTGTCGCCGGTATGAAGGGCATGAAGGGTGCCTGAGCATATTGCTGAGGGACGCCCAAATTAAATGCAAGCCGACCCACGGGGCCCGAAGGCACGCCGGTAGGGTAAGCTGCTTTTGCAAAAATGCCAAACATTGCATTCAGGAAATGCAAGGGATCCGCTCCTGGACCTGGAAAGGATGGATACGGATTTGGAGCCCTTGGGTCTGGATCTGACTGAGGTCGAGCAGGCAGAGGCTGCAGCGCCAGGGACACTGGAACCAGAACAGGCGAAGCCACAGGAACCGGAGAAGACTCAATCGGAGCTGGAGAATCCCTGGGCGTCGGAGAACTTCGCGGCGTCGGAGAGCAAGCCGAAGATGCCTGTGGAGAAGGAGAGGGCGACGGCGAAATGACATCCTTAGTGCGACGCCGCTGAACTGGAGAAGCCGACCTCAAAGCCTTGCCCTTCGAAGCCCGACGACGACGTGACCCATGTCGGTGCTTCTTCGACTTCGAGGTATGTGAAGTCGACGACCTCGACTTGGATCTCTTACGACCTCTCTTCTCATCTTTTACCCGTGCCATGAAGAGCTTTGCCTCATGCTCCTTCGGATTCATCTTCTGACAAGACGAACACCCTTCGACGTTGTGATCCGACGACAAACACCAGAGACAATTGACGTGGGGATCCGTGTTGGACATATGGCCCCCACACTCTCTGCAAGGCTAAAATCCAGACCTCTTCGTTGTAGCCATAGCACTGCTACACCAAGGGAAACAGCAGAAACCAAGTATACACAAAGAAAATGGAGGGTCCCAGAAAAAACCGTTGCGCGTCTACGGCACGGAAAAAAGGGAACTGACGTCAGCACTCCGATGAGGTCTTCTTATGGCTCCGATGACGTCATACGGAGTCGCGAGCGGAGCCGTGCCATTGTGACGTCCTCGTCGACGTGGGAGAGCTAAGAGAAAAGTTTCCGTGGAATGCTGGCGCAAGGGGTAATTCAAAAGGTGAGGAATCCACAGGCAGATGTATCCATCTTAAACACTGCATTTCACTCAACTGGTTCATGTCCCTACCCATAAGCATGGCCATATTTTAGATCCCATATTCGCCAATTCCGCTTGTGTAAGCATGGCCATCCCCATGCATGTGGCATGGTCAGATCACTCTGTTCTTCCTTTACAGGACTCCATGTGGGCCTCTTTACCCGTGCCACTAAGAGGCCGGCGTTACAAAACGCAGAAATGGTCTAAAGATTACTCCTGCTGCCTTTACGGCGGCTTGGAGTGCTAATCGTCCTATCCTTAGAGACTGTGTTAATGTAGTAAACTCACAATTGGAAACATGGATAAGTGAGGCTTTGGACTGCATCGCACGTATGAAAAATTGCACGGCCACCCATTCCAAACCTTCTGCAGAATGGTTTAGTGATACACTATTGCTTATGATGAAGTCCTGCAAACGTCTTGAACGTCTCTGGCGCAGGATCTACAATGCACTAGATAAAGCTCACTACCACAAGGCCCTGCAAGAATATCATAAGCAGATCAGGCTCACGCAGAGCCAGTACTACGCTCATAAGATTGAGCATGCTCAGAATTCCTCACAGGAGCTTTTTGTTATAGTGAAATACTTATCCTCCTTGGAGCGTGTTTCTCCCTCTACCACTCCTTCAGTAGATAACTGCAATCGAATTGCCCAGTTCTTCTCAGACAAAATCGCGAAGACTCATGCAACCTTTCCGAAGGAAGTTAGAGAGACTTCAGGCCCAGCAACATGGTCTCTACCAACTAACTTTGTGGGTGGTCTCGTCAGCATGAACACTTTATCCTTGATAGAGCTACATGCTCTTCTATCTAAAGTGAAATCACTGATGAATCCAGCTTCACCTATGATGTTGGAGTATGGGATGGAGGCTATTCTACCTGCGCTATGTGAGCTACTAAAACTGTTTTTTTACAAAAGGCAAGATCCCCTCTAAGTGGAAACATGCCACTGTTGTACCTCTTTTGAAGAAACCTTGGATTTTTGCCCTAGCTCTCTGCTTCCGTTTTTCTCGAAAGTAGCAGAAAAACATGCAAATCAGCAGCTGATGAGGTACATTGAGGACAAAGATCTCCTACACGAGACCCAATCAGGGTTCTGACCTTAGTAGAGCACTGAATCCACGCTGCTCCTCGCCTCCGAGTCTCTTAGTCTCATTGCTGACCAGGGTAAGACAGCTGAGCAGGTAATTCTGGACCGGAGTGCAGCCTTCGACACTGTAACTCATTGCCTCCTTTTGGAATGGCTCTGGTCGTACGGTGTCGGAGACCTAGTTCGCAGATGGTAGGCAGGTTTTCTTCAGAGCCGCACCTTTCAGGTGACCCAACTGCTGTGTTCATCTGAGGTCTTTTTACTGCAGCAGGGGGTACCGCAGGGTTCAGCTTTGAACTCAACATTGTTTAATCTGTGTATGTGCCTCCTTGCTGATGTGATCAAGCGTTATGGTGTCAAAATCGTGTCATACGCCGATGATACACAGCTAATCATCACCTTGACGCAGGATGAAGGAATTTCTGCGGCCAACATTAGATCCTGTCTGTTTGGATTATCAGAGTGGATGGACCACGGCTGTCTCAAGCTGAATTTTGAGAAAACCGAGATCCTGGTTCTGGGGAAACAGCCATCTAGTCCACCGCAAAGTGGCCAGACATTCTAGGGCCAATACCAACTCCTAAGCATAAAGTCAAGAACCTCAGTATCTGGTTCGATAATCCTCGCTCATTTGACAGTCCGATAGCCAGTCTGGCCAGGGTCTGCTTTGGCATTTTAAAAATGCTACGCAAGATCTAGTGTCTCCTCCCAGAAGCTGCCAGGAAGACGGTAGTCTAGGCCCTATTGATCTCTAGACTGGACTATTGTAATGTGCTATATCTTGGGGTCATCCAAGGCAGTTTAAGGATGCTTCAAAGGGTACAGAATGCGGCAGCATGAGTGCTGCTGAACATCCGTAGATACTCTTCACTGGTCCCAGCCCTCGCTAAACTCCATTGGCTTCAAATCAGAAAAAGAGTATCCTTCAAAGTTTTATGCTTCTGTCATAAAATCTTAAACTTGAAAGGCCCTCGGTTTCTTCATCCCTTCATCAAGCCCTATTGACCTCCAGATGTCTTAGATCTGCAGAAGCAGCACTCACTGCGATTCCTAGGGTAGAAAGAGCATGTATGGGAGGTCGTGCTTTCAGTTTCTTGGCCGCAAAAATGTGGAACACTCTCCCTGTTGATCTGAGACAGGAACGCTCAGAACTAGTTTTTCGACAAACTTAAACCAGGTCTCCGTTTCTGGGCTTGTGTGGTTCTGAAATCCTAGAGCGGGGTCACTCTGAATGGAGTAACCAGGTGCTCTACAAATTTATTTCTTATTATTACTTCTTCATGGAACATAGTGACTTCATGGCTTTATTATATTACATCCTCTGAATCTATACAAATGTATTTTTTCCATTTGCATAGGCTTACAGAGTCGGTCACAGTGTGATCTCTGGAGAGGAAATGTACAAGGTAGAACTCTGAACAGAGCAGATTGTGAGGGAATTAGCTGAAAGGAAGGGCCACTGAAAGAGGAAGGCTTAAAGGGAAGCTTTGCTTGCATGCAAACTGCAGCTGAGCAGATTTGGAAAAGGACGAGAACAAGACCACACTCTTATCTAAATGTTAAGAGACTAGGTGTGTTTGTGTTTAATGGAACAGCGCATCTTGGAAAAACAAGTCTGTCACCTAGAGTAAAAGTTCAGATAGACTTACTGGCAGCTAACAACACAATGACTCGTAGAAAGGTATAATAACTTGTAACTTTGCACCACTTACTGTAAAATGTATCACTGCCATGCTATCAAACCTTTTCTCATTTTGGACCAATTACTGTTCATGTAAAGCGTTATTAGTGCATGTTGTACTTTTGCTAATCTTCTGAATTACTGCAGCAGAATGCTACTTTATTGGCAGTGTATAATCATGTCACATCCGCTGATGATGTATACAAGATAGATTGTTATCTTTCATGGGGAAACTTTGGGGCATCTGCCACCTCGCTTTCCCAGTAATCACTGCTGTTAAATTAAACTTCATACAATATCAGAGTCCACAGACATTCATTAAGAAGTCTACCCTGAATTCTTATACAAGTTCCTTAGATTACCCAAATATCTATTGTGCCTCGAGTATCTAGGTGAGTTTTAGACCATCTTTAACAACATAGTAGTTGACAGGAGGTCATCTGAATGCTCTCTGAAAATTCAGTCATAAGGAGGTCTGAAAGCGTGTGTATATTATCGGTCTGAATTCAGACAACGACATCATGGTGTGTGGTGGCTTACTACCCATCTAAATGTCTTGATCCTCTTTAGTACCACAGCCCTTGCCAATGTTAGAGCTCCAGACTCATGAACTTATGACATATCTTCTTTCTTATCTCGACACAAAGACCTCAAAGCCAAGGGCAATCTTCTAGGTTGCAGATTTAAACCTCTAGGTGAGGAGTCAGTTCTTGGTGTTTATTTTGGACTTAAAAATACACAGAAATTAACAATAGGTTATTAAACTCTGGTTTCATTTTGGGTTGCTGTATTTTTTATTCATTTCACAAAAATCTCAAAGCTTTTATATTGTGAAACTGTATGTAAATCTTCAATTACCTTCTGTTAAATTAATTATGAGGGAACCCCAAAGTAATCCCCTCCATTGTCTTAACATCAGCACTTTCTTTTCAGCTCGTCAGTCCAAATAAACAATACGTTTAAAAAAATCGGCGGTGTATCTTTAATCCTCTTACCATGACCTAGCACCCCTCCCCCGCTTTTTTTAAAACTGTAACCATCCTCGCAGTATACACTTCTTTTTGCTACTATTCCCTTTAACCCACAATACTAGTGATGGAGCAAGGGAAACAAAATATTTTTGTGTACCCCCTTGGAAGTTAATGACCCCATAACGATTAATGATACTAACTGTTTGAAACGCATGAACTAATCAACAAATGCACCTTTTTTATTAAACATTACACGTGGGCAACTTGCTGGCATTGCAAAATTTAATTTATTTACAAATATGAAGCGAAATAACATTAGTATTGTGATTTGCATAGTAAATAGAGTAAAATTGCATGATTTGTGTTGCGTAGTAGAATTGCACCGTGGCAAAGAATGCAGATGGTAAGTAAAATGGCTTTAAATGTCGCTTCTGCTAGGTAATACCTAACACGGGCGTTTAGAATGGCGGGTGCTAAACAGAAAAGGCTTATTTTCCATGTTTTAATTTCTGTTGTGTTTGTTCTTATATTAGTTTCGTTCGGGCCTGCTAGGCCATGCTTCGAAAATGGCTGCCGGAAAAGAACGAGATTGCGTGTGCTGAATAAAATGGCCCCCGCACATGTGCGGAGTGAATGGTCCAGTCACGTGTATGCGGCCTGTGCCCGGAGTGAGAGATGTCAAGGCCAGTCTGACCTGCAACAAGGATCGTGCCAATAGTTCAGCATATATGCATGGGAACGGATGCGAGAATCGAGCGACAAAGGATGAACTAGTGTGTGACCATCGGAGTTTGTTGCAAAATACATTAACAAATTGAATTACCTTTGGACATTGTTAAGCACGAGGACTACTGTATGCGTTATTGTCCCCAAACCGGTTCGAACAAGGAGGACGATGAGGTGACCATCACCACCCCTCCAATGGACCAATTAGCGTGATTTCTGCCCCTAAAGATTGCAACTTTAAGTGTAGCAAGTCAGAGAATAGGGTATAAGAGAGTCTGCTCTTACGTTGTGAAAAAAATTCTACTACTTCTACTTCGCTATTCGCTTCTACTATCCAGATGCTGCGAGCGACTCTGTCATTTTGGACTTCGGACTTTGACTGGGGAAGGAACGAGACCGTTGCGGAAGTTGCCCGGGAGGAGATTGCGTCCGAGGAGGTTAGCGGGACAGTCAGTCAGTTGGGGAGTCCCATTCTGTGATCTGCGGTTCATCTTTCTTTCCTGGTGAACCATTCTAGTCATCGCCCTATGGCCAAGGGTAATGAATATTTTCCATCTCTGTTCTTAATCTGTTACTTAGTGGAGAGGTGTGGTGCAGCGGCCAGGGCAGCTGACTTCGGAGCACAGGGTTCACGGTTCGATCCCCGGCTCCAGCGGCAGCTCAGCTCAGCACCATGTGACTCTGGGCAATAGCTCACTTAATTTCCACTCCGGCCCCCAGCGCCTTGAGACCCGTAAGGGTGAGTAGCTGCGCTATATAAAAACGGACTTACATTTACTTACTTACTTAAAAGTTTACTGATATAATAAATGTATTTGCCTAATTAAGAACTTTACTTATTCGCCCAAAGATTTTAGATAAAATTATATGCTAACTCTAAAATGAGTCTGTGGTTCTTTAAATAAAATTGTGATTAATAAGTGTCAAAGGTTTCAAATGTGATTGAGCTGGACTTAATCGCCATCAACTGATTCTACTAGTTGGTCCATCGATCGAATAGCGGAATACCTTGATGTTTAGAACTGACAGGATCCTAAGTAAATGTATATAATGTATAGGTTATAATTCTGTCGTTTAATAAGGTATCCCGTTTGTCCAGCAGCTCATTTTTAGGTCTCGCCCTGAAGCCAGCGCTTGCGCTGGTCTGGGCGAGACATTTTGTAAGTGGGCATTTAGAAATGCGACCACTTTTTTTGGGCTTGCCTAGAGCGTGCGAGTACACGCACAATGACGAGCAGAGGCGCCATATGGCTTTCCTCTCTCGTCATGGTGCGCGCACATCGCACACCATTTGCCAGCCTGCTTGCACGTGCACAGCTGCTGCTCGCACTCCCTCCTCCCTTCTCCCCTCCCTTTTCGTGAGCTTTGATCAAGCTCCTCTGCTGCTGGCATTCCCCCTCCCTTCTTGCCCAGCCCTTCTTGTCTAACTTTCTCTCTCTCTCGCCTGCCTCTGCTGCTGGCATTCCCCCCTCCCTTCTCGCTTGCTGCTCGCACTCCCTCCTCCCTTCTCCCCCTCCCTTTTCGTGAGCTTTGATCAAGCTCCTCTGCTGCTGGCATTCCCCCCTCCCTTCTCGCCCAGCCCTTCTTGTCTAACTTTCTCTCTCTCTCGCCTGCCGCTGCTGCTGGAATTCCCCCTCCCTTCTCGCTCAGCCCTTCTTGTCTAACTTTCTCTCTCTCTCGCCTGCATTGGGTCGAAATCTGATTATGGAAAACAAGCACTGGTCGCCCAAAACGAGTTCCGTGTCCACCACCCTCTACCTCTCTCTCTCTGCCTCTCTGCCTCTCTCTCTACCTCACTACCACTCTACCATCTCCTTCTACCTCTCTAACTCTCTCTCTCTACCTCTCTCTCTCTCCCTCTACCTCTCTCTCTCTACCTCTCTCTCTCTACCTCTCTCTACCTCTCTCCCTCTACCTCTCTACCTCTTTCTCTCTACCTCTCTCTCTTTCTACCTCTCTCTCTCTCTCTACCTCTCTCTCTCTCCCTCTCTACCTCTCTCTCTACCTCTCTCTCTCTACCTCTCTCTCTCTACCTCTCTCTCTACCTCTCTCTCTCTACCTCTCTACCTCACTACCTCTCTACCATCTCCTTCTACCTCTCTAACTCTCTACCTATCTCTCTACCTCTCTCTCTACCTCTCTACCTCTCTCTCTACCTCTCTCTCTCCTTAATGCCACTCTACCTCTGCCTCTACCCCTACCTCTCTCTCTCTCTACCTCTGCCTCTCTCTACCTCTCCCTCTCTCCACCTCTCTCTCTCTCTACCTCTCTCTCTACCTCTCTACCTCTCCCTCTCTCCACCTCTCTACCTCTCCCTCTCTCCACCTCTCTACCTCTCTCCACCTCTCTACCTCTCTCTCTACCTCTCTCTCTCTACCTCTCTGCCTCTCTACCTCTCTGCCTCTCTCTCTACCTCACTACCACTCTACCATCTCCTTCTACCTCTCTAACTCTCTACCTCTCTCTCTACCTCTCTCTCTCTACCTCTCTCTCTCTCTCTCTCTCTCTCTCTCTACCTCTCTCTCTCTACCTCTCTCTCTCTACCTCTCTCTCTACCTCTCTCTCTCTACCTCTCTCTCACTACCTCTCTCTCTCTACCTCTCTCTCTCTACCTCTCTCTCTACCTCTCTCCCTCTCTCTCTCCCTCTCTCCCTCTCTCTCTACCTCTCTCCCTCTCTCTCTACCTCTCTCCACCTCTCTACCTCTCTCTCCACCTCTCCACCTCTCTACCTCTCTCTACCTCTCTCTCTCTCTACCTCTCTCTCTCTACCTCTCTCTCTCTACCTCTCTCTCTCTACCCCTCTCTCTCTACCCCTCTCTCTCTACCCCTCTCTCTCTACCTCTCTCTCTCTACCTCTCTCTCTACCTCTCTCTCTACCTCTCTCTCTACCATCTCCTTCTACCTCTCACTCTCTACCTATCTCTCTCTCCCTCTCTCCCTCTACCTCTCCCTCTACGTCTCCCTCTACCTCTCTCTACCTCTCTCTACCTCTCTCCACCTCTCTCCACCTCTCTACCTCTCTCTCTCTACCTCTCTCTACCTCTCTACCATCTCCTTCTACCTCTCTAACTCTCTACCTATCTACCTATCTCTCTACCTCTCTCTCTCTCCCTCTCCCTCTCCCTCTCTCTCTACCTCTCTCCACCTCTCTACCTCTCTCTCTCTACCTCTCTCCACCTCTCTACCTCTCTCTCTCTACCTCTCTCTCTACCTCTCTACCTCACTACCTCTCTACCATCTCCTTCTACCTCTCTAACTCTCTACCTATCTCTCTACCATCTCCTTCTACCTCTCTAACTCTCTACCTGTCTCTCTCTACCTCTCTCTCTACCTCTCCCTCTACCTCTCTCCCTCTCTCTCTCTACCTCTCTCTCTCTACCTCTCTCCCTCTCTCTCTCTCTCTACCTCTCTACCTCTCTCTCTTTACCTCTCTCTCTCCCTCTCTCTCTCTCTCTCCCTCTCTCCCTCTCTCTCCCTCTCTACCTCTCTCTCTCTCTCTCTACCCCTCTCTCTACCCCTCTCTCTCTCTACCTCTCTCTACCTCTCTCTCTCTACCTCTCTCTACCTCTCTCTCTACCTCACTGCCACTCTACCTCTCCCTCTACCCCTCTAACTCTCTCTCTACCTCTCCCTCTCTCCACCTCTCTAACTCGCTCTCTCTACCTCTCTCTCTCTACCTCTCTCTCTACCTCACTACTACTCTACCATCTCCTTCTACCTCTCTAACTCTCTACCTGTCTCTCTCTACCTCTCTCTACCTCTCTCTCTACCTCTCCCTCTACCTCTCTCTCTAACTCTCTCCCTCTCTCTCTCTCCCTCTCTCTCTCTCCCTCTCTCTCTCTACCTCTCTCTCTACCTCTCTCTCTCTACCTCTCTCTCTACCTCACTGCCACTCTACCTCTCCCTCTACCCCTCTATCTCTCTACCTCTCTCTACCTCTCCCTCTCTCCACCTCTCTAACTCTCTCTCTACCTCTCTACCTCTCTCTCTCTACCTCTCTCTCTACCTCACTACCACTCTACCATCTCCTTCTACCTCTCTAACTCTCTACCTGTCTCTCTCTACCTCTCTCTCTACCTCTCTCTCTACCTCTCTCCCTCTCTCTACCTCTCCCTCTCTACCTCTCTCCCTCTCTCTCTCCCTCTCTACCTCTCTCCCTCTCTACCTCTCTCTCTCTACCCCTCTCTCTCTCTACCTCTCTCTCTCTACCTCTCTCTCTCTACCTCACTGACACTCTACCTCTCCCTCTACCCCTCTAACTCTCTACCTCTCTCTACCTCTACCTCTTCCTCTCTCCACCTCTCTAACTCTCTCTCTCTACCTCTCTACCTCTCTCTCTCTACCTCTCTCTCTACCTCTCTCTCTACCTCACTACCACTCTACCATCTCCTTCTACCTTTCTAACTCTCTCTCTACCTCTCTCTCTACCTCTCTCCCTCTACCTCTCTCCCTCTCTCTCTCTACCTCTCTCTCTCTTTCTACCTCTCCATCTCTACCTCTCTCTCTCTTTCTACCTCTCCATCTCTACCTCTCTCTCTCTCTACCTCTCTCTCTCTACCTCTCTCTCTCTCTACTCTCTCTCTCTCTACCTCTCTCTCTCTACCTCTCTACCTCTCTCTCTCTACCTCTCTACCTCTCTCTCTCTGCCTCTCTACCATCTCCTTCCTACCTCTCTCTCTACCTCTCCCTCTATCTCTCTCTACCTCCCTCTCTACCTCTCTCTCTACCTCGCTCTCTCTACCTCTCTACCTCTCTCCCTCTCTCTCTACCTCTCTCCACCTCTCTACCTCTCTCTACCTCTCTCTCTCTCTCTCTCTCTACCTCTCTCTCTCTACCTCTCTCTCTCTCTACCTCTCTCTCTACCTCTCTTTCTACCACTCTCTACCTCTACCTCTCTACATCTCTTTCTCTACCTCTCTACCTCTCTCTCTACCTCTCTACCTCTCTCTCTACCTCTCTACCTCTCTCTCTACCTCTCTCTACCTCTCTCTCTCTCTCTCTCTCTCTACCTCTCTCTCTACCTCTCTCTACCTCTCTACCTCTCTACCTCTCTCTCTACCTCTCTACCTCTCTCTCTCTACCTCTCTACCTCTCTCTACCTCTCTACCTCTGTCCACCTCTCTACCTCTGTCCACCTCTGTCCACCTCTCTACCTCTCTCTACCTCTGTCCACCTCTCTACCTCTCTCTACCTCTGTCCACCTCTCTACCTCTCTCTACCTCTGTCCACCTCTCTACCTCTCTCTACATCTCTACATCTGTCTAGCTCTCTCTCTACCTCTATACACCTCTCTACCTCTCGCTACCTCTCTCAAATATAGCTACAACGTCTACGTATAATACGGTACACTAAGTGGCAGCCGCAGCCTAAAATCACTTCTTGTCCTTAAAAAAAAACAATCATTACCATATCCAATATATCTCCCCTTTATGACCTTATAAGTATTTACTTCTGCAGCACAATATCCTTTCGTCAACAACATCAAATGTTGCACAGCTAAACACTTATAAGGTCCCAAAGGCGAGACCTATTGGCTATGCCAATGCTTGTTTCCTT